>CAKAOJ020000065.1:2648000-3310000 GCA_916701645.2 Sebastolobus alascanus
GTCCTCTTTTAGTTCAGGGTTGGGATTTGAAATGCCAAGATTCTGATGGTGAAAAATGAATCTGACCTGCTAGACATTTAGCATAATTTCTCTTTAATCCCACGTGTTACACCCCCCAGGTGGTGAAGATTCCTAATGGCAGGTGAGAAGAAGGAGTTGATAAACAACTGGGAGATAAATTGGGAAAAGTTAAAAAGACAGTATCTTAGTAGCTGTTTTTGTATGACATCAAATCAAATGATGTGCATTCATCATCCACTCCTTCATGACCTGTTTTTTTGTTAGGAAGTTAAACGGGTCATAATTCTTAATATTATAATCATTTTTATTCAAGTTTCTTACCAAAAACTACATTTTACAAGATAACATTTGAACACATCATGATGACGTTAAAACTTACCTTCACCAAATACTCAAAACTACTGAATACAGCCTGAACGCATCATAATGTTAATCAATGGAGAGCTCCCGTTAACGTTAGCTGTCAGCTTCGGACTGTGCTGCTGCTACCAGATGCAAACAGCTAAAGTTAACTAGCTCTCCTCCTGCCGATTTCAACACGGATTTGTGTTTAGAGCTGCAACAATTAATCAATTAGTTGTCATTGTCAACTATTAAATTAATTGCAAACTATTTTGATAATTGGTTAATCGTTGTTTTTAAGAAAAAAAAGTCAAACTTCTCTGATTCTAGCCTCTTAAATGTGAATATTTTCTGGTTTCTTTCCTCCTCTATGACAATAAACTGAATATCTTTGAGTTGTGGACAAAACAAGACAATTGAAGACGTCATCTTGGACTTTTGGAAACACTGATCGACAGTTTTCACAATTTTCTGACATTTTATAGACTTAACAACTAATGTTAACTAGCTCTCGTCCTGCCAATTTCAACACAATGCAACATTATCAGGGTAAAATAGGGAGCGTCCCCTGGACGTGTTGATAGTGAGTTTGCTGTGTCCAAAACACATTTTTTGTCATCCCCGGGACGACGGGACGCCGGTAGTAACGACTGTAACAACATAATTACCGTAAATAAGCAACAACCAACCTTAGCGGACTTTCTTACGTAACGTTACGTAACAAGCATAAAGTCAACGTTTAACGTCCAACGTTACCGTCCACCCTTAGTGGACTTTCTCGCTTGTCGTTACTATAATACGTAACTTTCATTGACGGTCGCTCGTTGTACTGCGTCACCCGTCGTTCACCCAATGTGATAAGATGTTTATCAGTCTTTGTCTCACAGTGTGTGTTAATCCCATCCATGTTAATGTGTGTTTATGTGTATTTGTGCATTGGGTGTGTATAATAAACAGATACACTTGGCTTCTTACATAAGTTAAAAAGCCTCCAAGGCTGCAGCACACCTCCACTGTCAGAGTTTCCACTGTACTGACCTCACACTGATGATATACAGGCACATGCATGCACATACACACACACACACACACACACACACACACCCACACACACATACAGTAGACCGTGCACAAGCATTCATACAAACGAGTACACAGACAATAGCGATGCATTAACATGTGCCCCAAAATACACCGAATATAAACACACACTCCCTAACTCAGACATCAAGTGCAGTTTGACTTTGTGCACAGACACAAAATGAACATCAGGAAGCATGTAAATGTTTTGTTGTTATACACACACTTTGTGTTTAAAAGCTCTTAGTATATCGTATAAAGAGCTGCAGTCTCTGGATGTAAATTCACGTGTTTAATAACGTGTGACTCGATCGTTGATGGTTTAACCGACTAGATGCGCTGAATCAGCACTGAGCACTCTTTAATCAGAGAGAAAACACGCTCACACACACACAGAAAATGGGACACCACATGCACTCACACGTCCTATAAGGAAAGGGTACGACAGGGCAACTGAGCTACAGCATAATAAGCAGCCAGCCTCTGGGCCAGCGAGGACAACAGCGGATTAGAGAGTGACAGGGAGTGAGAGAGAGAGAGATCAGGGTCATTACACAGTGAGAGTGCTGAGTGTTAGGTAGCACTGATAACAAAACCAAAGAGTGAGTGATGAGGAGGTGGGCGGGTAAAAAAAAAAGAAAAGTAAAACTGCAGCAGATTTATCTCAAAATAAGGTACAAAGAAATGTTTTTAAATCCTTTTCTGTTTTTGATCAGAAATATTTCATCATCACTGATGAAGATAACATACAGCAATGTGGACATGCAATGTGGACACCCATATGCAATGGTTTAACTCTCTCATTTTAACATTATGGGCATTAATCTGCTCTTATAACAGCAGCTCCACTCCGCTGGGAAGCTTCCCACCAGATTTTGGAGCCTGGCTGCAGGGATTTGCTCTCATTCAGCCACAAGAGCTTTTCAGTCAGACAACAGAAGTGGTGGAATAGATTATTATGTGAATGTAGACAAACATGACAAATGTCAGCATTTAAGAGAAACAAATAAGATCCGTTTCATCTTTTTGAGACAAGTAACAAACTAACTCACTCACTCGGTGATACTCCCAAGCTGACGAACACCACGGAGCGAAGACTGGGGCTCCCGTCCACACCGCTCCACACCGCTCGGACCTGCCGCTGAGAGCAGCCCACCGAGTCGGTCCGTGTGCGTCGGTAAGGAGAACACAGTTAACATTAGGCATATAATGTCTCTAGTGTTTGCTTATATGCAACATGGTGGCGCCCTTGTCACAAAAAGATGAAACTGATCTTATTTTTTCTCTGAAATGCTGACATTTGTCATGTTTGTTTTATAATAGTTCATTAGAGTGGAAATCCATTTAGTAAACCAACTTAACTTGGTTGAATGTTTCATTTCCTTTTTAAAAATAGGGAGGATTTCAAAAGCAAGTTTGGGGTTCCTCCCCCAGAAAAGTTAGTTTCCTGTATCCTGGTGACTTCATAAGAATGAAAAAAACAAAGTAAGTAGACTGCAACAGCATTTTCATGTTAAACTTTTAATTTTACTTTTAATTCTCAGGAAAGAAAACTGAATAATTCGACCCTCTGGCGTGAGCTTGGTGTGTGAAACTCTGGTATATTCATAAATTTGTATTCATTCTTTGCTCCTGCTTTAGTATTTCTTTCTCTTAGTACTCTCCATTTCTCTCTCCGTCTCTCACTCACTGAAGGTCCTTCCAGACACAACGCAACAACGGCACCACTGCGCTCTGAAACCTGTTATTTCCAGTGATATGCACCACGCCACGATGGCTTTTCGCTGCGTAGAGCAAAGCCTAACTAGGGCGCTGCATGTTGTGATGTGCGGCGAGCGCAGCTCAAACTGTGTTGTGTCGGTCGTGAGCGTTTATATAAATATGGTCACGAGCAGCTCTCTTCCGCCTGGAAACAACATTTGATGTAGCTCTATTGTCGTCCAAGTGGAAACAGTAGGGCAAACAGGTTGAGATAACGAAAAGGAAAAAAGGTGTGAAAATCACTAAAAATGGGAGAATTGTGACCCCGGGAGGAAACCGAGAGAGGGTGATGAAAAAGGGAGTCATCGGGAGGGTTGGCAAGTATGGTAGAAAGAAAAAGGAACCAAACGACTGATATCACCATTAATCGAGGTTATTTTCGGTTATTTAGCCACAAAATATTTTCAATGGTGAGACATCTGCATAAGAGACCATCCAGAAAAGTGCATGTGTGTGTTTTGAGGATGTGAGTTCATGCAAAATGTTGCAACACGGATGCCACATTACACCACACCCCGCTAGAAACCAGAGACAAATATATACTTCTGGTTAGAGGGGAAAGAACATTTCCTCTTTCTGTGTTGCTGTTTTCATGTGAAGGACAAGTGCAGAGCAGCGTGATGAAAAAAAAGAGGGAATATAGGAGAGGGAAAAAAAATGGATCTTAGCACTTCTCTGCAAACAAAAGGACGAGGAGAAGAAATGGACGAGCACGCACTTCTCGTTTCACTTCTGTAAACTGGATATCTGGAAATGAGCTAATGCCTAGTTACCGTAACCAAGAGCCCTGGGACAAATAAACCCGTTCTTAAAATACTTCTAGCTGTCCTGGGATCTGCTGGCTCTATAGCCAGTCCAGCTTTTTTCTTTTTTTTTTTTCCAAGGACTGACATCAGGGTTAATGAACAACTGACTGAGGGTCCCAGAGCAAATAAACTCTCTTCAGGTATTTTCAGACCCAGCATGAGGGCATGGTCAAAACCCAGTGCAGACCCTGTGAACTGAGCTACCAGTGGAGCGATGTTAATTTCCCTGTGGACAAAAAAAACATATTCATTATATAGACAGGCAAAAAGAAACGTCTTTTAAATGTCACCAACAATGTGCAGAAATGTAGACAGAAAGTGTAACTTGTGTTTGTGGGAGAGAAAAATGATCTTTCTCTCTATTGATCTTCTGTCTCACACACACACACATACAGTCCAGTAATTATGACTTCAGCTCCCTGTAAGATAATAACAGGAAATTGTGCAGGATGATGTGCGGGAAGACTAAGTACGGAGCTATTGTGTGTGGAGCTAGAATGATGACAAATATGGAGCAAGGACGTTTGTATGTGTGCTTTGTACAGTCATTGGGAGGACCTGGTTATTTGAGTTTGGTTTTCACTTCTCAGAGGCGATTTTGAGGAGTTAAGACTTGTATTTTTTAGGACTCAGAGTCTCACCAGATCTTAGTCACATAAATTATTGACTGAATTGGACTTTGACTTCTTAGAGAGTTGACTTTTGGGCTGCAACTAATGATTATTTGATTCAATTAATCTGTCAATTATTTTCTCAATCTAATTAATCAATTATTGGTTGGTCTATAAAATGTCAGAAAATGGTGAAAAAAGTGTTTCCCAAATCCCAGTATGACATCCTCAAATTTCTTGTTTTGTCCACATCTTAAAGAAATTCAGTTTATTGTCATAGAGGATTTAAGAAACCAGAAAATATTCACATTAAAGAAGCTGGAATCAGAGAGTTTGGACTTTTTTTCTTAAAAGTTTAAGAATTACTCAAACGGATTAATCGTTTATTAAAATAGTTTCCGATTAATTTAATAGTTGACAACTAGGGCTGTCGATTAAAATATTTAATCGCAATTAATCGCAGATTAACAGCACAATTTTTATCTGTTCAAAATGTTCCTTAAAGGGAGATTTGTCGAGTATTTAATTCTCTTGTAAATGTATGTATATATTTATTATTGGATATCAATTAACAACACAAAATAATGACAGATATTGTCCAGAAACCCTCACAGGTACTGCATTTAGCATAAAACAATATGCTCAAATCATAACATGGCAAACTGCAGCCCAACAGGCAACAACAGCTGTCAGTGTGTCAGTGTGCTGACTTGACTATGATTTGCCCCAAACTGCATGTGATTATCATAAAGTGGGCATGTCTGTAAAGGGCAGACTCGTGGGTACCCATAGAACCCATTTACATTCACATATCAGTTTTTCCTCGCCAAAATTTAGCGTAACGCAAGTTGTGTTAATGCGTTAAAGAAATCAGACAATTTGACAGCCCTTTTGTCAACTGATCGATTGATCGACTAATCGTCGCAGCTCTACTTGACTTACTTGGGACCTGACTCCCTAAATACCTGGAATTTGATGACAACTTTCAGCAGCCATTTTTGATTTTTGAGCTGTTTCCAAAGCTGCACAAAATGAGGCAGATTGGGGCAAAATGAATATAAAATGAATGCACTGAGCAACTTAGAACTTGAGACCTGCTTTGATAAGACTTGAAACTTGACTTGCACTTGTCACATAAAACAGCTCAAGTTTAAGGTAAGGGTTGGGGTTAGGTATGCAGTTGTAATAGTTAAAGTTAAGGGTTATGTCAGGGGGCAGATTGACACACATAGAAATGCAAAGTTGCAGATTTGAAATGAAGACGGCTCCCTGCAGTCAGATCCAGCTTCTCAGCTAGTGTCCAAAGCAAAGCCAGAATGTGTTTTCTAGTTGTCTTGGTGTTTGAGAGTCAAACTTGCCAATGTTTGTTCAGAAAAACATGCACATGGGTGTGCATGTGTGTGTCCTGTGACAGAGGGCGGACTGAGGACAAAGCGTAGGGGGGTAGACAAGGCCGCACATGGAGCCACAACACCCCCACAGCAAACAACAGGGAGACCAAACTACCAGCCCTGCCCATACACACACTCTCTCACCACATGACAACACTATTGTGGCCGAGGGAGACTGAGTGTGTGTGTGTGTGTGTGTTGTCGGTGGGGTGGGGTGGTCATCTGGGTTTCCTCCAGAGAGTGAAACAAACGGACTGAGGGAGATTCACTTCCCCGTTGGGACAGACAGATAATATTGACACAGTCTGTCACAATAAGAGGCAGACTGAGCCAAAACTTCTAACCCGCCAGGACGACTGGTTTAATGAAAGTCTGTCCAACAAATGAAATAAATCTGAGTCCTTGTGCCTTTTTATTCACAAGATGGGTTTTCCTTAGAATTAAGAAACAAATGAGTGAGCATTCAAAATTCAAATATGCATCAAATTAAACTCTTTCCGTGTGGTTCACAGTAGGACTGGGACGATTCGACGACGGTCTCCCCATTCAATACTATCATGATACTTGGGTGCTGATTCGATATTACAATTTATTGCGATTTTTGTTAACTTTTTTAACACTAGACCATGGGAAAAAGTTGAATCATACACTTCTAGGGACTTTTACTTTGAAAAATATCTAAATTAATACAGTAAAATTATTGTTTTTCAGCATTTATGTAGTCAGAGACGTGCTGAAGTCAAATATATCATTGTCAGGAATTATTTCTAAAAAAATTCCAGCAACCCAAAATCAAAGAATAAAGACATTTCCCTCACAAATTAGTGGTATTATATTTTTAATTTATAAGGGACATGTAATGTTTTATACTTTAATCTTATATCCATATATGTATTTTGTATAAACAGTTCCCTTTATTAACACCTTATTTTGAAAACCGTACGTAGTCACGTGTAAACTTCCTCTAACTTCTCCAAGGTGGTCTCTAGCTCTCCTGTCAGCTCCGTTCTCTTTATACATCCATGGTCAGCTCCATCGGGGCCGTTTGAATGCATTTAACATAAATGTCAGTATATGGGTGCTCTACAGTTGTAGCGTCGGCCCATTTGACCACGGAGATGAAAGTAACGGCCGGCTCCTCCGCCACGTTACCACGATTTGATAACGTTTCCTGTCAGTGACAGAGTTAGCATGCAGCTTTAGCCGTGATGTCTAGCTCTGCTTTTCCTGCAATGTGTGAAACCCAAAGTGTTTCCATCCTTTACTGGATGTGTAGTGTTTACCACGCTGGATTTAACATGTGAGGGTGCAGGTCGTATCCACACTGACCCTCCTCCGTTTTCTACTTTCTCGTTTCTCTTCCCTGCTGCCAGCTGGTTTGTTTTGGTTGACGGATATGACGTCACAAACAGACTTCTTGATGTATGTATTTAGTCATTTCTGGTGTGAAATGTTACCCTGATTTTTCCTCTTCTTTTTACCCCACTGTTCAAACTGCTGTTGAGACTTTAGATAATTATGCTGATTTTACAGGATTGTGTGAGATATATGAAAATATGTGAATAAGATGAGGCACAGAACAGTGTGTGTGTGTGTGTGTGTGTGTGTGTGTGTGTGTGTGTGTGTGTGTGTGTGTGTGTGTGTGTGTGTTGTAGGTGCACGTTCAGCTCATAGTGAGTCATTCTCAGGACGAATCATACATTATTGTGTCTCCCCTCAGGTGAAAGGGATGACACCTCACACACACATAAACACAAACACACAGTGAGTCAGGAAGGTGTGTCTGTCTGTCTCTGTGTGCATGTGTGTGTGTGCGTGTGCGTGTGCGTGTGCGTGTGTGTGTGTGTGTTTGTGTGAGTGTGTGACTGCATCCCGTCTGCATAAATGCATGTCAGCATCTGTGTGTGCTTATGTGCTAAAACTGTGCCCTAACCACTGTGACCTCGCCACTGAGTGTGTGTGTGTGCCTTGTCAGGTGTGCGTCAAACGTAGGCGGACCCACCGCACTATTTACACACGACGCCACGGTGTGACCTCGGAGGTTGCCGGTGACCGTGATTGGCTGCCAGCTACCAGCTCATTAAGCCACTCACATGGGGACCCCAGTGCCAGAGGACACACTCTCCATTTGTTTCACAACACACGGACACAGTCGCACACACTCGTCAGAGGGACACCGCAGGCATGGCAGGCAGCCACATGCACACACACACACACACACACACACACACACACACCACAGTCCATCAGTAGCAGAGCGTCTGTCTGGCCTCGGTGACCTGGCTGAACTTTGGCTCACCCTCGTTGGTTCATTACACCACACAGCCTCACACCTAGCTGCCTGTTGGCTGGTGGAGCAGCTGCAGGGTCATGACTTACAGGAGGAGAAGAGAGAAGAGAGAAGAGAGAAGAAGAAGATGATGAATTGAAGAAGACAAATTGAAGAAGACGACTAATTGAAGAAGACGAAATTTAGACGATGAAAAAGACAAATTGAAGAAGACGAAGAAGACAAATTGAAAAAGAAGAAGACGAATTGACAAAGAAGACTAATTGAAGAAGAACTGAAAAAGATGAAGAAGACTAATTGAAGAAGACAAATTGAAGAAGATGAAGATGAATTGAAGAAGACAAATTGAAGACGATGAAGAAGACAAATTGAAGAAGACGAATTGAAGACGATGAAGACAAATTGAAAAAGAAGAAGACGAATTGAAGAAGATGAAGATGAAGATGAATTGAAGAAGAAGACTAATTTAAGAAGACAAATTGAAGAAGATGAATTGAAGAAGAAGAAGAAGACTAATTGAAGAAGACACATTGACGAAGAAGAAAAATTGAAGAAGAACTGAAAAAGACGAAGAAGACTAATTGAAGAAGATGAAGATGAATTGAAGAAGACGAATTGAAGAAGATTAGACAAATTAAAGATGACAAATTGAAGCAGACGAATAGAAGATGAAGATGAATTGAAGAAGATGAAGAAGACGAATTGAAGTGGAAGATGAATTGAAGAAGAACTGAAAAAGAAGAAGACAAATTGAAGAAGATGAAGAAGACAAATTGAAGAACTGAAAAAGATGAAGAAGACAAGTTGAAGGAGACAAATTGAAGAAGACAAATTGAAGAAGAAGATGAAGAAGAATTGAAAAAGAAGAAGATGAATTGAAGAATGAGAAGAAGTGAAGAAGGACAAAGTTAAAGGGAGATGGGATTTTTTTGAGGAAAAAGGGAGACAGAAGAAAAGCAGAGGGAAAAGATTAAAACAAGAAAGAAAACGGGATACGTGAGTAATAAATAGCTGAGAATAGAAATACTCTAGTAAAGTACAGAATTATACTTTAGTGCAGTACTTGAGTAAACGTACTTCGTTACTATCCATCACTGTACAAACTTCATGAACAGTCCGATTCACTCAGTGTACTATTTACAACATGTGATTAATTGCACTTTTTCTGTCACATTGGAGCCAAATAACCAAAATATATCATTTGAAATATATTTGTCAAGTAATGTAATATCAAGTTGATGATATCTGGACTGTTTATTGTTGCTTTTTGAACATTATGGATGGCAGGTATGACACTGGTGTTGCACAAATTCACCTCTTCATCACCTCTCTCATCCCGTCCCTTTATTGCTTTTAAACAGCATTGTATATAACTCTTATTCCTCTTCCTCCTTATTAATAGCTGTAACCTAAAATATCTTTGTTAGAGATCACCATTCAGATTTCTATTGGTGAATATGTCACTGTGACTCAGAACTACACCCTCTGGCATGACTTGTGATGCTATAAAAATAGTTACAGTACAATTACAGCATTGAAAACTGTGACTTTTTTCATGTCCAACCAACGTGATCTCATGGGAAGGCATATAAATAGCAAGCCACTTTTAAAGGGGACATATCATGCTCATTTCCAGGTTCATATTTGTATTTTGGGTCTGAAATGCTCCGTTTTAGCGCCTGTCCCTTTAAAAAGCTCAGTCTGCTCTGATTGGCTTTAGAGAAAAAATATGGTGCACCTTTGAAAAGGTAGTTCCTAAGCTGTGGGCGATATATTCTAATGAGCCTGCATGTGACATAGGAAGGGGAACCAGATCTGTTTGGCCAGTTGAATCACATGTTTTCTAATCCAGGCAGCCATCAAAAAACTGAATGGGTTGTGTTATTTCACAGTTTGTGGGTTGGTAGACACTCCAGATACCCAGATGTATTTGCACAAGCTCTGAGAAAATGAGTTTGACGCACGGTCACAGTTTTAAACATGTGGTTAACGTTGTGAATTCAAACAAAACTACTTGGTTAGGTTTAGGAAAAGATCACAGGTTGGGTTAAAATAATTACGTTTGTTATGTGAATTAAGCTACATACGTAAGTTAGGTAGTCAACATAAATAAGTCAACGGAAGGGTCTCCGGACCCCTCTTTGAGAATCACTGCTTTATACTACGTCACCTGACTTCCGGAGCACTTGCTCTGAGCGTCTAATATTGCAGCGGCGTGAAATGACATGCAAAAAGCAAAAAAATGAGTAATGATAACAAGCGAAATGACTTGAGAAATTGGCGTGTTATCCGTAACGCCATTTGGTGATACCAGGCTGGTCCATCCCTTCAAACTATCCCTTCATATCCAGGCAGTCTGGAAGTGTGTTTATGTACCTCGAGGCCCGGTAAAGTACACGCTGAGTCATCATTCTCAAAGAAGAGAATTTGCTGACTGAATTAGCTTTGCAGGGGAAACCCCGTTACACAACAGAATGACATTTAAACGGCCTCTTCTCTCTTAATATATCTTTCTGGCGGGCCTCTGTTTTGTGCTCGCTACTCCTTCATAAACTTTATAGCCTTTTTATAGACTCTTTTATTAGCCTCATTACAATTATATATTTTTCTGTCCCTGCTGTCTTTCTTGCTGTGATGTTTCATCTCCCTCCACCCCTAACTGGGCCTTCTTCCTCTCTTTCTGCCTCTCCGTCGTTCATCTTCTGTCCATTCCTGGACTGAACCCCCCCACCCCCTCCTCCCTCGTCTCGCTTTCAACATACGATACTTCTCTGTTGACGTATCCGACGGCGAGTTCCTATAGCAACCAGACATTTCTGCTGACCCCTGCCTTGCTTTGCGTGACAGAGCTGCAGGACGTTCAGTCACAGGTCAAAGACTAGCAGAGGAGACTAGTGTAAGAGTGCACGTACACAGCTAAGCACACATGCACACACACTTAACATGCACTCATATATACATGCATTTACTGTTAATGTCACCACTTAATCGCACAGATACACATGCATGCACACAAGTAGACAATGATAAACAAACTGAACATTCGTTGAACATTTTTATTTTTTATTAAAAATAACATTCATAACAGTAACAGTTGTACAACCAATAATTATAATCTGCAACAATAATTACACTTGAGAACTGGAGGATTTCATATCCTCCTTTTTTTTAAATAAGTTAAGAAATAAAGTTTTCTCCCCCCCTCCCCCAGAAATAATTTTCTAAAAGCATTTCTACATACAGTGTTGGCTATAACTGGCTCACAGCGATCTCTAACAGCCAGGTCATTAAGACTTGCTTTAATGTGGATATTCATAGCATTTTATCTAGGCAGGCATTTGGTTGTTATTCCATTTTGATCTGGCAGTAGTACAAAATGAGCAGGTTATCAATATTTTCCAGTTACATGAAGCTACAGTACACGGTAGAGCACGTAGTATGATCAGTGTATGGCTACTCCAGTGTTAGATACAGTTAGATTCAGACATTGTAGGATAACAGTAATGTTTGGCATTGAGGCCCGAGCTGCACTCTCCAGTTTCCAGTTATCGTCCCAGTGTAGAAATCCAGTTCTCCACATTTAGCCCCCAATAATGACTTCTTAACCCAAGTCATAGTCAAGTTCTCCATTCGTGGACCAATCAGTAGTTGAGCTAGGAGTCACAAGTGTGTACGCAACCAATCAATGGCTGCCAACTGCAGGAAGAGACCACCAGTCTAGCGTCTGACAAGCTTCCATCGATTTGTGGTTCATACAAATCAAATCCAGTGTTTACTGTGACAAATATCCTCCATCCCAAAGAGTTTATAAGATTGCACTTTTTATTTTATCCATGAAGCTGGACGCTCTGCGGCAGCTCTGGAGCAGGACATGTGACTTCCTCTGAAGCTGTCCGTTGAGGCCAGCAGCAGCGTCTGTCCATCACGTCAACATCCGTCCACAGCGTCAATCATCCCACATTCAGGAGTCCCGTGTTTCTCGTCTCTCCGTATTCCTTTGGTGCAATTTGTCTGGCTTTTGGTTAGCTTCACCATTTCCTGTCGGGGAAAGAGAAAATCACAAGATAAATACATTATTTTTCTACACTCATGAATAAATGAATCTTACAATTAGGGCTGTCAAAGTTAACGCGATAAAAAAATAATTTTAACGCCACAAATGTCTTTAACGCATTAATGCAACTTGCAATTTTTAGGTTATAGCAGGCTACGCTAAATTTTGGCGAGGAAAAATTGGCATGGCCATTTTCAAAGAGGTCCCTTGACCTCTGACCTCAAGATATGTGTATGGAAATGAGTTCTATGGGTACCCACGAGTCTCCCCTTTACAGACATGTCCACTTTATGATAATCACATGCAGTTTGGGTCAAGTCATAGTCAAGTCAGCACACTGACACACTGACAATCGGATCGGTACTCTGTATCGGCCAATACCCAAAGCCCAGGTATCGCTATCGGGACTGAAAAAGTCGGATAAGTGCATCTCTAGCAAATTCACATGTTCTTTTCTCACAGTTTAACAGCAGGAAGAAACGTATTTGTGAAGCTGCAGGTGGATCTAAGACTCAGTTTACTATTTCACTGATATCTAAGAATATCAGTGTGGTAGAGGGGGAAAATGCCCTCGCTTGTTTCTATATCTTTAAACCAATCACAGTTGTCTTGAGCGGTGCTGAGCACAGTATGCAGCGACGGTGCCCTTGCAAAATAGATTGCGGATTAGGAGGAGAATGCCCACAGACTACATCCAGTGAGTCAGACTCATGATGAAGAAATACAATTTTCTCATTCTCTCACCTGCAGCTCTACATGATCATGGCTCTGATGGCTGCTTTGCTGATGCGTTTGCGGTGTTTCCTCCTGCGGCGAGGCGAGGCTGGACGGAACGGGGCCAGCAGGCGGGCCGAGGGCGAGATGGGAACCGCAGTAGAGAGGGCTGGAAGAAACCAGGAGAAGGTAGAGGACACAAAGTTAACACGGAGTCTTTCATCTTTACATCTTTCCTAAATGTACATTGAAATGTGATAAGTGGTGTCATGTGTGACAGATTAGCAAAAAACAATAATAAGACTGTCCTCAGAAAACTCACAACACTGGTCATTTGTTCAAACAGCTAAAAGCAACAGCAGCGCAGGAGGAAGTGTGACACTAAAGCATCTGACTTAGACACAGGAGGTTTGTGTCCAACTGCATAGCGACGGTCAATATTGATCATGAAAGCAGTTTATCTTAAGGACTCGATACTGTTACTGGAGGACCACAAACAAACAACAAACACAGAGCAGGATAGAAAAACGCTAGATAGAAGGAATAGCTCCTGTAGAGGCTCTGACTGCACTCTGAAGGGCAGCTGATAACCTTGAAGTCTGCATAATGAAGCCCTGCAGTTCTGAGTCGAGCATGGAGCAGTGGGAAGTCCAGCTCTCTGACTGCAGAGCTCTCAGGGGGCCGAGGAAGAATAGCAGGACACATGTGGCCATGATGTTTAGTCATACGTGTACAGTTGGCTACTTCCTGTCTGGGGAACTCCCCCATTGATTTTCTCATACATTAAAAGCTCAAATAGGAGACATGTCTCCAACACAGAGACAATACACACAAATGATTTGTAAGCATTCCATTTGGGGCGGCTGTGGCTCAGAGGGTAGAGCAGGTCGTCCACCAATTGGAGGGTCGGTGGTTTGATCCCCGGCTCCTCAGGTCACATGTCGGAGTGCCCTTGAGCAAGATACTTAACCCCAAATTGCTCACAAAGGCTCTGCCATCTGTGCATGAATGTGTGAATGGGAATGCTGACATGTAGTGTTTTGAGATAGGGATGCTAATTTTTTAATTGTTTTTTAACCGATAACCGACCCTCGTTAACCGATTATTAACCGTTAACCGACAAGATTAGGGCGTCGCATGCAGCGGTGCACCAGCTGCAGTGTATGAGCACAACAGACGAGTCCCCAGTTCACCCGTCTGGGAGAGTTAGAAGCCACGGTGCTGCGTGTATTGTCGAGGACACATGCAGCCACTTTCCCAGTAAAAGTCTCCTCCGCACCATTTAGTTTAGCTGCAAGGTTGTCAGCAGTGTGTCTGCCTGGCGTAACGTTACCCTGTCTGTCCATTGATTCAAATATTTAATTGCAATTAATACCTTAAAGTGAGATTTGTGATGTATTTAATACTCTTATCAACATGGGAGTGGGAAAATATGCTGTTTTATGCAAATGTACGTATATATTTATTATTGGAAATGAATTAACAACACAAAACAATAACAGATATTGTCCAGAAACCCTCAAAGGTACTGCATTTAGCATTAAAAATATGCTCAAATCATAACATGGCAAACTGCAGCCCAACAGGCAACAACAGCTGTCAGTGTGTCAGTGTGCTGACCTGACTATGACTTGCCCCAAACTGCATGTGATTATTATTATGGAAGCCCAACGATGCCAAAAATATTCTTCCTACTGCAGGTTTAAGGAAAGTGCAAAATCACTGAACTGCCTCTTTCATAACTTAAAGGTCCAATCTGTCATTTTTGGACCACCTGATATAAAAATACATTCAGCAAAAGTAACGTTTGGAACCATCTTTCATTCACACTAACACACATTCTCACACAGCTGAGCGGTACCTGTTTTAAATGTGGTCGGCTTTGGTCTTTGCTGAGGATGATGTGGATGAAGATGAGTCTCCCTCTGTATCACCTCCAGAGCTTTCTGTCTCTTCTCGTCCTCCGTTAAATGACTGACCCCGCTGGTCAGTTCTGAGTCTTTTTCCTTCCTCTGATTGGCCAGCTCTGCCCCGGCCGAGTCCCCGCTATTGGCCGACCCGCTCTCCTCCCTCCCGTTCCCTTCTTTCTGACTGCTTTTTACAGTCTCAGTCTGTGTGTGTTTTGTGACCTCTGTGATTTTTTGGCTGGTCACTGAGTCTTTCTGATGGGTGCTCATAGGAGGGGTGGGGTTTGGCTGGGTTGGGCTGCCAGGCGGAGAGGCGCTGTCTGATTGGGGAGTGTTGAGTCGATATTGTGTCCTCAGCTCTTGGTCCTCCGCTGCTCCACGGTTGAACTGCTGTGGATAACGCGGCTGATGATGATACTGATACTGCTGCTGAAACTGCTGTCTTTGCTGATGCTGCAGCAGCTGCTGCTGCCTCTGCAGGTGATCTGGATGATGCACTTCACCACCGCTGTTTGCTACGTGCACGCCGCTGTCCTCCCTGCTCCCGTCATTCCCGCTCCCGTGCCCGACCTGCGGCGTACCTCCCATGATGCTATGCTCCGCCCTCGCTTCAGATGGCCAGCTGCTGACCGGCCCGAGCACCCCGGCGATCGGCTGGTGCACCCTGGGCTGCGTCCAGTGCACCAGCTGGGTGTAGCTGCCCTGCTGCCACGGCCTCGCCACCGGCTCACGCTCCTCAGGGTGGTGGTGCTGCTGGTTGTGCTTCAGGTCGTCGTGGCGATGGAGGTCGGCCTTGGAAGCGTGAGTCTTTGGCGGAGCCGGATGGACGGCCCGGGGGAGGGGCAGGGGAAGGTGGGAGGATGGGGGGGGCTGCTGAGGTGGAGGTGGAGGCGGGTTGGGGTTGCTCTGAATAGGGGAGCGAGGGATGGGAACAGACGAGGAGGAAGAGGAGGGAGGTTGGCACCTGCAGCTGACGTGGTCGTCCACTGAGATGATGGCTTTGTCGTAGTGAGCTTTCCTGTTGATGTACTGTATCTTTATCACCTGAAGAAGCAGAGAGAACAAAAACATTAGCACACAAAATCTGACAAATCATTAATGAAGTTTGGAGTCCAGACCATGGATGTATAAAGAGAACTGGATAAAGCGTCGGAGGCTCCCGTTCATTCCTATGAGAGTTGCTCAGTGGCGCATTGGGCCCATAGCGCAGGCGCACTAGCATTTCCTTTAACTCCGCCTCCCAGCCCTCGCTCCAGCCTCGGTCTGGGTCTCATTCACATGAACTAAGGAAGGAAAATAACTCTGGATTCAGCTATTAGTGCATTTTTCCAACTTTTAGGACCTATTGATTTAAATAAGGACTATTCAAGCGTTCAAACTGGGGAGTTGATTCACCTCAAAAAAAAATTATGATTACAGACTTACAGATTTACTGATTTACCAGCCCGTTGGTACAAAATGGCGTATAAATGCCACGATAATGTGCAAGGCGTTTAGCGCGCAATATGTACGTCTTTGTTGATTTCCGTGTGTCATGTGTACGCCATGTATCCTGTACATGATGAAATATCCCACAGAAACTATGCAAACTATAATCAATAATGATTGTTTTGTTTCACTTCACTGATCATACTGTTGCTGTGCATGTGGCTACAAGCAGCAGAGCAATCTGATTGGTTGTTTTATGCCAAGTCTTCTACTGTATAATTTTCTGATGAAAGACACGTTGGAGTACTTGTTCTCAAAGTTGCATCATGTATAGAAGGAGGTTTTGCATATTAACTTGCAACGTCTGCCCAAGTGTGCAGATCATCCCTCGAAGCAGTCGTATTAAAAACACAGAGCTTTTTTGAAGCTTCTGAGCTTTTGTGCTTCGTTAAATCAATATTACAATATCTATGAAATGCTTTGTCTGATATCTACGATTTATTATTACTATTTCTCGTAAGTTTTGACTTTATAATCTGGCAAATATGTGATTTTTTTCTCGTAAAAATGTACTCTCAGATTTCACTCTCAGGACACGGGAATTGATGGAAAGCGATCGAATAATAGCCTTCCTCCTGCGCGTGTAGGCAGTAGCTGCGTTAAACTTTAACTGCACAACAGCTGCTAGCAGAGACAACAAGCTCAGCGACGCTTGTAACTCGTGATCCATGTTGAAGTTAACCTCTGGAGGTCGAGGCTGATGTTGTTTGTGTGTGCACCGGGTACCTGCAGGTATCTGCTGGAGGTGACGGTGGGGACACACTGCAGCAGCCTGGTGTTGCAGCAGCCCGAACATCGCTGCACCTCCACGCAGGGCGGCCACAACATGAAGTTGGCGTTGCTGCGGTCCAGCATGGACCTCGTCACCTCCATCACCTCCGTCCGAGTTTTACACGCCGCCTGCTGTGCCGGTTGCGCCTCCACTGGAAGGGGAGGAGAGGGAGATGAGAATAAGAGAGGGGAGTTCGGTAGGAATGACATAAGAAGTGTTGAGAGACAGATGGCAGAAGCGGACGGATAGAAAAAGACACAGGAAGAGACACAAATAGATGCGGAAACCTACCAAGACTTCTAGTGTATCGGCCATGGGTGTGGTTTGTGAGAATATCATGCTCGTCTTCTTCCTCTTCTACAGAAAAAAAGAGGAGGAGGGGAGATTAGAAGGGAGAGGGACAAAAACACAAAGTCAATAAAGTCAACTTAATATAACTTTTATCTGAAACAGGGCAGCACTTCTAGAAGCAATGACAGAAATGTGTAAGGCATGTGAGGCTGCTTGGGCAGTTTTTAGCAAAGCTCATTGTTCACTGCACAAAGGAAGCCATTTCTTCTCCTCCCGCTAAAACAATTAGGCTATTTTCTGCCGCAATTTGTCCCGGCGCTGTCAAGAATAATGTTGAGGAGAGATATGAGATGTTAAATATAGCTCAAGTGTGGCTCTGTGAGTGTGCGTGTTTGCACTCTTACATATGTTGTTATTTCATACTGTTGCCCCGTAGTCCTAATTATATCCCTGGTGCAGATTGCTTTTGGTCACTGTGTGTGTGTGTGTGTGTGTGTGTGTGTGTGTGTGTGTGTGTGTGTGTTATTCGGTTGCCTATTGGCCCTAATTAACTGCCTTGGTGCAGAAAGAGAACCGTTTCTTATTGTTCTCTGAAGCTACTTTCTAATTTTATCTGAGCATTTATCTGCGTCTACATGTTTTATGAGACTCCTTTCTTCCTCTTTCATGTATTAACATGTGACCCATTTAATACTGGTAAAGTATCAGTCCAGTAAATTCTTTCAAAAGTGTGTTATAAAACTCAAACGAAGATACAAGAAACGTTAACGCAGGGCTGCAGGGGAGATGACAGAATTGTAGGAAACTACAAATTAACTACAGATTAAGTTAAATTAAAGCAACAAAATGTGACCACAAACAGACCGCTAATGATGACAACACACAGATCCATCACATAAATCATTCATCTACTGCCTCGACGTAGACCCGTCATAAACTTGCACCAAAACTAAAAAACAAAAAGTTTTTTCATTAAAAACCCAAATGTGAGTCACTTCCTCGTGGCCTGTTTCTGAGGATCCTTCCCTCTGTTGGTTCCTCTCTGTGGTCGCTGTTATGTCACCGTGTGATTTATGCATATGAAGTGATCAAAGGGCCGTCTATTAATATATGTAAGTGTGACTTGGTTCTTCTGAGGGATAAGATTTTTTTAATCAGCCGCCAAGCTGCGTGTGCAGGCGTCTGACTGTTTGTTTGGACTCTGTTTTGGGGGTGGAGGCGTAGAGAGAGAGGGGGGGGGAGGGGGGTCTCTTTCTGTCACACACATCCATATTTCAAAACTTGGAGAGGAATCCAGAGCAGGAGAACAATGCAGTGACCTTGTAAGCTGGAAGTTACTCTCTCTCCGTCTCAGTTTGTCCAAAACACGCCGAGGTCAACAGCTACTCTCTCTCTGTCTCTCTCTGAAGGCTGGCCCCGGCCCGACACTAAAAGATTTTTCAAATCTTACCAGATGTTTTGTTCCTATAGTGTGTGGTGAGCAACGATTTGGCCAAAATAGCCACCACACACTAACAGATTCATTCATCAACAACAAGAGTCCAGACTAAAAAAAAACTGAAATCTTGCAAAATCTCTGGCGATCAAACGTGACTTTAGTGTAAACAAACATGGCGGACGGCGGGCAGGAAGAATTAGAGATGTTAGTTTTTACTTTGTACTGAAAATTGACGAAGGATGGATGGATGAAGTCATGGAGACACGTTAAATAAACGCTTGTGTTGTTGCCACAAATCAACAAGTTGATCCTCCGTTTCTGAGCTCCATCTTACTACTACTTTATGCTTCACGTTCAGCATTAGCCCATGCATTAGCCGCGGCCGCCATGACGGCGTTGGTTGTCCTTCCTGCTTCAGTCAGCTTGGTTCTCTATTGGCTATCGTTCTTTCCAACATGACGGCGTCATCGGCTGTCCTCGGGATACCCCACACACAACAGGATATCCCATCGTCAATACTGAACAATATTTATGATATGAAATCGGTGCGGCCAGGATGGACTTCTGAGCCGATCGGGGGATGTAAAAAACACTCTTAACATACCTCACACCACAGGAATATCTGGAGAGATCATCTTTAGAACCATCAAACAATCAGGGCTTTACTGACGATGGTCGGGAGGAATCAGACCCTAAATCAGCTTGATTCTCGTGTAGTGTGTACCCAGCATTATAAAGCTGCTTCATCATTCTTGCTGCTGTCTCGGGTAAATATTGCCTCAACATGGTCCCTGGCTGCTGATGCTCTCCCTTACTGCATTCCTGTCTCTTCAGGCCTCTGTAGACGCTTACCTCCTCCACGTCTTTGTTATTAGTATGTGTGTGTGTGTGTGTGGTCATAAGTACCTATTGCGTTGGTCTCCTGCTGCAGCAGCAGCTTCAGGTCGTCCACAGAGGAGATGGGAGAGTTCCTCACCAGGTCGACCAGCGACGAAGGGAGAGGATCACCCTGTGGAGACACATAGACAAACAGTTGATGCATTTTAGCCGTTATCTTGGGAGCAAGAAGGTATAACGTTTTTGACTGGGTGGTCTTATTTCACACTTTGTGGGTTGGTAGACACTCTAGATACCCAGATGGATGTGCACAAGCACTGAAAAAGTGAGTTTTTCATGATATATCCCCTTTAAATCTGCATTTCTAGAACAAATACATCATAATGGACCGGCAGGGTCTAAATAATGCACCCATAACCAATGTACAGTATCCTTTGAAGCCCTCAGTATCCTGTAATCTATTGTGCACCATCTGGTGTTTAATGGGGCATTCAGCTGGTCCCCATCAATTAAAAAAACTCCATTGTCACATTGTTTTTGTATTTGTGCTCAAATGCATTCACTGATATGCAAATATCTCTAATAGTTACATAAGCAGAATGATATTTTTATAAATCTTTGCAAGACTTGTTTTTACAAAGTTCATGTAATCCTGGAAAATCAAAAGAGAAAGTGTGACGGGGGGGAGAGAGAGACGGGCTGATGTATAATATCTCATCTCTCTCCAGTCAACACTTGCTCCAGTTTCACTGCCTCCTGCAGAGGAAGGAAATGATGGTTGTGATGTGGTGTTTGTTGCTGCTGTTGTCACTCTCTCCCCGTCTGTTTACCCACAAACACTGCAGTTGTTCCCGGTGTTAACACAGGAAATTAGCCTTTCTCTAGCACACCGTCATTCTATCAGATTAACATGTTTTAGCACCAGACATCTAGAAAAGGTCAATATCTTGTGTTGAATCACAGATTTGGTCAAGTTGTATAGCATTTATTAAATAAGAGGAATGTGTTAATTTATGAACTTTTAATGAAAGACATTGCAGGGATTCTTTATGGATCCAGTGTTTTGGTTTTAAGGAAGGACTCGTGTGGTTTCTTTATGGAGATCAGAGGCAGATTACTCAGCGTCCTGTGTCTTTGTTTGGCTGTTGGTTGATACGATTTTAGAGCGGCTGGAACACCATTTTAAAAAGTCACATGCCAGAAAGAGGCCAAAACAAATTAGGGTGTGTTGAGAATGTGAGAAGAAAATATTTTTTTCGATAAAGATGCCAGGAGAGAAAAGTAAAAGCATTAATTTTCTCACTTCCATCAAGATACAACATGTAAGTGTTGATCTTACACACAGCTAGTCAGAGGAATTATATATTCCTCTGTGCTGCATGTTAACCTCGCCTGAACTCTATGTAGCCGCCTGTCAAAGCTAACGTTGTTATCTGAGGGGTAAAATCGAGCTATAAACGAGAGTGATTATACTGGACAAACACGGCTCAGTTAATATGATAACATGATGGAGATTAAAATGATGATCTGCAACACCTGCAATTAATCCTGCATCAGTTTCCTGCTAATCTCCAGTCACATGCTGTTAAATCACTGCAGAAGAAGAGGCCGCAACGAGATTAAATCATTCAAAAAGGGTCAGTCAAATGTCAACTGAACAAAAACAATGTGGACAATGTGATGCACATATGGCATTTATGTTGGTTCCACGTATTAATTTACAGTCTCTTCATCGCTCCTCAAAGATCGCATGTTTTCGTCTGCTGCTATTTTTAGTCTCTCCGGTGCAGCGGAAACTTCACTGGACGTTAAGTCACCTGCTTCACGCACTTTGTCGCATTTTGTTTTCATTGATATGCCAACTTTACCACCTCAGCTAAGCATAATGAATGTTTTGCAATATTTTGACTTTAAAAAATTTCTGGCGTTTCCACTCAGGCTTTCTTTAAGGTGTAAACTGACAACGTATCATCATACAACGGTCCGTCTGATATCTTACGAAAAGTCATTCCTAATTTTTTTGTGCGTTCTCCTACGAATATCCAGCAACACGCATCTATTTCCACTTGTTACATGCATACAGTCTTTTCAAAGCAAACTTCTTCACAGGAAAGTACTTAGTTAGTTTTAGGAAAAGATCGTGGTTTGGGTTAAAAATTACTCAAGTAAGGAAGTTATGTGACACATAAATAAACGTTGAGCTCTGGTTTCACACGGGGACATGAACAGCGGTCTCCCATCCACCCCGACCTCCTCCCTATGTGATGTTTGTCGCTCTTTAAACTTCCTGGTTCACGATTACATGGATTAACTACGCATTGATTTTGTGGGATATATTCAAATTTTGATGCATTACTTTTCGTAGGTATACCTAAGACCTAAAAGTAATGCATCAAAAACTATATATAGTTACATGAGAACAGCCTGAAACTGAAAATGCGATAGATGGAAACGCTCTTCTTCTGGAACAAAAAAAGGACAAAAACTACCATTGTAGGAGAAACTCTGATACAGCTGCATTTCTTTGTCTTTAACAAGAATGCCACACAGAGAGGTCGGGCGATATGACTACATATACTATTAGACGATGTAACCAATCAACTGGCAATATAGGATTTACAGGAATGTCATGGAGAAGTACACTGATTGATCTCTGAACACTCTTCCAATTGAATTTCCAGACAATGTACTTTATGAATATCGCAATATACAATTTCTTATACTGACAGAGAAGATTTTATCAAGATGTCAAATATATTAGTGTTGCTGTTCAAATTGATGGTACATGCAATCTTTAAAGGGGAAGACATGGATATTTCTGAAGGTATCCTTTTATTTTTGTTCATATTTTGGAGGTTTTGGTTTTGAAGACAGCGTTCAATGTTAATATTTTTATTTACTTATTCATTTACTTATTTGCCCCTATAGAAATAGTTTTTTTTATTAGCGCTTATCAACAACAAAGACCAAAGTTAATTGTCGTAATGTTTAATCTTTATTTAAGTTAGAACGCCAGATCAGTATTGAGCATTTGCATCTTTCAACAGAGATTAGAAGAAAACGAGAGGTCTCACTCCTTAGCTACTTACTTCGTCAGCTCCAGAAAAAAACAATGTGTTTAATTCTTTTTGTTGCAAGATTTACTTGCTGAAAGTGGTATTTTACTTGCCCCGGGCACGTGGGCAATCCTTATTGTTGAGCCTTTTCATTATCATTGTATGTCCGTCTCTAAGTCAGTTTTTCATCTAGTTCCCCTCTTCTCTGTATGTCTGCTTTGTGGGCGGCGGCGGCTCAGGACACCTGGATGACTTTCACGAGCCATTGGCTGACCTAGTTAAGCAAACACACACACACACACACACACACACACACACACACACACACACACACACACACACACACACACACACACACACACACACACACACACACACTCGCCCCCTCTTTTCCAGTTCACATACAGATGCTTAACCACTTAACTCTCCGCCCAATTTGTCCAGAGAGCCTCTCTCACTCACACACACACACACACACACACACACACACACACACACACACACACACACTGAGAGACAGTTTTCACTCTGTAACATGCTATCATTATCATGTGCAGAAACACACACATGGAAATTAGAGAGTGGAGCACACAGACAGGAAGTAGTTCCTCAAAACAACAAACTGCTGGTTTAAAAAAAGGCCAAGAACTGGACAACAAGCTAATAACAGTGGTTTGAGCAGAAGAGCTAAATACCCAGAATGCATCTGACATCAAGTTCCTTATTTGCCATCTAAATGTCTTTGCACACCAAGTCCGTACTTTTCGTCTGAAATTGTCGCATGTTTAGAAATAAATACGACACCACGTTTTGTCAATCACGTTTAGACACCAGCTCCGAAGTTTTCGGAACAGATTCGATTTTTCTGCGTTTTTTCACATTCATCAAAAGCTAAAAGAGGGTTGTTTGACCACTCAGAGCCACCGTCTGTGCAAACGTCATCATCCAAAATGGCACCTGATAAACATTAGGACTGGGACGATACACCTATCACCCTATTCGATACTATCACGATACTTGGGTGCCGATTCGATATGTATTGCGATTTTTAAGTATTGCGATTCGATATTACGGCTTATTGTGATTTTTGTTAAATTTAACACTAGACCATGGGAAAAAGTTAAATCATACACTTCTAGGGACTTTTACTTTGGAATATATCTAAATTAATACAGTAAAAATGTTTGATTTTCAGCATGTATGTAGTCAAACATATCAGTTATTGTCTGGAATTATTTAGTCATTTTTTTTCAGAGACATTTCCCTCACAAATTAGTGGTGTTTTCCTTTTAATTTATAAGGGACATGTAGCGTTATTTAACCTCCTTCATGACAAGCTAGTATGACATGGTTGGTACCATACACACCGCTACAACCGAGTAATCGAAAGTTGCATTAATGTGTTAAAGAACTTAATGGCATTAAAATGAATTTGCGTTATTGCGTTTACTTTGACAGCACTAGTACGTACAAGCAATAATAAACCTCTCTAGTTGTTTTCCGTCTCTGTGAAGCCTGTAAATGTTTCTATGGAAAGTTTGACATTTTTCATATTTTACACTGCGTGCGAAGCTATAAGCTCTTTAGGGTTGAGAAGACTGTCTGGTAGGATGTCATGTTCTACAAGCAGGTCACACACACTTGTGCAAAAACACACACAGCATGGGGCCTTGAAGGAAGCCTGGAAGGCAAAGAGATTGTAAGGAATGTTTGAGGAGAAAGGTGAATATAATGGAATGTAATTATGAGGCCAGCTGACTCACACACACACACACACAGTCTTAAATATACAAACATGTTATCAAAAAGAGACGCAGACTCGAAAAGTAAACACATATAAACTTTGAATGTGTGACGGCTGACTCACAATCACGCCGCGCTGTCACAACACACACAACTTCTTTTATCAGAGACATGGCAGAGGGCCAACACACTGTCGCATTAACGTGCTGCACACACACACACACACACACACACACACACCAGCAGAACAGATAGATTCCCACCCGGCTGCAGAGAGGAGGGCACAGATGATGGATGGAAAGACGACAGAGGAGAGGAGCAGACGGGAGGAAAGAAAAGAGGAGGAAGTCTGAGGGCTGAGTGAGGAGTAACACCACCAAAAGGCTCTAAAACCTCAGGGAGTTCTTCTATACAACGGCAATGTGAATGTCCACAATAAGCACAAACACAGCTCGACGTCAGTAGCTATATCATTAAAAGTAATGTACTGTAATTCGTATATATCCCACGGAATCAATGCATATGTAATCCATGTGAACCAGGAGGTATAAAGAGCGATAAACATAGCGTAGGGAGGAGGTCGGGTGGATGGGTGGGTCAAAAAACACCAGACTTTCACCAGGAGACCGCTGTTCATGTCCCCGTGTGAAACCAGAAGTCAACGTTGATTTATTTGTCACGTAACTTCTATACTTAAGTTACGCCACTTCCGTAGTTATTTTAACCCTAAACCACCATCTTTTCCTAAACCTAACTAAATTGTTTCCTGTGAAGATGGAAGTTTATTTTGAAAAGACTGTATGCACGTAACAAGCGGAAATTGACACGTGTTGCTGGACCTTCGTAGGAGAACGCACAAAAAATGAGAAATAACTTCTTGTAAGATATCATACGAACCGTTGTAAGAGGATACATTGATCCACAAGAGCTGAAACAACTGGTGCTACTTTGATAATCATTTAAGCCACTTTTTATTCAAAATCCCCTAACTCCGTATTATTACACGGCTTTGTTGAATAATCGACTCTGATTAGTCAATCACAGCGTTCTGTTATTTCTTTATAGCAGACTGTTGCTATGTATAACAGACCGTTGCTATGGGCGTAGTTCTGATGTCGGACTCTGATGACCGTTTTTGTGTCAAATTATTGATTTCTTAAGTAAGCAGCCGTTAAAAAATCAGGATAATGTACAGCTATCAGCACAGACATGTTTGTGAGTGTCACTGCTCCATTAAAGTTGGTCTAGATTTATTGTATATTTGTCAAGTCAACAATCTGCAAAACATTTGTAATGTTTCCTGTGCTTTCTTGCAGCAGAATATCATTATTGTAATTTGGCGTTACAGGAAGTTGAAAATAAGTCTGAAATTATATTGATGCCAGCAGTAAGTGTCTTTATTTACAGACACAGTGAGATGCACACATGCAGATTGTGTATGAATCTTTGATTCATCTTAATTCATGTCACCACTGCAACTAATTTGACACGTATTACATTTGAACTCCACTTCTACAGCCCTGATTCTAACAAACCTTTTTTACATCTGTGACATTTTCATCTCGTGATTTTGTTATTTTCGATCCTTTTTTCGAAAAATAAGTAACTGTGATCCAGAATCCGACTTTTATTATTATTATTCCTCATCATCATTATTTCAAACTGTCCTCTGGACTCTCTGACTAGATTTTTCCTCTGATACTGCACCACACGGAGCTTACTAACAAATACTCTTATGCACCACTGCGCTTTTCTATCTGTCACACATGCACTCCCCCCCACTGCACACACACACAAAAACACAAGCACATATGTCCACTAACACTTACGCAGCTACACTCAGCCATGCACCCAGATGTGTGCACACACACAAAGACACACACACACACTGCTACACAAAGTCTGTTAAATCCCCGGCAGATTAGTTGTTGTTCTTATGTAAAATGGATCAAGCCGGTCGGCAGCACATCATCCAAACTGACCCACACAGACAATAGTCAGACTGCAACCTGCTCACCAATCAGCTGTGTGTGTCTGTGTGTGTCTGTGTGTGTGTGTGTGTGTGTGTGTGTGTGTGTCTGTGTGTGTGTGTGTGTGTGTGTGTGTGTGTGTGTGTGTGTGTGTGTGTCATCGTGAGTGTGTGTTGATGTAACATTTGAACAGCAGATGATGAAAGGTCTGACCTGATGTGTGAGTGCTTTTGTGTGTTTGTATCTGACTCCAGATCTGTTTAAATGGATTTAAAAATGAAATGTAGCAACTCTGTGTGTGCATGTGTGTGAGTGTGTGTGTTAACACGTTGTATAAGCAGTAAGGTTTGATTGGATTGCTCATAGAGACAGCAGCTGCACAGTAAATAGAGATGTATTTTTCCCTCATAAATTATGATCATGTTTTCTGGATTACGTCAACCTCAGTGAACCTGTAGTGACTTTACTGAATAATCTGTGTGTGAGAGTGTGTGTGTGAGTGAGTGTGACTGTGCAAACTTTTCCACAGACAGATGTGGCAGTAAGACGTCAAAGAGGTCTGCATTTTTTCCATCATTGGACTAAACAGTGTGACAAGAAGAGGATTAGAGTCTCAGGTCACATGACAGCTCAGCGTTATTTTAAATTATTATAGAAGCAAAGAGACAAAACTCCGGTGTTTTTTTGACAACAGCCGCTGCCGCCATTTTGGACTGAAAGCGCTTATTATATTTATCATATTTAATTGTTCAACACAGGCCATTTTGGTAGAATATGACAATAGAATGGAAATAATTTTGTTTTACTTTCAGTCCAAAATGGCGGAAGCGTAGCTCTGCTGCTGGGCGCTGATGTTGCAATGGAACGAACAATTGACTTTCACTTCACTAGGCAATATACGTTCTTTGTTTTAAATAAAAACATATGTCCAAAAGATGTCCGTGCTACAGTAAGCTGCAGTTTAACTCATCGTGCACGTGAAGTAGAGCATGCTATAGTTTCCGTGATTAATAACCTGCAGGTTACAGGATCACACGTTTAACTCCAACAACAGCCAGTTTCCAGCCAAAGTGCCCTTGTGCAAGGCATTGAGCTTCTGCCTTCTGCAGCTCAATATGCCACACTACAGAGTGTTGGTAGTATCTTGTGTGAAAAGTAATTGTCTGAATGTCAACAAGTTCTCCGATCATTGGTTCCACCATCTTCAGGATGTGGAGCCTTTGAGCCTTTCCTCATTTTTCATGTGTTTTCCTGCGAACGTCCAGCAAAACGTGTCAATTTCCGCTTGTTACATGCATACAGTCTTTTCAAAATAAACTTCTGTCTTCACAGGGATAGTTAGGTTTAGGAAAAGATCATGGATCGAAGATGGTTTAGATTAAAATAACTACAGAAGTGGGGAAACTGATGTATGGAAGTTACGTGACAAACTGTGTGAAATTTCTGGTTTCACACGGGACACTAACAGCGGTCTCCTGGCTGAAAGTCTGGTGTTTTTTGACCCACCCATCCACCCCGACCTCCTCAAAGCTTTTCTCATCCATCGTTCGCAGCTATACCTACGAAAAGTAATGCACTGTAATTCGTACATATCCCACAAAATCAATTTGAGCGTAATTCATGTGCCGTGTGAAACCAGAACTCAACGTTGATTTATTTGTCAAGGAAGTTTGTACTTAAGTAAAGCCACTTAATGAGTTATTTTAAGCCAAACCACCATCTTTTCCTAAACCTAACTAAGTAGCTTTCTTGCCTAAACCTAACTAGTTTCCTGTGAAGTTTATTTTGAAAAGACTGTATACATGTAACAAGCGGAAAATGAAGGAAAAGGAGGAATAACTTTTTCGTAAGATATCAGACGAACTGTTGTATGAGGATGTGTTGTCTCCCTATGCAGACTTTGTCGCTCTTTATACTTCCTGGATTACATGGATTTCATACGAATAGATTTTGTGGGATATATACGACTTACAGTGCATTACTTTTCGTAGGTATAGCTATGAACGGTATATGAGACCAGCCTGACAAAGTGTGAGACACCACAGACCTTGGATCATATCTCATCTCTTACCAACAGACTGTTGGTTTCTTTGAGCCAGTAATTATCTTTATCTGGTTAGTGTTTGTTGCTGAATCTTAACCACAGAGGTTAAAGGTCTGGCTGCTCTAATTGCTACGCAACACGCTGTATCATTGCTAGGTTTTACAGAGGTCATCTGACAGCTCGCCACCCACATGACAGACTAGTGTTGGAGATGGGACATGAACGAGCAGGACTTGTGAGACACTTTGCAACATCATGTCAGAAGTCATGTCTTTTAAGAAAGATAACACTGTGGGTTACATGTGGCTCTATGAGGTCTAAGTGGATAAGCATCATCAGCACAGAGGAAAACCCACGTAAAAGCACATAACAATTACGATTTGAGCCATATGAACAGAGTTTTGTGCAGACTTTTTTCTTTTCTATTCTTTATTTGATCACCTGAAACTTTCCGTTTGCTGGCTGCAAAGTAATGAAACAAGTGTCTGGTGGAAACACTAAGGTGCACTGACAGAATACATCCCAGAGAAAAATCATTCAGTGGTGGAGTGACAACACGACCTCAATGTGTTGTGATGTTCTCCACCAGCCACGGCCCTCTCCCCCCCCCCCCCCCTGTCTATGACTCGTCAGGAGAATATCACTGTGATGAAAACGTGAAAAGGAACCGCAGAGAGAAACCGATCCGTCATTTGGCACAAGCTGCAGATTCACAGAGAGAAAACTGGATAGACTGATGTACACACACACGTTGTCTTTTGCCCTGCAGTCAAACTGTGGGTGGGGGGGGGGGGGGGGGGTTGGTGTGCGTCAAATGCTCCTTACGAGTGAAGGAAGTTCTCACTAGTCCGTCGCCCCATGACGTTCAGAGTCTGTGTGACATATCTGAGTCAGAACATGAACTTACAACCTGTTTGTCTTGTTTTGTTCTTTGGAAATCGATCTCGTTATTGCCGGTAAAAGATCAGCGAAGAGATCAACAACATCTTCATCAGTTTTACCTCATGGTTCAAAGTAGGGCAGTCCTCCACCAGAGAAATTCTTAGCGACTGACACTCATATGTTGACTAATTGATTAGTTGATTTAATGGACTGTAAAACTGAGTTTCTCCACAAAGAATCACACAAAAGCACCACTTTAAATCTGAGATGTGCTCAGAAGTTTCTTGGAAATAAGTAAATCAGCATGAAAACAGCACAAAAAACGACTAATCGATTAAAGAAATCTTCATCAACTAAGACCAATTAGTCGACTAATGGACTAAGTATCTATTCTAGTTTTCTTTCTCAGTCCGTCTCTCACACTGAGATCTTCCCTCCAACTTGTCCAGGGATGTAGTGGAGACTCAGCCCTCTTCATTATTAAAGAGTTGACAGAGATTTATTGGAGGCTGCAGATCAAAATTGACAAAATGTGTCTTCACATGGGGTCATAAGAGAGGTACAAGAGCATAGAAATGTTTATACATATAGTTGAACTATTAATTTTGGCACCATATTTCATCAACCACTACATCATAATGCTTTTATCTTCAAATCAATATTTCATTGCCTGTCATTTAGTACAACCATGCCTTTAAACCATGCCTGTTAGTTTCCCCTCGCCGACTAGAGGTCATATGTTTGCGGGTCTTACCTCAGCGCTGCCGAGCCGCAGCCGGGCCGCTGAGAGCGCAGCCAGCAGCAGCAGCAGGACCCAGGACTTCATGTTGCCGCCCAGCCTGAGGAGCCGCAAGCGACCGGCTGGGCATTTAGCACCGCGGCGTCCAATCCCCCGGCTGCACCGAGCCTCGTCCCGGTGTCGTTCGTGTGCTTGCCGCTTGTGCGTGGCACGCACTGTTAAATATCCCCAATGTGTCACCGCCTATAAGCGCCGCTTGTCCGAGTGTTTGCTCACGGTGACTCACGCGCAGGCTAGACGTCTGACTGTGTCCAGAGCGCTGTTTTGAAAACTCTCAGTAGGAGACGTCAACGGTGGGACAGGTGCGTAATGCAGCGCTGTAACACAGCCACGCAATCCCTGTTATCTCAGTCTGCAGCGTCCCAATTAGCCTCCGCTACGACTCCAAGAATGTCTCCAAATGTGTGATTTTTAAATAAAAATAATAATAATTCATCAACATGTGTCAAAGTGCTCCATGCGTCCACTTTACTCCAGGATCAGATCACGAGCTCCCGTCCCAAAGTCGCAGTAAAATAGATCAATAATGCAGCATTCTCCTCACAAGTGAAACCCGCATCTCCAACGGTCCGTGCGTAAAAGTTGGTTCACCATGGAACGGCGCGCTTGTGCGTAATTCTCTGCACGCTCCGCTGCAAAAGTCAGATTACTCTCTCGATTCACTTGACTGCAAGTAACCTATCCGTCCTATTTAAGCGTCTCTCTTATCGGTGGCTCCTCCCTGTATGTCTCACTGCTCTCTGTCCCGGTGTCTCTCCGGTCACCGGCTCCGCTGGATCCGGTTCTTCTCGCCCCTCGCGCTTCTCCTCTCTGGTTGCGTCCTGAGCGGTGAGCAGCTTTTCCTCAGATAAACAGGGCCTCCCTCCTGAAGTTTCACCTATCAAGTCAGACAGAGAAAAGCCGAATCATACCGGAAACGGGACGATATTGCTTTCAAAATAAGAGAATAGATTGGAGATTGCATGAAAATGTTGTGAAAATGAGTCTCTGTCGCAGTAGGAAACACATTAAATGTGTATGAGAGAAACGAGTATGGTGATTACACCAGACAGACATCATTTCAAGGGATTTATAGAAAAAATAAAAAGCACTGTAGGCTTAAAGACCAAAAAAATCTGGATTTATTCAAAATATATGCTTCATTAAAGCGAACTCCAACGATAACATAAAACTGTGTAACTTCTATCTTGAATATTTCATGATTTTGACTTTGGATCATTTAGCAGCCCTGTGACATGAATGAATTCATGGATTGAAAATATTATGGATGGAAATGAAACCAAAAGAAAACATTCACGTATCACTCTCTGCTTCTCAGGTATTATTTTCACTTTATATCTCTGTATTGACAAAGACATTGAGGCCTGTGAGTAATTAAAAGTTTTACTTTGAAAGTTCCGTACAGGAAGTCTACATTCTCATATGGCTGACTTGACTCTGGTCCTTATATTTGCGCCCCTGTTCCTCTCCTCTTGAAGGCAGGGCTCACCACCTCCTTATTAGGAGCAAGGAGACCTGAGCACCCATGGGTGCTCTTAAAGGGAAACTTTGATTAATCCTATCTGCATTATAATAACCTGAAATATCATGTAATAAATGAAATGTTTATTTTTTCTCTTTTTTCCAAGATAAGGTTTTGTTTTCTCAGGTAATCATAAACTAAACTAAAGAAGTTAACAAAAAAAATTGAGACATGTATGAAGCAAACAAACCTTTTACATTAGCAGAAACATTAAAGATTTAGATTTAGTTGAGTTTTTCTGTGAATTAAAGGACTTTATTTGAAATTTGGTGATTTTCCCCGGTGGGGTCATCCTTTTGTTTACGTTTGGATCAAGGATTGCACCTTTAAAATATGATGAGGTCACCATGAATACACTGTTGACCAGCAACCCAGTCGCCAGAAAAAATGTTGGCGTTGTTTTGAAAACCACAGGATACGTTGAATGTCGACGTTTCTGAACCAAAAATATGTTTCATAAATACGTTTCATATCAGCCTCATATCATGCTTGCAGAATCACAATGCAACGTGGTTAACGTGAAACCATTGGTTTAGGTTAGGCAACGAAACTGATTGTTAAGATTAGAAAAAAGATCACAGTTTGTGTTAAATAACTACCACGTTTGTACAGTGAAAATGACACTGAACGTTGTGTCTCCTGGATGAAACCTTGTGTTTGTTGGACCCATCCACCTCCCCTCCCACCTGCCCGGTGTGTCTCTTTTTGCTCTTAAAACTACGTCACCTGCTCTGACCGAATGCAAAAACGTCGACATTCATCGTATCCCTGGTTTGCAGAAACGTCCAATGCCAACAGTTTTTCGTGGCGACTGGGCTGTGACCAGAAACACAAGAGCAACCTTTATTGGATTATAATATTAAGAACTTTCAGTGGATTTTAGTTGTGAAAATGCATTTAGTCTGTTTATCTCCCTCTTATGTAAAATGCAGAAAGTGCATTACATCATCAGTAATTCCAACTTGTTTATATTTTTTTCAGAGTAATGAGTCAGACCTGAGGCAAATGGTTTTCCCAAAAGAACACACTAGCGTTTGTTGTAATCCGCTGGGATTATTGTTGTTGGACGGTGGGGTGGGTGGGGGAGAGGAGCAGAAAGTTTGGACAATCCCAGGACGGCATTATGAAATCACTTTACTCCACTCACTGACCACTCAGCTGTTTCTATTGTGCAAACAGGGGGTCGACTCCGCCCGTCTCGTACGGAAATGATTCGTCTTTCAAACATCAAACACATTAAGGTGCCACACAGAAACAATGTCAAAGGAGTTTAGGATGGAAATATCCTTTGGGAAACATTAAAGAGACACATTTAAGACATGTGACAACACCCTGCATTCAATAACACTTTGTCCAATATGGGTTTCCAGCACGACTTGTGAGAATTTCAGAATGAATCTGAAAATAGAGAAACACCAGCACTGCTGCTACAGTATAGCTGTGTTCACATTATAAGCGACACAGCAACAGACTACAAGTCATTTTCAATGGAAGCCGCTCACATGAAGCTACAACGTGACGCCCAACACAACGCTTGTTGCTGCGTGAGGCTACAAATCAAAGTGGTGAAGCGTCAACCAATCATATGTGTTTGTTTCACCCTGTTCCGTTCCGCCTAAAAAAATGCCGTAACCAGCTCCAAGCGCTATTTAACAACATAACTATGTCAACGAGCGCTTGAGCAACACTTCAACGGCGACTCGCTGGCCACGCTGGCCGTTTTGTTGCTTTTGTCGCTTGTCATGTGAAATTGAGTTGTTTTATGCGATTCAAATATTTAATCACGATTATTCTCAAATTAATCGCAAATTAATCATAAATTTTTTTTCTGTTGAAAATGTACCTTAAAGGGAGATTTGTCAAATATTTAATACTCTTATCAACATGGGAGTGGACAAATATGCTGCTTTAAGCAAATGTATGTATATATTTATTATTGTAAATCAATTAACAACACAAAACAATGCCAGATATTGTCGAGAAACCCTCACAGGTACTGCATTTAGCATACAAAATATGCTCAAATCATAACATGGCAAACTGCAGCCCAACAGGCAGCAACAGCTGTCAGTGTGTCAGTGTGCTGACTTGACTATGACTTGCCCCAAACTGCATGTGATTACCATAAAGTGGGCATGTCTGTAAAGGGGAGACTCGTGGGTACCCATAGAACCCATTTACATTCACATATCTTGAGGTCAGAGGTCACGGGACCCCTTTGAAAATGGCCATGCCAGTTTTCCCTCGCCAATATTTAGCGTAAGTTTGGAGTGTTATTTTCCTAGTATGACATGGTTGGATTCTTTAGGTTTTTCTAGTTTCATATGCTACCAGTATCTTCACTCTGGCTTTAAAACTGAGCTGCTAAAAAATGTTGTATTAATATTAATATGTTGAAATTAGTGGCGTTGAAATTAATTTGCGTTAATGCGTTATTATCGCATTAACTTTGACAGCCCTAATTGCAAAGTGTATGACTGATGTTAGAAGCAAGTTAGGGTCATTGTGCTAAGGCGCATAGATGGATAACATGGCAACACTTTGAATGTCTAAAAGCTCTGATGGTATTATTAGACTTTCAAGAAGTGTTTTTGGGGTTCAGAGGGTTCTTTAGTACCACATATTATCTCAAAGATCTAATGTTACATTATTACAGCTACAGTATTTCTAACAAAATGAGCAAAGGACTGTGAAAACAGCCCTCCTTCGAGTGACAAACTTTACATATTCTGTACATACATTAGTCTGTAGAGTGAAAGTTATTGTGCAGATGTTAGAAAGACTTAGACACACACATCTGACCTCATGCATACGAAACATAAACAGCTTTCATGTGTTTGCTGTCTCTTCTTGCTGGTGTGTCTCTGTGACAAAGTCTCTCATCATAAATATGTTTTGTCTTGAACTGAGGAGATCACAGACCAGATCCAAAGTAGGCCGCAACTGTTTTGCAGTGTTTCATGTCAGGGTCAGGACTAGATGGGTCGCCATGGAAGCCGGGGGGTCACGGTAGATTCTTCCTCCCTGTAGAGGGAAGTCAGAGGAAGCAGGCACCCCTGTGCTGCTATTCCTGGACTACACACACACACACACACACACACACACACACACACACACGCAGTCATGTACCAATGTAAACGCTGACCTTTTACCTTCATGCACACACAGTGTAGGCTATGGAGTGAATGACAGATTGAGAGGACACACTGCTGTCACTGACAGGATGAAGTGCGACCCTTCATCTCAATAACAGTGTACATGTACTGTACAGTATGTGTGTGTGTGTGTGTGTGTGAGAGTGACAACTTGAAAGGGTATCAGGTTTACAGAGTTGCTTGCTGTCGGTCCTCGATGTGCAACATGGAATTCGCAGTATGTCCGAGAGGAAGGAGATGAACTGTGCATGTGTGTGCATGTGTGTTTGAGCAGGTGAAATGCACAGCTGTGTGTGACAGTGGGAGTCACAGGTGTGTGATGTCATCGACTATTTTTGTGCCGTGGGAAGCATAGAGGCGACAACATTGTCATTTTCATGAGTCGTAAGTTTTGAGTTTTCCCGCGAGCCGTGTGTTCACATTATTATCTACAGTAGATTTATGGGAATTGATGTAAACGTCGTCAGTCAGATTTGGCCCACGGACCGCTGTTTGCCTACTGAAGTAGTCCGTGCCTTCCTAAATGACTCATATGAATGGGATGCATTTTAGATGCCTGCATGTAAAACAAATTAGTTGTTTTTTTTATCCCAGAAGCCACAAGACTCATGAACAGTTGCAGAACAAGAGATGGTCAGTTCACTTTGTGATTAGATTCATAAATACACTTACAATTTTTCTCTTTTGACACAGCGTGTCTTTGTGGTGTTGGATAGGTCGGGCGATGTTGCCAAAATCTTCTATCCTGATATACAGTAGGTCATTTTATATCTCGGTAACAACATATATCAAAATATGGCATGTTTTTTTGGTAATTCAATAAATAAATAGTCTATAATAAATAACCACATTGTAAAGCCTATTTTTGTATAAAAGTCTGACAAATATCTGAAAAAAGTCCAAAAAATGTACGAAAAAAGGCAGAAGAAAAGTCTGACATATATACGGAAAAAGTTCGACAAATGTCCGAAAAAAGTCTGACAAATGCACGAAAAAAGTTCAACAAATGTACGAAAAAAGCCCAAAGACAGGCAGACGAAAAGTCTGACATATGTCCGAAAAAAAGTCTGAAAAAAGTCTGAAAAATGTCTGAAAAATGCCAAAAATGTCTCAAAAAAGTCAGAAAAAAGGCCGAAGAAAAGTCAGAAAAATGTCAGAAAAAGAGCCAGAAGAAAGGCAGAAGGAAAGTCTGACATGTCTGAAAAAAGTCAAAAAAATGTATGAAAAATGTAAAAAATAAAGTCTGAAAAATGTCCTTAAAAAGCCAAAAGAAAGGCAGAAGAAAAGTCCGAAAAATTACGGAAAAGGTATTTTCTGATGAAGTAAAATGGACATTTTAAGATTTACACACTATAGGAGGCTGTTTTAGCCGTTTAACGCCATTTTAAGATGCTTTTTACCAATTGAACCCCTAATGAGGACGTGCTCTTAGCAAGTGTGTTAAGATGATGATAGTTTCAGACTCACCTACTTTGAGAAGCTATAATGACTTTAGAGCAACAGACACATTTTCCTCCTGACCAGACAACCAGTACAGAAGGAGGTTTCAGACGGTCACATTTAGTTATATTGGGTTAGTTCAAGTCAGACTATCTGTCTGTTTTAGTTCCTTTGAAGGCTGCATCTTCTCCTCTCACTTCACTGCCTCCCAGTTTAAACCTCATTGGGCATGTGTGTGAGAGTGTTAATTAACTTCCTGTCCAGTATCCTGATCTAATTAACAGAGTGAGTTTATTTCCTCCTCTCTCCTCTCGCCAGCTTCCTCTCTCTGTCACCGCAGCCAGTTGCAGGATGAGGCAAACAGCCGCTGTACTCCCTCCAGAGTTCAAACGCAGGTCACGATGCTGCTGCCGTCTAGTCAGTCTGTCTGAATCAGGCCATATTAGATCTGTAGTGCAGATTATCCCTGATAAATCCCACAGGATCAATAGCAGGGGACCTTGGGTTGGAGCTGCTCCAGTTTATTAACACTCCACTTGGCAGGGAAACAGTTATCATTTTAAACTTTGTTTACAGCCAAGTCACATTTGAGGCCAGTGATGTCATGATGAACAAAAACACGGGGAAACTTTCATAAGTTATTATCCCACAAACAACCACTAACTTGCAAAAATATAAATTATATTTTCAGGAAAGCATTATTATTTCAATTTCTTCTAAACAACAATAACTCAGTACAATTTATTTTGAAATTGCATATATCTAATCTCTTAAAGAGGACATGTTATGCTTATTTCTAGGTTGTATTTTGGGTTTCTACTAGAACATGTTTTCATGCTTTAATGCTTAAAAAACGCTTTATTTTTCTCATAACCAGCTGTGCTGCAGCACTTCTTTTCACCCTCTGTCTCAAACACTCTGTTTGAGTTCAGCATTTACACGATTACAAGACACTACATTTTTTTCCCTGAAAGTCAGACTAATGAGATTCTTTCACGATTACCAGCTGCAAAATGCAGACACCCCCGCCGATTCAGTGTTTGGAGACACAAACAGTGAATAGGCGGCGTCTGAGATACAGTTGGCCTTTACAGTGAAAGGGTAATAAATTCATGGAGAAAACCTAATTGTATGATGAAATGAATAGCTGGGCAAAGAAAATACAGTTTCATTCTGCATTGTGTAGACTAGAGGAACTTTATCATCATCATATCAGCAAAGGACAAACATCAATAATTATATATCCATCTATAAATCAGGTATTCCATGAATTTAAGTAAGCTGGGTGAACTTAGATCAATGAAGTTTTACTTCCACTACATCCCGTATGGGCCGTCCTGCAGAGGGTTTCTGATGATGAGAGATCCCAAAAACTCATTGATCCAACATCAATCAGTGATCTGAGCATCACCAGATATTTTCAAACATAAAGTGAGCAGTACGCTTTGCCATCCATCAGCTAATATGACCAGTAATGGATGGAGTAGTTACAATGGAACCAAGAATAGTAAAGTAGTATTCAACTTTGCCAAATTGTGAGTAATATCTGGCAGGGTTTCCCTCCCAGGTCTTGATTTAGATTCCACAGCCTCTTATTCCATATTTGGCCCTCATATTGTATTTGAACCGGGGTTAATCAACCACTATGTGTGATCCGGAAAAACATGGCTGCCCGTTGGCATTGTTGTGGCTCTGTGAATCACTCCACAGTTTCTTTCTCAAAGAACGCTTTGATGAGAGGGAGAGCAGAGCGAGCGAGGGAGACGAGGGAAGGCGTGATGGAGGAAGAAGGGGGGAGGATGCTGAGAGGGAGAATCACGGCTGTATTGTTGTGTGTTTTCCCAACGTCAACGGCAGAGGAAGTGGAACGGAGCAGCTAAATATACAAACAGCACAATGAGGCAGCGAGCGTGGAGCAGCTGTGGAACATGGCCGTCACCGGGTTTATACCGAGGACCGTCTTTTATTTATACAGGAAGAGCTGACTGAGAGGACACGCTGTTCCTCAGATACCCCCCCCACATCCAGACAGTCAACACATGCTTACACACCTTTAACACCACACTCTGTCAGGGTCAGGATGTATGGAGACGGAACCTGCCGAAATATAAATAAATGACTCGATAAATAAATAAACATGTCATTAAATGTCGCAAAAATAATATCAAAAATAAATGTAGCCATTAATTAATTGATAAAATGTGACATAAATTAATATTTCTTTCTTTATTATCCTTGTCTAATATCCCTAATCTAATAATACATTTAATACACTGAAATATTTTACTTTGAAAACCACCTGTCTGAATTCATGTTACAGATAAAAGAAGATTTATGACTATTATTTGCTTCCACACACTTTTAGACACACTGGATACATATAGCACACTGGATGTAAATCACTTGTGAAAGTATGCCCTGCACCCTGGAATAGTAGGAAACGTCTAGACTTGTTGTGCAGTACCTCAGCTATCGTGACATTACGTAGCACTGGTATATTCCCAATGTGTGTGTGTGTGTCCGGTTTCCCCCTGTCCAGCTCATGAGGGAATTGTACCTCTTGGCCGCGGGAGAAAACAGGAAGAAATGCAGCAGACGTTTTTTCCTCATTACCGTGGCAACAGCGGATGCAGTTGTTATGACTTTATATGGACGTGTACAGTAGCATGACTCAGTTAGTGATAAACACATGACAGCATGACTGGACAACATCAACTTCATCTGTATTGACGTATATATATATATATATATATAAAGGACTCTGTTGTCCACAACACCTGACTGCAGCATGAGTACCAACAGTTTCCAGAACAGGAGGCTGAGCAGTACGTCACCATCTTCCAGAGGTGGACGCAGGCTGTCTGAGGGGCACAAAAATATAAAAAGGTCACCAGCTGCATGTGGTGGGGCACCAGCGCAAGAAAGTTTTTCTAGTATTCTAGTATGCATGCCAATATGGCTCAGCATCACGTTTGGCGTGACTAGACGGGCAATTTTCTTGCACTTTGGGCCACCGTAGAGGGGACTTTATCATATTTTATCTAACATACGGGCATCAAAGAGGGCAGTTTTGCGGCATTTTATTTCGAACATGGTGTTGACCAGACATTACACATCGCCACTTTAAACCATGCAGATAATCCACTTTAATACCCTTAGTAGGAAAACTATGATTAGCTTCAAATTAAATGACAGAAAAAAAAAATAATTCAGAATTAAAAAAAAAAACTTAAATGGAAATAACCAATTAAAACCGTTTAATATATTGTAATCTGTTTATTTATCCCCTAAATAATCTGACACCTGGTGTGAACCGTCGATAATGTGGAGCAACCCCCTGAAATTACACCTTAAATGAAAAAGTTTGTTTAATAGTACAATTTAAAGGTGTACCTGTACCAGTGGAGGACTCTGAGAGGAAACTTTTCTATCATGTAGGCATGTATACATGGAACTGCATCACGTTTTCTCCACTGGAAGGGCACTCTAGAGCAGTGGTTCCCAGCCTGGGGTCAGGGCCCCCCTTAGGAGGGCGCCAAAGATCTCAGGGGGTGCGCCAGGATTTGTCTGCTCTGAGATAGTCAAAATGAGATTTGCTCATGTGTAACTAAAATCACAATAACGCACTTGTTATAAAATTTTAATTTTTTAAAGGATTTTTTTTTTTTTTAAATGTGTGTTTTACTGGGGACCTTTTGATCTGCAGTCAAATGCTCTACCACTGAGCTATACCCCCTATTACATGGGGATCCCTTACACTTATTGATCAGCAAGCATCAGTCCTAAATTCTGACAAATTTGGTGACTGCTCATTTCACCAGCAATAAACATCAACATAGATACAGTCACCTAACTCATGTTACCACATGATTCAGGTCTGTGACCCTCTCAAAGCACAAGCCACTTCTCTGCATGTTCAGTATGTTCATGTATAATCCAGTCCCTTTAAAATGAGCAAATACACAAATTTAATACCTGGAGGAAAATAGCATACCATAACTCAGACGTTGCAGGAGTTTTTTTCTGTTGCATGTCATAGCATATTTGCATCATCTGAATAAGTAAAGAAAACATTCCAACGTTATCGTCATCAGAAGAGTTCAGGACTCGCCGCCGTTTCATGACCGTTGAAAGAGAGAATAAGAGAGACTGAAAATATTTGACTTTTGACCTCCTTTAGTGTCTCATAACATCTGACATGAAAGAGGAAAAGGAGCTGACACACATTAAGGAAGGCAGCGCCTCCCAACACCACCCACGTATGCAAACATGCACATACGAGCGCACACATAAAACACCAATAATGAGTGAGTGTACCAAAGCAGATACGGTGCTGTTACCGGTAGCATCTGTTGTTACAGTTTGAAGGGAAGACGTCTGGTAGTCTACCGACCGGAGAGTCAACCAAACAGACCCTGCTCCCCCAAGTCAAATCACACTGATCTAATGTTCCCCATTTCATAACAGATGATAATGATAAACAAATCTCGTTCTAATACGTTATATGATAACGGTATCTGGTGGTCGGACTCTGCAGGGGTCTAGTATAGAAATCTACGTTGATTACAGCGGCTGCCAAAGCGGTTTTGCACCCTGAATGCGCCGCATGCACCCAGTAATGTTTGTATACAAGAAACCCGTCTATAAAAGTGTTGAAACTACTGTTGAAGTCACTGCACTGAGTTACAGCCTGCTCTAACAGGTGTATACAGCATGTAAACATGTGTGTTATTACCATGAACACAGAGTCTGGGTCTGCTTGGTTGTGCTGCAACATGACAGCGTCATGTTTCCGAGCAGTTTTTTAATGCCTGCATTCCTTCCCACCTTTGAGCTCATCTTCTCCTCGCCTTCACCTTGTTAAGGTGCGGGTGGCTCTGCTCACAGGTGTAACACGTCTTCACGCAGAAACACACACACATATGCACACGCACACACACACTTTGATCTGAGGGGTGGCTCGTTCAACTGGTGGGAATTTCCCCTTGTATTGCTGAAGGAGGGTCCTCTTCCTCTACCTTCCAAAAAAGAAAATAATCCTCTATTTCTTCTTCCTCCAAGACTTCTGAAGCTTCACGATGGTTGCCCTTTGGGGTTGGAAGCCTTGCACACTCCTCCTCCTCTTCCTCGCTCCCTTTTTTCTTCCTCCTCCTCCTCCTCCTCTTCCACCCACTCTCAATCCTCCCGTTGTTCGTCGCCCTGTGATCCCTCCACCACCAGGCCACCAAGCGTTTTCCATAGGTCTGCTATAAGGTCTCTGTGTCACACATCAAACAGGCCCTTCATAACATGTTCACTGTGTTGCTGACAAGAGCTTATAGGAAGAAGGAGAGTGTGAATGAAGGTTTCTTTCTTTCTCCTCCATCTTTCAAGATTGTAAAAAAAGAAGTATTGATTGAGACTTTCATTGGAGTGTGGAGCAATGTAGGTTTACCTCGTCTGTGAATTAGCGCGGTGAAGCTTTGACAGGATTTTCCGTTGTAAAAGCAAATGATGGCTTTGAAACGGGGAAGCACCTCCTTCACCCAGCCCCCCCACCTCTCTGCTCCCCTCAGGGGGAAAGTTTTAATTTTCTGCTCTGGTTTAAGACTTTCCTCACAACAACACGGGGATTGGAGGATGCACAAGTCACCAACTAAATTAAAATGTGGAAAAATAAATCCCCTTTCAAAATTATGCACGCTCCAGCTGCACTGGCTTCCCCTTTTAGAATAGTTAATCGCTATTAATCGCATGATTGTCCATAGTTAATCACAATTAATCGCACATTTTTTATCTGTTCAAAATGTACCTTAAAGGGAGATTTGTCAAGTATTTAATACTCTTATCAACATGGGAGTGGGCATATATATACATACTTGCCAACCCTCCTGATTTTCCCAGGAGACTCCCGTTTTTCATTGCTCCCTCTCGGTTTCCTCCCGGGGTCACACTACTCCCTTTTTTCACCCGATTTTCACACCTTTTTTCCTTTTTGTTATCGCAACCTGCGTCTGGCACAGCGTGTATAAGCCCTACTGTTTCCACTTAGACGACAACACAGCTACACCAAATGTAATTTCCTGGCACAACACATTTCCTGACAACGCGATTTGAGCTGCGCTCGCCGCACATCACAGCATGCAGCGCCCAGGTTGGGCTTTTATCGACGCAGCGAAAAGCATTGTGGCGCAGTGCAAGCCATTGGAAATAACGTGTTTCAGAGCGCAGTGGTGCCGTTGTCGTGTTGTGTCTCAAAGGACCTTCAGTGAGTGAGAGACGGAGAGAGAAATGGAGAGAGCTAGCTGAAAGAAATACTCATTAGAGAGACTAGAAATTAGAACCCAGTTTTCAAAAGTTTTACTTTTATTTCATGTTAAATTTGGGGACTATAGTGCACAGAACAAAGATGTGTATGTGCAAAGATGCATTTAGGAAATTGAACCCCATATTATCCTGTAATAGCAAACACTTTCGTAGCAAGAATCATGGTTAAGATAAGGTGACAGGGTTGTGGTTAGAGAGACTGTTGTGTAACTGAAATGTCACAGGTGCAATCTGTGCTGCAGTCATGTAGAAGAAGCTGTACGGTACGGCCATCTGAAAACTGCTGTTTCTTTCCTCTCCTTATTCTTCACAGTTTAAAATGAGAAAGACTGCAGCGCTCAGAGATCTGAAATAACTCAAAACTTTCCTGCACCTGTGTTCCTCATCTCTCCGGCTCCAGCAGTTAACCTTTAGAGTTGAACGACTTTCAGTGAGGTGCGACCACAGCTCTTTCCAGCCGGGGGTTGTTTTCCCGACACGAGGGCAAACAGACAAAAACGAACTCGGACTCAGGTTCTTAATTTTGGAACAAAGCGTCACAAGTGTCACAGAAAAAGCACAAGCTGGTGTGAAAGATGAACACACTGCCGGGGCTTGAAAAGCACGCACGCCAGACGTAAATACACACATCACACACGCTCGAAGGAAAGCCACTTCTCCAAACTTGCCATCTGGGGAAGTTTTGGTGGTTTTTCTGTGTAAATTTGCACAGTTGTGGTTTTCACAGCGATTCTAAGAAAAGTCTGTACGGACATGTGGAGCAGAGGAAATGCGTCAGCAGAGGAGGAATACTAACCTCTCAGGACAAACTCATCCATTCACACACACACACTACAGTGTATTGGGTCTGTCTGACCCCGTATAGTCGGGGTCATTGTCTTACCATTTTGAATGTAGTTCACACTGGGAAAACAGGTGGATACTGAAAAGCTGCTAAAGTAGGTTGTCTTCCAAACATGCAGCAACCTTTTTACACTGAACAATCTGAATGGTGTTCATCCAGGAGCTGCAGATTTAAGACCTGAGACGTGACTCAGTTAAGATTCTCTAATGAACAAAAACAGATAAATAAGTAATAGATAAATGAAGGACAGCAACAGGCCGGCCTTCCATATTTCATTATTATACCTTTGCACTGGAAAGACGCGATCTAAGCTATGTGTTACTGAGGGCTACAATAACGGACAGTATTAGCTTGTACTGTCTGGCTGGTTCTGGTTTCGAACCTCGCCCCAGGTGTGTCTATCAAAACACGGACGCAGACTCTCGTTTAAAGGGTTTACTTAGGTTGAGCAGCAGTACAGAACATGGCTTGTTGGTATATATGCGTGGTTGTGCCAAAGAAAATACAACATGGTTCAGCTAACAATGCAAAAAGAATTATACAGTACATACATACAGTATATATACTGTACACCACACTGAAGGCATAGTATGCAGGATTCTCCCTCCAAAATGTATAGACTCATACAAAACTATCTCTGTTAATCATCACCTATGACTCACTAGGAGTGTGTGTCTGCAGGGGCACTGCCCACCGCCTGCATTTCTTATTTTCTGTGTTTGGGACCCCTTGCCAGATAATCGCCTGCAAATATTATTTGTCTAGGGCTTTTATTGTGAAAGAAGGAGTGGATTGTCAAGGTTGAAAGGAGTAATAAAGGTTGCCGTCTTGGTTCGGACTACGGAGCCTCTGTGTTGTTGTTTCATAAATATAGACGCAACTCAACCCGTTCCGCACAACGTGATTGGTTGATGCCTTTATTTGTGGTGCGAAAGCTCATAAAAATCTACCTCATTACGAAGAAAAAAGTATGTTGCTTTTTCGCCACGTAATATTTGCGTTCTGTGTGAAAGTACTCCTGACAAAAACAGGTCGAAAAAATATTAAGATTAAAATTAATCACACGAAAAAAAGTGCTGCCAGTGTGTAAAGGTCTTTAGTCTTGTTGTTTTAAGTAAATAGGCCCTTTTCCCCGCAGCCATTTTGACATGGTAAACACAAGCCCCCCCCAGGAAGAGCGCCGGTCGTTGATGCCAATTTTCGTAGTGGCCAAACGGTTGTACTACAACTTCCGTGTCCGTCACGTGATGCTATTGGGCCCAAAAAGACTTTTCCCTGTGTTTACCCTGCAATTAAGTTATGTATTATTTTTATTATTATGTAACTCCAAAACTGGTACTAAGCTTGGTTGGAAAAGGTTTTATTAACTGTGGTGGCACAGAAAAAATTAAATCACCAAACTTGGAGCGTTCTTTTGATTGGAAAGAGAAGGAAGATAAAAAAAAAAAATGGGTCAGAACTGGAAGGAAGGTGAGGGGGTTAATAAAGATGTAAGAGGGGAGATGGAGGGATGGAGGAAGGAAAGAACGAGAGAGAGAGAGACTGAAGGAGAATATGACTGCGAGGTAAAACTATTTCTGGAATGCACCTTCACTTAAAGTCTAACCAGGCAACACACACACACACACACACACACACACACACACACACACACACACACACACACACGTGGTGATAAGCTAACCCATTTCTACAGTATGTGATAAGGTAATGGGGGCATTGGGTTTCCACTCTTTCTCCACAAACACTATCTGATTTAGGGGACTTCCTCTCCCTGCTCCCTCCATTCTTTGATATTAATACCTCCTGGTGCGTGCTGCTTCATGTGTGTGTACTCATGCCAGAAACCATATACACCTTATAAATGTCAATCCAGCACTAAGGTGTGTCTCTGTGTGTGTATTTCTAGCGCTGCATTTCTTTCTTTCCTCTGCTACTTGGTGCACAATTTATTTGACATTTGTACGTTACCCTAAGTATGTTAAAGGCAGGGTTGATGATGTTATCCAGTAAACACTATTTGTTATATTGGTTGAAATGGTCTTTACACCCCGACAGCGATTCTTTACTGATGAGCTCTGAAAAAGTACCAGAAAAGATCCGTCATCTGTATCTGCTGTAATCCTGTAAAAACGTCTACCAATCACTGCCTAGCGGTCCGCTTGGAAAGAACCAATCAGATGCCTCCCTGCCTCCCTGCTCGTTCTCTACCCTTGGCGTGCACCAGCCTGAACTCAAAGCGCGTTGCTGCCGCACGTTTACTGGAGAGAAAACTCAGCCCTGCAGTAGCACTGCACAGGTTACTTGTCATGAGGAAGCGTTGTTGAGTTGAGGTCCTCTCTCCGCTCTGTGTCTGTGAAGTAGTTACGATGCGGCGGTGCTCGTGCATGTGTCGGGGGGGGGCGTTGCCTTGGAAGGAGCCCCGAGGGGAGGGGGGGGGTTTAGACAGAGCTCCTGAGGCGATGCTACATTCAAATTATGCTAGCTTTCCAACATCGTCGACCCTATGTTTAAGTTGACATGTTTCTATAGCCTTTCATGTGTCAACCACAGACCTTAGTTCAGGCATCTAACTGAAAACCCAATGACTTCCAGATGAAGTGCTAAAGTGCCAACTCCTTTCTGTGTGCCGCTAGATGGCGGAACACAAAGTGTTCGCCGGATGCGTCTATACGTGTTAAAGTAGGAGGCCGTGCCGTATTTTTGATGTTTCATAAACAGTGATGTCTTGTAAATATGGGAAATTATTTACAATAGCTGCTGCATTATTTAACTTTACATTTCTTTACACAACAAGTGTAGAGAATTCAAATTTCACTTAAACTTTTTTGTTTTCTGTTTGGATGAGTGTGTTTGATGTTTGATGTTGGATTGACTTCCACTCCCCCCGTCGCTGTGACATCCACTGTCCTCACTGTTTCCTGTTTACATGAGACGACTTCCTCTGAACGTCGACAACACACCACAACGGCCACAGACCAGACCGGCCTTCTTCTGTTTCTCTCCACATAGAGGCAGATGAATAAAGTAACTCTTCGGCCTCTTTTCTGCTCTTTTGTCCCGCTGAAGGAATTGATCGATGGTGGAGCGTAATAGCAGGAAGCTGAACGTCGAAGCGGCTCAAATGGTCAAATTTTCTTTCATCTCCCTCCCTTTCAAGATGGTTTTGTGCGTAATACACACACACACACTCACACACACACACACACACACACACACACACACACACACACACACACACACACACACACACACACACACACACACACACACACCACTCACAGCTCTCTAATGTCTTGCTATGCAGGTGTGTGCTAATCTTCTAAATCCAATAATAATGGTAATCCTGATCTTCATACGATCCCATCGAGATCAATGGAGCAGCTGTGTACAGATTAGCAGACAGGTAAACACACACACACACACACACACACACACACACACACACACACATATTAAGTAACACATACTGTATCTGTACCAGTTAGTCCAGTAAGACATGTGGGGGCTGATGGGAGCATTTAGCTCAGTTGTGCGTACTGTTGTGCAGCCCAAGCCCCCAGGAAGAGCGCCGGTCGTTGATGCCAACTTTCGTAGTGGCCAAACGGCGGTACTACCACTTCCGTGTCCGTCACGTGATGCCATTGGGCCCAAAAATACTTTTTCCCATGGACTTACATTGGGAAAGAGACGTAACACAGCAGATAATTTTTTTTAGGTAAATCAACTTCCCAGTATGAACACTGGAATAGTCCTTATTTAAATCATTACAATTCTACAATTTCATTTAGCAGACGCTTTTGTCCAAAGCGACGTACATCTGAGAGTTCGTACATCACAAACAAGGATCTAGATAAAATTCATTAGATCCTAAAAGTTGTAAAAATGCACTAACCTCCGAATCCAGAGTTATTTTCCTTCCTCCGTTCATGTGAATGAGACCCAGACCGAGGCTGGAGCGAGAGCTGGGAGGAGGAGTTAGCAAGCCGTGACGTCTGTGACCCCGTGACCGAGCCATGTGAGCTTTACTACGTTACCACTTCCTTCCTGGTTTTGATGCCAGTAGACTCATATCTCATGTTGTGATAGTTTCACTACCGTCTTTGAGAGAGCTGTTAATTAGGGTTAGGAAACGGTCGTGGTTAATGTTAACTTCACTGACTACTGCGACTCACGTAACTTACGGGACTGACAATACCGACGAGTGACTTGACTAAAGACTGACATTAATTGACAAAATAAGTCAACGTTACTTTTAGTTTCACACGAGACACAAACAGCGGTCTCCTGGTTGAAAGTCTTGTGTTTGTTTGCGCCGAGGGGCGCTGACCAAACAGCGGTATTTGACGAGTTGGGAGTGAGAACGGTTTGCCAGGAGATGAAGGATGACAGACGAGTCATTAAAGACATTAAAAGTTATACTTTGTTATGATCTTTTTACTGAAATATGGGGAACTGTAGTTGTATTTTATGTGAATATTTCATGACTCAATTAAAAGCATAAAAACAAGGCAGGATTTTTCCCAAAAACTTTCAACATCATAAGCATTTAACAAAGTTACAAGGACATTTTTTCTGCAAGTCTCAGTTAGTATCACACACATACATCTGGAGGATAAGGTCATTTTTTCCAAAAGAGTCCTCTCATATTACACACATACTGTACAGACTCTAGTGTTTAATGGCCCATTGTAGGTGATGGAAAAGACTTTCAAAATAACAGATGGGGGGAATTTACAGCACTGAGACAATGGAAGAAAAGGAGGGATTCAAACGCACTGACATCACTAACTAAACCTCTGAGAAGTGTGTGAACGAAGGAGAGAAGAAGGAGGAGGAGGAGGAGGAATACTGGGAAAGAGATGGTAAAAAGCAATGACATCATAAGTCGAGCAGGATAATGTGATAATTCCCTTAATAGGATTGTAGTGGTTGAAGTTAAGACTGGTTTTGGAATTACGGAAAAAGGGAGGGCAGAGATGGAAGAACTGAGGAAAGAAGAGGAGGGTGAGTGAAGCACGAAAGAAGGGAGAAGGAGCAAGGAGAAGGAAGGACTGGGGAAGGAAAGGAGGGAAGAAGATGAAGGGAGAGGAAGATTGATGATACAAAAAGAAGAAGGGAAGCATCAAGAAGACGGGATGAAGAATAGGCAAAGAGAATGATGGATGGAAACAACAAAGAAGCAAGTAATTAAAAAAGAAGGATGGTGGGAGGACAGCACGCAAAGGAGGTAGGAAGAATGAAAGGAAGAAAAGAGGACTGGGAAAGGGAATGAAAGAAGAAAGAGGAAGGAAAACAGATGGACGGAGTGGATGAAAGCAGTGAAGAGGATTCGGAAAAAGAAGTAGAGAGCAAGCCCCCAGGAAGAGCGCCGGTCATTGATGCCAATGTTCGTAGTGGCCAAACGGCGGTACTAAAACTTCTGTGTCCGTCACGTGATGCCATTGGGCCCAAAAATACTTTTTCTCACAGACTTACATTGGGAAAGAGACGTCTGTAACTCAGCGGATATTTTTTTTTTTAGGGTGAATCAACTTCCCAGTATGAACACTCTAATAGTCCTTATTTAAATCATTAAAATGCACTAATTGCCGAATCCAGAGTTATTTCCCTCCGTTCATGTGAATGAGACCCAGACCGAGGCTGGAGCGAGGGCTGGGAGGCGGAGTTAGCAAGCCATGACGACAGCGTGACGGCTGTGACCCCGTGACCGAACGGACGCTACTGCACCTGCTCCATGGGCCCAATGGATGCGGAAGATCGCCGGAAGATCCGGGTACTTTTCCACTTGGAAGTGGAGCCATTTTGGCTTCATGCACCACTGAGCAACTTTCATATGAACGGGGCCCCGCCTCCAACGCTGTATCCAGTTCTCTTTATACATCCATGGTAGAGAGAGGAGAGGGAGCAACTAGGGAAAGGAAAGAAGAAGAGGGGAGAGAGAGAGAGGAAAGGAAAGAAGGCACAAGGAAGCGAAGGAATAAAAAAAAAGGGGGGCAAAGAGAGAGGAAGGGAGTGAAAAGGGGAAAATCCAAGTTCCCCATCAAACCTCAGCTGAGAAAGTAACACCGCAGCTCTTTCATCACTGCGTGCTGTGTGTAAAAGTGTTCATGCAGCAGCAGCAGCTCTGTAGCTGCATGCCTGATGTGACGTATGTGTGTGTGTGTGTCTGGTCGCAGCCCGAGGGCACGACTGAGTGAGTGACTAATTGTGCCGTCTGCTCATCATAACTCACACACACGCGAACACACAACGAGATTACGCAATCACCATCAGTATAAACTCCTTGGCCCGGTATTTTTTTTCCCCCCTAGATGATGAATATCGACACGACTAGAATACTCTCTCGTCTGGAAATCCTTCACTCCGCTAACCTAATTCCTGACCCGCGCTGACATCACACCATCCATCCCACCATCCTTCCCACCGTCTATTCCCATTCCTCCCGTCATCAGTGAGCTGCTTGGCTTGAATCCAAAAAGGATTTTGTCATTTTTGACGTTTTAAACCTGTCCATGCTGTGTGCTGAAGTTTGATTTTAGGGCTGGCCACTCCTCGGACCTCGTCAACTCACTGGACTGTTTATGACAGTTTGCATATTAACCATCTAATGCTAGTGGAGGAGAACCAGGAATAAGTCCGTACAAACCTTTTGTGTCGGGGCTGTTTTGATTTCTCTCTGCTGTTGACCAACAGCAAACCTGTTTAATCAGCGTTGACCTCTAAGGTCAATTTGAGGAAGCTGTATTTAAGAAAGTGGGCCGATACGGTCCGGTACTCTGTACCACTAAAAGAGTCGGTGCTGGTACGCAGCACTGGAAAGAGGGGACAGCCATACTTGCCAACCCTCCTGATTTTCCCGGGAGACTCCCGTTTTTCATCGCCCTCTCCCGGTTTCCTCCCGGGGTCACAATTGTACCGTATTTCTCCCGATTTCTGGTGCTGTACAGCGTGTATAAGCCCTACTGTTTCCACCCGCACGGCAATAGAACTACACCTATGTCTTTTCAGAGTGCAGTGGTGTCGTTGACCTGTTGTGTCTGAAAGGACCTTTAGTGAGTGAGAGACGGAGAGAACTAAGAGAAAGAAATACTCAAGCAGGAGCAAAAAATTATTGAATGAATGAAAACTGATGAATATTAGTTTATACCAGAGTTTCATGCAAGTTCACGTCAGAGGGACGAATCAGTTTTCTTTCCGGAGAATTTAAAGTAAAATTAAAGTAGACCCGTTTAACATAAAAATGTGATTGTAGTGTATTTATTATTTTGTTATTTTCATTCTTAAAAAGTCACCAGAATGCAGGAAACAAAGTCTCTGAAACTCAAACTTTTCTGGGGGAGGACCTACAGACCCCCCAGCTTTGGTTATGAAAACCTCCCTTCTTTTGAGGTCTCAAAGTTGGCAAGTATGGGGACAGCAGCTGGTGTTTCCCTAATCCATTTAGCATATCGACTCTTTTTCGACAAAGGCAAAAACAACCTCATGCATAGAAACTTTTAGTTTTATCGAATTTTGCCGTTTCCATACAGCTTTTCTAATGCAATATTTCGAAATGTGCATAAACATATGTTGATGGAAACACGGCTAATGGGAAATAATTATCCTCAATATTTTTATAAAAATAAATGACCATTGAAAGAACTGCTTATAGACGATGTGATGAGAAAGAAAGAAAGAAAGAAAGAAAGGAGTAAGAGCATCAGGATTGTTCCTTAATCTGTAGTAATGTTGAAACTGATATATGTTGAAATTACCCTCTCTGGCTGTGGTCTTACTGTATACAGTATAATATCTAATGCACTTTGATGTAGCCTGGTTCTGTTTGCTGTTGCAGCAGCCTAATTCCTTTATGTGGATCATTAAAGTTTCATCTTACCTCTAATGTCGTGAATAAAGGCCTTAAAAAAGGTTTATGTAGTTTGTTGTGGCGGCCAAAGACCACGCTGTTTGATGTTGAGTGAGCCTCTATTATCATTCCCCACATACACACGTATGGACAAAAACAGTAATTTTGTTTACTAATCTCACACACACACACACACACACACACACACACACACACACACACATCTGGACCATAGCCTTCAGATGAAGGGTTAACCCCTACCTCCCCTCCCGCTTCCTCCCTCCTCCATGACTGTTAGTTTTTTGTAAACCCAGTCTGTTCCTCCTCTGTCTTTCTCTCATTGTCTCCATCAATAGCTATAAGTGAGCAGAGCCGCGTATTACGTATAAAAGATTTCTTTCTGTTACTTAATTAGTAGTATCAGTATCAGGCCTCGATTGATTAAAGTGTTGTTATTTTTCTGCAACGGACAGTCTCTGCTTATGCCGGGTAAACACTACATGAGAATCAAGCTGATTTTGGGTCTGATTCCTCCCTTCTGGTAATCGTCAGCAAAGCCCTGATTTGTTTTGATGGTTCTAAAGATGATCTTGCCAGATGTTCCTGTGGTGTGAGGTACGTTAAGAGTGGCTCAGAAGTCCATCCTGGCCACACGGATTTCAAATCATAATTATTAAACATGTTCAATATTTACAATGGGATATCCTGTTGTGTGTGGGGAACCCCGAGGACAGCCGATGACGCCGTCACGTGGGAAAAAAACGATAGCCAATAGAGAACCAAGCTGACTGAAGGAGGAAGGACAACCACCGCTTTCATGGGGTAGTGGCTGGAAGGGAACCAGCAAACTGGGGAAACTCTCGCAAGATTGTTAAGGTTAGGCATTGATCTCAAATGGTTAAGTTTAGGATAGGTCGTCGGGCAGCGAGTCTCGTGAGAGTTTTTGCAAATTTTTGCAGCTCTCCGATCAGATTTCGCTTTTTTGTGGGCTCCCTTCTAGACACGACCCTGTCATGGCGGCCGCGGCTAATGCATGAGCTAATGCTAAACGTAAAGCATAAAGTAGTAGTAATAGTAGTAGTAGTTGTAGTAGTAAGATGGAGCTCAGAAATGGAGGACCTACTTGATGATTTGTGGCAACAATACGAGTGTTTATTTAACGTGTCTCCATGACTTCATCAATCCATCCTTCGTCAATTTTCAGTACAGTGCTAGCAAACAAACTTTAGCTGCCTCTGAGCTTTCAAACAAATCTTTATTGACAACTGCAGTTGGCTGACGATTGGACCGTACAGTGTGAGCACATAAATCGTGAGCTTTGGCTTTACATTGCGAACGATCTACTCGTACAGTAGGAGTAGGAAGTACACAACAGTATGTCCAGCTTAACACGGCTACTGGGAGCAAAACTAAATTCTCTCTCTCATTAACTGCACTATGAGGACACTTTCTATGAACACACACACAATACACGCACTATTTCTAGATTTAGAGATGATAAAACAGGCTCAGACATATACAGAGAAGTCTCCGCTGACATTTATCATATTGCCTTTTCTTCTTTTATGTGGCGCGTCAGTGATGTTTATGAGCGCTGGCAGCATTTTCACTTCCATATCTGTGTGTGTGTGTGTGTGTGTGTGTGTGTGAGTGTCAGCCACAGTTCAGGTAGCACTGAAACATGGAGCAACAAGTGAAAATCAAAACATGGACAGCTGGTCGCACACACAGACTGGAGAGTTGACTGTGGAGTAGTTAGCAGCTGGAGACAAACAGAGACACAGATGAGACAGATATGAAGAGGTGACAGACGGGCAGGAAAGACTTCATAGAAAGAGCTACTGTAAACCTACCTGATGCATTGTCATTGATCGCGGTGGTGGCAGTAAAATAACATATTTGAATGGTCTTTAATGGGATTAACCACCATCTTTTCATAACTGTCTATTGCTGATACATACAAAAGGGACATTATGATTCATCCATTCAGCCCAGGTGATCCATGTCTTGAAAGTTAAGTTACAGTAAATAGATGGTGACGGCCAAAAACCAAGATGGTGATGGCCGAAAACCAAGATGGTGATGGCCGGTGACGGCAAAAAAACAAGATGGTGATGGCCGAAAACCAAGACGGTTACGGCAAAAAGCTGAGATGGTGACGTCTAAAAAACAAGATGGTTACGGCAAAAATCCAAGATGGTAACGGCAAAAAAAACAAGATAGTGACGTCAAAAACCCAAGATGGTGACGGCCAAACAACAAGATGGTGTCAGCCAAAATTCATGATGGTGACGGCCAAAAACCAAGATGGCGACGGCCAAAATGCCAAACTCGAGGCTTCAAAACCGTACTCCACAAACCAATGAGTGACGTCACGGTGACTACGTCCACTTCTTATATATAGTCCATGGCTTTTATGTGAGAATTTATATAATGAATGAACTTCAGCTATCCTGTTGAATTTAAGTTGGTGCTTCATTTTCAAATAGCACTTTAGTCACAAACGAATGGATTTAACTTCACTTGCAGCATGTCGTTAGACTATAGACTTGACTCTAAAGGGCTCCTCACTTTAAACAACAAGAGTGTTTCAGAAACTGCTGAGACACCGTAAAGTTTTTGCCACGTTTGCTAATAGTCTAATTTATCACGGTGTGTTTGCCTGCCAGCCTCAGGTGTGTGAGTCAAAACACAACAAGCTTTTCCCATGGGTTTCACTGTGATCTTGGTCATTATGAATACATGAAGAACCTAAAAGTTTGTTGTCCACTTGAGTAACTTGAAGTGAATGAGGCTAAATAAAAAGGATGAAAGTTAGAGGAAGGGTCAAGGAAAAGAAAGAGGGTTAAATGGTTTTGGCAGCAGGAAAACATTCGCCTGATGTCTGCAGGTCGTGGAAAAATCAAACTCTCTCTGAGGTCGTGACCCGGGCAAACATGAATGTCTGAAGCTTGCTTCATCCTCTGCATCTGGCGGATTTGTTCTCGTAAATCTCTTCCCCTCACACACTCAGACACACACTCACTCTACCACTCTCATACACTCGCGCTCTCACACACTCCCTCCATCCATCGCTGGTCTTTCATGTATCAATGGCTCCATTGATAGGCTTGCGTGAGTCTCTCTGGGTGGATCCTGCTGTTGGGGTTTAGCCCTCCGTTAGACATCCTGACCCTGAAGTTTCCACACACACACACAAACACACACACACACACACACATGTAGTCCTGCACGGATACAAAAATGTTCAGAAATCAATCAGTATAAATTAATTCATTTCATTCAATTCAGATGTGGGGTTAATTTATAGGCTCAATTATAATATTCCAGATGTGCAATTTTAAAGAAACAATGGAGGGACTAATTACTGTATGCTCTGAAGTCAAGCGATGTTTGCCTCCAAAGATAAGAAAGGGAATATTCTGCTTATAAAAGGCCAGCTATCCAAATATGTGGCACTGCAGGCTCTCATCCACCGTTCATAGCTATACCTATGAAAAGTAATGCACTGTAATTCATATATATCCCACAAAATCAATTTGTATGTAATCCACGTGATCATGAACCAGGAAGTATAGAGAGCGGGTGAATGGGTTGATTCCAAAAACACCCGACCTTCGCCCAGGAGACCGCTGTTCATACCCCCGTTTATTTGTTACGTTACTTCCGTACCTATGGAGATATTTTAACCCAAACCACGATTTTTTCCTAAACCAAACTCAGTAGTTCTGTTGCCTAAACCTAACTAAATTGTTTCCTGTGAAGACAGAAGTTTATTTTGAAAAGACTGTATGCATGTAACAAGCAGAAATTGATACATGCGTCACGTGTTGCTGGGCATTTGAAGGAAAACGTACGTAAATTTGTGGAATAACTTTTTGCAAGATATCATCACTGTGCTCTTGTAATGCAAAAGTTGTGTTTGCACCTCAGTTATCTCTTTCAGCCTTGGATTGAATCGCTGCCCAATCGACGGTGTTTGACGAGTTGGGAGTGAAACCGGGTTGCTTGGGTAGTACTAGCACATTTGTGAAATGTGATAAGTCATAAGACTTTTGTGGCTCCAGAGAAAGCCTCATGTGATGTCACTTGAGTCAGCGTCGGTATAATCTTCATAGTGAGTTTATTTTGGCGATGCTGCCTACATATAGATAAGACAAAGTTGTTGTATTATCCTGTTTCAGACAGGAGGTGGGCAGAGCTCTAGACATGAGCTCATAGACTCCCTTTGGTGTGGTGGTGGGGGGGGGGTGTCAGCAGCACCCAGGTGGGGATGCACGGCTTTATAAACGTGTATACATGTAGCATCATATCTGTACAGAAATGCTCAGAAACACACCCACCCACATTTATGCATGCACACACTTGCACGTGTGCATTCATCCTTAAAGATACTTAATGTGCAAACAAATAACTCCGACTAAGACACTCAGACATGTTACTGAAAGGTTGGTGGTTCAAATCCGCTGGAGAAGTGAATGACGAGTAGCCACCGCCTGCTCAAAGACTTAAACCGATAAGCAAGGCACCAAATCCTGCAGCTGACTGTGTTTTCTATGAATGTAATTAATCTGCTCCCTCGGGTCATAAAAAAGTAATCTTCCCTTAGTCAGCTTGTCTGCTTAAACGAAATTCTCACACATGGAACCATCAGACGTATCATGTCACATTTTCCCTTCGTATTGTCTAAACTTTTACAACCCGCTGTTCTCCTTAATATGTCTCAATCACCGTCTGTGTGTACGTCTATTGATGTGTCTGTATCCAACGTTACTATACAGCCCTCTCACTATTTATAGTCTCATTATGATGCATTCCTTCTTCACAGCTTGTCATTACCTGCAGTGATACACTGAGTTGCACAACTAAAAATGATAAGATAAAATGATACTACAGAATATGGCTTTCACCTTTACTTTTAACATTAGGTGTGTCTCCACCTGTTTTATGCACATTTTCAATTTATGCATAAAAAAACCTGAGTTGAACTGCCAGAATTGAAAAAAAATCTTGAAATATCGCAAAAAAGTTTTTACACTTGAGGTGGAAAAGTTGGTGTACTGATATAAAAGCAAAACGCGATGAGGTGCAATGGAAACAGATTTTGTGAATAAATGATGACGTACATGAAACTTCAACGTCCCCGTAAGTTTCTGCTCCGCTGAAGAGGTAAAAAAAAGAGGTAGATCTGATGTAACCTTCCTCACATTTATTAGATTAGATTGGGTAGAGCGGTTCGATGTCATTGAGCGAGACTCTGAACCCCAAGTTGCTCCCTGCGGGCGCTGAACAGCAGCCCACTGCTCCTAAGGATGGGTTAACTGCAGCGGTCAAACTTCATGTATGTACCTGTATGTATGTGACGAATCTAACAAAGTTATTAAGTCTTGTTCATAGTCACTTTTCAATATCAAACCAAAACCATCTAACATAGCCTAAACATAACCATAAACAACGTTTCCTCATACAACAGTTCGTATGATATCTTACGAAAAAGTTATTCCTCCTTTTTCGTTCGTTTTCCTACTAATGTCCAGCAACACGAGCCAATTTCCGCTCATTACATGCATACAGTCTTTTCAAAATAAACTTCCGTCTTCACAGGAAACAACTTTCTTAGGTTTAGGCAACAAAACTACTTAGTTAGGTTTAGGAAAAGATCGGAAGCACGGCAGTTACGTGACAAATAAATCAACGATGAATTCTGGTTTCACACGGGACACAAAACGCCGCTCTCCTGGGTGTAAAGTCTACTGTTTTTTGACCCCCCCCATCCACCCCGACCTCCTCTCTACGCGGCGTTCACCACTATTTATATTTTCTGGTTCACGATAAGTCTACGTGAATTACACACAAATTGATTTTGTGGGATATTATGAATTACAGTGCATTCATTTTCAACTGGATATTTTAGGAAAAACATTTGCTTTCAACATTTTGCAGAAACCTTCAGTGTTAACGTTGTTCATTACCAACGGTTCCTAATTATATTGATAAAAAACATAATTGGTGGCCTTAAATTTCTCTCAAAATACATTTGTTAATTCGTAATATATAAATGTTGTTTCTAGGAGACAGGGTTTCATGACATGTCAAACTTTGTTTACATTACTACACGTGTGTCATGGTCCTCACTCTCTCCTCCGTTATTTAAACTCTGCTTACAAGCCTCCCTTCCATTACTCCTCCAATTTTGCATTATCCCTTCCAATTTGATAATAATACTCCTGGATTAGCCTTCAAACCACCCACTTATCTCTCATGAAGTAATGATTAACTGATGTAACATCACCTCCATTTAAAAACAAGAAACACAGGGACCTTATTAAGTCAAATCAGATTAGAAAAAAAAAAAATTTGTCAGTTAAAACAAAATAGTTTGAGAGTTTCATTTCAGTAACAATTTCCCCAAAAAACTCAAACTTCATTAATTGTAAAAATAATGTAGTATGACATTGATGCTGTAATGAATTTAGTGGTTAAGCTGTACTATTCTTGACAGTGTAGCTTGAGGATAAATGCGTTTGGTGGCGTGTGAAAGAAGTCAAACTTTGACACCCACTCACTTAGTATAAAACCAACTAGTGAGGTGCATGAGGCTAATTACTCTCACAGTCAGTGGCTTTGGAATAACACCGAGGTGACCGGCACTCATCTACCGGTGGACTCATCCTCAGGACAATCTGAGGAAGCGGAGATGATGTTGTTTGACGGCGGTGAACCGAAACGAAAAACAACATAAATCTCCTTTTAAGGCGTCTTTCCTCTGGCTGCCTGAAACCCTGCGTTCCTCCTCCTCCTCTCTGTCTGTCCGTCCGCTACCTGTGATGTCACTGATAAAGAATTCCCCACCGGCGAGACGGCAGGGAGGCTTTAGTTAATAAGTGACAATATCTAACAAGGACCTAGTGGCCCCTGTACTACAGAAAAACACACACAGAGACACTGCCTTAATTCTTAAGTCTTTCTCTTCAGTCTGTCTCACACTGACAGAGACATAAAATCACTCAACAGTGTGCTATGTTTTTGTCATTGCATAACCATAGAGCCACTTGGGGTCAGCGCAAACAAGCTGTAAACACCACATTGGCATCTTATCACCTTATAAAGTTGTTATGGCAAACGTTTTAGCAAACAGTTGTATATTTACACACCCAGCAGACAAAGAGCAACATTAGCATCCATCTGGAGTCCTGTTTCTTACTCTTAAAGGGACAGTGTGTAGGATTTAGTGACATCTAGTGGTGTGGTTGCTGATTGCAACCAACTGAGTACTCACTCCTTCTTGGGATGTCACGGTAGTAAACTTATGACATAACACCGGTGTTACCGATTACACCGGACATTTTACAAGAAAACATGACAGTCAATATGTGTAGCACGCTTACTTCGATCTTTACCGTCGGGTGGCGGTGTGTCTGGCCTCTCCGGTAGAGCTTTCACTGCGAGACCGCAGGGGTCTACATGGCGCTGCTGTGCCGTGCACACCGGCTGTGACCGCTCCGTCCTCCTCGCAGCTAGTGTATTACCTCATTCACATTATGGTTCCCTTATAGCATTAGGTTTAATTCTGAAATATTGCCAAATAGGCGCATTTGCTTTTCGCTTTGACACCAAATCCTCCATCATCTCTCAGTCTGTCAACTCTCTCTCGTCCCCTGTGTGAAATATGACTCCTGCTACTCTGAGCTGAGACTCCTGTCTGGAGAAGATGTGTTCACTTTCAATTTGTAGCGTCCGTCGTCCGACTATCTATTGATAACATGCCGCTGATACGCCAGAATGAACTAAATGGGTTTTATTTCTGTTTGGGGCGGTGGGTACGTAATGTAATCGGTGTGTGCCCGACCACCGTGTAACAACCGACTAACGTGACAAGCTTACTGGATAGGTAGAGTACTGTAGGTTTATCAGAGCCTTTTTGCTCTAAAACAGCTGCTGGACAATGAGGTTGATAATGATAATGATTTGCTAAAAGATGCTAAAATGCTCCGTAGAGCCAACTGATTAATTATCTGTGGTCACAACTAGCTACACCTCTCACTTACACGTGGGCATGTCATCCATTGTTAATATAAACGTACTGATGAGTGCATGGTTTATCTTTTTGGTGCCATCTTTCTGTCCTCAAACGGGGAGTGAGTCCCCTTAATGTTATTGTGTGAACAGATGAGTACACACAGTCTCTGTGGCGTTGCGACATGGTGAATGTCTGTTACCGTAACACTCCTCCTCCCAACCCTCACTCTCTCACAGACATCTCTGACTCACCTTGATGACATCACTGCAGTGAGGTCAGCGTCCCGTTAGACTGGGAGAGGATTAAACCTGCTGCTGTCACACTGGTAGCTTAAGCTTGACTACGCGGGGCCACTCCGTGTGGCTCAGCAGATTAAAATGTGTGCCATGCTGCTGGTGATGTCATGTAGTTGAGCCCTGCTCGTGGCCTATATTACGTGTCGTCCCTTTTTTTTTCGCTTTTCATGCAGACTCCACAGTCTTCTTCTTCTTCTGTAGAAAGCACTTTATGTGTTAGAGGGTTAGTTCACAAATTATGGAAACACATATTTAATTTTTCCAGATTCTGAATATCCGTTAGATGTGAATGGAGTTTGTTTGCAGTGCACACACCTTTTAAAACCCTTTCCAGAAACAGTGCTCCTTACACAACATGCTGACAACACTCTGTTATCAGGGTTGGTTGATTGATTTCTTTATTTGTGTGCCCAACCCTCATGGGTTTACAAGACATCAAAAATACAGTTGCTGTGGTCAAACATTACATTTCATTTCATTCAATTACAAACTGACAGGTTATGTTACCCCTCGGTCTTCAACTAAATATTCTGCCTTCTCTCCCAAGCTTGGCAAATAAAATCCGCTCCAAAAAAGGGGGGTGGGGGGGACTTCAAGGACAATAGGTTGGGAACCACTGACTTATGTCCTCGTAGACGGGACAGTAGAAGAAAAAGTGAACCTAATTTCCCCTAGCTCACACGACAAGCAAAGTCTGTCAAGGACTTTTTCTATTTATTCAGTAGTTCCAATGAAAACAGTTCACAGCAAAGTAAACAGTCATCAGGGGTAAGTGAGAACATTTTTTTATTTATTTATTTTTTTGTAATTCTGGTGACCGTCTCTTTAAGTAAACTGTGTAGCTGAAAATGCTTGTTGGCTTCTATGGAAGGAAAATCCATCCTGTTTATTCCCTCCTGCACATTCCCAAAATTACAAAGGTCACACTGTCATCGTCCTCACAGGAAAACATGGAAATGCCCCTCAGCGTTCTCATGAAAGACCGAACCTTCGGGGCTTCTTTAGGAAAAATAACAAAGGCAACTGTTAACATGGTAACTTTATCAACAACTCATTGTAAGTTTCTTTATTGTAAGGGGTGTGGGGCAGTTTTTACAAGTCAGAGGATGGTTGATTGGACAGGAAAAAATATCGCTATCAAACCAATTAATCATCATGTCTGTTTCTTCTTGTTTTCCCAGATTAACATTTCTTGTAAGTAGTGACAAGTGTTCAGACTCCTCGTGAAACATCAAAAGGCTTTTGGTTGATCTGTGCACCACTTTGCAGATGAAAACTACTCTTTAGGAGGCACTCTCAACTCTTATACCCCTTTCACACCAAGGGTTTAACCAGGGTTGAGCCAGCGTTGATTGTGTGTCTGAAAGGGTTAACCTGCGTTAACCGACTCGGCTTCACAACCCAGGTCGAGAGGTGGCGTACAGAGAAACCACCTCACGGTACAGCCAGCTGTGAGCACATCTGTTTTTAAAGCATGTAAGCACATTTTATAGCCTATTTGTAACGTAACTGTTTTTAATTTTCCAAATAAACATACATACAATACATAGAGGCCAATACATCTTCTCTTATCCAGGTAGGTTAGCTCTGCAGTGAGAGTTGCAGGTTCTTGCTCATGAACATGATTGTTATTATTCGGGTATTTTGGCTGCTGGTTACCGTGTAAACACTCGTCAGGTGGTAATCATAGATGTCTGGACTCCATGCCAGATTTAACCATCTAAATTTAAGCTTCTCACCAGACTTGCGCCATAAAATATTTAGTGAGTGTGACCTAGAATAAATGAAGCAAAGCCTGCGAGCCAGATCAGGCAGACACGCTCTCCTCCCTGCAACATATATCCAACGCAGCCTTTGCAACAGGGCTGTCTATTTAATCTGTTTATGATCTTTCCACTCTGCTGCTGCTGCAGCGGCTCATCAAATATTTTATAAGTCTCCCCTCCAACCCTCAATCCACCTGTAGCTTTCTCAGCTTAAAGCAATCGGTGCCTTCAAATGAAACTCGTTGTACACAATATGCTTGGCGGTCAAGTGGTAAATGTAAAGGCATAATGACAGAGGAGAATGATGAGGCCGTTGGGAATATCAACATTTTCCTCAGACATATTATAAAATTACGAAGAAAAACAATATACGACTAAAATTACAATATATTCACTTATTATGCACCGAAAAATGAACTTCCATGGCCTCCACCATGTCTGACAAAGTCAACAAACACGTCACAACTCGTGAACTCGGAGCTTTTAGAAACTTTCCACTTAGGAGGTCGTGAATACGACATGAGGGGGGCGTTATATGGACTCCTCTCGTGCACACGGTAAACGTAATGGCTAAAAATAATAAAGTGTATACATTAAAATGATGAGTATAGTGTAAGTATATATTATATATACTATTAGCAAAGAATGTATATTGATAAGAAGTGAAAGTCTATTGTTTGTTCCATTGCAACATCAGCGCCCAGCAGCAGAGCTACACACACAAACGTCCGCCTACAAAGTGTGTCTACCAAAATGGCCTGTGTTGAACAATAAAATGTTATAAATATGCATACTATTATATATATAAATATATACAGTATATATATATATATATATATATATATATATATATATATATATTCATTAAACTTTTTTGCTCGGCTGCTTCCCAGAGGAGCATAAAGTGAGCAATGGACATAAATGGAAGTTAAAAAAAGACAGCTCACACAGATTTTTGAGAAAATAAACAAATGTGGGTCTCGTCAGATTTGTCATAATGTAAATAAAAGTTATCATATGTAAATAACCAACATTGCATGATGGTAAACTTACAGTATAGTGTACACACCTGCAGTACAGTGTGACTGGTGGATCTACTCTGAGCTGCCTATTAGACCTTGATAAGAGATGGCTGGTGATGACTCAGACAGTGTGTGTGTGTGTGTGTGCATGTCTGAGTGTGGACAGTGTGTGTGTGCATGTCTGAGTGTGGACAGTGTGTGTCACCGTCTGTAGGTGTGCCCCCATGTCTGTTAAAAGATTTAACTCTCTCTGAAGCTGGGCATACACTGTACGATTTTAGCCCCTTTCTGGACTCATTTTAGAGTCGGACCGAATTTCAGCTTCGCCGGGCGTCGTTTGCCGTGCAGTGTACGGGGGGGACCGAGGACCGATTGACTCCTCCTGACCGGCAGTCGGACAGTTGGATGAATTTCTGACATGTCTGAAATTTTGACTCCCCAACGTCAGCGCCTTTTTTTCTAGTTTTTTACAGTAAAAGATATAGTAAAGCGTAGCTAGCTTACCTCCAATTCTCTCTGCAAAATGGACAAGCCATACTGTCCACGTCTTCCTCGCCACCTGCGAGTCCATACATCCGACCAGCACATACGGGTACTTCGCAAAAAGTCAAGGCCGTGCCCCCTTTTGAGGGAAAGAAAACCAAAGATCTCATAGACTTCAATGCAATTTGACGTATGTTTGGATTATAATTCTGACAAGTTCGAATGCATTCATCTCTTGTTATACAAACGTATTTTTTATAGACATGTCTAATAATTATTTTGCGATCTTATCTCAACCTGAGCATTGGCGATACCTTAATAAATGAAGGTTGATCGCCGCCATTTCCCTTCAGTCTTCCCCCGTCCAACACAGTGGCCGGATATCGTTTACCCAGACTTCTATACATATCTGATTGAATCCCGTTAGGCTAAGTGTTGTCTTTAAATAACTAATGTGTTAATAGCCAACTGTTTGATCTATAGGCTGAGATTTAGTTGGAGACGACAGTCTGATGCTGCTATAATATTAATGTAGGTCTGTATTACTGCGGCGCTTTCAAAGCGAGCAACAGGAATAAATAGAAACAGCGCGTCTGACAAAAATTCAGCTCAAAACGGCGTCGCGCTGTGCATCGCTGCGTCGCTCGAGGCCAGTTAGTTCATTCCGATAGAAAACAGTTCAATCAAACTGATTTTGTCACACACATCCCAATAAATTCGACCTCTCTGCGTTGTACACATCACATTCTCGAGATATTTTTTTTTTGTGAACCCCCAACCTTAAAGTTCAAGCTGCGCCTATGGTGATCCCCCATCTTCCCTCCTTCTCCGTGTCCCTTTTACCCAGCCTCCCTTTGTCAAAACACCCCCCCCCCCCCCCCCCCCACCTCCATACACACATTTCACTCTCACTCTATTTTTGATCGCATTCCTACCCAGTGACTTCAGGCCAGAAATGGGAAAGCTTATGTGTGTGTGTGTGTGTGTGTGTGTGTGTGTGCCCATGACGTCAGCTGTTTGTTTGTGGTTGTGTCTGGGGCACCAGCTCGGTAGATAAGCAGGGTGGGAGTCTGTGTTGAAGTGAAGAGAGGAGGGAAATGCCCAACATGAAAGAGTGCAGAAGAACTGTTGTGTTGAATTGGCCTCAGGAGTGATGAGCTTGTCAACTTTATAGACTCTTCATTGTTGAGCGTCTGATGATTGAGTGTATTCCTCTTTCTCTGTCTCTCACCCCAGCCGGAGGAAACTGCTGCATAATGATAACAGACCTGGAGACAATGGGTTCAACGGGCGTAAATACACACACACACACGCGTCCATGCACAATACATACACACACATTGTGCTGGTGAAGCTCAGGGGTCAGGGGTTCTGCCTCTGCTGCTGATAGTCTCTAAACCTTCTGAAATTATTTATCAAATATGGAACAATCCGGACATACCAGCCGCATTTTGAGCTCTTTTCTTTTTTCTTTTTTTTCCTAAAATTACCCGTTGGAATAAAGAATTATCCCCCCCTCCCTGCCTGGACCTTGTCTGCCCAGTGATAAGGTCAGATTGGGTTTATTTTGGGCTGCTAGCAATCCTGCAAAGAGTACCAAAGCCCTGAGGGTTTCCCTTAAAAGCATTTTGTTGTGTTTTGGGAGGTTTGGTCCCTCACCTGTGGTAAACAGACTGAGGGAACAATTCTAAAACCTGGTCTCTCTTTCTGAGGAGTTTGACCTTGACTGGTTGCATTACTTGCTACTGGTGTTGTCACTGTCTCTCTTCAATCAGTCAAAATATAGAAAAAGCTTTTATATACATTTACAATTGGAAAACAATTAATCTGCAGAGTGCCTCACATAGTCTCTCTAAAGCTGTATTTATCAATAAGTTTCTCAGGTGCAACTGTTGATATACATGATACATCATATTGTATATATCAAATACATTACCACTACACCTGCAGCTAATACTTGAGTTGCTGTGGCTATAATCACAGCCATATATTAGGTCGGCAAATAACATGATGCAAGGATGTAGATGTGTGATGTAACAAGATGAGCATGATGATGAATAATCAGTGAGGAGGATTTCATCTCAAATGGCTGTATTGAAAATAAAATGTACCTCATGTGCATATGGCTATGGAGGACAGAACCTTCCAAAAATCAATTATAGATGAGTGAACAATTAAATAAATAAATAAATAAATTACTCAATAAATATATAAATGTCATTAAATGTTGCAAAAAATACTAAAAATAAATTTAGAAATGAATTAATTGATAAAATGTGTTTTAATTTGCATCTCTTATTTATTTATTTATTTATTTATTTATTTATTTATCTTTGTTTGAATTCCCTTATTTATTTACTCTTCTGTTTAATGTTCCCTTTTATTTATTTATTAATTTATTTTTTATTATTAGATTATTAAATATGTCACATTTTAATAATAAATAAATGAATGAATAACGAAAGAAAGAAGAAGCAAATTAAAACAGAAACATCAATTCATGTCACATTTTATCAATTAATTAATGGATATATTTATTTTGAATATTATTTTTGCTACATTTAATGACATATTTATTTATTAACCGAGTCATTTATTTATTTATTTATTCATTTATTTTGTTTTTGGCAGGTTCCATCCTCCATATACAAGTATCACAATATTTGATGAAGTGATGTAAAATGTCAGTAAAGGTACTAATGAATTCAATAGGTTTGCTTTCATGCCACTGTTACATTATTCCAAAGCATACTATCTCATTTTACAGTAGAGTTAATATATTCAACAGTACTACTGCAGAACATTGTTTTTGTCCAGTTCTGGTGAGCACACAAACTTTATAAAATAATTGCTCTCCTTCATATCACACACATTTACTCCTGAGAGCTTCAGTTGACTGGTAGTAGAAATATCTCTCACCTCCACACTTCTGCATCCTCATCCTGCTCTCGTGTTTGGATGGATTTTCCCACTGAAATGACTGATGTCAGACAGTTTAGTTTGCTTATAGATAGGCTATAAAGGCTATAATAAAAAACCCTGCAGCATCTTTTGGAGCAGCCTCATTTTAAGATTTCACAGAAATCAGCAGCAGCAGCAGCTTCACTGTAAAAGGCTTTAGTATTTGCTGACTTGGTTTGAATTAGGAGTGTCATTCAGCTCTCATTCTGTAATCAAAAAAATAATAGTTTCAAACATCACAGCAAATATGCTAATGTGTTCACACTTTTCATTTGACTTTGGTCCAGAACATTAAATTGCTAATTTAATGGTGGTTGATGAGCTTGCATACAGTGTAGCAGGCCTGTTGAGCTGTACAGGAGGATGTACTGTAGTTATTCACGGCCAGATGGCTCCACTGTGTGTCTGCAGGCCTGAACAGCAGCTGAAGGGAAGAGTTTCATGGAGGGCTCATGTATCACCACTAGAGGGCGCCATGTGTTTTGCTATTATCAGATGTGCTGTGCCATGAACCGCTGCAACGAGACCGGAAACAGTTTCAAAGTGTACAACATCATTTCTATGGTCGTGTAAAAAGTGAAAAAAAAAAAAATGAAAAGGGGACTCTCTGTTATGCTCTATTTCCTGGTAACAATTTATTTTTTGGTCCTAATAAATAATCTTTAATAATTTAAAAAGAATATCATACACCATTCTACAACGTGAGATTGCTCATTAAACAACCTGTAAGTGGTCGTCAAAATATTATTATTATTATTATTATTATTAGTAGTAGTAGTAGTAGTAGTATTATAAATAATAACAATAATAATGATAATGATAATAACAAAAATAGTATTAATAATAATAATAATAATAATAATAATAATAATAATAATAATAATAATAATCATCATCATCATCATCAGAATCGGAAAAAGGTTCACAGCCTTGGTGTTTGGTGCATACAAGATGAAATTAAAGAACATAACGTGAAAAAAAAAATATAGAATAAAAAATTGCAATAAAAATATGAAAAAGATACTATAAAAAATACAAATACAAAAAAACAAAAACAAATATGTACTAAATAACAGAGCTGTAAAATTGTGTGCAGGATGTGAAATAATAATAATAATAATAATTAAAAAAAATAAAATAATAATAATAATAATAATAATAATACATTAAAGTAAATGAAAAATAAGACTAATAAAACAAATAAAATAAAGATAATATTTTGTTTTTTGGCCATCGGCTCGGAATCGTGATGCAGAACTTTATTTTGAAAACCTTCACCGGAAGTGTTCGTCTATATATAAAGAGGCCGGCTTGATTCTGCTACTGTCAACATTTGTAGCAGCGAAACGTCCAAGCTGTCATTACACGCGTCGGTCTGTGTCGCTGCCTCAAACATCCATCTCCATACTTTACTTATTTTAAAAACCCATCAGTGTGTTTGTGGGACTTTTCTCGGAGTTGAAGGGAGATGTTAGTTTAAGTCGTAAAGGGCTGAACAGAGGATTATCTGACTGAATCTGACAGCCTGACTGTTGGTTGTTTTTGTTCAGCTGCTACAGACCTGACAACGGAGCGAGGTGAGTTAAGGACACCGAGTAAAAACAGTAGTAGAGTACTACAGTAGAGTGATATCTACTCATTTCAAATGTTGTTTTCTTCTGCTAACTTTGCTGTTAGTATTTAAACAGTTAGTTTCGTGTGTCGGGTCCAGTGTGATGATGCTTTTGTCGGTTGCTGTGGTGATGGACTAACGGTCAGCAGTTAAAGTGACGTTAGCTAATAATGTAAGCTACATTTCACAATAAGCATACATTTAAAGTGGCAGTAGGCAACAATTTTTTGGCATAATTTGGCAAAAATTCCATAATAACCTTTCAGCATATTGTAATTCAAGTGGTCTGAGAGAAAACTAGACTTCTGCTCCTCCTCATGGCTCTGTTTTTAAGGCTTTAGAAAAATCTAGCCCCCGTGACGGCAGATTTTGACCAATCACAGGTCATTTCAGAGAGAGAGAGCGTTCCTATTGGCTGTGCTCCGGTCATGTGACCAGAACTTGGCTTCCTTCAACAGATTTTACAATGGCGGCCGCGTCACAAACTTTCTCATTTTACAGCTAAACAGTACACTACAAGATGATTCTGAAAACATTTGAGGTGAGAAATAGGCATTACAGTAACAGAATATTGATTCATATTTGATCAGCGCTGCCTAGTTTGACCGTTTGGTCGGAGTTGGCGAGTGATTGACAGCTTGCTCTCATAGACAGCAGCTGGACAGCGGACCTTGTTTTCCTCCGGTAAGTGAAATCTTTCAGATGCCGTTAGGAGCACCGGAGGACACAGTAGGACACAGAGGAACAGGATTTTTTTCAGGTTACCTGTTTCATGTACTACTGTCACGCTATAGCGGCTGTTTTCTAAAAGTAAATTTTTTAAATCATATTTGCGCCAGTATCGCATACTGCAGCTTTAATGTTTAAAAAACCCTTTATTTTCCTCGTGCTGTCTGCTTGAATATCCCTGTATTCACCCTCCTGTCTGAAATGCTCCGTTTTAGTGCATTTCAACGGAATTGCAACAGAATTGCATTGCTAGGCAACAGCTTGGGTCCATGTTTACTTCCTGTCAGCTGATGTTATTCACATACACACTGCAACGGGAAATAAACTGGGACACGTTTAGAATGTTTACGTTTAAAACTTTGAAATGGGTCTAAATATTGTAGATTTGTGACATCACAAATGGACAGAAATCCTGACGGCTTGTTTCAAAAGCTCAGTTTCTGAATACGGGCTGTGTGTATTTCTCTGTGGATTAAGCGTTTCGATACTTTCACAGTATTTATACACAACTTAAACCTGCTTTATAATATAAAAGCCATGAAAATGTCACTTTTTATAATATGGGACCTTTAAACAATTAGTTTACGTGTGTCGGGTCCAGTATGCATGATGCTTTTGTCAGTTGCTGTGGTGATGGACTAACGGTCAGCCGTTAAAGTGACGTTAGCTAATAATGTAAGCTACATTTCACAATTAGCATACATTTAAAATGATGCTATAGTATATTACATTATGGGGCTGCTAAAAAATACATGTTCAACTAGCAATGCAGGCATTTACTGTAGTTTTGGCGGAATTTATGTGTTTTAAAAGCTGGGTTAGCCAAAAGTTAACGGCTAACGTTAATCCCATTTGTGGCCAAAGCTTATATTTAGCTAGCATGATAAGGAAAAAACAACAACAACATTTCTTCTGATTAATCTAAAGTCTTGAAATCTGGCAGTGATCACATGTAAAAGCTAAATTTTGTCAATTTTTTTCGTTTTTAAAAAATGATGAAAAACACTCACATTGTGTTTATTAAATGTCTTTCAAAGGAAATATGTTTTACACTGCATATGTGTATATATATATATTTGATATCCAACTTGTTATGAGTTCATATGCCAAATATTTCATTGTGTTCCTCATAGTTTTTGAGATACAGACATTTTCTTACCATACATACAGTATCAATCTTTGGGCACATGGGACTACTGTTTTTTTTCCTAAAATATAATGAAATATATAGAAAAACAATAGTCCCATCATGTGCCCAAAGACTAAATATTGCATAAGAAAAATTCACATTTCAGCCAAATTTCTTCTTACTAGCTGAAACATTATTTAAGTATTCAATGTACAAGTACAGGTACCTTGATATCCCTACTGGGAACGGTACTCAGTAGGTTTATAATTAATTTAATTATTTGACCTCATATCACTCCAGTGTAGTATACTTCCTGTATGAACCTTGTTATGTCTGTTAGAAGCAAAACAAAGACCATGTTGTGTCATGTTGTACTTTAGGAGACTATTAGCTGACACAACTGTTGTGTAAACAACACGGGGGTGTTTGTGGGATTTCTGAAGTGTTGTTTAATTGTTGAAAGTAGGGTAAAATAAACAAAGGCCTGTTCTCTCTCTACAGTTTAGCTGTAACGTTATGTCAGTAGATCCCATCCAGGGACCACCAGGGGTCATTCAGAGTCATTCAGGGAGTGTCTTTAAAAGTGAGGTGTAATTTATCTAAACTGAGGATGAGCGTTTTGTTTTAAACTTTAAGGCTTCTTCACATTTGCAACACAGTATTATTTTTTTTAATTTGATTTCAATTGTTTGTAACAGACCACGTACAATATTACACATAAATGTTGCCATTTGATTTATTGTACCAGGGTTAGCTTAACCCTGCTAGAATGATTATTACCGTTTTATCCATATCTATTTTATTAATTCATTCATAGCAGTAAAACAAGGATATCGCAGTAACAAATGGGTAAAAATTAGAGATGTTGCGATACCATTTTTCCTTCTCGATTCCGATACCTGAACTTGTGGTATTGGCCGATACGGAGTACTGATCCGATATCAGCTTGATGAAAAAAATTATATTGTTATTATGATTATTATTATTATTAAACAACTGTGACAAACTACCTGCAATCAGTTCTTCTGTGCTGCTCTAAAACAGTAGTTGCCAGTGGCAGCCATGATACATTCACGGCGACAGCACAGTGAAGGCTGCTGTTTTGGAGCGGCAAAGAAGAATACAGTGCTACAGGAATGAGTCCTAAACCTGAAAATTAGTTGGCATTTTAGCACTTCCTGTTCCGTCTGGAAGTCAATGTTTTTTTGAATGGGTTAAATTAGTTTAGTTAAATGTCTGAAATAAGGTCTGTGGTTAAACACAAGCTGGAGAGATATTTTAACGTTTTGTTCTACGATATAAAATACGTCGTGAATTTTTAAACCTTTGTGTGTCTTAAAAAAGGCGGTTGCTAAAAAGTAGCTAAATGAGACTACTAAACGTCATTACGCCAACTCTTTCCTCCTTTACAGCCTCGTTGTATATACTGGCGTTCATGTGACCGTGGTGTAGTTCGTTTATAGCCTAACGTTAGCTTTTTACTTCTGGCGACTGCATTTGCACTTCAAAAATCACCAAAGTGGTGTTTATTTGTGGAGATTATCTTACTGAACAAAACGTGTAAGTATCATAAACGTTTGTTTGCCACAGAGCTTTTTTTCTGCAATAATCCAAAACCCAGTGGAACAATCCCATTGGGTTTTAGTGGAAGGAACCAGGGCGTTTTCAACTTCATGGTTGGCCTACAAAAATACGTCATTCCTGGAGCACTCTACTGATTTCCGGTTAAACAAGTTGATTTTTTTCTGGGTTAGTAAATTATGGTATCGGATCGGTGCATAGACTGGCGTATTCGCCGATACCCAATCCCGAATTTTGGGCAGTGTCGGACTCATCACCGATACTGGTATTTTTATCAGAACAACTCTAATAAAAATGACAGATACAACAACACATTACAACAGTGGAGGCTATAAGGTAAAATTAGATTTTAAGAGGAATAGAGGACATTTTGCTCCTCAGACAGCTGTAACTCAGCATGGAAAGGAGAGAGAGAGAGACTGAATGTAATGTAAGCATCTGTTTCGCATTGATATGAACAGACCTCAGTTGGTAGCTGCTCAGCTTAATGACTGTAGTTTGTGTTTTCCCCTCTACTTTACAGAGAGCTTGGGGTAATTTGTCTGAATCCAGTCCTCACAGATGACTCAGCTGCTCTGTATGTCTGAGTCATAGCTTATTTATTTCACTGGCACTGTCCTAAAGTTAGCCACAGTATTGAACTGTTTGCCAGTCAGTTTTGGACTGATGAGGACTAATTCTCTGCATTCCTTTCTTTGCCCCCACTCTATTTACTTTATTTCTTCCCTCAGCCTTTCATTCCTCTTCCTTGTTTCTCTCCATTTTCCACTCATTAAGAAAACTCCCTTGCTGCTTTTTAAACCCACAAGAGTGTTTTACACATTTTCCCTCCAGTGGATTCAAACTAAAATGTCTCACACACATTCCCCTGCTTCATCTGTTCCCCCCTTTGTCATTTTATCCCTTTGTCCAACCCTCCCATTGCCTTTGTCCCAGTCTGCTCTTGTCATTTCTCCTCCTGTGTCAGTGGTCAGGATACTGGACCAGTTACAGTGCCCCGCCCTGCCCAGCCCTGAGCAAACACCACCACTACATCCCGATCATGCCTCAGATTTACATCCAGTTTAGATGCCTGGCTGTGGCTTATTGGGCTCACACACATGCTTGTGCATGTGTGGTTGTATGTGGGTATTAGGTTGTTTAGTCGGTTTTACATTTACCCAACAACCTGCATTAAGCAGTGCTCATACTCCCAAAAGAATTTCACATGTATTTGTTTAGTTAATTACCCGTAAATCCTGTAAGGGGATGTGAGATAGCAAAGGGATGACTGAGGCAGCTCACTGGTGCTCAGGAGACAGTTTCACTCTCGTGTTTAGCTTCTAGCTAGAAGATGCTTGTATCACATGAAACTAGAAAATCTAAGGAATCCATTGATACCAACCAGGTCATACTAGCTTGTTGAGAAGGATGCTAAATAATAATTAAACTTACACTAAATTTTGGCGAGGAAAAACTGGCATGGCCATTTTCAAAGGGGTCCCTTGACCTCTGACCTCAAGATATTTGAATGAAAATGGGTTCTATGGGTACCCACGAGTCTCCCCTTTACAGACATGCCCACTTTATGATAATCACATGCAGTTTTGCAGCAAGTCATAGTCAAGTCAGCACACTGACACACTGACAGTTTTTGTTGCCTGTTGGGCTGCAGTTTGCCATGTTATGATTTGATCATATTTTTGATGCTAAATGCAGTACCTGTGAGGGTTTCTGGACAATATCTGTCATTGTTTTGTGTTGTTAATTGATTTCCAATAATAAATATATACATACATTTACATGAAGCAGCATATTTGTCCTGTCCCATGTTGATAAGAGTATTATATACTTGACAAATCTCCCTTTAAGGTACATATTGAAAAGATAAAAAATGTGCAATTAATTTGCAATTATTCGCGATTAACTATGGACAATCATCCGATTAATCCCGATTAAATATTTTAATCAATTGACAGCCCTACTCGCAACCCATTCCTGGATAAAATGAGTATGAATGAAATGAGTATAGATGGGCAATTATAAAATGTAATTTAGTTTTGTGATGATGGGGATAGAATGATTAGCCGGAAACAAAGAGGGTAATGCTACAGAAGAACATTTGTCCAGTATTTTAGTGAGGACATTAAGTGAAGGATGAGGAGATGAAATGAGCGAAAGAAGAAGGGAATAAAGGAAAAGAGGAGGTGTAGCTTTGTGCAGAGGTGTCCTCCGCTTTAATAAGGAGGGGGTTGGTATGTTCAGGAGCAGAAAAATGCTGAGCTAGGCTGCACCATTTAAAGGGGAAGGGAGGATTTGAGGGAATTACTGTACAAACTGCTCCTTTCTCTACAGTCTTAGCTAAAGCCTCAACGTTACATGAAGAAAGAAATGTTAATTGTGTGAAAGAGAGGCGCTTGTTTGCTCAATGCAGACACAGGCTGTTGCTGTGGAGTCAAAATATTTGTGACCTTTGTTGCTGTTTGTCTGTGTAGTGTTTATGATAGGATCTGCAGAATGGTTTTAAAGCATGACATGTTGCAATCTGAGGTTTGTGTCTGACATATCTTACTCTCCACAGTTCAGTAGCGATGTCCTCTTTTTTAAATCCTTGTTTAATCAAACATGCTAAGGAAAATTAAAGAGCTAAATCTGTTGTCAGTGACCTCTTTAATATTGGCTGCTGGGCTGACAAGGTCTGTGATCAGGGACTGAAATCATCAGGCCATCCGCCACTGTGGCAGGCAGGGAAAACGCTGGGGATGGGAATAGAGAATCGGTTCCTGTTGAACACCGGTTCCGAGTTGTCCGATTCCTTAGCATCTCATGCCTCCGTGACTATTGATTCCTCTTATTGATGCTCTCCGACAGTTAAGCATGCTCAATGACGCATACGCACGCTGTATCATGCTTCTCAAAAGCATGGCACTACTAAACCTGAGGGGACGCACCGTATTGTTCCCTGATAATGCGACACTGTTAACAACAAATCTGTGTTGAAATCAACAGGAGGTGTGTTAGTAATGTTACGTGTTAGGAGTCGGTGGGCAGCACAGTCCTACTTGGCTAAATAACGGAGCTACTAACGTTAACGGAGGTTCCATTGAGCTACATTATGATGCGTTCATGCTCTATTCAGTAAAAAATTAGCATTGGGCAAAGGTAAATTACAACGTTGTCATGATGTGTTCAAATGTCATCCCGTGAAATGTAGTTTTTGGTGAGAAACTTGAACAAATCTAGTTGTTTGAAGGAGATGTTTTCACAGCAATATAAAATATATATTAGAGAGAGAATTATGAGCTGTTTAACTTCCTAACACTAGCTCTAAGCAGCTTATGATACATAATTAAAACTACTGATGCCAAGATATATATTAAATAGCAAATATCAAAATAATCATAATCATTTGAATTATGTGTTTTTATGCAAACAACTACTATAGATGACAATAACAAAGTACAGTACAGTAACCTCCCGTTCCAAGAAAAAATACTATTTGATAATCACTTGGAACTAGTCGATTATTTTTCGAAAATTGCCACATATCACACACACCTATATGTAATATGTATATGTTTAATATGTATGTATATATATATTTTTTTTGTTTTTTTTATGACAGGGCGATAGTCGCATAAACTAGTCAATGTTTTATAATATAATGACTATTAAATAAAATAAAATCATGACCCAACCCTACCAAAAATAGGGCTCCACACTGTAATTTAACATGCATATAACGTTTTTTTTATGTAAAATATATCAGACAGAAAGTGGCAGACAAAAAAAAATAATACTTATCTGCCACAGTGGTAGGAAGTGAAAAAGTTAATTTCAGACCCTGTCTGTGATAAAGGAATTTTTCCCCCTATTGAAAAATCTCATGCAAATGTGCAAAATGTAAATGCAAGAAGTCACATTTACATAAACATCCTGGTGGTTGAATTGACACAAGTGGGGGAGTTACAGTACATGCATGTTGTTATCACTGCTCCAGTATGGTATTTCTGTCCTAAAGTTTAACTGATGAACCGTTTGCTGTGAAAACTGTGTCTTGAGTGAAGAGATAAGTGATGTTTATGTAGCTTCATGGTTTATTTTTTACATAACTGTTTTGGAAAATAGATAGACCTCATTTATTGATTGTTTGCCGCTGCTGCTGCAGAAAGATCAGTTCCTGTGTGACGTTGTGTTGTTATTTACAGTAAATAGAGAAGATCTGTCCGTTGCCGGTGGCAACCACAGTAGAAGACCTGCTGTTAGACGTAGTCACATGTGATGTTGCTGTTATTGCCTGTTTACAGCAGTAATGTTGAGCATGTGTACAGTGGAAGGCTGTAGTGGAAAAATATCAGAGTTGTGCATTAGTTTTAAAGACTGATCAAGATGATGCTAAATGAAGCCTTAACGCCCTTTTTGAGAGTGCAGGTTTCTGTGTGCTTTCACGCTGACTTCCTGTCTCTATCTGTTGGGTACAGACAGCCACAGCTTCCCTTTCTGTCATCTGCTGCTGCCGCTCTTTTCAGTAGCACCAGATAGTGACTGCTCTGCTGTCGTCCTGTACCCGGCTAATAATATCAGAGGGCTAATTCAAACTGTAACCAGGTTAGTTCTTCTGAAAACACAAGTCTCTTTTAATGGAGAGGAGGCGCAGTATGATGCAGGATATACTGTAAAGACTGGATTACAAAGCAGATTCTACAGGTTAGTGGATCTTCTTACAGTGTGGAGTTAAATAAATGGAGACTCTGTAGCTGAAGTGGTTGTCATTGAGCTGAATAACGCCCAGTGGAATAGATAGACTAGTACTTTCAACATCATTACTTTCTAACATCTCACCTGTAATAGCCAGCATGTCTTGCAAACAGTTGCATAAATGCATAAAAAGTGAGCCAGAAAATCCAAGATGTGAAAAATGTTTCACTCCTCCTGATGATGAGTCTGCGTGTTTGTTCACTGATGTCATGATATGCGACCTACGAAATTAGGATGTGGTGCAAACTACTGCATGAAACTTCAATTCTCCTCCGTGTTCTCACTTGTTTTCCCCACCTGGAGCTCAGACTTAAAGCCCCCTTCCAGTGTATTTTGGCATTTCTATGATATTTCATATTTATGTGAGTCATTTCCTTCCTAATATTGATTAGCCACACTGTTCGCTACATTTTTTGTTATCTTTTATCAATTTATCTTTTAAATTGACAAACATCATACGTGTGATTCATGTCGCAATTCAAACGGGATCACAATATTATTTGTCTCTCTCCGTTGACTACCATTCATTATTTTTTCCAGTCCCATGGTGGTCCACTGGAAGGGGCGGGACTTCACTTCTCTATACGAGTAATATTCATGATCATATTTGATATGTATTTTGGAAAATGCAGATGCAATAGGTAGACAAATCTTTTGCTTTTCTGTTTTCTTCAAACTAATTTAAGGGGTAGCATGAAAGTTTGCTTCCCACAGGAGTTGATACAACAAGCAGTAAAGCTGTGAGCTGTGGTTTATGCTAATCATCAGTAAGAACACACTGACCAATCAGATCGCTCTTCTTAAGATGCCTGTTACATAATGTGATGGCAGCATTTCTGAAAGTTCACCTGGCCGATATACTTTCTGACCACAACGTAGTGCAGCTGAAGTCAGGTTATGGTGCTTGGCTGTCGTCGTCTACATCGCCCGCTGTTAAACTGTAATACTTTCACTTTAAGTATGGTGGGTCCGTTAAGGTATGCCGCATTTGTATTTGTGTGTTTTAGTGTCTCTGCAGTATTGCTTTGTACTGTTGTACTCTGAATGTGTCTGTGCCATAGCAAACTGACAATGACTGTCTTTGTGTGTTCATTTAAATTTGTTTGTGTGTTTTGTTGTTTTAAACGGCTCCGTTAGTCTCAGTGAGCAGCAGGTTGACTCCTGTAGATTAGTTGGATTACAGACCGCCGAGATTAACTAAGAGAGCATATGTCAGAGACTTTCTGCTAGTATTACTACTACCACTACTAGTATATCAACTATACTACTACTGCTGCTACTGCATCTTTTATGGTACTGGTACTCACCCCGGCTACTTAACCATATATATATATATATATATATATATATATATATGTATGGAGCTGCACTGATCAGAAGAAGCAATATATGGAGCATTTAGATTACTGATAAATCATGTCTTATTATTTTTCTCTCTGTGTCTGTCAGTTATGTCTCGTAGGAGTTCTCGCTTGATGTCCGGTGGCTACTATAACTCAGACGAAGAATCTGATTCAAGTAGCGTGACGAACATTTCCTACCGAGAGAACCCGGTCAAGTATGTATATCTAACTCCGTGTCTGTACTCATGTGTCTGTAGCTTGGATTCTGGTTGGTAGCTCTGATTTAGAAAAATGTAGTGATAAGCAATCTTTGTCCTTTGCCCTATGCCACCTTACCTTCCTGCGTGTGTGTTGTCTTTTGTTTATTACCGTCAGGGTCTTCAAGAAAAAGGCGGGGACCCGTAAGTCCGGCTCTCGTACCCCCAGTAGAGCCAATAGCAATGCTAGTTCTGCCAGCACCGAACCGCCCGCCACTGCAGGCCAGGATGATGGTAAAAACAATGCAACATCCTATCAGTAATAATGACGTAATACCCCTCAATACAAAAGTAATAATAATAGCATGAATTAAACAGGGTTGGGGACATTAGTTTCAGTGCTGAAACATTTGGTTGATTAATCAACAAAAAATGTAATCATCATCTATGGAGTAGAAATGCAAAGTCACGATTTAGAATTTTTTTAATGCCAGAATCAATATAAGTTCTTCATTTGAGTCTATGCGGAGGTAGAAGAAAGTTACCGCTTTTATTGTTGTAGTCTGAGTAACGTGACGTCATATCCGTTTCAATAACCAAAACAAAACAGCAGTGAGCCGAAACAATGGTTGTGTTATTAGAACGGAAAAGTAGAAAACATTTATGTTAAATGCATTCAAACGGCCCCGATGGAGCTGACCATGGATGGATAAAGAGAACGGAGCTGACGGGAGAGCTAGAGACCACCTTGGAGAAGTTAGAGGAAGTAGACACGTGGGACTACGTCCGGTTTTCAAAATAAGGTGTAAACAAAGGGAACTGTATATACAAATGCATATATGGAAATAAGATTGATTGGATTATATTCACCAGAAGTATAAAACATTACATGTCCCTTATATATTAAAAAGAAAATACCACTAATTTGTGAGTTAAATGTCTTTATTCTTTGATTATTGGGTTGCTGGAAACAAAATGTAATAAATAATTTCTGACAATGACTGATTTATTTGACCTCAGCACATCTCTGACTACATTCCTGCTGAAAATCAAACATTCTTACTGTATTAATTTAGAGATTTTCCAAAGTAAAAGTTCCTAGAAGTTTATGAATCGTTTTAAATCATAATATCAAATCGCAATACATATCGAATCGGCACCCAAATATCCTGATAGTATCGAATCGGGAGATAGGTGTATCGTCCCCTATTTTCTGACATATTATAGAGTAAGGAGGGGTTCTAAAACTGTTTAGCTTATGATCTCTTATGAGAAAGTAGTTCCTACCTGCAACTCCTTGTCACTCGGTGCTTATCATGACTACCCAGTGTGACCAGTTCAACTAAAGAGGGATTTTCTTTTTCTTTTTGAGGCCTTAAGAGGCAACATTGTCAAGTAATTCACAAGAAAAAAGCTAAAGATCGGAGGGATGTCTGAAATTAATTATTAAATCAAATTTAATGATTAATTTACAAACAGCATTTGTTGCTGTCCCTTTTTCAGAGGTTTAATTAGTCCATAAATATTCATGAATACAGTAGTCTTGCCTCTTAAGAAAACAAATGATTCATTCTCATGTAATTATTCACAGCTGACCGCTGCTCTCTCTGTTTGTGTCTCCTCATGCTCTCAGGCCTGAGTCCTTCTCCCCTGAGCGTCCAGACCCAGCCGACCATGAGGACCGTGCCTTACATGTCCACCACGGTGACCCCTCGTGCACCCCTGACCCCGTCGTCAACCCGGGGTCAGACACCCACACGCTGCCCCTCAGTACCTCCAGAGAAGGGCTACGCTGGGCTCTGCAGCTCCAGCAGGCCAGGGTTACACCTCAGACCCAACCACAAGGAGCTGAGTAGGAGCGGCGTGGACAGCTCAGGGTACTCGTCCTCTGAGGGTCCTCACAGGAAGCCCACCGGCATCAGCAGTAACAGTGGGGCTCCCAGTACTGGATATAGAGACAGAATCAACAGTGCCTTCTTTAGTCTAATAGGTGGGAACTGGACTGCATGTCTGTGTGTGTTTGCATGTGTGTGTTTCTGTGCATGCCTCTGTAATAATCCCATTGTGTTTCTTTGTTTTGTGCAGACTCAATCTCATTGATGGCTGCTGCATTACAGTCAAAAATAATGCATCTGGCAGCTTTAGGTATGGTTTTAGTGTCTGTGTTTAAGGCCTGGTCCACACGTACATGGGTGTATTTTAAAACGTAGCCTTTTCTATGTGTTTTGGCCTTTCGTCTACACTTAAACTGCGTTTTAGGTCACTGAAAATGGACCTTTTGTAAAACTCCTTCCAGGGTGAAGATTTTCAGAAACTCCAACGTGTTATAATAATAAGCTGGTGCACCGCTGCATGCGAGGCACAAATCTTGTCGGTTAACGGTCAATAATTAGCTAACAAGGGTCGGTTATCGGTTAATTTTTTTTCCAAAATTAGCATCCCTAGTGAACGGGATTTTTTGGAGAACGAAGGAGGAAAAACCCAGTTTTTAAAAATACCTGTGTTCACGTGGCCTAGGCCTGAGTGTTAGTGTTTATGTATATTCACACATGTATGAACATGTGTGTAGTATGTATGTACACACTTGTGCTTGTTTTTCTAGCATTGTTAAGTGGATTTATAATGTCCACATACATACTGCTTTCACATGCCAGTAGGTTTGTGTTTTCACAATCGTTGCATGTGATTTGGCTCCAGCTTATCAGAATCCCTGCAAATCAACTTTTCCTCTCGTCCCTGCAGCAGCTGATACTTCAGTCAGCAGTCGCATGAAGAAGGCTTGTGGTCTGTTTCTCCTCCTCCTCCTCCTACTTCTGTGTAAGTTAAATAAACATTTAACATATTCAAGTTTGCATATCATCTGGCAAAATTTTCAATCACGACTTGACACCACCTTGTCATCCCGTGGACATAGTGTTTAGTGTTACTGTGTTAAATGTTTGAAGTCTTGTTTTCCATATTTCCTTTCAGAAAGAGACAATATCAAGTAAATATAACTTAAGTTTTTTTATGATCACTTTGGAGAACTCATTGACCAGACTATGTTTGATGTGACGCTCACACAGTTGCTAAAAAATGCCTTTTTGTAGCGGGATAATGAAATTCCTTCAAGACCTACTTTCCTGAAGGCATCTTAGATTTATCAGGGTTCCTGGAAAACCTGGAAAACAGTCGACCAATTTTCCAGTCATGGAAAACACATGGAAAAGGAGAGAGGAAGTAAAATGTCCTGGAAAATCTTGGATTGTCCTGGAAAATTATTTCAACATTCTCCTACTTTCCTTTAGCTGAGAATGAACTACTGGTACTAGGCTATTTATCAGAGCTCCCCAAAACGGATAACATCTGAAAGGACTAACGTTAAGTTATGTTCAGGATGATATTAGTTCAAATGGAAGTTTATGGACGAGAGTATTTTGAATAGGCTGCTCTCGGTCATGTTGTGGAAACACTGTGAACACAAGTCACGTCACATGGTAGCACATGCAGGTTGGATGACATCACATGCTTCCCAGCTTGTTTTTAACGGTTGAATAATGTTAAATTATTTTTGCCTACATCTGCAGGTGTATTTGCATTATTCTATGAATAATTTGTCATCATTTATAAGCATGTAAGAGATGATTTCATAGACATAGACTGCACGTCTTTTTAATCAGACCTCCACAGAAAGGAACATATAAGTGTGTGGCGCAATCTCTGTCTGTCATAGATCATCACTGAAAAGTTCTGGGCCCAATCCCAATGTCCACACTCACAGACTCACAGACTTTAAGGCGCTTTCCTGCAAAGTCCTTGAGGGCACTCTCATAGACATTTTGAGCCCTTTATGATCACTTTCCTTAAGTCCGCATTTCTGCAAACTTGGCCTGAGGGAATTACCCACAATTCATAGCGCTGGGACGTAAACACAGGGTTACCATGCTTACGGGGACGCCCGGAAGCGTAACCCCCCCCCCCCCCCCCCCCGATAAACAAGGAGGACAGCACAACCAGCCCTTTTAATTTTGCTTGATGAAGTTTGACAAAAACAAGTAAATTGATGTTTTGACAGTTACCTCTAGTCTCGTAAGACAAGAGCCTGGAAGACGTTCAGATAGGCAGTAAAAAACATAAAATAAAAACCCACAGTTGGCATCGTCAAGGTAACTAGATATTTCGCCGCAAAGTGCTATCCCATTCATATTTATACCATTTAAAGCCCTTGCAGCCTCTCACACTCTACCATTTACAGGTCCCTGAGGGTTCAGGGCTTAAGGCTTTACGGGGGACATTGGGAATGGGCCCTGGAAAATTATCTCTAGAAAAGAGTGAGAACCCTTATGGGTACTCGGGGTTTCCCCCAGCTAACTGGTTAGCAGAGGTGGTAGGGTCTGCCCCAAAATGTGTGTGTTTGACTTGCACAGCAGCACTGCTTGGTCTCCTCTGCTTGTGTGGTGAGCTGACACATCCTTCCCCGCCTCTGTGTGACTGAATGAGTCATTACAAGTTTGACATGTGAGGGACTTTGATCGTAGAAGGTTCATGTAGTCAGATGATGTTTACTGTGTCTCAGTTTTCTAAGTGCTGCTGTTCTTAAGGCACCATTCCTCCTGTTTTCTCCAGGTACCTGGTTCCTCCTTCCTTTGTTGACCTCTCTCATCTCCCGCTTGGCTGTCACAAAGAGCCTGTCCCAGACAAAACCCAAGATTCAACCTGTTTTCCCTGCTGCTTCTCCTCCTCCTCAACCCATCACCATACATCCTACACCCGTGGTGGTAGGGAAGATAATCTTCATCTCACTGATTATGGGTGTTTGTGATTGTGTGAGGGTTGTGTTGTGTTTGAGTGGGTGATTGATCATTTGGGTTATTGTTGGGTTTATTTTTCCTTGCCTTTCCAAGTAACTTTAACTTATAGCTACTGAGGAATTCAGGTTAGGGCGTCTCAATATTGGAAACAACTGCAATATTTTTTTTTCTGCGATATGAAATAAGACAGGGCTTTTTACCCTCACATTTAAAAGTTAAATTCATCAATCTGGTGCAGTTTGAGAGCAAAATTAAGAAGGAAGAATGAAGAAGTTTGTGTTCTTGTAAAAAATGTTGTGCTCTTTAAACAATTTAAGCATAAAAACATTGGTTGTATAGATATGAATAGTGATGTGACAGCAAAAAAGTCACACGCCGCATTTAGAGAGGGCGCAGCAAGCACTAAGTACAAGGCCCCGGGAAGTGGTGAGGTTCGGGATGAGGGGTGCTGTACTGTAAAGCTCGTTGCCGTAGCCACGAGCCATTTTCACCCTGGGCCTCTCCGAGCCGACCTAGAGCCGATCGTGGCGCACTGCGAGGGCCAGCCAGCACCGGGAAGGGACCTCCCACACTGAGCGACTGTCCCTGACCCGCTGAGTTGAATCCCCACCCGTTAAGAAGTGTAAAAATATTTTCGGTTCGTTATGAAACTGTGGTGGGCTTACCTAGATTGTAGGTAATTAATGGGAAACTCTGAATTAGTCATGGAAAATGAGGACCGTGTGAGTTTTCCTTTTGCATTAAGCAGCAAAAAAGTTTGAGTTAATATCGCGACATCGCACTTCCTGTGATATGACTATTGAGCATGCACACATTGCAATGTTGATGCTGAAATGATATATCGTGCTGCCCTTCACATCCTCAACATTCTTCCCTGTTGTGTAATGTGTCCATTTCTTCGTAAATTTCCATTTTGCAGGCCTGTACATGAATGATGTAGTATTTATTTCCTATCAAACATTTGGGAATTTAATAGAAGGACATTAAAACTGCAAAACTGTAAGATAGTGCAAGAACACACAGCAGAATTAACAGACTACAGGGCAACTGAAAGAGTTCAGTTAGAGGAGAAGGAAGTGTACATCCCATTCTTTTACAATGAAAATGTGGTGTTTTATTGTTACGTCAATAGTATTGAGAGTATTTTTTCCCTCTAGGATCCAGCCGTTGTGTCTGCTGCTGTAGAAGCCAGGATAAAACGTCTTTTGGTAAGACACAGATCGTCTGCAAATCTTTAAAAATGTTCAAGCACCTATTTATTTGGGGATTTTTGGCAAATGTGGGGTCTTTTTTGGTGATCTTGATGGTATTAAGAGTCTTTTTTCCCCCTAGGATCCAGCGGTTGTGTCTGCTACTGTAGAGGCAAAGATGCAACGTCTTTTGGTAAAACACAGATCATAATCACAAATCATTAAAAGTGTGATGTATTGGCTCCACCAGTGTAACCTGTATCTGTTTGTTGCAGGAGGAGCAGCAGCTGAAGCAGGAACACTTGCTCTCTCAGGTGAGGGAATCTCGTCAGTTTGTTTCTCTGTTGTTCTCCGTGTCTTCTCTCACTCCTTTCCTCTTGTAGTTAACAAACTGTGTGGTGAAAAGTCCTGCCAGGTGAGGCCAGAGGCCTGTACTACGAAGCAGGATTTATATATATATTACTATATCTGACTTTTGAGTATTCCAGCAATTTTTCCTTTTGCCTGCTGTCCTTCCTGCATTTGGCAGCTTCAACTGTGTTACTTTTAGTCTGGATTATGTGTTTATTTTGTGGTAATTTTAACATATTTGTCTACTATAGGTTGCTCTTCCTTTATAAAATGGTCCGCTCTGCTGACAGTAGACTTGTCCATGTCTGTGATTGGTCATACAGTATGCTGCAAACCCCGCCCCTTTCATGTGAACACGCTCACAGCCAGATAGAGAAACCCTAGGTTGATTTACCGAGTTGATAACAACCTTCATAGGACAGCTTAGTGTGATCCCGTTTGTTAGGGTTAGTTAAGCCAGATAATGGGAGGATACCCTGGGTATGTTGAACTCGCTTCATAGGACAGGCCTCTGGATGGAAGCAAGACTGGAGTAACACCAGGGTCGAAACCCAGCTGTGGTGGAGTAACATCTAGTGGTGGTAATGGGGAACTGTAGAGACTACAGGCAGATTTCTGCATGATTTTGTTGCTTTCTTGTTTTGTATTGTAACTTTCAAGTACTCTGGAAGTGCAAAGTGCAGTAAAATCTGAGAAATGTGCTAATAAGCCTCCATACAGAGGTAAATTTGTTTGCAAAAACTTGAAACAGAATCAACTTTTGAAGAACCCGACGTCACGCTGTGGTGGACAATCACAACGTAACCGTCTATCCAGAGCTATACAACCACGCTATGATGGAACAAAAGACGTTCATCGCCATGCAGTCGCTTGGTGTTAAATGGGCCTTTTAATTGACAATCCCACACCGCCGCACAACCCTGTGCTAATTACCACAACATTTGATTTGGTGTGAATGCAGAGTGTGTATGAAGGTGATATCTGGGCTACCAAGAGTTCACTTCCCATCAGTTATGTAATGTTTAGTTGGACCCACGATGCCTCTGAAAGCCTCAGCAGTAACTTCTTATGCCGAATTCACACCAGTGCGGCTCGCCACAATAATTACATTTTTCTGTGGCCGGGAGACGTGTTCATGTGTTTCAGGCGGGAAGAAATTCTTTGTAACACCGGTCAACATGTCACAGGAGTCAAAGGATCTGTTAACTGATTGGCTGCAGGTACTCTCCGGCTGCACCTCGCCACTAAAAGTTGAACGTTTCCCAACCTTTAGTTTGGCTCAGGAGCGGCCGCCACAGCTTTTCATAGACATTGCATGGCAGCTCGCCGCAGGCCGCACTTCGCCGCTGCTCCGGTGTGAATTTGTCCAGTAATGACTGACCCTGTCATGTCTCCCTCTCTCAGATGAAGGAGAGACTACAGCTGGACATGCAGGATATGAAAGCCAAGCTTGAGGTCGTGGACTCGGACGGTCGGCTGCGTCTGGAGCAGGAGGTTTCTGGGTTGGGCAGGCAGATGGTGGATTACCAGACAGACGGCCACTCTGCTGCTGCCAGCCTCAGCCTCAGGATCCAAGCTTTAGAGGCCCAGAATGCAAAGGTAACAGCGCTGGTACAGATGCACACAACTGTTTGTATTAATCCTATCTTTTGTTCATGTTATCTTCCAACCTTACCTGTTTCCATTAGATTGTGTGGCTATAATGTGACTGCCTGTCTCTTGCAGCTGTCCCAGGAGTTGTCGTCCATCCAGCTGATGCCTCCTCCTGCCCCCTGTCCTGAGACCAGCAACCCCCCCGTCCAAAACCATCTCACCCCAGAGCTCCAACAGGCCATGGAGAAGTGGCTCACTGACCGCATCACGGTGGGTGGAGGGACTGTAGCTCCTTTTCAAGACTACTTGCTGTACCAACTCTAAAAACCGTATAAATATAATCACAGTACAAGAATCTGTTACTGCTGTTTGGTGGTATCCATTGCTTCTTGATTAGATTTGAATAATACTGCTTATTTGATCTGATTTCAGTGTTATTGTGCATGTCTGTATCTTGGCCTATGTTGATCCATCAGGGCTGTCAAAGTTAACGCGTTAACGCAAATTTGACATAGTCAAGTCAGCACACTGACACACTGACAGCTGTTGTTGCCTGTTGGGCTGCAGTTTGCCAGTTATGATTTGAGCATATTTTTTAAGCTAAATGCAGTACCTTTGAGGGTTTCTGGACAATATTTGTCATTGTTTTGTGTTGTTAATTGATTTCCAATTATAAATATATACATACATTTGCGTAAAACAGCATATTTGCCCACTCCCATGTTGATAAGAGTATTAAATAGAGTGTTAAATACTTGACAAATCCCTCTTCAAGGTACATTTTGAACAGATAAAAAAATGTGCGATTAATTTGCGTTAATCACAATTAGCTATGGACAATTATACGATTAATCGTGATTAAATATTTTAATTGATTGACAGCCCTATGATGCATATGACTTGGTGAACACATACTTAACGGTATGTACTGTGTGTGAATGTGAATCAGGAGCAGGATGCTATCAGGCTTGGTGACGAAGGAAGCTGCTCAGACTGTGGACGTCCCACAGCTGACAAAATGGCAGACTTTGCACTGGAGCCTCAAGGTTGGGAACATCAGTTGGCTTTCGTGTTATGGCTGGGAAAACAAGTTTAAAAAAGCAATAATAACTTATCTGTTCATTGGTTTATCTTCCACATATCAAATTAGCTTTAAACTCTTATTTTACTGTGCGTGTGTGCAGGTGCCAGTGTGATCAGCACCAGGTGTTCAGAGACGTATCGTATTCGTTCAGCATGTGTGACCCTGTTTGGATTCCCTCTCTGGTACCCATATGAAAGCCCACGCACTGTTATTCAGGTATTATGATGTTCTCTCTGTGTTTTATTTCTAACTTGCCTCCTCCATCCTTTACGACGGCGTGTTAGGGCCATTGTAGGTAAAAAAAAAAAAAAAAACGGAGCTCGGGGGGGGGGTTAATATTGCAAGAAAAAAATTTAGATTTAAGAGATTAAAGTCATAAATTTCCGAGAAAAAACTTGGATATTCTCTGAGATTAAAGTCACTTTTGCCTAAAGGAGTGTTATTATGGTAATAAACAGGTCCTAAAAGATACATATACGCATTTTCTTCCATGTTCAAGATTCTTTATTTGTCAGTTCCAGCAAAACATTCATTGGCAGTGAAAATATTTGGTCTCAGGTTCCTTCAACAATATGTTTATATAAAAGAGGAAATCACACAAGTAATGACCCTGATACGCTGTCGTAACCCTTTCTGTCTCAAATCTGTCTGTTTCCCCTAAACAAGTTATCATCTTCTATCTTCTCAAGACCTTTCTGTCCCTCCCTCTATCTTTTCTCCTCTGCTCCCTTTCCTTCTCTCTCTGAGTGATTACGCTCAGTTTTTACTTCTTGGCCAGACACTAACAGCGCTGTCTCCCCCTCCCTCCCTCCCTCCCTCCCTTCCTCCCTCCCTCCCTCCCTCCCTCCCAGGGCTACTCGGTGCTGCTCCCGGGGAGATGTTGGGCGTTTCACGGTGTCCAGGGAACTCTTGTGATCTCTCTGTCTCACCCCATCACTTTAACTCATGTGACGCTGGACCACCTGCCTCGCTACAGCTCCCCCACCGGCCGCATCGACTCGGCCCCCAAAGACTTTGAAGTCTATGTGAGTGCTCCGAGTCCAGAAAGGCAGTACTTCATGACTGCTGAAGGCAAACACAAACCTACCTAATCTGCCTGAACCCTGTTTAACTGACAGACACAATGAAAAGTTGAAATAATATTTTTTATTTGATGATAGCAGCTGTATGCCCATCCCTAGTAGTCACCGCTGTGACATCGTTGTGATTTCACTTTCTCTTTCCCAGGGATTGAAAAATGACACAGAAGAAGGGACACGGCTGGGGACGTTCACCTACGATGAAAATGGAGAATCTACGCAGACGTTTAAGCTGCTTGTGAGTACTGACAAATATGAACATGACATGACCTAACTACTTCCTGTTCTATATAAAAAGTATGAGGTTAGGGTAAAGGTCCTGACACACCAAGCCGACGGACAATTTGGGGCCGTCGGTGAGCGTTTGTTGGCCTAGTTTTTGCGGTGTATCTCGCACCGTCGGCTTTAGTCTATCCGTGTTGGAGGTTTTCGGCCGATTCAGCATGTTGAAGGACAGAGACGGACTGAGCGCCGTCGCCGCAGCGCGTTATGTGTCTGTGATTGAGAGAGTGACAGAGAGGGGAAGGGAAGGTGGAAGGCGGCAAAAATAAAGAGAGATTTTGGTGAAGTTTTTACCTTTTCGTTAATTCGTCAACAATATTGCATGTTTGATATCGTCACCGTTAATGTTTAATGACGTTGGTGCCGTCTCGTCATCTTCTCGTCATCGTCTCGTCATAGTCATGGAAAAAAAGGTTGTTGATGAACATATTCCGTCATACTTTTTGTTTGAAATTATCACTTCAAGACATGGCCATCTGGAATGAAGCTAAGTGGTGAGTGAGAGTGGTGTGAAAATGGTCGGAAAACGCCGCTTTGTTTCATGTACGTATCATAACAACAGCTTGTATATCCACCGTCCTCGGTCTTCCTGTTTCCCTTTTTGAATGATGAATACAGACTACCGCCACCTGCTGGTGTGGAGATTTATGTCCTCTTACGCAGGCGGAGAACGTACGTGGTAGTTGGCCGTTATCTGTAGTCTTTGCGGTGTGTTTTGCAACTTTTTGACCAAGACAAAGGCGACGTGAGGCGACTCAACGGTTGGCCTTTGTCGCCGCTAGTTCTTTGACGTCGACTCGGTGTGTCTGGGCTTTAAGCACTCATTCGTTGACTGCTAAAATGTAAATAGTCTGTTTTCTTCCATGTCTTATTATCTTTATCTCCTCCTCTACTCTCGTACATGTTCTGCAGAACCCCACTGACGTAGTGTATCGATGTGTGGAGCTGCGTGTCCTCACTAACTGGGGTCGTGTCGAATACACGTGTCTTTACCGCTTCCGTGTGCACGGACAGATCGCCTCCACATGATGAGACGCGACATTCACTGACGGCTCATCCCAACATATCAGAAAGTACAGGCTGCAATGTGCACTATGAGGTGCGTTCAGGGCCAAATACTGAAAAGATGCTTAGTGTTGAGCATCGTAAGTAAGGTCACTCCTGTGTGTCAGCTGCTTTTGGATTACTTAATGTTAAGGTGACGGAAATCACTTTTTTATGCACAATTTAAAGGGATAGTTCGGATTGTTTGAAGTGGGGTTGTATAAGGCACTTATCTATTGTCGGTGTATTACTAGTAGATGGAAAGACAGCCCTCTCCAACGGGGAATTGAAGCCATTGTCTATGCTCTCTTCAAAGCCACCAGACTCCTTTGACTAAAACACAGGAGTTGCTGGTCTACCGCTGCCTCGATCAGTTAGTTTGTTGGAGTTATTGTGTGACTTTGGTGAATCTGAACTAACCCTTTAAAACACCAAAGTCCTCTCTCCCTACGTGCTTCAGCCTTTCATCCAGAGGAAGTACTCTACCTTGTGTCGACATTTTTACTTCCGTGGATATTCCGTATCATAGCAACCAGACGGAACCAAAGCGTCTCAGCTGAAAAAATGCTGCCCCTCGGTGTTCTGTATTGAACAATAAACAGGTATTTAAATAGTTTTAAAACTGTCATCTTTGTCACTTAAAAAGCAACAATATACGTGATAGAAGCCTAAAAATAACTTTTATTTATATAGCACTAAAATCTGGATGAATGAAGTAATTTGCAAAAAAAAAAAAAAATGCAATAATATCGCATATTGCACTGTTGAGCCAATCATTGTCACAGCAGGGGAAATTCCTTCACTGCAACAGCCCTAATCGAGGCAGCGGTAGACCAGCAACTCCTGTGTTCTGAGTGGTAGAATTACTGTTTTTGTCAATGGAGTCTGGTGGCTTTGAAGAGAGCATAGATAACAGCTTCAGTTCCCCGTCGGAAAGGGCTGGCTGACGGCGAGGTAAAGCGATGAAAAAATTCTAAACATAGCGTTCACTTAAAGTGATATTGATTTTTTTTCGTTGTCTAAAATGCGTTTTGCTGCTGCCCCCGTCCACAGCAGTACATTGCTTTGCTCCCATGCTGGTACTCCTTTCTGTTTCTCCAGCTACTGCAGGTAATACACTGACTATGGAGAAGGACCTCATACAACCCCACTTCAAAAAGTCTGAACTATCCCTTTAATGTTACAGTGACAGAAATCATAGGAGTTTTTTGTGTACATTTCAAGGTGCACACTTTGAATAAATGTATAGAATAAAGTGTAAAATGTGTTTCTTAAAACCAAAAAAATCTACCTAGTAAAACCATTCGGGAGCGTAAAGTTCTGGAAACCTTATGCTTTCGGGTCATGTGAGAGTGCCACAGAATATTTTTAAACCTTTTGTTAATATTATTATTATTCCTATTTATCAGGTTTTTCCTACTTCATAGCGCACAAGAGCTCCTAAAAAAAAAACGACATCTCTTTCTACCAGTTGAGTGTTAAACGCTTTGCATCATGGGACAAGTGAAGTGGTTTTTAAATGAACTTCACTGACTGGTTGCAAGGCTTCCTGCCACAACACACAAGTGACATTAATGGAGAAAACAAGCTTGTTTCTAACCTGCTCTGGCACTAAATTAATGTCTTTAGTATATAAAGATCTAATGAAGTGTGAAGTTCTCAATCGCGCACGTTTCCTGTTACAGTATTTGAAATGATTGAAACAGCTGTTACCATTTTTGACAGGACACTCCAGATATCTGGTGACTGATGGGATGCACCATCCTATGAACAATAAAAACGATACAGAGGGTAGAAGCGAATGTTTTGTAATCAGTGTTGTTTGATTTAATACTCCTACGAAAGATAAAATATGCAGCTAGGTAACATTTCTTTTGTTTTGCTCTTTTAGCAAGTTTTAACTTGTCAGTTTTGATTTTATTACTTGAATACTTAAAAAAACCTCTTTTTCTAACCTCTTTGAAAGACGTCATGTTGACCTTCATGACATTCTACTTTCTTGTACATAAACACGTTTTGTATGAGAAAGAAAAGTGTTTGTTTGTAAAATGAGAATATTCAGAATTGATAAATGAGTACCTGTTTGGGCTTCAGACAAACTGTGTACGTCATTCCATCATTTCCCATTTATTCTCTGTTTATTGTACAGAACGTTTAGAGAAAATATGATGAAGTGCACTAGAGGTGAATCCAGGTCAAATCCATTAAATACAGTATATACTCGTCTTAAAGGACATGTAGGAAAGGAGAGACAGAGGAGAACAAATTGAGTATCAGGATTATTTATTATAGATTTCTATATTTTGATATAATTTTTTGAAGGTTACATACATTTCTAATCTTAGTGCATTGCATTTTGTATTTAATCTTGTGATTATAGTCAATCCAAGGAATTCGGTACAGTTGTAATGCTTGATTATGTGTGACCATGAATTATGATTTGCAGCACTTACAAATCTTTAGGACCTCCTCTATGCAGAAGCACTTTTATGTCATACATTGAATTCAAACTTGGCTTTTGAGATGCAGACGATGTCAAATCTGTGTTATTATACACAGTGCAATGTTTAATGTTATGGAGGATGGACCTGCCAAAATCAAAAATAAATAAATGTAATTAATGAAATGATAAAATGTTACAAATTGATATTTCTATTTTAATTGGCTTCTTTATTTATTCATCTTTGTATTAATTCTCTGATTCATTTACTCTTTTGTCTAATTTTACCTTATAGTTCTTTATTTATTTATTTTTATTAATTTTTCAGTGTATTTAATTTTTTTTGCATTTATTTGCATAAAGAAATGTAAAAAGAAATGTATAAAGAAAAGAATACGGAAATAAATAAGGGGTGAAATGCAAAGGGAAAATCGTGCAGAAATAAATAGATAGATAAATAAATACATACATTTAAAAATAAATAAAAAAAATAAATGTAGAAATATATAAATAAATAAAAAATGAATGCAAAAATAAATACATTTAAACATTAATAAAAATAAATACATAAATAAATAAAAGGGAAAATTAAAAAATTAGTAAATAAATAAGGGAATTAATATAAAGATACATAAATAAAGGAGCAAATTAAAAAAGAAATATACATTTATGTCACATTTTATCTATTAATTAATGACTACATTTATGTTTATTTATTTATCGAGTCATTTATTTATTTATTCATTTAGTTTTGGCAGGTTACGTCCACCATATAATGTCTCGTGGATTTGGAAAAATATCTATTTTCTTTCACTTATATCACCTAAAAGAGGTGAAATGTTTGTACAGTCATCGTGCTTGTATCACACTATACAGGCAGTTTAATTCTGTCAGATTGTTGTTAGTGTAAATCCGTACAAGCAACACGGAACAATTATTACATTTGTCAGCGTTAATTAGGTTCATCTTCTCCATACACATCTGGTAATGTACTTTTTCTCAATTTAAAAATTTTAAACTTAAACAATAAATTCATAAGCTCATTGCTGACAATTGTTTTCTCTTTTAATGAAACAGATTCATGTGTCAGAATCTGCCTGAGGTGTTCTCCAGAGTATTTAACCATCAATGCCTATTTGTAAGCCAAACTGGGATGTTTGTCTGTTTTATTAAATGAAATGTAATAATATACTTTTGTCGTTGCAATTATTGTTATATTAAGTCCTATTTTCTAATGTCGCCTTTAGACTTTTATAGAGAAAACGTGCTTATTCAATATTCACAAGCACAATATACTAAAAAAAACTCATTATGTCTATAAACAATGAAAGTCCAGCTGATTTTTTGTAGGTTTTTTAAGTTTTAAGTTTTTTTTTTTTTTTTTTTTCAGTCCAGGTTCAGTGGCTTTCTTTCTATTACAGTCAGTTAGCTCATCAGCGTTGATGACACAATTAATTTGACCATATTTAAGATAGAAAAGATACAAACAAAATTTCAGGTTTGCATACAAGCATTTAAAGACAAACAATAACGAAGGTTACGATATTGTAACTATAAGCACAGGCTCTATCCTCTATGGTAATACTCTCTTCCAATCACACGCATGCGTTCGCCCACTGAGATTTGCATAAGCGTAGCTGGCCAATCAGGACACGTGCCTACTGAATACGTGCAGTATATAAGGTGGCGTCCAGCGCTGCCTCACATCCCACGCCCTCTTTAGCGAGCAGCGCCGGAGCGGGAAGGCCTCCTTGGTAGAGGGCGGAGCCTGTGCTTATAGAACTAGAGTTACGATATCGTAACCTTCGTTCCAACTCACACAGGCTCCGCCCTCTACTGGACCACTACCACGTGGATGTATTAAAATAACTGGATGCAGCGTTGGAGGCGGGGCCCCGTCCATTGTGTGATTGGAGGAGAGTATTACCTATAGAGTCCAGTAGAGGGCGGAGCCTGTGTGAGTTAGAACTACCACCAGATTTGTTTTTCACTTTTTAAGTATCACCAAAAATATCTACAACAAAAGAGCATTTTATTTAAAATATGATGAAGTGTTGATATATTGTCATCTCGCCATCCAGGTTACAGCCCTTAATTTGGCTCTACGTGTCATGAAGGTCGGGGCTGCCGTAAACTAAACTGTTGCCACAGTTTTTGCCTGAGCAGCTGAGCCGCGGTCACATCTCATCTTGGGCAGCTGGTTGGTGCGAACGAGGTAACACAGAGGCTGAACAAAGCTGCTCATGGACAGCGCCGTGTAGGTCAAACAGGTGAGGAATGAGAAGGGCTTGAAATGACTGGGAAAAGACTCCTTAAGCAGGAACTCGAAGAGTGGGGGGATGTAGTGGACGTTGACCAGCACTAACATAGTCAGCACTGTTTTAAACGCTCGCTTTTTCACTGGATGCACCTCCTTCCTGCCGGGCCCTGATTGGCAGAGGGACTTGAGAATCAGGATGTTGCAGGTTGATATGGTCACAATGGCAGAGCTCAGGACCCCCATAATCAGATACCACTTGTACTTTGCGGCTACCTTCACTATGCCGCAACAGACAGCAGTTATGGCGCTCACCACGAAGCACAACGACAGACGCAGTTTCGGATCCTTGAGCCGGAGGAAGACCAGCGGATGGCAGACGGCCAAGTAGCTATCCAAACCCAACAGGCAGAGCAGCATCGGCCCTCCCGCTTGATTTAAACCCCAAGCCAGGAAGGAAGAAGTTTCCATTGTTCGAAAGCGCACAAACAGGAAGTACTCGACGAGGTTCATCAAGCAGAACAGCATGTCGAATAGTGCCAGGTTGAGTATGAAGATCTCTGAGGTGGAGCAGATACCAGGTTTGCCCAGCAGGAGGCGTATGACCAGAGCGTTGGCCGGTAACGCCAGTGGCACCGTGACCACAGTGGGCAGATATAACCAGACAAGCTTATCGACGTCCTCGCCCCTCTCGCTGGTGCTGTTCTGATCGATGGTTCCGTTACGCTCAAAGTTCTCCATCCCCGTGGTGAGTTGACCTTCTGTCTGTCTACGTTGAATATCTGTCAAAAGAGCATATATGACAACATGCAATTTATCTCTTTAAAGCTCTCCTCGGCATAGACCCATTCTCGAGAACGTGATATCTCAGGAGGGAATTTCTTCAAATTTGGCACAAGCGTCCACTTGGACTCAAGGATGAACTGATTAGGTTTGGGTGGTCAAAGGTCAAGGCATGGATGTATTATTAGAACTGGATATAACACCCCAAGATAGCACCTTAATCGCAAATTAATCACACATCTTTTTATCTGTTTAAAATGTACCTTAAAGGGAGATTTGTTAAGTATTTAATACTCTTATTAACACAGGAGTGGGCAAATATGCTGCTTTATACAAATGCATGTATATATTTATTATTGGAAATCAATTAACAACACAAAACAATGACAGATATTGTCCAGAAACCCTCACAGGTACTGCATTTAGCATAAAAAAAAAATATGCTCAAATCATTATCATATAGTGGGCATGTCTGTAAAGGGGAGACTCGTCGGTACTCATAGAACCCATTTTCATTCACATATCTTGAGGTCAGAGGTCAAGGGACCCCTTTGAATTCCTTAGATTTTCTAGTTTCATATGATCTCTATTGTTAAAACTGAGCCTGCTACCAAAGTTTACGTTAATGCGTTAAAGAAATTAGTGGCATTAAAGCGAATTTGCGCTACATTTGACAGCCCTAATATCCACCCAGCTTTGTCTTCTGCCATTTGGTGCTGGGCAGGTAGTACAGCAGATGCACCTTTAAATAAGTAAAAAGGAGAGACAGGTAGACAAATTATTAAATCATTTCAATTCAATTAAAAAATAATAAATAAATAAATATATATATATTTAACAGGCTCCCGACAGCTACAGAAAGACTTAATATAAATAAAAATTAAAAAATGTATAAATATATTGGAATCCGTATTGTAGATGTCTCCACAAACATTATTCTTTAATTTGCATATTACACTTCTCTTATGCCAGGTGTTCTTTTGGACAGTCCGTCCAGCTTGTAAACTTCATGCAAATTCATTATAATGACACACGTTCACATCATTATTGTTATGATAGTTCTGTTTTCATAGTTATGGGAGAATTTCTGCTGGTGAACGTGTGGTCCAGCTTCACACAATCTCCACAGTTTTTGTTGCTTTGTCCTGGATTGAGTCTTTATGACCATGATGAACCTAATTATTCAACCCTCCGATGGGAACAGTTCTCAGACACCGAGGATGCTGCCATCCATCAATATTAACTCTAAACACTCCATTTTCAGTGCACCCTTATAAATCTGGAGAAGAACACTTGATAGTCTTTTAAAACACCTCATGTTGCTCAGATAGGTCCTATTGATCGCAGCTTCTTAAACTGAGAAAAAATTAACAAAACGCATTATACTGTAGATGTGTCTGTAACTTTGTGCACAAATACATTAAAAATGGAAGATATGTAAAAAGTTATACACCTGTAAAGCAATAAACAGTCAGATGAAGAATAGCCCGACATTGACCAACACTCCTTTCATTCTTGTGCTAAAGCCATACATGCATAATTGGCGTGATGCAACAAAGAGAAAAAAAATATAAATTCATTTTGTAATCCAAACAAAGTAGCTTCCATGAATTGCTGTGAATGAAGTCACTTGTGTATAGTTATGAATTGTAAGCTAAGCAACAGGATGGTAATTTCATGACGCTGTTATTTCATATCAACGTTTACAGTCACTTTACCTTTTTAGGAGTCTCAGTGTTCTTCACCAGGAGATCCAGGCGGAGATCAGTGTTGTGTGAAGACAGAAAACCTGCTGACAGAAACCAGGCTCTTCATGGAGATTTATTTCCTACATTTGAATACCCACAGTCAAAACTGACAGCTGATATATATCACGACTCTCTCCATGTTGAATTTATTTGTCGATGGATTGATGGAAATGCATAGTTGTGTGTTTTATATTGCATATGGGGGAGGCCTTCCTCGTTAAGCTGTGTCTTAACATCCTTCCTATTAGTTTAACGAACAATTTGACCTATTGATACACAAATTAGCCTTGATTTGACAGTAGAGATGCAGAGCGAAAGCAGTACCTTAAAGGGAGATTTGTCAAGTATTTAACACTCTTATCAACATGGGAGTGGACAAATATACTGCTTTATGCAAATGTATGTATATATTTATTATTGGAAATCAGTTAACAACACAAAATAATGACAAATATTGTCCAGAAACCCTCACAGGTACTGCATTTAGCATAAAACAATATGCTCAAATCATAACATGGCAAACTGCAGCCCAACAGGCAGCAACAGCTGTCAGTGTGTCAGTGTACTGACTTGACTATGACTTGCCCCAAACTGCATGTGATTATCATAAAGTGGGCATGTCTGTAAAGGGGAGACTCGTGTACCCATAGACCCATTTACATTCACATATCTTGAGGTCAGAGGTCAAGAGACCCCTTTGAAAATGGCCAAGCCAGTTTTTCCTCGTCAAAATTTAGCGTAAGTTTGGAACGATATTTAAGTTCCTTCGTGACAAGCTAGTATGACGTGTTACTATCGCATTAACTTACATAACTGGTAACATATCCTGACATAACTGACTTAATGGTATATGTGTGTGTGTTTGCGTGTAAACCTGTGCACATTGTTAGAAATCTAGTGCGACCACATCCAAGATATCCTGACTTGTAATCCTTAGTATTAGTTAGGCTCCAAAAATTCTGGATCCTTTATTTCCAATATTGCAACTTGATAGCAAAGATTGAGAAGACTTTCTGTTATACATTCAACATCTCAAGCTCCATCTGAAATAACCTCAAATAACATCATAAGGGACTATGTTTCTGTCTCTACAGGCTGAGATTGAGAAGTACTCCTCACGTGTAAAATTGGTTGGTTGTGTAATGAAAACTGTTATGAAACACACAGCGGTATTTATGTAAGTGGGTGTTTGTCGTGACTTTGCAGGCTTGTATTCCCAACAGGGTTTTTTTCTCAACACTCAACACAGTCTGGGCACATTAGTAACTCCTTGCATTAGATTTCTCATTTATGCTTACATTGCATCACCTGTTTACTGAACGGTGTACAGTTGCATCAGTAAGAGGAGAACAAATGTTCAGCTGCAGTGCTGCTGTAGATAGAAGTTACCCATTGGAACAGACCTGGGATCAGATTACTCTTTAAACATGAACCATAACTCACGGGCCGGGGGCTTGGGGAAACAATAAGATTGATGTCTTTATACTGCAACAACTGAGGATATGCTTATTAATTCAAACACAGTCTTGCCACACAAAAGGGTGATTTAAAGGACGGTACAGACAACAACACTACCTTTTCAGGCATGTTGTTTTACACTCAGGGAGCCCTGAAGGCAAAGAGAGCGTCCCCTTCACACATGAATAACTCAAAGACTAGAAAACGTGACAAGAAAGACATTAATATTTGCCCCTGCAGCATGTTTGACTCTACCTCTATGAGGACATAATGCCAACCACGTCTAACTCGACCTAAACACGCCTCTTTGTACGTATCCAAACCCTCCAATCACTGAAGATGTCTCTGCAACTCTATTTTGCATTACTGCCCAATCACAGCTTGGGTTGGACACCACATTGGGTTGAGATAGCCGCTCAGACTGGCCCAATCCATAATGGCATTAGTCACCGTGGAGCGTGTTTATAAGGTCGTGGCCCGGGTGATCTGATGCAGAAAAGATTTTGCAGCAAGTGAAGAAGACTGGGACTGAAGGACACTGTGAACTCTGTTAAGGTCAGTTTATGCTCTGGTTGCACTGTATAGGCCTCGTGAGTTGTTCTGTTTTTTTTTTTTTAGTCAGGACATAATTGTTGCTGTGATTTTGACTGTAAAGTTTAGACTTTAAAACATGTTACTGGCCATTTGGGGTCAAAATGTAGAAAAATGAAATGTGGATCATTAAAACTAACCATTCCTTTCTCCTATCATCCTCTCCTTCCACCCTCAGCACTTCTTCCCCACAATGTTCAACACCACTCTGAACCCCATCACCAACGTCTACGTGAACTCTACCGACCTTGGTGGCCTCCGTGTTTTTCCACCTTGGTACGAGTTCCCAGTGTGCGCCGTGGCCCCTTTTGCCTTCATTTTCTACTTTGGCGTCAAGGTGTTCAACCTGGCCGTGGGGACGCCCTGCAACGTCCTGGTCATCTGGCAGATCGCCACAAAGAAAAGTGACACGTGCACCACCGACATCTTCATCTTCAACCTGGCTGTCTTGGACGCCTACTTCTGCCTAATGACGCCCATAGAGATGGTCAACCGGCTGCTGCTGGGTGACAGTCGGATTTGGTACTTTCAGAGGTTCGCGTACGGGATCAAGGACGCTGCACCGCTCTTTCTGGTGAGTTTGTATACAGTATAATACTTTACTGAGCATGGTTAAATCTCTGCATCCTTAAACGAAGGCCAAAGTATACGTGATAGAAGCCTAAAAATAACTTTTATTTATATAGCACTAAAATCTGGATGAATGAAGTAATTTGCAAAAAAAAAAAAAAAATGCAATAATATCGCATATTGCACTGTTGAGCCAATCATTGTCACAGCAGGGGAAATTCCTTCACTGCAACAGCCCTAATCGAGGCAGCGGTAGACCAGCAACTCCTGTGTTCTGAGTGGTAGAATTACTGTTTTTGTCAATGGAGTCTGGTGGCTTTGAAGAGAGCATAGATAACAGCTTCAGTTCCCCGTCGGAAAGGGCTGGCTGACGGCGAGGTAAAGCGATGAAAAAATTCTAAACATAGCGTTCACTTAAAGTGATATTGATTTTTTTTCGTTGTCTAAAATGCGTTTTGCTGCTGCCCCCGTCCACAGCAGTACATTGCTTTGCTCCCATGCTGGTACTCCTTTCTGTTTCTCCAGCTACTGCAGGTAATACACTGACTATGGAGAAGGACCTCATACAACCCCACTTCAAAAAGTCTGAACTATCCCTTTAATGTTACAGTGACAGAAATCATAGGAGTTTTTTGTGTACATTTCAAGGTGCACACTTTGAATAAATGTATAGAATAAAGTGTAAAATGTGTTTCTTAAAACCAAAAAAATCTACCTAGTAAAACCATTCGGGAGCGTAAAGTTCTGGAAACCTTATGCTTTCGGGTCATGTGAGAGTGCCACAGAATATTTTTAAACCTTTTGTTAATATTATTACTATTCCTATTTATCAGGTTTTTCCTACTTCATAGCGCACAAGAGCTCCTCAAAAAAAAACGACATCTCTTTCTACCAGTTGAGTGTTAAACGCTTTGCATCATGGGACAAGTGAAGTGGTTTTTAAATGAACTTCACTGACTGGTTGCAAGGCTTCCTGCCACAACACACAAGTGACATTAATGGAGAAAACAAGCTTGTTTCTAACCTGCTCTGGCACTAAATTAATGTCTTTAGTATATAAAGATCTAATGAAGTGTGAAGTTCTCAATCGCGCACGTTTCCTGTTACAGTATTTGAAATGATTGAAACAGCTGTTACCATTTTTGACAGGACACTCCAGATATCTGGTGACTGATGGGATGCACCATCCTATGAACAAAAAAAACGATACAGAGGGTAGAAGCGAATGTTTTGTAATCAGTGTTGTTTGATTTAATACTCCTACGAAAGATAAAATATGCAGCTAGGTAACATTTCTTTTGTTTTGCTCTTTTAGCAAGTTTTAACTTGTCAGTTTTGATTTTATTACTTGAATACTTAAAAAAAACTCTTTTTCTAACCTCTTTGAAAGACGTCATGTTGACCTTCATGACATTCTACTTTCTTGTACATAAACATGTTTTGTATGAGAAAGAAAAGTGTTTGTTTGTAAAATGAGAATATTCAGAATTGATAAATGAGTACCTGTTTGGGCTTCAGACAAACTGTGTACGTCATTCCATCATTTCCCATTTATTCTCTGTTTATTGTACAGAACGTTTGGAGAAAATATGATGAAGTGCACTAGAGGTGAATCCAGGTAAAATCCATTAAATACAGTATATACTCGTCTTAAAGGACATGTAGGAAAGGAGAGACAGAGGAGAACAAATTGAGTATCAGGATTATTTATTATAGATTTCTATATTTTGATATAATTTTTTGAAGGTTACATACATTTCTAATCTTAGTGCATTGCATTTTGTATTTAATCTTGTGATTATAGTTAATACAAGGAATCCGGTACAGTTGTAATGCTTGATTATGTGTGACCATGAATTATGATTTGCAGCACTTACAAATCTTTAGGACCTCCTCTATGCAGAAGCACTTTTATGTCATACATTGAATTCAAACTTGGCTTTTGAGATGCAGACGATGTCAAATCTGTGTTATTATACACAGTGCAATGTTTAATGTTATGAACCTGCCAAAATCAAAAATAAATAAATGTAATTAATTAATTGATAAAATGTTACAAATTGATATTTCTATTTTAATTGGCTTCTTTATTTATTCATCTTTGTATTAATTATCTTATTAATTTACTCTTTTGTTTAATTTTCCCTTATATTTATTTATTTATTTATTTTTATTAATTTTTAAATGTATTTATTTATTTTTGCATTTATTTGCATAAAGAAATGTAAAAAGAAATGTATAAAGAAAAGAATACGGAAATAAATAAGGGTGAAATGCAAAGGGAAAATCTTGCAGAAATAAATAGATAAATAAATTCATACGTTTTAAAATAAATATAAAAGAAATAAAAATAAATGCAAAAATAGATAAATAAATAAAAAATGAATGCAAAAATAAATAAATTTAAATATTAATAAAATAAATAAAAGGGAAAATTAAACAAATGAGTAAATAAATAAGGGAATTAATATACTGATAAATAAATAAAGGAGCAAATTAAAAAAGAAATATGTATTTATGTCACATTTTATCAATTAATTAATGACTACATTTATGTTTATTTATTTATCGAGTCATTTATTTATTTATTCATTTAGTTTTGGCAGGTTAAGTCCTCCATATAATGTCTCGTGGATTTGGAAAAATATCCATTTTCTTTCACTTATATCACCTAAAAGAGGTGAAACGTTTGTACAGTCCTCGTGCTTGTATCACACTATTCTGGCAGTTTAATTCTGTCAGATTGTTGTTAGTGTAAATCCGTACAAGCAACACAAAACAATTATTACATTTGTCAGCGTTAATTAGGTTCATCTTCTCCATAAACATCTGATAATGTACTTTTTCTCAATTTAAAAATTTAAAACTTAAACAGTGAATTCATATGTTCATTGCTGACAATTGTTTTCTCTTTTAATGAAACAGATTCATGTGTCAGAATCTGCCTGAGGTGTTCTCCAGAGTATTTAACCATCAATGCCTATTTGTAAGCCAAACTGGGATGTTTGTCTGTTTTATTAAATGAAATGTAATAATATACTTTTGTCGTTGCAATTATTGTTATATTAAGTCCTATTTTCTAATGTCGCCTTTAGACTTTTATAGAGAAAACATGCTTATTCACAAGCACAATATACTAAAAAAACACTCATTATGTCTATAAACAATGAAAGTCCAGCTGCTTTTTTTGTAGGTTTTTTAAATTTTTTTTCAGTCCAGGTTCAGTGTCTTTCTTTCTATTACAGTCAGTTGTTAGCTCATCAGCGTTGATGACACAATTAATTTGACCATATTTAAGATAGAAAAGATACAAACAAAATTTCAGGTTTGCATACAAGCATTTAAAGACAAACAATAACGAAGGTTACGATATTGTAACTATAAGCACAGGCTCTATCCTCTATGGTAATACTCTCTTCCAATCACACGCATGCGTTCGCCCACTGAGATTTGCATAAGCGTAGCTGGCCAATCAGGACACGTGCCTACTGAATACGTGCAGTATATAAGGTGGCGTCCAGCGCTGCCTCACATCCCACGCCCTCTTTAGTGAGCAGCGCCGGAGCGGGAAGGCCTCCTTGGTAGAGGGCGGAGCCTGTGCTTATAGAACTAGAGTTACGATATCGTAACCGTCGTTCCAACTCACACAGGCTCCGCCCTCTACTGGACCACTACCACGTGGATGTATTAAAATAACTGGATGCAGCGTTGGAGGCGGGGCCCCGTCCATTGTGTGATTGGAGGAGAGTATTACCTATAGAGTCCAGTAGAGGGCGGAGCCTGTGTGAGTTAGAACTACCACCAGATTTGTTTTTCACTTTTTAAGTATCACCAAAAATATCTACAACAAAAGAGCATTTTATTTAAAATATGATGAAGTGTTGATATATTGTCATCTCGCCATCCAGGTTACAGCCCTTAATTTGGCTCTACGTGTCATGAAGGTCGGGGCTGCCGTAAACTAAACTGTTGCCACAGTTTTTGCCTGAGCAGCTGAGCCGCGGTCACATCTCATCTTGGGCAGCTGGTTGGTGCGAACGAGGTAACACAGAGGCTGAACAAAGCTGCTCATGGACAGCGCCGTGTAGGTCAAACAGGTGAGGAATGAGAAGGGCTTGAAATGACTGGGAAAAGACTCCTTAAGCAGGAACTCGAAGAGTGGGGGGATGTAGTGGACGTTGACCAGCACTAACATAGTCAGCACTGTTTTAAACGCTCGCTTTTTCACTGGATGCACCTCCTTCCTGCCGGGCCCTGATTGGCAGAGGGACTTGAGAATCAGGATGTTGCAGGTTGATATGGTCACAATGGCAGAGCTCAGGACCCCCATAATCAGATACCACTTGTACTTTGCGGCTACCTTCACTATGCCGCAACAGACAGCAGTTATGGCGCTCACCACGAAGCACAACGACAGACGCAGTTTCGGATCCTTGAGCCGGAGGAAGACCAGCGGATGGCAGACGGCCAAGTAGCTATCCAAACCCAACAGGCAGAGCAGCATCGGCCCTCCCGCTTGATTTAAACCCCAAGCCAGGAAGGAAGAAGTTTCCATTGTTCGAAAGCGCACAAACAGGAAGTACTCGACGAGGTTCATCAAGCAGAACAGCATGTCGAATAGTGCCAGGTTGAGTATGAAGATCTCTGAGGTGGAGCAGATACCAGGTTTGCCCAGCAGGAGGCGTATGACCAGAGCGTTGGCCGGTAACGCCAGTGGCACCGTGACCACAGTGGGCAGATATAACCAGACAAGCTTATCGACGTCCTCGCCCCTCTCGCTGGTGCTGTTCTGATCGATGGTTCCGTTACGCTCAAGTTCTCCATCCCCGTGGTGAGTTGACCTTCTGTCTGTCTACGTTGAATATCTGTCAAAAGAGCATATATGACAACATGCAATTTATCTCTTTAAAGCTCTCCTCGGCATAGACCCATTCTCGAGAACGTGATATCTCAGGAGGGAATTTCTTCAAATTTGGCACAAGCGTCCACTTGGACTCAAGGATGAACTGATTAGGTTTGGGTGGTCAAAGGTCAAGGCATGGATGTATTATTAGAACTGGATATAACACCCCAAGATAGCACCTTAATCGCAAATTAATCACACATTTTTTATCTGTTCAAAATGTACCTTAAAGGGAGATTTGTCAAGTATTTAATACTCTTATTAACATAGGAGTGGGCAAATTGCTTTATACAAATGCATGTATATGTTTATTATTGGAAATCAATTAACAACACAAAACAATGACAGATATTGTCCAGAAACCCTCACAGGTACTGCATTTAGCATAAAAAAAAAATATGCTCAAATCATTATCATATAGTGGGCATGTCTGTAAAGGGGAGACTCGTCGGTACTCATAGAACCCATTTTCATTCACATATCTTGAGGTCAGAGGTCAAGGGACCCCTTTGAATTCCTTAGATTTTCTAGTTTCATATGATCTCTATTGTTAAAACTGAGCCTGCTACCAAAGTTTACGTTAATGCGTTAAAGAAATTAGTGGCATTAAAGCGAATTTGCGCTACATTTGACAGCCCTAATATCCACCCAGCTTTGTCTTCTGCCATTTGGTGCTGGGCAGGTAGTACAGCAGATGCACCTTTAAATAAGTAAAAAGGAGAGACAGGTAGACAAATTATTAAATCATTTCAATTCAATTAAAAAATAATAAATAAATAAATATATATATATTTAACAGGCTCCCGACAGCTACAGAAAGACTTAATATAAATAAAAATTAAAAAATGTATAAATATATTGGAATCCGTATTGTAGATGTCTCCACAAACATTATTCTTTAATTTGCATATTACACTTCTCTTATGCCAGGTGTTCTTTTGGACAGTCCGTCCAGCTTGTAAACTTCATGCAAATTCATTATAATGACACACGTTCACATCATTATTGTTATGATAGTTCTGTTTTCATAGTTATGGGAGAATTTCTGCTGGTGAACGTGTGGTCCAGCTTCACACAATCTCCACAGTTTTTGTTGCTTTGTCCTGGATTGAGTCTTTATGACCATGATGAACCTAATTATTCAACCCTCCGATGGGAACAGTTCTCAGACACCGAGGATGCTGCCATCCATCAATATTAACTCTAAACACTCCATTTTCAGTGCACCCTTATAAATCTGGAGAAGAACACTTGATAGTCTTTTAAAACACCTCATGTTGCTCAGATAGGTCCTATTGATCGCAGCTTCTTAAACTGAGAAAAAATTAACAAAACGCATTATACTGTAGATGTGTCTGTAACTTTGTGCACAAATACATTAAAAATGGAAGATATGTAAAAAGTTATACACCTGTAAAGCAATAAACAGTCAGATGAAGAATAGCCCGACACTAACCAACACTCCTTTCATTCTTGTGCTAAAGCCATACATGCATAATTGGCGTGATGCAACAAAGAGAAAAAAAATATAAATTCATTTTGTAATCCAAACAAAGTAGCTTCCATGAATTGCTGTGAATGAAGTCACTAGTGTATAGTTATGAATTGTAAGCTAGCAACAGGATGGTAATTTCATGACGCAGTTATTTCATAGCAACGTTTACAGTCACTTTACCTTTTTAGAAGTCTCAGTGTTCTTCACCAGGAGATCCAGGCGGAGATCAGTGTTGTGTGAAGACAGAAAACCTGCTGACAGAAACCAGGCTCTTCATGGAGATTTATTTCCTACATTTGAATACCCACAGTCAAAACTGACAGCTGATATATATCACGACTATCTCCATGTTGAATTTATTTGTGGATGGATTGATGGAAATGCATAGTTGCGTGTTTTATATTGCATATGGGGAATGGCCCTTCCTCATTAAGCTGTGTCTTAACATCCTTCCTATTAGTTTAACGAACAATTTGACCTATTGATACACAAATTAGCCTTGATTTGACAGTAGAGATGCAGAGCGAAAGCAGTACCTTAAAGGGAGATTTGTCAAGTATTTAACACTCTTATCAACATGGGAGTGGACAAATATGCTGCTTTATGCAAATGTATGTATATATTTATTATTGGAAATCAATTAACAACACAAAACAATGTCAGATACTGTCCAGAAACCCTCACAGGTTCTGCATTTAGCATAAAACAATATGCTCAAATCATAACATGGCAAACTGCAGCCCAACAGCAGCAACAGCTGTCAGTGTGTCAGTGTGCTGACTTGACTATGACTTGCCCCAAACTGCATGTGATTATCATAAAGTGGGCATGTCTGTAAAGGGGAGACTCGTGTACCCATAGAACCCATTTACATTCACATCTCTTGAGGTCAGAGGTCAAGAGACCCCTTTGAAAATGGCCAAGCCAGTTTTTCCTCGCCAAAATTTAGCGTAAGTTTGGAGCGATATTTAAGTTCCTTCGTGACAAGCTAGTATGACATGTTACTATCGCATTAACTTACATAACTGGTAACATATCCTGACATAACTGACTTAATGGTATATGTGTGTGTGTTTGCGTGTAAACCTGTGCACATTGCTAGAAATCTAGTGCGACCACATCCCAGATATCCTGACTTGTAATCCTTAGTATTAGTTAGGCTCCAAAAATTCTGGATCCTTTATTTCCAATATTGCAACTTGATAGCAAAGATTGAGAAGACTTTCTGTTATACATTCAACATCTCAAGCTCCATCTGAAATAACCTCAAATAACATCATAAGGGACTATGTTTCTGTCTCTACAGGCTGAGATTGAGAAGTACTCCTCACGTGTAAAATTGGTTGGTTGTGTAATGAAAACTGTTATGAAACACACAGCGGTATTTATGTAAGTGGGTGTTTGTCGTGACTTTGCAGGCTTGTATTCCCAACAGGGTTTTTTTCTCAACACTCAACACAGTCTGGGCACATTAGTAACTCCTTGCATTAGATTTCTCATTTATGCTTACATTGCATCACCTGTTTACTGAACGGTGTACAGTTGCATCAGTAAGAGGAGAACAAATGTTCAGCTGCAGTGCTGCTGTAGATAGAAGTTACCCATTGGAACAGACCTGGGATCAGATTACTCTTTAAACATGAACCATAACTCACGGGCCGGGGGCTTGGGGAAACAATAAGATTGATGTCTTTATACTGCAACAACTGAGGATATGCTTATTAATTCAAACACAGTCTTGCCACACAAAAGGGTGATTTAAAGGACGGTACAGACAACAACACTACCTTTTCAGGCATGTTGTTTTACACTCAGGGAGCCCTGAAGGCAAAGAGAGCGTCCCCTTCACACATGAATAACTCAAAGACTAGAAAACGTGACAAGAAAGACATTAATATTTGCCCCTGCAGCATGTTTGACTCTACCTCTATGAGGACATAATGCCAACCACGTCTAACTCGACCTAACACGCCTCTTTGTACGTATCCAAACCCTCCAATCACTGAAGATGTCTCTGCAACTCTATTTTGCATTACTGCCCAATCACAGCTTGGGTTGGACACCACATTGGGTTGAGATAGCCGCTCAGACTGGCCCAATCCATAATGGCATTAGTCACCGTGGAGCGTGTTTATAAGGTCGTGGCCCGGGTGATCTGATGCAGAAAAGATTTTGCAGCAAGTGAAGAAGACTGGGACTGAAGGACACTGTGAACTCTGTTAAGGTCAGTTTATGCTCTGGTTGCACTGTATAGGCCTCGTGAGTTGTTCTGTTTTTTTTTTTTTAGTCAGGACATAATTGTTGCTGTGATTTTGACTGTAAAGTTTAGACTTTAAAACATGTTACTGGCCATTTGGGGTCAAAATGTAGAAAAATGAAATGTGGATCATTAAAACTAACCATTCCTTTCTCCTATCATCCTCTCCTTCCACCCTCAGCACTTCTTCCCCACAATGTTCAACACCACTCTGAACCCCATCACCAACGTCTACGTGAACTCTACCGACCTTGGTGGCCTCCGTGTTTTTCCACCTTGGTACGAGTTCCCAGTGTGCGCCGTGGCCCCTTTTGCCTTCATTTTCTACTTTGGCGTCAAGGTGTTCAACCTGGCCGTGGGGACGCCCTGCAACGTCCTGGTCATCTGGCAGATCGCCACAAAGAAAAGTGACACGTGCACCACCGACATCTTCATCTTCAACCTGGCTGTCTTGGACGCCTACTTCTGCCTAATGACGCCCATAGAGATGGTCAACCGGCTGCTGCTGGGTGACAGTCGGATTTGGTACTTTCAGAGGTTCGCGTACGGGATCAAGGACGCTGCACCGCTCTTTCTGGTGAGTTTGTATACAGTATAATACTTTACTGAGCATGGTTAAATCTCTGCATCCTTAAACGAAGGCCAAAGTATAAGAATTGCCACACTGGATTTCATATTCAGGTCTTCTATGAACCTACAACTTACTTAACCTGTTGCATGTGAGCGTCCAGAGGTGCATCTGAAGTCGTACTGTGTCGTGATATTCCTTCATTGATTTTGCTGTTCCAGGTGTGTATCTGCCTAGACCGCTACGTGGCCGTGGTCCACCCAGTACTGTTCACCGGTACTCGAGACAATAAGATCCGCATTGGCATTTCCGTCGTGGTCTGGGGCCTCATCCTGGCTTACGGCCTCACCAAGAGCACCCTGGGACGCATGAGCGTCAACGAGGTCTTCAGCGGCATCATCCTCTTTGCCTTTGCGGTCATGGTCTTCTGCAACATCTCCGTCATCTGGGTCCTTAGACGTTCTGTTGCGGGAAAGGAGGAGATGCACCCGGTAAAGAAGAAGGCCTTCAGGATGGTGCTGATCATCCTGGCCATCGTCGTGGCCAACTACCTGCCGCCCGTGGCTCTCATGCCCTTCGCGTCGTACTACACGTTCGTGGAGATGCACTGCCAGATCAGCATCAGCGTGTTCTCCATCATGGATCTGAGCAGCAGCATCGAGCCTCTCCTCTACCTCACGAAGGTGGACCGCGTGGACGGCAGGTGCTGTGGACGCAGATTCTCTAAGAAGCCGCATGATGTCAAGGTGTGCTCAAGCAAATAAACTCCATCTTGTAAATTTCTTACGATGACTATTCCCATTCTCACCACTGAGTGCAGTATATCTGATTATCTTATAGTAAGTTCTATGATATTTGGGGTAAGATAATCAGCCTAAAACATTTATAGCTACAACCTTTCTATGTATTTCACAAATTGACGGCCAGCCTTAAAACTTAAAACGAAAATGTTTCTTAACTTTACTGCTCCTGTGGTCGCTGTTCACTGCATTTGTAGGGAAAAATGTGCAGCTACGAAGTTGTTTGAGAGCAGATAACCAAACAGCATCCGTCAACATCAGATTTTTCTTTCTGAACTCACATTTTATTCTTTATTTGAACAAATGTAGCGTCAGTAGATTTAATGAAGTCAAAAACAAGTTAGATTAAGGAACAACTCTTATTCCCTTGTTTTATAAGATATCATATTGTCTTCACTTAAACCTTCAACCAGTAGAGGCATTGTAGGAACTAGAAGAAATCATTATTACTACAATAGAAGTAGATAGGGCTGCTGACTATACGGTAAAGGTACTCCACTAAATATAAATCATTTGAACCAAGGTAGGTTATTCCTTTAAGAGTTTGTTCTCTACATCTTTTTGTTTGTTCTAAACCTCTTTAATTAACACATGCTCCCCTTTTTGTCCATTTTAATGACAGCCTGGGGCAGCGCCTGCTTTACAGAGCACTGATTAACCACTTAGCCATCATTAATTAAGCCTCATCATCAGAAACGCACTGTGGGACCAATTAGCAACAGTGTAATGAGTGGGCATGCAGATTATGTGAGTAGTTAAAGTAAATACGTAATAAAGGAACAAAAATATCTAACCACGTGATAAATTACAAGATTTAAAGGAACAGTGTGTAACATTTAGGGGGATCTATTGGCAGAAATATAAGGAATATAATATTCATAACGATGGCTGCGGTCGAAAAGTAAAAAAATTACGACTTTTCCTAATGACTTTTTCTTTGACCTCGATGGAAAACGTCATGAGGTCAAGGAAAGATGTGAAGGAGAATTCATGAGGATTTAGGAAAAGACAACCGTGGTGTTCAGAGAATCCGACTGCACTCACATTAGGCTCCATAATTATGATGGGACGGTGGCGGATGTTAGTGACGCAGGTCTGCCGTGGTGAAACTACAATGTTCTGAAGATGGACTACAAAAGGTGCATGCTTGCCCCATGCTTCACCCGCGGTCCTTCTGCTGCTGGAACACTTTACATCAACATATAATAAAGGATTATCTGACCTAACGTGGACAACCGGTGAAAAATATCACTTCATTCCCAAGGTTGTAATTGAAATAAAAAAGGAATAACCTACAAGTTTGAGTTATGGAGAAGGAGTATAACCATTAAATGTATATTTCTTCCTGCTGCTTTTTGGACATAATAATTACTTATGTTGATTATTTGTTTGCTATATGTTTACTGTTCATTTTATTCGTTATTCTTGTTTTGTTTTTTACTTATTTGTTACTTGTTCGACATAAATAAATAGAAATAAAGTGAAAGGAAATGATTGTCCACTCATATTTATCAACATGAATCCCAATTATGACTGTATGAAAATATTATGCAAGATAAGCATATTGTTTGTTATCATGAACAGCAGAATGATATGTCGCGGCTGCAAGAAATTGTGGGATGGCATTATCTCTTTTCCTTAAATAAAGGATGGTCCAGTGTATCCTCTGCTAAAGGAGATAAGAAAGGAAGCATTGAAGCACCTTTCCTTAACATTTAGAGGATTCAACCAGCTCTTATCATGGCTGCTACTCAGATACCTCCGAGTCATTTCACTCCGTTAGGAACCTTCCTGAGAAAAAAAAAAGACTTGTTTAACTGCAGCCCTGGTAGTAGTGTGTGCAGATTCATCTGTTAATGCACAGGGGAGGAGTCTAGAGAAGGGGAGGTTACAGAAAGGGTGTGGCCTGTTCAGGATGTCGAGACCATGCTGCTACACCACCAGTGAATTGTTTGGACAGATCCTCTCTCTGAGACCATGCTGCTACACCACCACTGAATTGTTTGGACAGATCCTCTCTCTGAGACCATGCTGCCACACCAAGTAAGTTTGTTCATAATGATTCTGACAATTTGTTTTAGACGACATATTGTTTATATTTGAGTTATTTCTACCTGTTCCTATCAATCCTAATTTAATGTTTATATCCAACTCCTTAACAGATCACGGTGTTGTTCTGGAGCTGTGTGATATCGGCCACTTTTCCTGTGAGAGAAAGTCAATCCCAGTAAGTAATCTGTAATCTTTTTTTAACTTCAGAAAAAAAAAGTGGTCGTATAATTTTTTTTTTTGTTTGTTATAATTAGGATCCGGATGGAGAACTTGAAGGATTTCATCCTCATTGATGCATTAATAATGTAAGATAATTTATGTACCTCTTTGTTTATTATTTGTAATGTGGCAGATATATATTGATTTTGTTCATCCTCCATTATCCTCACTCAATAAATGGTTAAATGGCTCTTGGATCCTGGTGTTTAATATGCAAACCAGCTAGAAGTTCTGTGGTCCATCAATGTTTCTATCATCATCTTGTGTGAAAGAACCTGTCTTTTCATTTCAAATTTGATTGTAAAAACTGAACTTTGCACAGATACTTTTATCAATTAATAAAAAAAATGACTTAATATTTGAAATACGCAAACTATTTGGGTCTTATTTGGTACTATCGGGGTTTGTTCCTTTGTCCTTCCTCTTCAGCCACATTCCCACTTCCTCAGAGTCTATTCAGGCCCAATTCCAAACCGGCCCCGATACAACCTCTCCCTACACACTTCCACTCTTGTTTGTGTGTTAGCGTGGAGGGTCCGCCATATTAAGTGCCATCCCAAACCAATTAACGGGGAGTGGAAGTGGGTTATAAAACACTCCCAACAGCGAGCCTGCATCGATGCCGACTCGACCAGCGGTCCTTACAGACGACGTGCAACAAACACGCTCCAAAGTTGTGACTACCGGTACAAACATTTACTGCTCAAACTAAGACACACATTTAATTTAATTTACTTTATTGTCATACAGATGTTATCAACTTAAAGTAAATAAATTGTATTTAGGATCAAATATACCCTTGTCTAGTCTAGAAAACAGTAGACATGTTAATTTGATTGTAAAGTCTTGTATATTCATACATATATATACAACATATATTTATTATTTTTAACCACTATCAGCAGCTATAACCCCATCATTTATTATATCTTTGCAATACTGATTTAACAGTACAATAATCTAGTACAATAATTCAGCTGTGCAATAATCTGGTTTACTCTACACTGCATTTATTTATACTGTACATTTAAACTAATAGCAATTAATGATAGTTATAGATATTCCTTGGGTTTCTAGGGTGTAGGGACTGGATTGGAATTGGGCCTCATTTCCCCCACTACCTGAGTGCCACACTTGCTTCCACTTCCCTCATCTGCTCTAAAATACCTGACCTTCCCCGCCCACCTCCTCACCTGCATCTCATCGTCTCATCACTCACTCACTACATATACAGGTTCACTTCTGTTGTTGCGTGTCACCTGTTTGATTTCTTAATCTTTCAGAAATGGTGCAGAGTAGCAACCCTGTCCGGTCATGATTAGCCAAAGACAAGACTGGGGTACATTAATGACTGACAGTAAAAATGATGGCAGCAGGATATCGTTTATCGTTAATTTTGAAGGTGTTTGTTATTTTACACACAAACCCAAAGCTGCTAGGAGTTTGGCATGCGAGTAAGAATCAAACTATACAGTACGTAACAGCATTGTCCCCATCCCCCAGGCACCCAACCCTTCCCCAAGAAGCCTCGAGACCCATCCCTCCTTTTTCTCTAGTCTGAAAATATCAGAGGTCAAAGGTCGGCGTGGGACCAAGAGAGTAAAGCTTGGGGAGTTAGGCAAAGGAGTGAGAGAGGCAACGGGAACTTCGTCGTCCCACACCCGCCACTTCTGTCAAAGGTAAATATTATACTTTTTACTGCACTACATTTATTTGACAGCTGAAGTTACGGGTTACTTTTTAGACTTCAATATTCACCAAAACCACAACTCTTAAATGACGACATAATATATTATGACTTTTTAATGACTTTTTTCGACAAACTATACTGGGACACATTTTTCGACATGCTATATGACTTTTTATGACTTTTAGACATACTATACTATGACTTTCTTCGTCAAACTATATTATGATCTATTTATGACTTTTTCCAACGTACTATACTATGACTTTTTTGCGAAATACTATCCTATGATCTATTTATAACGTTTTTCGACATACTATACTATGACCTTTTTTTCGACATACGACAATTACTTTTTTTTTCTTACATTTTTCGACATATACTATGACTTTTTTATGACTCTTTTTCGAAATACAATACTATGATTTTTTTCGACAGACTATACAATGACTCTTTTTTTAGATACTATACTTTGTTTTTTTATGACATTTTTTTTTTTACCTACTATACTATGACTTTTTTATGACTTTTTTTTCGACATGAAAGTATAGTACGTCGAAAAATTTATGAAAAAAAGTCATAGTATGGTATATCGAAAATTTTCTGAAAAAAAAGTCATAGAATAGTATGTTGAACACTTGAAAAAAAGTCATAGTATAGTATGTCGAAAAATGTATGGAAAAAGTGATAGTATAGTATGTCGAAAATTTTATGAAAAAAAAGTCATAGAATAGTATGTCGAAAATTTTTGAAAAAAAGTCATAGTATAGTATGTCGAAAAATTTATGAAAAAAGTGATAGTATAGTATGTCGAAAAATTTCTTGAAAAAAAAGTCATAGTAAAGTATGTCGAAAAATTTCATGAAAAAAAAGTCACAGTATAGTATGCCGAAAGATTTTATGAAAAAAAAGTCAAGTATAGTATGTCGAAAAGTTTGTAAAAAAAAGTCATAGTATAGTATGTCAAAAAATTTGTGAAAAAAAGTAAAGTATTGTATGTCGAAAAATTTCGTGAAAAAAAGTCATAGTATGGTATGTCGAAAAATTCCATGAAAAAAAGTCATAGTATAGTATGTCGAACATTTTATGAAAAAAAAGTCATATTATAGTAGGTCGAACATTTTATGAAAACAATTCATAGCATAGTATGTCGAAAAATTCCATGAAAAAAAAGTCATACTATAGTATGTGGAAATTTTTGTGAAAAAATGTCATAGTATAGAATGTCGAAAATGTTCATGAAAAAAGGCATAGTATAGACTGTTGATTTCATTTTGTAGAAAAAAAACTCGGTTTAAAATGTCAAAAATATTCATGAAAAAAAAAAAAGTCATACTATGGTATATCGAAAATTTTCTGAAAAAAAAGTCATAGAATAGTATGTTGAACACTTGAAAAAAAGTCATAGTATAGTATGTCGAAAAATGTATGGAAAAAGTGATAGTATAGTATGTCGAAAATTTTATGAAAAAAAAGTCATAGAATAGTATGTCGAAAATTTTTGAAAAAAAGTCATAGTATAGTATGTCGAAAAATTTATGAAAAAAGTGATAGTATAGTATGTCGAAAAATTTCTTGAAAAAAAAGTCATAGTAAAGTATGTCGAAAAATTTCATGAAAAAAAAGTCACAGTATAGTATGCCGAAAGATTTTATGAAAAAAAAGTCAAGTATAGTATGTCGAAAAGTTTGTAAAAAAAAGTCATAGTATAGTATGTCAAAAAATTTGTGAAAAAAAGTAAAGTATTGTATGTCGAAAAATTTCGTGAAAAAAAGTCATAGTATGGTATGTCGAAAAATTCCATGAAAAAAAGTCATAGTATAGTATGTCGAACATTTTATGAAAAAAAAGTCATATTATAGTAGGTCGAACATTTTATGAAAACAATTCATAGCATAGTATGTCGAAAAATTCCATGAAAAAAAAGTCATACTATAGTATGTGGAAATTTTTGTGAAAAAATGTCATAGTATAGAATGTCGAAAATGTTCATGAAAAAAGGCATAGTATAGACTGTTGATTTCATTTTGTAGAAAAAAAACTCGGTTTAAAATGTCAAAAATATTCATGAAAAAAAAAAAAGTCATACTATAGTATGACGAAAATTTTCGTGAAAAAATGTCATAGTATAGAATATCGAAAATTTTCATGAAAAAAGGCATAGTATAGTCTGTTGATTTCATTTTGTGGAATAAAAACTCAGTTTAAAATGTCGAAAATATTCATGAAAAAAAAAAAGTCATACTATAGCATGTCGAAAATTTTCGTGAAAAAATGTCATAGTATAGAAAGTCGAAAATTTTCATTGGAAAAGGCATAGTATAGTCCTTTGATTTCATTTTGTGGAAAAAAAACTCGGTTTAAAATGTTGAAAATATTCATGAAAAAAAGTCATACTATAGCATGTCGAAAATTTTCGTGAAAAAATGTAATAATATAGAATGTCGTAAATTTTCATGAAAAAAGGCATAGTATAGTCTGTCGATTAATTTGGTGGAACAAAAACTCAGTTTAAAATTTCGAAAATTTACATGAAAAAGGCATACTATAATATGTCGAAAATTTTCGTGAAAAAATGTCATAGTATAGAATGTCGAAAATGTTCATGAAAAAAGGCACAAAATTTCATTTTGTGGAAAAAAAACTCAGTTTAAAATGTCGAAAATTTTCGTGAAAAAATGTCATAGTATAGAATGTCGAAAATTTTCATTGGAAAAGGCATAGTATAGTCTGTTGATTTCATTTTGTCGAAAAAAAACTCAGTTTAAAATTTCGAAAATTTTCATAAAAGTCATAGTATAGCATGTCTTTCCATGAAAATTGACGAAATTTTAAACTGAGTTTTTTTTCCACCAAATTAATCGACAGACTATACTATGCCTTTTTTCATGAAAATTTTCGACATTCTATACTATGACATTTTTTTACGAATATTTTCGAAAAATTTTCATGAAAAAAGTCATACTATAGCATGTCGAAAATATTCGTAAAAAAATGTCATGGTATAGAATGTCGAAAATGTTCATGAAAAAAGGCATAGTATAGTCTGTCGATTAATTTGGTGGAAAAAAAACTCAGTTTAAAATTTCGAAAATTTTCATAAAAGTCATACTATAGCATGTCTTTTCATGAAAATTGACGAAATTTTAAACTGAGTTTTTTTTTCACCAAATTAATCGACAGACTATACTATGCCTTTTTTCATGAAAATTTTCGCCATTCTATACTATGACATTTTTTTACGAATATTTTCGAAAAATTTTCATGAAAAAAGTCATATTATAGCATGTCGAAAATATTCGTAAAAAAATGTCATGGTATAGAATGTCAAAAATGTTCATGAAAAAAGGCATAGTATAGTCTGTCGATTAATTTGGTGGAAAAAAAACTCAGTTTAAAATTTCGAAAATTTTCATAAAAGTCATAGTATAGCATGTCTTTCCATGAAAATTGACGAAATTTTAAACTGAGTTTTTTTTCCACCAAATTAATCGACAGACTATACTATGCCTTTTTTCGTGAGAATTTTCGCCATTCTATACTATGACATTTTTTTACGAATATTTTCGAAAATTTTCATGAAAAAAGTCATACTATAGCATGTCAAAAATATTCGTGAAAAAATGTCATGGTATAGAATGTCGAAAATGTTCATGAAAAAAGGCATCGTATAGTCTGTCGATTAATTTGGTGGAAAAAAAACTCAGTTTAAAATTTCGAAAATTTTCATAAAAGTCATACTATAGCATGTCTTTTCATGAAAATTGACGAAATTTTAAACTGAGTTTTTTTTCCACCAAATTAATCGACAGACTATACTATGCCTTTTTTCATGAAAATTTTCGACATTCTATACTATGACATTTTTTTACGAATATTTTCGAAAATTTTCATGAAAAAAGTCATACTATAGCATGTCGAAAATATTCGTGAAAAAATGTCATGGTATAGAATGTCGAAAATGTTCATGAAAAAAGGCATAGTATAGTCTGTCGATTAATTTGGTGGAAAAAAAACTCAGTTTAAAATTTCGAAAATTTTCATAAAAGTCATACTCTAGCATGTCTTTTCATGAAAATTGACGAAATTTTAAACTGAGTTTTTTTTCCACCAAATTAATCGACAGACTATACTATGCCTTTTTTCATGAAAATTTTCGACATTCTATACTATGACATTTTTTTACGAATATTTTCGAAAAATTTTCATGAAAAAAGTCATACTATAGCATGTCGAAAATATTCTTAAAAAAATGTCATGGTATAGAATGTCGAAAATTTTCATGAAAAAAGGCATAGTATAGTCTGTCGATTAATTTGGTGGAAAAAAAACTCAGTTTAAAATTTCGAAAATTTTCATAAAAGTCATAGTATAGCATGTCTTTCCATGAAAATTGACGAAATTTTAAACTGAGTTTTTTTTCCACCAAATGAATCGACAGACTATACTATGCCTTTTTTCATGAAAATTTTCGACATTCTATACTATGACATTTTTTTACGAATATTTTCGAAAAATTTTCATGAAAAAAGTCATACTATAGCATGTCGAAAATATTCTTAAAAAAATGTCATGGTATAGAATGTCGAAAATGTTCATGAAAAAAGGCATAGTATAGTCTGTCGATTAATTTGGTGGAAAAAAAACTCAGTTTAAAATTTCGAAAATTTTCATAAAAGTCATAGTATAGCATGTCTTTCCATGAAAATTGACGAAATTTTAAACTGATTTTTTTTTCCACCAAATTAATCGACAGACTATACTATGCCTTTTTTCATGAAAATTTTCGACATTCTATACTATGACATTTTTTTACGAATATTTTCGAAAAATTTTCATGAAAAAAGTCATACTATAGCATGTCGAAAATATTCGTAAAAAAATGTCATGGTATAGAATGTCAAAAATGTTCATGAAAAAAGGCATAGTATAGTCTGTCGATTAATTTGGTGGAAAAAAAACTCAGTTTAAAATTTCGAAAATTTTCATAAAAGTCATAGTATAGCATGTCTTTCCATGAAAATTGACGAAATTTTAAACTGAGTTTTTTTTCCACCAAATTAATCGACAGACTATACTATGCCTTTTTTCATGAAAATTTTCGACATTCTATACTATGACATTTTTTTACGAATATTTTCGAAAAATTTTCATGAAAAAAGTCATACTATAGCATGTCGAAAATATTCTTAAAAAAATGTCATGGTATAGAATGTCGAAAATTTTCATGAAAAAAGGCATAGTATAGTCTGTCGATTAATTTGGTGGAAAAAAAACTCAGTTTAAAATTTCGAAAATTTTCATAAAAGTCATAGTATAGCATGTCTTTCCATGAAAATTGACGAAATTTTAAACTGATTTTTTTTTCCACCAAATTAATCGACAGACTATACTATGCCTTTTTTCATGAAAATTTTCGACATTCTATACTATGACATTTTTTTACGAATATTTTCGAAAAATTTTCATGAAAAAAGTCATACTATAGCATGTCGAAAATATTCGTAAAAAAATGTCATGGTATAGAATGTCAAAAATGTTCATGAAAAAAGGCATAGTATAGTCTGTCGATTAATTTGGTGGAAAAAAAACTCAGTTTAAAATTTCGAAAATTTTCATAAAAGTCATACTATAGCATGTCTTTTCATGAAAATTGACGAAATTTTAAACTGAGTTTTTTTTCCACCAAATTAATCAACAGACTATACTATGCCTTTTTTCATGAAAATTTTCGACATTCTATACTATGACATTTTTTTACGAATATTTTCGAAAAAATTTTCATGAAAAAAGTCATACTATAGCATGTCGAAAATATTCGTAAAAAAATGTCATGGTATAGAATGTCAAAAATGTTCATGAAAAAAGGCATAGTATAGTCTGTCGATTAATTTGGTGGAAAAAAAACTCAGTTTAAAATTTGGAAAATTTTCATAAAAGTCATACTATAGCATGTCTTTTCATGAAAATTGACGAAATTTTAAACTGAGTTTTTTTTCCACCAAATTAATCGACAGACTATACTATGCCTTTTTACATGAAAATTTTCAACATTCTATACTATGACATTTTTTTACGAATATTTTCGAAAAATTTTCATGAAAAAAGTCATACTATAGCATGTCGAAAATATTCGTAAAAAAATGTCATGGTATAGAATGTCGAAAATTTTCATTAAAAAAGGCATAGTATAGTCTGTCGATTAATTTGGTGGAAAAAAAACTCAGTTTAAAATTTCGAAAATTTTCATAAAAGTCATAGTATAGCATGTCTTTCCATGAAAATTGACGAAATTTTAAACTGAGTTTTTTTTCCACCAAATTAATCGACAGACTATACTATGCCTTTTTTCATGAGAATTTTCGACATTCTATACTATGACATTTTTTTACGAATATTTTCGAAAATTTTCATGAAAAAAGTCATACTATAGCATGTCGAAAATATTCTTAAAAAAATGTCATGGTATAGAATGTCGAAAATTTTCATGAAAAAAGGCATAGTATAGTCTGTCGATTAATTTGGTGGAAAAAAAACTCAGTTTAAAATTTCGAAAATTTTCATAAAAGTCATAGTATAGCATGTCTTTTCATGAAAATTTTCGAAATTTTAAACTGAGTTTTTTTTCCACCAAATTAATCGACAGACTATACTATGCCTTTTTTCATGAAAATTTTCGACATTCTATACTATGACATTTTTTTACGAATATTTTCGAAAAATTTTCATGAAAAAAGTCATACTATAGCATGTCGAAAATATTCTTAAAAAAATGTCATGGTATAGAATGTCGAAAATTTTCATGAAAAAAGGCATAGTATAGTCTGTCGATTAATTTGGTGGAAAAAAAACTCAGTTTAAAATTTCGAAAATTTTCATAAAAGTCATACTATAGCATGTCTTTTCATGAAAATTGACGAAATTTTAAACTGAGTTTTTTTTCCACCAAATTAATCGACAGACTATACTATGCCTTTTTTCATGAAAATTTTCGACATTCTATACTATGACATTTTTTTACGAATATTTTCGAAAAATTTTCATGAAAAAAGTCATACTTTAGCATGTCGAAAATATTCTTAAAAAAATGTCATGGTATAGAATGTCGAAAATTTTCATGAAAAAAGGCACAGTATAGTCTGTCGATTAATTTGGTGGAAAAAAAACTCAGTTTAAAATTTCGAAAATTTTCATAAAAGTCATAGTATAGCATGTCTTTCCATGAAAATTGACGAAATTTTAAACTGAGTTTTTTTTCCACCAAATTAATTGACAGACTATACTATGCCTTTTTTCATGAAAATTTTCGACATTCTATACTATGACATTTTTTTACGAATATTTTCGAAAAATTTTCATGAAAAAAGTCATACTATAGCATGTCGAAAATATTCTTAAAAAAATGTCATGGTATAGAATGTCGAAAATTTTCATGAAAAAAGGCATAGTATAGTCTGTCGATTAATTTGGTGGAAAAAAAACTCAGTTTAAAATTTCGAAAATTTTCATAAAAGTCATAGTATAGCATGTCTTTCCATGAAAATTGACGAAATTTTAAACTGAGTTTTTTTTCCACCAAATTAATTGACAGACTATACTATGCCTTTTTTCATGAAAATTTTCGACATTCTATACTATGACATTTTTTTACGAATATTTTCGAAAAATTTTCATGAAAAAAGTCATACTATAGCATGTCGAAAATATTCGTAAAAAAATGTCATGGTATAGAATGTCAAAAATGTTCATGAAAAAAGGCATATTATAGTCTGTCGATTAATTTGGTGGAAAAAAAACTCAGTTTAAAATTTCGAAAATTTTCATAAAAGTCATACTATAGCATGTCTTTTCATGAAAATTGACGAAATTTTAAACTGAGTTTTTTTTCCACCAAATTAATCGACAGACTATACTATGCCTTTTTTCATGAAAATTTTCGACATTCTATACTATGACATTTTTTTACGAATATTTTCGAAAAAATTTTCATGAAAAAAGTCATACTATAGCATGTCGAAAATATTCGTAAAAAAATGTCATGGTATAGAATGTCAAAAATGTTCATGAAAAAAGGCATAGTATAGTCTGTCGATTAATTTGGTGGAAAAAAAACTCAGTTTAAAATTTCGAAAATTTTCATAAAAGTCATAGTATAGCATGTCTTTCCATGAAAATTGACGAAATTTTAAACTGAGTTTTTTTTCCACCAAATTAATCGACAGACTATACTATGCCTTTTTTAATGAAAATTTTCGACATTCTATACTATGACATTTTTTTACGAATATTTTCGAAAAATTTTCATGAAAAAAGTCATACTATAGCATGTCGAAAATATTCTTAAAAAAATGTCATGGTATAGAATGTCGAAAATTTTCATGAAAAAAGGCATAGTATAGTCTGTCGATTAATTTGGTGGAAAAAAAACTCAGTTTAAAATTTCGAAAATTTTCATAAAAGTCATACTATAGCATGTCTTTCCATGAAAATTGACGAAATTTTAAACTGATTTTTTTTTCCACCAAATTAATCGACAGACTATACTATGCCTTTTTTCATGAAAATTTTCGACATTCTATACTATGACATTTTTTTACGAATATTTTCGAAAAATTTTCATGAAAAAAGTCATACTATAGCATGTCGAAAATATTCGTAAAAAAATGTCATGGTATAGAATGTCAAAAATGTTCATGAAAAAAGGCATAGTATAGTCTGTCGATTAATTTGGTGGAAAAAAAACTCAGTTTAAAATTTCGAAAATTTTCATAAAAGTCATACTATAGCATGTCTTTTCATGAAAATTGACGAAATTTTAAACTGAGTTTTTTTTCCACCAAATTAATCAACAGACTATACTATGCCTTTTTTCATGAAAATTTTCGACATTCTATACTATGACATTTTTTTACGAATATTTTCGAAAAAATTTTCATGAAAAAAGTCATACTATAGCATGTCGAAAATATTCGTAAAAAAATGTCATGGTATAGAATGTCAAAAATGTTCATGAAAAAAGGCATAGTATAGTCTGTCGATTAATTTGGTGGAAAAAAAACTCAGTTTAAAATTTGGAAAATTTTCATAAAAGTCATAGTATAGCATGTCTTTCCATGAAAATTGACGAAATTTTAAACTGAGTTTTTTTTCCACCAAATTAATCGACAGACTATACTATGGCTTTTTACATGAAAATTTTCAACATTCTATACTATGACATTTTTTAACGAATATTTTCGAAAAATTTTCATGAAAAAAGTCATACTATAGCATGTCGAAAATATTCGTAAAAAAATGTCATGGTATAGAATGTCGAAAATTTTCATTAAAAAAGGCATAGTATAGTCTGTCGATTAATTTGGTGGAAAAAAAACTCAGTTTAAAATTTCGAAAATTTTCATAAAAGTCATAGTATAGCATGTCTTTCCATGAAAATTGACGAAATTTTAAACTGAGTTTTTTTTCCACGAAATTAATCGACAGACTATACTATGCCTTTTTTCATGAGAATTTTCGACATTCTATACTATGACATTTTTTTACGAATATTTTCGAAAATTTTCATGAAAAAAGTCATACTATAGCATGTCGAAAATATTCTTAAAAAAATGTCATGGTATAGAATGTCGAAAATTTTCATGAAAAAAGGCATAGTATAGTCTGTCGATTAATTTGGTGGAAAAAAAACTCAGTTTAAAATTTCGAAAATTTTCATAAAAGTCATAGTATAGCATGTCTTTTCATGAAAATTGACGAAATTTTAAACTGAGTTTTTTTTCCACCAAATTAATCGACAGACTATACTATGCCTTTTTTCATGAAAATTTTCGACATTCTATACTATGACATTTTTTTACGAATATTTTCGAAAAATTTTCATGAAAAAAGTCATACTATAGCATGTCGAAAATATTCTTAAAAAAATGTCATGGTATAGAATGTCGAAAATTTTCATGAAAAAAGGCATAGTATAGTCTGTCGATTAATTTGGTGGAAAAAAAACTCAGTTTAAAATTTCGAAAATTTTCATAAAAGTCATAGTATAGCATGTCTTTCCATGAAAATTGACGAAATTTTAAACTGATTTTTTTTTCCACCAAATTAATCGACAGACTATACTATGCCTTTTTTCATGAGAATTTTCGACATTCTATACTATGACATTTTTTTACGAATATTTTCGAAAATTTTCATGAAAAAAGTCATACTATAGCATGTCGAAAATATTCGTGAAAAAATGTCATGGTATAGAATGTCGAAAATGTTCATGAAAAAAGGCATAGTATAGTCTGTCGATTAATTTGGTGGAAAAAAAACTCAGTTTAAAATTTCGAAAATTTTCATAAAAGTCATACTATAGCATGTCTTTCCATGAAAATTGACGAAATTTTAAACTGAGTTTTTTTTCCACCAAATTAATCGACAGACTATACTATGCCTTTTTTCATGAAAATTTTCGACAATTTTATACTATGCCATTTTTTTACGAATATTTTCGAAAATTTTCATGAAAAAAGTCATACTATAGCATGTCGAAAATATTCGTAAAAAAATGTCATGGTATAGAATGTCGAAAATGTTCATGAAAAAAGGCATAGTATAGTCTGTCGATTAATTTGGTGGAAAAAAAAACTCAGTTTAAAATTTCGAAAATTTTCATAAAAGTCATACTATAGCATGTCTTTTCATGAAAATTGACGAAATTTTAAACTGAGTTTTTTTCCACCAAATTAATCGACAGACTATACTATGCCTTTTTTCATGAAAATTTTCGACATTCTATACTATGACATTTTTTTACGAATATTTTCGAAAAATTTTCATGAAAAAAGTCATACTATAGCATGTCGAAAATATTCGTAAAAAAATGTCATGGTATAGAATGTCGAAAATTTTCATGAAAAAAGGCATAGTATAGTCTGTCGATTAATTTGGTGGAAAAAAAACTCAGTTTAAAATTTCGAAAATTTTCATAAAAGTCATAATAGCATGTCTTTTCATGAAAATTGACGAAATTTTAAACTGAGTTTTTTTCCACCAAATTAATCGACAGACTATACTATGCCTTTTTTCATGAAATTTTCGACATTCTATACTATGACATTTTTTTACGAATATTTTCGAAAAATTTCATGAAAAAAGTCATACTATAGCATGTCGAAAATATTCGTAAAAAAATGTCATGGTATAGAATGTCGAAAATTTTCATGAAAAAAGGCATAGTATAGTCTGTCGATTAATTTGGTGGAAAAAAAACTCAGTTTAAAATTTCGAAAATTTTCATAAAAGTCATACTATAGCATGTCTTTTCATGAAAATTGACGAAATTTTAAACTGAGTTTTTTTTCCACCAAATTAATCGACAGACTATACTATGCCTTTTTTCATGAAAATTTTCGACATTCTATACTATGACATTTTTTTACGAATATTTTCGAAAAATTTTCATGAAAAAAGTCATACTATAGCATGTCGAAAATATTCGTAAAAAAATGTCATGGTATAGAATGTCGAAAATTTTCATGAAAAAAGGCATAGTATAGTCTGTCGATTAATTTGGTGGAAAAAAAACTCAGTTTAAAATTTCGAAAATTTTCATAAAAGTCATACTATAGCATGTCTTTTCATGAAAATTGACGAAATAGACAGGAGGGAGAGGAGAGGATGGAGGATACACATGAGATCCATTAAAAGTACAAATTAGAGGACATTTACATTAAATGATATTGTGATCATCTATTTATCTATCTATTTATTTATTTATCTATATATACAGTCACTTCATTGAGGAGAAAGGTAGTGTAAATATTTGTGTTTTTCATAGGTCAAATCTATTTTTAATTTTCTTTGTTGTGGCATATAAAACCAACCAACCACGGTTAGACCTGTTGACCTTTAAGATGAAGCTATGTATTGATGTTACTGTATTTAGTGACATTTATTTACTAATAATAAACATTCAGTCATTTATATAAAAAAGCTGCAGTTTGTTTAAAAAAACAAAACAAATACAGAGCGTTTGGCAGTGGTCGAAGGTAGCTCAGTGCTTTAATACAGTTTTTAACTACTTGTACTTTAATATTCCCATTTTATGCTACTTTATACTTCTACTCCACAACATTTCAGAGGAAAATATCGTACTTTTTACTCCACTACATTTATTTGACACTTATATTTAAATAAAAAACATATGTTCTGCCTATATGTTATGATACAGTATTACAGCCACTATTAATCTACCCAGTACTAAGCAAAGTATCTCAAATTGACACCACATTTATCTGACAGCTGAAGTTACTGATTACAGATTTACATATTCACATACAAAATGTCATTATCTCACAAAATATGTGTTATAAAATACCCAACAGTGGTTAAAAGCAGCTCCACCTCAATCAACTACAATAGTAAAATGCAACTTACACATTATTGCACCAGTAGTACTATAATGTAAAATACATTAACACTTTGTGGGGGCATTTTTGGCACAACATGTGGCCTATGTTTACTTAAAGGGACAGTGTGTAGGATTTAGTGACATCTAGTGGTGAGGTTGCAGATTGCAACCAACTGAGTTTCCCCAGTAGATGCAACATTATGTCATAACTAATAGGATAACCGTCCGCCATCTTACCTAGGTATTAGGGATGCTAATTTAGATTTTAGCGTTGTAGTATAACAAGGAAGAGATCATTGATGTATGAAGACATATTAATATTTTTCAAAAGAAATTCACCAAATTTATATAAAATCAAGTTTTTCCTCCCTATGTGTTGTAGTACAACCTGGAAGAGACCATTGAAGTGTAAAGTGATTTTGTTGGTATTACACTGCATAAGACTGAATTTATTGAATATTTTTCCCAATAAAAATTCACAAAACTTATGCAAAAGCAAATTTTTCCAAAATAAATGTTGCATTACAACCTGGAAGAGACCATTGATGTGTTTAAGTGATTTTGTTAGCACTACACTGCATAAGAGTTATTGAATAAATATATAGAAAAAATCACCAAAATTAGGATTAAAATGAGGTTGTAGCTGGTTGTCTACCTTACTACGGTTAGAAAGAGCCAAAAAGTGATCGTCCGCCAAAAAGTGATTTCCACTGTATTGCCCGGTTTATAGGCTACAGCAGCTTTTATCTGGATCAAAGTCGTAACGTGCAAATATACATAACTGTACGTACGTGGTATAATAGCAAAGGCATGTCTTTAACTTTAAAAACTTTAACGTTTCTTGTAACAGAATAATCACAATTGTGGCCAAACAAGTGTTTACAGTTTAGTTGTCAGGCATGTCATTAGCGTGATACAGGCAATAATAGGCTACTATTGCTTCCGATTATGTGTTTTGAATGTCTAATATCCTTGTTTATATTTGGAATTAAACTGTAATTACAATGATTTACGGATGGGTTATAAAAATGATCTCCTTTGCTTTATGACTGCATTATTTTACCTGCTCTGTGCTCTAGATTATAAACCAGCCTCGTACTTTTTACCTTTGCTATTACCACGGAACTACAGTTATGTGTATTTTGCACATAATGACCGTTTGATCCAGATAACAGCAGCTGTAGACTAGACACTGGCTGATAAATCAGTTTTTTGGCACAACACCGGCCTTTGTGTTTTAACTAACGTAAAAGTTTCCTATTTCGGACGTCGCTCGCCGCTATTGGCCTAAACCGGACGTATCCGGTATGACGCATTTTCTGGTCTTTTCGCATTTCAGTTATTGTTCCGGAAAGTTTGAATTTGTAAAATATCTTTCCAAGTTTACCGAACCGGAGGGAAACAAGGTCCGCTGTCCAGCTGCCGTCTATGAGAGCCGGCTGTCAATCACTCGCGATCTCCGACCAACCGGTCAAACTAGGCAGCGCTGATCAAATATGAATCAATATTCTGTTACTGTAATGACTATTTCTCTCCTCAAATGTTCTCAGAATCATCTTGTAGTGTACTGTTTAGCTGTAAAATTAGAAAGTTTGTGACGCGGCCGCCATTGTAAAATCTGTTGAAGGAAGCCAAGTTCTGGTCACATGACCGGAGCACAGCCAATAGGAACGCTCTCTCTCTCTGAAATGACCTGTGATTGATCAAAATCTCCCATTACGGGCTAGATTTTGTCTAAAGCCTGAAAACAGAGACATGAGGAGGAGCAGAAGTCTAGTTATCTCTCAGAACACTTGAATTACAATATGATGAAAGGTTATTGTGGACTTTTTGCCAAATTATGCCAAAGAAATGTTGCCTACTGCCGCTTTAAGTAAACGAAACGTAAGCCGATTGTGGCTGTAGATCGAAGCGAATCAGAAAAAAGTCTCAGTGATGGTTTAACTAAAGTTTTTACTGTGAAAAAACATGATCCTACTTTAAAACACTTGTTTTTAAAATGGAGTTCCGGTTGTCCGTTAGAGAAACCGCCATGAGCAGCGCAAAAGGGTGTTTTAATGTTAATGTTTCACATACAAAGAGCTGACCTACCTTCTGATAATGAACCTTGTTAACAGCATAAAGTAAAGCAGGATGATGTGGAGCTTCAACAGACCTGTTCTCTGCTGCTCTCGGCTCGGAGTGAAAGATCGCGTAAAGAAGAGCACAGACAGCCGTCAGGAGAGAGACAGTTCCGGCTCCGACTCGCCACATCCGACTCAGTGCCGAGAATCGAAACTGGGACGATTTAAACGAGCTATCGGCTACAGAAAACACTCAGACCCGGGACTGTAGTGGCGATTAGCTGCATTATTAGCTCATTCCATGCATGCCATCTACTTCCTGTTTCTTCTTCTTCTTCTTCGCGTTTTTGGCGAATTGTTTTACCAACTTTTAGGTGCATACTGACACCTACCGTTCGAGAGTATGAGGAATAAAATGAAATAATAAAATAAAATAAAATAAAATAAAATAAAACAAAATAAAATAAAATAAAATAAAAAAATAATACAAAATAAAATAAAATAAAATGAAATAAAGTAACTAAAATGAAATAAATTAAAAATATATAAATAAATAAATAAAATGAAATAAAATAAAATCTAAAAATAAAATAAAATAAAATAACCAAAATAAAATAAATAAAAAAATAAAATAAAATAAATTAAAAATAAATAAATAAAATAAAATAAAATAAAATTTCAACACTGGCATTAAAGGGGTCCCTTGACCTCTGACCTCCAGATATGTGAATGAAAATGGTTTCTAAGGGTACCCACGAGTCTCCCCTTTACAGACATGACCACTTTATGATAATCACATGCAGTTTGGGGCAAGTCACAGTCAAGTCAGCACACTGACACACTGACAGCTGTTGTTCCCTGTTGGGCTGCAGTTTGCCATGTTATGATTGGAGCATATTTTGTATGCTAAATGCAGTACCTGTGAGGGTTTCTGGACTATATTTGTCATTATTTTGTGTAGATAATTGTTTTCCAATAATAAATATATACAAACATTTGCATAAAGCAGCATATTTGCCCACTCCCATGTTGATAAGAGTTTTAAATACTTGGCAAATCTCTCTTTAAGGTACAATTTGAACAGATAAAAAAGTGTGATTAATCACGATTCTATATTTTAATCGATTGACAGCCCTATTTTTTTTTTTTTTTTTACATATTCTTTGATTATTATTTTTTTTAAATAATCTATGAAGTAAATCGTCGGCTGTGAAACATTAAATCTTTGTTTGCAGTTTGAGCAGGTGACACCAGATGGCGCCTGTGAGCTGCAGACAAAAGAGAGTGAATTCCTCACTAGTGGAGTAAAAAAGTTCAGAAACAAAGTTGCTGCTATTAAACCTTTTGACTCATAACTATTTGTCCGACACATGTTCCATCTACAACAAATTATCAGATTTCAACCGAGTGTGAGTTCCTCTTATCTTTGGCTTGTTCTCAGAAGTACACTCACTTCCTCTTTCTGTGGAAAGTCAACATGAGAAAACACTTTGACTCCATTTGTGAACATGCTTCTGCTCAGTCTCCACCCATTTCTCCAGTTACTACACCGAAATGACTCACTACACACACACACACACACATACAGATACGTACTATTATACCTGTGAGGACTCTCATTGACATAACACATTCCCTAACATTTAATCTTCCATAACTATCGCAACTACTGAACTTCCCTAAACTTAAGCTAAACATAATTCTAAAAAAAATTATTTTAACCCTTAAACAACAATTTGAGGAACTGAGGACAGGACTACACTTCTACAACTTCCTCATTCTACAGCTCTCAAACTCACATTGGTCCTCACAAAAATAGACATGTTATATCACACACACACACAGACACAAACACACACACACACACACACACACACACACACACACACTAATACCGCTTTGTCTGCTAAGTAGCCCAAAAGTCTCCCCTGCCCTTGACCCACTTGAACGTATCCAGGTGAAAGATAAGTTTGAGGTGTGTCGTCTTTCTAATTACGTATTTTCAGTCTGACACTTCAACAGTTTTATAACAAACTGAGACTTACACATTGACTTATACATTGACATGTACTGTAAAATATATGTTGGATATGGTGTCTTTTTTTAGTATATTACATCGTTTCCAATATATGTCAAAATAAATGTTCCTTTGGTTTGCAGCGTCTCTAGACGGTGAGGTAGAGTGAACAAATGTGTCGTCCCACTTTCTGGGAGTAAATCTGTCTTCGTAATCTGCAGCCCATGACCTCAGTAATGAGCTCAGCTGCTCAGAGATCCTCTGTGGAGAATATCAGCTGAAGACCAGCACGATGATTCACTCAGCTGGAGTGAGCAGAGGGTCACACCGGGTTAAATTCAAGAGTGGAGGACAGAAACACCAAAATATCTCTCTCAAGATGACCGAGAAGTGCTCTTATCTGCTCAAGATCAGCAAGTTAACTTTCAACAGAAAAAAATATTCTGTATTAGAGCTGAAGGCAATCTGGTTACATTCCTTTTAGGTTCATGGTCACACTAGACTGAAAAATGAGCAGGATTCAGTAAACGATATGAGGCTCTCAAGAGTTATCTCCCTACACTTAAAAAAGAAGGCAGATATGAAAGACTTCATACAGCTTTGTTTACATTTAAGAATAGATTAAATTAAATAAATAATCCTATATGTGGCAAGTTTATCAGTGAGTTCTGCTTCCAGAGTTTATATTTATGTAAGAAATATGATTTTAGAAGCAGCTAAAGTAAAATTATGAATAAAAAAACGTATAACATATATGTATTGAGGTGGATAAATTACTCTTACTGCCTCCCAGCTTCTTGTTTTACTCAGTTTTACTGGTGCAGGAGGACAGATGTGTATACTGCTTCATATTAAAGAGCAGTAAAACTACAATCAAGTTTTGAAAAATACTTTGTAGTTCAAGTGTGAAATTATTAAAGTAAACATTCTATAAGTGTACTAATAATATGATAGCCAAGCATGCAAATAAAGTACACTTATTATACTAAAACACTGTAATATATCTATTTGATTTTAGGTACATGTTTTACAGTACAAGTAAATCTAACTTAGAATAAAGTACTCTTTATGTAAGTATTTCATAAGTATACTCAATTACCACTATAAGTATTTGCCATAGTAAAATAGTTCATCGCGATTAATTGCAAATTAATCACACATTTTTTATCAGTTCAAAATGTACCTTAAAGGGAGATTTGTCAAGTATTTAATACTCTTATCAACATGGGAGTGGACAAATATGCTGCTTTATGCAAATTTGTTAGCACTTTGAGATTTGTTTCAAATGTAAAGTGCGTTACAAATAAAATTTATTATTATTATTATTATTATTATTATTATTATATATTTATTATTGGAAATCAATTAACAACACAAAAAAATGACAAATATTGTCCAGAAACCCTCACAGGTACTGCATTTATCATAAAACAATATGCTCAAATCACAACATAGCAAACTGCAGCCCAACAGGCAGCAACAGCTGTCAGTGTGTCAGTGTGCTGACTTGACTATAACTTGCCCCAAACTGCATGTGATTATCATAAAGTGGGCATGTCTGTAAAGGGGAGACTCGTGAGTACCCATAGAACCCATTTTCATTCACATATCTTGGGGTCAGAGGTCAAGGGACCCCTTTGAAAATGGCCATGACAGTTTGGAGCGTTTTCTACTTTCATATGACTCCAGTATTTTCCCTCTAGCTTTAGAACTGACTACAACCTAAAAATCACCTAAAACAAAAGCGGACACCGCTGTTCGTGTCCCGTGCGTAACGTTTCACTTTCAATTTACAATCAGCTGATCGTTCACAACGTCAAGTCACAAATATTCACTGAAAAAATGTTGTAATTTTAAGCCCAACCATGTTTATTTTTCCTAAACCTAACTCAGTGGTTTTGTTGCCTAAACCCAAGCAAGTGTTTTTGTTTAATTCACAACACTGAGCACTTGTTTACTGCGATCGAAAAAGTGACAAAGTGTCAGTACGTAACGAGTTGGGATGAGAACGTGTTGGTTCGCTTCAATTTCTCTTAGTTCTGAGATGTCACCACCACAGAGAGGATGTTATTTACTGTAAACTCTTGCGGCAGGACAACAGAACAACCTTTTGGAAAATTTCGTAAAAGACAAAACAGTGACTGTTGATTGTTAAAATATCAAGGACTGTGCTGTGTTTTTGTGTTGAGTAATGTCAAGGTTACAATGAAAGTTAACTGTAAACAATGTAAATAAACTTGGAAACAGCTGTTCTGTCTGCTTCGTAGTATAGATGTGTCAACACAAGCGGTAACCATTTAGATAAATCCCACAGTCCAACTCCTCCAAGCTGTAGCCATAAGATATTATCCTCTACTTCCATTTCTCCCAATATGCCAGTATCCACAGGTGGACTTCATACCAGATCTACATGTGTTAATATCAGCCAGGAATAGAGCTGTGAACAGCCCGAGGTCACAATATTATAAAGTGTCAGATTGCTTGGCTATCACCGACGTACAGTAGACAAACTATGAATAGCCTTACAGCCTTACTAGGTTTCAGCCCTCGATGAGCCAAATGCCATCGAGTCATGTAATGTAATTTGAAATATAGCTGAGGATTGTCTCAATAGCCTTTACTTTAAAGCTCCTATAGCATCAAAGTGACGACTGTATGAAACCGGTTTTACTAGGATGGCTCCAGGCAGCGGGTCTGAAACAGATGTGATTTTTCAAAGAAAGGAAAGAAATAAGAGGAGAGCTTAAAGGCTACGTACACTCAGTTGCTAGTTTATTAGCTACACCTAGCTAAAACTAATGTGGTCTATTGCAAGAGCCCTGCAGCATACTTTCATGAAGTTTAATATGGTTAAATTTTGTCTTCCAAAGCTAGAAAAAGAACTCTCAGTTTAACATAAATGGAATTTCTTGTTGTTCAAATTGATACCAAAGAGTATAGAAGCAAAGAGACGAAACTCCAGTGTTTCACAGCCGCCGCCATTTTGGACTGAACATTTTTATTATATTTATAATATTTTTATTGTTATTGCCATTTTGGTAGAGACATTAAATAAGACAATAGAATAGAAATAATTTTGTTTTACTTTTGTACGGCACTTTTTAGGCGGACGTTTTACTGGCGTCCGGTAGTCGCTTTCAGTCTAAAATGGCGGAAGCGTAGCTCTGCTGCTGGGCGCTGATGCTGCAATGGAACGAACAATTGATTTTCACTTCTTGGTAAAATACGTTCTTTGTTGATACCACTCGACACTAAATAAAGCAAAAGCCAGTAGATGGTTAGCTTAGCTTAGCTTAGCATAAAGACTGGAAACAGGGGGAAACAACTAGCCTGTCTCTGTCCAAAGGTAACAAAATCTGCCTACCTGCATCTTTAAAAGTCACTACCTGTTGCTTTTACAAAACCATCATGGTTGGGCTTAAAATAAGTACATAAACTAAGGAAAATACATACAGAAACAACGTAACAGAAGTATGGAAAACACGTGACAAACAACTAACGTAACTTCAAAAATAACTCGGCAACACTTTGGAACACAAACACCGGACTCCTGGTTGAAAGTCTCACACACACACACACACATACACACACACACACATAGCCGAACACATCCAGGCTTACAAAAATGTACTTAAAGTATCAAAAGTAAAAGTATTCATTATGCAGAATGGCTCCTTTCAAAGTATCATAACATGAGCTCCTTAAATTATTATAGAATATTATTATTCTGCTTTTATCACTGATGAATGCATGTAAGAGCATTTTAGTTTTGTAGTTCATCAATGTGGAGCCAATTTTACATACTTTTTTATAGTACTGGTCAGATTAGTAGTATAAATACACTGCATCATATCAGACAGAAGATAGTTTTTCTATTTTTAAATAGTAACTGTCAAATAAATGTAGTTTAGTAAAAAGTTCAATATTTCCCTCTGAAAGTATGAAGTAGCATAAAATGGAAATACTCAAGTAGAGCACAAGCATGTCAAAATTGTACTTAAGCACAGTACTCGAGTAAAAGTACTTAGTTACATTCCACCACTGGTATCAATCCTGTCATCTAACTCCCGGCATGAAAGTGAATAAGTGCACTTCCCAAAATGTCAAACTATTCCTTTAAAGGTCAAAGACTATAACTGGGATTTTAACAATATTATTATGCACAGATGCTATAAATCAATGTTTAATACACCAGCAGTAGCAACAACAGCACATCTTAGCACACAAGGCCACATTTTTGATTTTTGCATGGGTTAATTCATAATTAACTGTTTTGCCCTTTAAAAGATATGTGTGCAAAACATAAAACAAGCATCACATTATGTGTGATGAGTGATAATCACTCCCTCTGACCTTCCAAAGTACAGAAGCCTCTTCTTTCTAATCTCCCGACTACAAAGCAGCCTGTTGTGTGTTGTATGTAAAACGGAGGCTTCAGTTCAGACCAACTCAGTCATGAAAACCTCACGAACTGCGACACATGACTGCACACAAACATGCACAGATTCACTGCGTCGCGTGAGGAAATAATAAAATGACGCAGTGTCACTGTGCTGTGAATAAAAGAACTATTACTATTACTATTACTATTACTATGGACCGCGGAGGAATGTGACAAGACAAGAATAATGTCTGCTGCTTTGCTCAGAGCCGCCACACCCAGGATCTGCTGCTCATGTGGTTGAAACAAGTTGTTTCTTTCCAACCATTCGCTTTCTGAAGCACAACTCACTTTTACTAGATAGTCTGTAATTTACTTTTTTAAATCCTTTTAAAACAAACTCCTCAACCTTTGCCAGGTCCGTGTGTGAAGTATGTTCGAGGTTTCTCTTACAGTAACCAGACTCCACGACATGCATGTAAACCTCAGTTCTTAAGGTCACGTCTCATGTGAGGAGGAAACTCTAAAGCAGACACACCTGGGTTATTTTGAGATCATATTTTAGATATAATTGGCCAAGCAGGTAGAGGCATTGGTGGTAAGAGTCAGATAAGTTCAGGCTTTAAGAAGTGGAAGAGACGACATTTCAAGCTACCTTAGCAGGTAAAAGCCAGGTGTATGCAAACATTAATAATAGCTGCTGCTTATGTGCATGAACACTCACTAGCTGAACCCCAAAATTCATACTACATACAAGATAATTTTTCATTAGTGGATGAAAACAAAGACCTTCTTATTCTTTTAACAGCTACACATCACAAAAATGGAAGAAAACAGAAGATTTATTGAGCGTGTGCAAGCAATTAATAATCAACAATGATTTCAGATTCAACTCTTAGTAGCCATCATATCAAATAAAGACATAACAAAGCAGCCGTTGCTATCTCTTCCTCTCTGCCTACAGCTGGTCGGCTCTTCTTATCTGTGTCTTCTCAGGAGGGCAAGGCCTCACTACTGTGGAATCTGTCTGTCTGTGTATGTGAGTGTTTTACTGCTAAGACTAAATTTACACAGCTGTCTGACAGTAGCTCAGCAGCGAGCTGACTCTGAACCACACACGTGTTAGTATCACTTTCAGGGATACTACACAGACTTATTTTCAGTCCCAGCAGGTATGAATCATACTCCTTTAAACACTGTCACAAGGAACTAGTAGTAGTGGTGGAAAATAACTGAGGTACTTTACCTGAGTATTTCCATTTTTTTGCTACTTTATACTTCAACTCCACTACATCTCAGAGGCAAATATTGTCCTTTTGTACTTCACTTATTTGATATTGCATTAACACAACTTGCGATTTTTAGGTTGTAAGCGGGCTCCAAACTTGCGCTAAATTTTGGCGAGGTAAAACTGTCCTGACCATTTTCAAAGGGGTCCCTTGACCTCTGACCTCAAGATATGTGAATGAAAATGGGTTCTATGGGTACCCACGAGTCTCCCCTTTACAGACATGCCCACTTTATGATAATCACATGCAGTTTGGGGCAAGTCATAGTCAAGTCAGCACACTGACACACTGACAGCTGTTGTTGCCTGTTGGGCTGCAGTTTGCCATGTTATGATTTGAGCATATTTTTTATGATAAATACAGTACCTGTGAGGGTTTCTGGACAATATTTGTCATTGTTTTGTGTTGTTAATTGATTTCCAATAATAAATATATACATACATTTGCATAAAGCAGCTTATTTGTCCACTCCCATGTTGATAAGAGTATTAAATACTTGACAAATCTCCCTTTAAGGTACATTTTGAACAGATAAAAAAAGTGAAATCAATTGACAGCCCTAATATATATATATATATATACTTTTTTAGTAAGTGTATATATTAAAGTTAAAGCGCTATATAAAATACAAAAAAAATAAATGTGTTATTATTTTTATCATCATAAATTACACAACTAGCTCCACCTTTACAAGCTGCGACATTAAAGTGATGGAACACATGAATGCATCAATAATTATAATCCAATGATGTTTAATACATATTCTGAAAATGGGCCATTCTGCATGAGTATTTTTTTTACTTTTGATACTTTTAAGTATATTTTTATGTTAACACTTTTGTACTTTTACTCAAGTAAAATATGAAATGCAGGAGTTTTACTTGTTACAGAGTATTTCTACACTGTGGTATTATTACTTTTACTTAAGTAGAAGCTCTGTGGCTCATCCCCCTCTCTCCGTCTCTCTCTGTCTGACACCCGCCTGTGTGACATGTGAAACTGGTGAGTGTAGTCTGGTTTCACTAGCACAAGGAACTTCCCATAAAACATTTCCCCAGATGTTTCTCGCTTTCTTCTTCCACGTCTCTCGTTTCCTGATAGAGAGGTGTAGCTTTAGCTCCAGGCAGCTCAAAGTCGACCAGTTTGCACTAGTTTGCCAGGTAAAGTCAGCGGACATTGTTACACAAATACACAAACTCATTGTTTTCCCTGCTTAAGACTGACATTTAAGAATAAATAAGACTTTCAAGAACAATAATTAATCACTCAAAATGTGTTTACACTGTCTTGCTGTCTTATTAATGAATTATTTTGTTATATATGTACATATATGACCGACACAAGAGCTGCAACGATTAGCTGTTTTCAGCCTCTCAAATATAGAGATTTGCTGTTTTTTCTCTTTTATATCCTAATAAACTGATGGATTCTGATGGATCTTTGGATTTTGGACAAAACAAGACATTTAAATACATCACCATGGACTTTTAGACACTGGGATGGACATTTTTCCACTATCTTGTCATTTTATAGACAAAACGATTAATCCATATTTGAAAATATAGGCCTTTTTTTTTACTCCCGTTTAGTCGTCGGCATCAAATAATGCGAGTTGTAGTGATGTGAACAGTCTTTTGTTGTGAATAAACTACGCATGATCAGCAATAGCAAAACACGCATTATACAATTTGGTAGTCATGCTACCCTTTTGGTTTATGGATTATACTTTTAATAAGTTATTCTTTGTTAGGAGCTTACAAAAAAACCAAACAATTCATCCCTTCATTTATCTGGTAAAAAGCTCATCCATTCTTTGGTTCCAGGTCTCAAATTTAAGGATTTACTGCTTTTCTGTTTTATACCATCTTAAAAATCAGTAAAGCACATCACACAAGTAACTTGAGCACAGATAGATATTTATTAGAAAAAGAAGAGCAAAGCATTTTTACAAGCCAAACAGCTGTGCTGCAAAGAGACTCTGAGTTACTCAAGACATGAGTAGCACAGTTTATATCCAGCATTAAATAACAAAAGCAACTATTGGCTAGCAAAGGAGGAGAAAACTATATACACACAAAAAAAAAAAAAGAAAAAGAAAAAGAAAAAAAACAGTGTAACATCAAGATTTCATAAATAGGTTGAGGCCCCTTTCTGGACTTGAAGCTGTTAAGAAGAGGAAGGTGGAAATGGGGGGGGACACTGGGTTAAAAAGCAGCAGGTAACAAGGTCAAAGTGTCTCACGTCACTGACACGGGAGTTATTTTATTGAAGTGGAGCTGAGGTCCGGCTGTTGACTGATACTGGGAGTGTGAGGAAGTTTACAACACTGCCGGGAGCTATGGTGACTCATGTTTTGCATGCCTAGTCTACAAATACAAATATACAACCCTGCCTGTTTGTACAAGTACTGCTTGTAAAGACAGGGAGTACATTATGGGGCTCTAACAGGGGACTGAGAGACAAGCATGTACAGATGCTTCACCCGACGACCTCCCAGCCCCCTGCTCTACGCTAACCATCTCATCAACTTCCAATTTTCATCCCTCTTTTCTGTTCAGTGGCGAGTTTCATACATCCACACTCGCATGCCATTCACCTGCAATATCTTACAACATAATACTGAAGTGGTGCTTTGTTATGGCATGCGAGTGTTGGAGCAGAAACAACGCCGTCACTTTTCTGCAGATTGTGCTTCTCACACATTCTGGTTACTGAACCACTTTGCTGGTCTTGACGCGGCGCTTACGAACTTCCTCCATCAGGTCCTTGAGATACTGAATCTCTCGGCTGATGGACTCCGCCTTCTCCTCCAACTCGTGGTTCCTCTTCTCCAGCTCGTCGCACTCTGTGGAAAGCAGGTCCTGCTCGACCCTCTTCTTCTGTCTGTAGCGTGTGGCTGCCGTCTTGTTCTGCTCCATCTTCTTCAGTTTCTTCTCCACCACCTTGGGAGCGCCAGACACCGATTTGACCCTGGAGGTCTTGGCCGAGGGGGAGGAGGCGACGCAGGGCTCTGGTTTGGAGTAGGGTTTGGTCCTGGAGGAACCCGCTGTTGGAGACGGGTCGGGAGGAGGAGATGGGAGGCGAGCAGGTGAGTCAGCGACGGACTCGATGCCAGAGTCGCTGTCGCAGTCGCTTGATGGAGGAGAGGTTTTAATGGACTGGTCAGGGAGAGACACGAGGGAGGGCTCATCCTTGTTGTTGAGCACCACCACAAAGTGGGCAGAGGTGGGAAGAGCGAGCACAATGGAGCTGCTGGTCTGAATGCTTCCGCTGAGATCTGGAATGATGGTGGCTGTGAGGGATAGAGTTGTTTTCTCTGCATCCAGGACATCCACTTCACTCCCCAACTCCAATGTGTAGTCTGGTGAGGGAGCCGGGGAGGGAGGCTCAGACTTCATAACAACCTCCTGATCAGGAACCACCTCTGTCTTCTCGGCCTCGCCTGCCCCATGGAGAGGGAGCTCCAGAGGGAGGGAAGGGATGCCGGGCAGCGACAGACCCAGCTCCAGGCCGTCCTGCGGGATGGGGATGGTTGTGTCAAAGGAGTCTAGATCCAGATCCATGTGGGAGTCAAGGGAGGCCAGGAGCTCCTCGGGGGAGCTGGGAGACTCGTCGGATGAGCAGGACCCAATGAGGGAATCCAGGTCAAATTCACTCAGGTCGATTTTCTCTGACATCCAGTCCATGCCCGCAAAAGCATCATCTGCCGGCAGAGATGATTTAATCGTAAATATTTGATCAAAACAATTATGAAGATAGATATAATTATACAAACGCTAATTAGGGCCGCCCCCTCTTAGTCAATAAGTTGAGTAATTGGTCGTTTCGGTCTTAGTAGAGTAAGATTTCTTTAGTCGATTGGTCATTTTTAAAAAAAAAAATATTTCCACCTTATACGAGATTTAAAGAGGTGCTTTTGTGTGATTCTTTGTGGAGAAACTCAGTTTAACATATCTGTTGATTAAATCAAATAATTTCAATTTCAACCAATTTCTTTGGTCGACGACAGCCCTCCTCATGACAAACAATCTTCGCATTTTCAACGTCATCTTTGATAATTTTATTTTCAGTGAATAAAAAAGTGCTGGATTCTGTTTCACATTATATTGAGTCTCTTGATAATTTATTCAATGTTTACCTCAGACACAAATTAATCTTTGAGACTCCCACCCTATATTGTTGAGATTTTGTGACTAGTAAACACATGCAATCGTATATCCAGAACTCCAGGAACCTTTTGCTTTTAAAGGATGCCAGGAGCCACAATGAGATTCATACCAGTGACTGAGGTCATTGCAACAAAAGGGAAACACGTCATTGTGAAATACCACATTTAACAAAACCAGTTTGAGCCCGTCTCAATTACACACTTGAGCCACACCTACCAGCTGCTAACCAATAATTGTTCTTCAAGGCCCCACACACCTACCAATTACTTATTCATGCCTTTCATTTTGGTGTCGGACAAACGTTAACTCCCATATCTTCTGAACAACTTGACTTGGCTAAAGGAATGTGATTATGTGGCACTGTCTTTAAAAAAAAAAAGGGACAATGTCACAGAGCACAGCCTAATTTTAACATCTAGGACAAGCTGCCTGCAGGGCAACCCTAAGTGCTTTACTGACCCAGAACGGCCCCTATAAAATATTAACCACTAGCCTGAAAGCAGTCAGCATTCCTAACTTTACAATCGCCTCACTGCGGTGGAAAATGTTCAGCCCTTAATTTACTTTCCACATAAGAGCTCACTGATAAAGCATGTTTCTAACTTGGCCTGTAATTTTACTTTGTAAATCAGCTCCCTTTTAGTTAGTGATTTACCTTCTTCTACTCTCGTACAGTTGCTGTAACCCTACTCAACTGTGCTTCCAATCTTTGCCCCTTATAATTATCAAGAATATTTGATATAAATGTGAATTTTAAGTTGCTCACCGTTGCCATCGTCTGCTCCAACGTGGGCGTTGAGCAGGTCGCTGGCACCCAGCCAGGAGAGAGACAGGGAGTCCACTCCGGCCTTGGTTCCCAGGAACAAGGAGGGATGGGTGGGGGGAGGAGGAGAGGGAGGTGGAGAGGCAGAAGAGAGCGGGGAGGATGACATGGTCTGGTAGGGAGACGGGGGGGATGCGTAGGAGGAGAAAGAGAGGGGGGGCGAAGCTGGCGCCTTCCCCTCTAGAGAGGAGGAGGGAGAAAGAGCTTCTTCTTCATCTTGGTCCAGAAGGGGGCCCATGGGGTCAGCCATCAGAAACGAGGACCCTGTGGACAAGGACCTCCTCATTAAGCCTCGATTTTTTTTTAACAACATACTTGTGTTTCAACTTACATCCCTGCTAAGTGTAGCCATCTGATGATCACACTTAAGAACCAGAGATGCTTTAAATAAATGAGATTAGCTTATAGGTGAACTATAGGTTAATGCCACAAATACAATCAAAATTCATGGTAAACCTTCCAGCGGTTTTATCCAAACTGAGTGCTCTGTATTCAGTAATGTCTGTAGTAGTGCTTTAGGAACATTTGTCATCACAACACCAACCTAAGCACAGGGCCTCCACGTCCTCCAAGGCCAGCAGGGAGAGGTTCATGGCTTCTGCTGGTCAGTGTTAGCCTTGAACGGGTGAATAAAATCAAAGGGGAGTCTGATGACGTTATCAAGTCGACGGGTTCGGTCCTGCTGTCGACGGCAGCAAAGCTGTGGGTGGTTGCTGAGAGAGACCTGGGTAAAGGAGACAGAGATGCATATTTTGAGTGTTGATTTACTGGGTTAAATATGGGTGTAAAGATTTTGGGAGCTGTTCACAAAATAAATCTGAAGAGGCATGTTTTATTCTTAAGAAAATGGCAAATGTAAACATTATCTGAAACACTCCCCACGTAGCAGCTGCACTTTATATTATATATCTGTCATTTTTAACTTCTACTGGAAAATGTGGTTTTTGGTTATTTATGGTTCAACACAAGATATGAAAAAGTATTTTCTAATCAATCTCATATTTTTTCACAGTTTTATATTCGTGTAAATTTGCCAAAGTAAAACCTCACTTTCATGGTTTCCAGATAGGAATTGAGCTTAATATTACGACAATAATTTAACAGCAGAAAAACTTATCTGATTTGAAATAATATGGTTTATTTCTATCACTGTATTGTTAACTGGGCTAACCACTCTCATGCAAACAATAAAACTTTCTCGTGTATTGGGTGCAAGGGGAGGAGGGGGATGCTAATTTTGGGCTAATCCGTTTCACTGAAGAGAAACACCCCGCCCTCCACCGGGGGATAACATTTCCTAATTTGGTCATGCTTTGGGCCGTGACTCCGCCCCCTCCTCTGTGCGTCACCGCGGAGATGTGGGAGGGGCAACCGCCATTTTCACAACAGAGCCGTGATCTGTACGGGAGAAACCAACGGACAGCAACAGTGCGCGCCATTTTGGACACGCCACGTTGTCAGTGTTTAATATACACAAACACGACCAATGTTGAGAATACAGTGGCGGTGAAATACACTACTTTAAATGGAGGGATTTAAACGTTTATCACCGTGACGACCGTTGCCAACGCAACACAATAACGGCTCAACCGATTCTGTCCCGCCGGCGGGACAAACTTCAACTGACAGGCTGTAATTTGACACCGTCATCAAATCCAAACCCATAAATCTACTTTTCTTCCCATTTTCTTCCCACCGTTTAAACAACAGTCTAATGTAGTAATAGATCCAGCGCGGTTAAACCGTATTCAACAGGTGTATTAACTTTAGCAACACTAGCCAGTCCAGTTGAACAATTAGGCGGCTAAATACGCGGTATAAAAAATAAATACTTACGCCATTTTGCCAGAAATAGCCAGAGCAATTAGCCTTTTGCACTGCCGGGTTGTTGCCGCTGCAAAGAGAGCCGCACGCCTTTATACAGCCATGTTAGCGCGGGAGAGCTTTTCACCGATTGTCTATATTCACTTGTACGAGTATGGGAAGGAAGAACAGGCGGAGAGAGACACACTGGTATATAAAGCGCCGAAGCACCGCCGACTGTATTCCTCCGCGGGGGCGTGGCCGTTTCAGCAGTACGTTCTATGGTTAGTAGCAGTTAACCCAGCTGCGATTACTCCGCCCGAGTATGATTTGTGATTGGTTGGAGGGATAACGTCTTTTCAGCTGACAAAATAGACCCACATGGCGCTTTAAACACGAGTGCGTCGCTACGTCAGATGTAGGTCAAATGCAGAATGTAAACATTGAGAAAGGAAACCCGTTTTGTGAGTCTTTTGCAAGATTCAGTGATGAGGAGACACACCAACATAACATAATGAATACTTCAAGATACATTTCCATCTGAAATTATTGTTTTATTAGATCAGCACGACGTTTCATTTCCGATGCCCACTTATTTTAGAAGCATATCTCTAATTAAATATGCTCAAAACCAGTCCAATTTAGCCTGTTTAACCTTTTTTGGCTGCATCCAACGACACTTAAAAAAATAACTGTATTTATGTTTTAAAATCATGTTGTTTATGGACAATAAAGTTACTAAATAATAGGAGGAAGAAATCTTTCATATCTGTCTGTCACTCTCGGCTTTTTGTTGACTCTCCCTGCACCATAACTATATATTGTATTCCTATATTAGTTATTGATATATATCTGTACATTAGCAACATGCAGTCTCTTGAGAATTCATCGCAGCTAGTGGTTAAACCTGATGAACCCGTCTGTGGTTCACAGGGGGGAAGAAAAGAACAGGACTGCCCCCTGGTGGTTAGCTGCAGATGTGAAAAAGTATTTCATTCTCTTCAGTCTTTCATACATTTCAGGATATTGTACAATGGAACAGGTTATAAACAGAACATTAAGGCTAGTGTGAGAAAGGGTAATCACTCACTTTAGAATTTCTTTACATATTTATGTAAGAGCACATTCAAGTGACAAATAACACCAGATATTTAAAAAGGAGATGCAACCAAACATGCAACAGGAAATTCTGCATGAAACACCACAACACAAATTGGAGGTTAAGCGTCAGTAGTTGGGTGTTTCTGCAACTATGGTCATTTTTGACTCTTCCAAATAAAATTTAATCAACCTCCGTGAATTTTAATAATCAGAGTATACAATACATATAAACAGGTACACAAAATGGTTAAGACTTAATCTGTAACATGTTTGTTTTTTATGGTTTTCATCACTTGTTCTTACTAAATCTTACCGCAATATTACAATAAGGCTTATTTTATACATTTTACTTTTTAATTTCTATAATATTTTCAAATATTGATGTAACAAAAATGTTTTTTATAATATGGGATTTAATGATTTTCTCTACACCCTGAAAAAATGAGACAGTAACCATAGATGTCAGTCTTCATACACAAAAATACATAACATGTTGTGTTTTATGACAGATACTGTAATACTAATGTCTAATGTCTTTAAGGACATGTTGTAGAAATGACATTTTTGCTAATACTGCAGATAAATGGCAGCTAGCAAGGTCTGCTAAGTTAGCCTTGACTCTTAGCATTTAATATACATGAATTCAACAGTAATATGAAGTTATTTTTTAAATGTAGTTCAAAATACACAATTACTAAGCTGTATGGTAAGGACACACAATAAATACTTCAGAAGAAAACATGATCTTAAGATCGTTTTTCTTGATCTTGAGGGTCACCTATGTGGGCGGCCCAACCTGTCATCGATGTGCTCACCTGCTAACTTCAGTTTCCATGGAAACTAGATTTGTTTGGCTTTGAATAAAACTTTTACTATGGCATTTGTTCAGGACTCAGAAGTGTGGGACAGGTGCATTTAGATGAACAAAATAATATAAATGATTTGTAAACAAATAAATAATTCTAATATGGTGTAAAGTAATATGTATATGAAACAATTCCAATGAATTAGCTCATTTTACGTATCTCACAGTTGTGGAACATGAATAAAAGTAGTGTTTGGACCCATAAAATGATTCATAAGTTTTATCAAACATATTATTTAGCAATTTTATTTTTTATGTCAACATGGGTAATAACACATTTATCTTATTATAATTTAAAACATAATTCTGTCTCCATGTTTAGAACTGAATGTTCATGCGTGTTGATTTAATACTTCAACATGTTTTTCTGGAAGGAGTCTAGTAAGCTGTGATCAGGGAAAAACTCATACCAAGCCATCCATTTTGTGCATATAGATTTATTGCTGTTACACCCTGAATGAAAATTGATAATATTATTTTTTTGTTATAAATTGATAATAAAAAAACGTCTTAATACAACTAAATTCAAGTAGAAACTGGACAATCCTGATTGTGACTGGAGGAGACCACCACAACGATATATAAAGAAGAATGTGAAGATCAGCAGCCCTGGTGTTTCCACTGTGGATGAAGTGTCATTGTGTCGCTCGGTGTGCTTTATTTCTTCTCCTCGACAGTCCTGCCGAAGTATTCCTTCTGGAACTGCTGGAACTCCTTCTCTGTGAACAACGACTGCGTCTCCTTGGCCTTCTTGGGGGGTCCCTCCGGCCGATTCCTGGACTGTCTCCCTGAATTTTGGCTCAGGATCTAAGTGAGACAGAGAGCAAGTCAACACTGGATCTCAAACTCACTTACAGACACAGAGATGTAAACTCATCAGGGGTGAAAAAGGTGACAAAGATGCAAACCCCCTGGGGGGGGCACTGCGAAATCTGATCTGCAAAAACTTGAAAACTGTTTATTGTTGTACTTAACAATTTGATATAAAAATGTCACTCATTTAAAAGCAATGTATTGCAATAACACATAAATTAAAGTAAAGGGTCACCATCACTGATGATAGCTGTAATAGGTGAGCGATCGCTGCCTTTCTTACCTTCAAAGTGTCTGAATCTCTTGTTTTATCGTCAGCTTCCATAAAGTACTTGAGGTTCGCGCTCATCTGGCTCTTCCTCTGTTTCTTCCTGAACTCCTCTACAGTTAACACCAAAGAAGAAGAGGGAGTTTAGAGCAAGAAGGTAGAACAGCTGTAATGCAAAACAAACACCAGAGGACTCCAATTACACTATTGTTAATATAGCATGTTTTCTTTTCTACACTTTTATTTTACACATAAATTTAGATTATGACAGAACGGTTATTTAGATCATAGAATTTGTTGCAATTCTTCTTAGCCACTGAAACTGAAACACTGTGTAACAGAGCCACCTAGTGGATCTGCACTGGGTTGCACCAGCTATGCGTAAGTTCAAACGTAGCCTAGTTGGAACGTAATTTCTAACTTAAGTCAGAGTTTAAGAACTACTAGCATGTTAATGGTTGCACCAGCGGAAATAGTTCAAACGTAGGCATAAGTTACAATTTAAATCTTACATCTAGTCCCTAGTAGGTGTAAAGTGTAAAGTTCTTTGCTGAACTGTATCAAGAATAGTGCTTTTCACTGATTGGCCACAGAATGTGAATACGTCATTTTCTGCGACAGTATTTTGATTAGTGTGGACTTTAAGCCAGAGTAACTAAGATGAACCTTACGTCTCCGTGGTGCAACCAAACATAGACACAGCTTTAGGATCAAACTAACTAGTTTCAACGTAGCGTTTAGTGTTTATTGGACTTTACACCCTAACTTAGGTTGCTGGTGCAACAGTCTGCTGGTTTATACAGAACAGACACAGAGCAAGCTCGGTTCTACAATCTACATAATGACAATCAATGTTATGTTTTAATAAAGCCTGTAGTCCCTAAACACCCTAAACATAAGTAATAATTGGTCTACTCCAGTGATGTTGGACAGTGTGGTCAATATCTAAATATACATTGACCTGACTCACAAGTCAGAAATCAAGTTCACAAAGTGAAACCGAGCTGCATATTGCTGAAATAACACGTGTGACTTCTACTTTCGGGTGTATTTCCCTTTGATTTCTCGTGATGCTGTGCAGGACTAGTAGCAGACTGACCCACTGCAGACTTGATCCTCTTGTCTTTGACTGTAGCTTTATTTTTGCCGGGACCCAGGCGACCCTGCAGCCGCTTGACCTGCTTGGTGACCCCCTGCCGCTTTGTGCTCACCAGCTCCATCACGGTGGCCGAGCTGGGCGTCTGCTGCTGCTCCTTCTTCTTCTTCTTCACTTTACTGGCATCTGGGACATAGAGAAAGGCAGGTTTTACACATGATTTTACATGATTTACTTGGATTATTATCCCTGTAAATTGCACATGTTTACTGTGAACTTTTGCACATCCATTTGCAAAACCTAAGAAATCCATTGACCTCTGACCTCAAGATATGTGAATGAAAATGGGTTCTATGGGTACCCACGAGTCTCCCCTTTACAGACATGCCCACTTTATGATAATCACATGCAGTTTTTTTGAATGCATTATAAATGTGTTATTTTCGCCTATTCTAAAATGATGTATTTGAATATTTCTGCATACTGGGGTCCCTAAACAGTCTTGAATTTCATAAATTAGGTATCACTGTAAAGCTGAGACTCTTGTGGATCCAATGAGCCCAACTGGATTCATGTGTGATGATGTTAGTCCCCATAGTGGCCATTTCATTGTAGTGAACTCACTGTAACCTCACTGTATAAAATGACCTGTGGTGACCTCTAGGATAATCACAGCCTCATGAAACTTTACAGCCACAAACTACAGACCTAGAGCATTCAGAGAATGGATGGATTTCCTAGGTAGATTGACAATAAGGGGGTTTCTGAGCAGTTTACACAACAGAAGTGCTCGCAATCCAATGCCGAAAAATGCAATTATTGCAGAAATCTCCAAATGTCAAAAGTTTTTGATACCAAATCACAGCATGGCTTCTTCTATGGTGTTCCTCGAGGTCTTTAATGTGGTATTTTGGAGGGATTGTTGATAATTTTTATCAATTCTCAAGTGGTAAAAAATGGTTAAATTTAGCACCAAATCTGTGTAACAAATGGTATCAACCCCAAAATTGCTGCAACAACTTATGAGACATAATAGAGCATGGGGATGACCATCATATACGTCTATCATAATGTTCTAAACCCTTATAAACTTCCACAATTTATTTTAATTCATTCATTCATCTTTATTTCTGATTTATGACTAGAATAACTTGACACAGCGCTTTTTTACCAGCACAAGAGAGGCAGCGACATCACTGTTTTCTTCGCGCTTCATTTGCTTGCTTTTCTTGGATAAATAAATCATCAGAAACACATACATTTGCATGTACAATGGACTCTTTTGCCTGCGTAAAGCACATACCCATGGTGTGCCAGACCCAGTGGCCCTTTGATTTAGATTTTTCCGACAAATGATCACTACAACTAATAATAATTCACTTTACCTTCTATCTTAAACCTCAATTGCATGGTGTTGCCATATGACAACTATTACTTTATCTCAAAATTACTAAAAGGCACTATCATAACATCCATGCTTTACTGTTTAGTTGTGAAAATGGGATCTTATACTTAAATGTGACAAATAATTGATCACATCACATGAGTATTAAATCCCGTTTGCACTTCCTTTTTCCATGTGACACTGAGAAGGTCACGATCTGAGGGTGAACAAAGCTGACTAATTGTTCAATATTTAGGCAAAATTCCTTCAAGAAAAAAAACTGATGATGATTATTTTAGAGAAGTGAAGTGACTGTTTAAATAACACAGCTTCAAATAAAAGGGAAATGAAGCTTCTAAGTCCTCCTAAAAGGCTTTTTGTCGTACAAATGACACAAAAAGGAGTCGACCTAATTCTTCATCTTTGCTGTTCCAGGCTGAAGGAGTAGCCGTCTCGTCCTGGCCCTAACTGGTGAGTGTGGTGATCTGATAAAGAAATTATTTCTGTTATCTCGCTGTGAACATGAGGTCCATTGTGCTGAAGATAGATCGACAAAATCGAAAAAACTTTCTGAAATCAGTTTTTTTAAATATAGGTATATTAAAACCACATGTCATTTGTATACTAAATATACCATTGAAGTTTGCCACTGTCTCGATTCAAGAGCAACATTATTTTCTTTAGACAATTAGTGGTTAGAATTGTTTAGTGAAGAATATATGAAGGCCTTTTAATTTTCTAACAACAAAAACAAAATCATTTAATGTCTGGATTTCAAATGATGAAAACAGACCCGAGACCAGCGGGATCTCGACCGACTTTACTCTCTTTCAGAGGCTGTGCTGGTTCAGTTTTAGGGCTGAAGGGTGGAGACACAGATGTCATATGAAACTAGGAAACCTAAAGAATCTATTGGTACCAACCATGTGAAACTATTATTATAACTAACTTATATTCTCCTATTCTAAAATGGTGTATTTGAATATTTCTGCATACTGGGGTCCCGAAACAGTCTTTGAATTACATAAATTGGGTATCACTGTAAAGCTGAGACTCTTGTGGATCCAATGAGCCCAACTGTATTCATGTGTCATGATGTTAGTCCCCATAGGAGACATTTCATTGTAGTGACACCATTTTTTAAATTTGACCTCACTGTATAAAATGACCTGTGGTGACCTCTAGGATAATCACAGCCTCATGAAACTTTACAGACACAAACTAGAGACCTAGAGCGTTCAGAGGATGGATGGATCAAACTAGAGACCTAGATCATTCTGAGGATGGATGGCTTTCCTAGGTAGATTGACAATAAGGGGGTTTCTGAGCAGTTTACACAACAGAAGTGCTCGCAATCCGATCGCCGAAAAATACAATTCTTGCAGAAATCTCCAAATGTCGAAAGCTTTTTGATACCAAATCACAGCATGGCTTTTTCTGTGGTGTTCCTCAACGTCTTGGTGTCTTAATGTGGTATTTTGGAGGGATTATTGATAATTTGTATCAATTCTCCAGTGGAAAAAAAAATGGTTAAATTTAGCACCAAATCTGTGTAACAAATGGTATCAACCCAAAAATTGCTGCAACAATGTATGAGACATAATAGAGCATGGGGATGACCATCATATACTTTGATCATAATGTTTTAAACCCTTTACAAGTTATTCTAATTAATTAATTCATGTTTATTTCTGATTTATGACTAGAAGAACTTGATACACAGTGCTGAGATGCATCTCAAATTAATCTCCAGGTTCCCAGCTTTCAGATGATGTACACCACTTCTATGTGACATCTACTGTTGACCTGCTATCTCCCCCTAAAGGCCCCCTGTACCCCCCTAAAAAAGAATAAAATGGTTCTATTGTGGGTCTCAGAGGGTTAAATTCATGGGACCTTGCAAAATTGTATAGCTCTACTCCAAACACCTTTATATTATGACTTCTTGAAAGTCTGGATTGGGTTGAAATTTGTACCGAACATCCTAAGGATAATTTGCAACATGTATTTATGTAAATAGATGCTGCTGCATGTCATTTTCTTTTGTCTTAACTCGAATGTTTAAAAACATTATAACATCTCCACTAGTTTTCACTTTACAACCAAATTTTGATTGTGTGTAGTGTTAATATAGCTCAATCACATCTAGGAGTTATTTGGTCCTACATAAAAAAATGGAGTGCTACAGATCTGTCTAAATAGGCTAACGTTATATAGTTCAGTTCATCTTCATTGATGTACTCGAAGTCCATTAAAAGAAAACACAATAGCTATGTAGTGTGTCTATTGTGTCTATTGTGTCTGTGTTTAGGACTACAGATGGAAATTAGCTTCCCTGCTAAATCTGGTGCACCCATCTTTTTGTTTCTATGTAAACAATTAATTTCTGTGCACACAGACCTTTTAAACCAATAAAATAAAAATAAAATAAATAGTTATAGATTCGAAGATGAAAAAAAACACTATTTAAGATATTTTGACTGTATATTTTTCCAAGAAGGGTTATTTTAATTTCCTTGAAACTTGTTTTAGGGATGTGGTAATATTCATTGCATATATATATATATATATATAAAAAAAAAAAATTAAAGATGTTATATTACTCTTTCATCATTTAATAATGTAAGTAAACATCTTAAACAAGCCTGTGATGGAGCTCTTTGACTTGTAGTGGGTCGTTTTTCAATAACATGATGAATCATAATGAAAACAAAATTAAGTCGCCAGTTGTTTATTATTATTATTGTTATTATTATTATTATTTCAAGACAGCAGCAGTGAGGGAATATGTTAAACCAAGTCTGTTGTAATCACACTGCACACCGATGCTAATGCTAATGTTAGCCGACTGTAGCTTAGCTTGCGAGCTAAAGAGGCTAAACTGACCTTTAACCTCATCGTTCAGCAGCTCCAGTCCTCTCCGGATCAACGACGCAGACATACTGATTTAATAAAACCAGGTTTTTCTTTAAATGACTACAAGCTGCAACGATAAGAGTTCTCCTTCGACTCTGAACGGCAACGTGCGTCTATCAACATCCGGTGAGCTGCTCTTGTGCAGCACTTGAAAGTAACCGGCTGGAAAACAGTGGAAGATGCGTAAAGGTCCTCCTTCCACCTACTGTACAGGAGTATGCAACATCACATCATTTCATCCTATTCCTTATATATCCATACCCACCAACCCTGTGTTGTTTTAAAAAGGAGAAGAGTGCCCTCCTGGTAGGGTGAACAGATCTCAACAAACCAAATGTGGGACAAAGAGGATGTTTGTGTGGGACAATGTGGGACATACAACGGAGTATGAGGGCAACATTGAGGGGAGAAAAAAATCTGATATTTCGAGAATAAAGTCATAGTTTAAGAGAAAAAAGTCGTAATGTTATGAGAATAACGTCATATAGGTTTATGAGAAAAAAGTCGTAATGTTGTGAGAATAAAGTCATAACTTTACAAGAAAAAAGTTGTAGTATTATGAGAATAAAGTCATGATATTATAAAGTAGTAATTTTACGTGTTATAATACATGACATGATTGATACCAATGGATTCCTTAGGTTTCATTTTTCTTTTGTATTACTATAATTTTTTATATTACTATTTATTCTATTCTATTTAGTGTACTTTTAGCTTATTTATTAGCTAATTACTTAGTTTTTACCAATTGTTCTCACTGAATTACTGAGTGGTGGATGTGTGAAACACAATTTCGTTTTTATGTGGAGCATAAAAATTATAAATAAAGGAATCTTGAATCTTGAAAAAAAAGAGAGAAAAAGCTCAATGATCCCAACTGTGAGTTTTTTTTTAAATTTTTACCTGGTACATCTACACTTTTTTTTTTTTTATCTCTAAACAAGTAGGCTCTATTTCTATATTGTTACCCTAATGTCCAAGACATTACATTTTTCTGTATTTTAAATCATTAATAAGGTGCGCCACAAATCTTACATTTTATTTTTTTTATTGAAGTTTTAAAGCAAAAATTTTGCCTACTGCATGTTTAAATTAATTTTTAATTTTAATGTGGTGTAATGTTTTGGGCAAAAAGAGGCTTTGAAGGTTCTTAACAGTATACTGTATGTCAAAGCCGTATAATATTATTACATGAAATTTAACACTGCATGGATAAGTCTGATAAGTCATGATAAGTTTGAGGTAAATATATTGGGGTAATTTGGCAGTAATTCCAAAGAAATTTCAAATAGGTTACTTGCTAATTATCATCTTTTGATGACCTGTAAAATCAAATGTTACCACTTTTTTATTTATTTTTTTGGGCCGTTTTATGCCTTTATTATAGTGACAGTGATGGTTGCCTAGCTACACGCGCGTGTTCTATGTTCTTCGTGATGTCATTCTATAATTCTTTATGACGCTCTATGTCATGCTACAATTCTCTATGACGCTATAAAGGGTTTGTGGAATTCTCTTTAGACTTCAACCTGTTATTTCTCTCACAACAGAAGTTAACTTGAGACTCATAGCTGACTGGACTTCTCAGTGAGCTAAACGCAAAATCTCTGGGAACCAAATCTCATCGCAGAACTTCGACTTCTTTATTGACTGAGTTGTATCGCACAGACAAAGTGAAGGTAAATAATTGCTTCTATCACAGATATGTAAAACACACACTCAGTAAGCAGAGAAATAGTTAGAAAATATTCCTATGTAACATGATTAATCCTTTGGGAGATTCATATTCAGACTGTGTGAGAGAGATGTTTCTCATCATTTTGTCAAATGGAGTTTGACAAAATGTTAGAAACACCTTTCAAGAAAATGTAATCCAGTCATGGACATGAATTCCCTTTTTTTACATTTCCTAATATAACTGCAAAGTTTCTAATTGTGCAAAAAACAAAACAATATTTTCAACTTGATGTTAGTTCAAATAGTTTAGTTTAATTACTTTCATGCACAGGTGAGTAGTTCCTGTAAGCCTATATTCAACTGGGTTAGGCAGTAATGTAGCACTGGTTGAATTTATAATTATTCAAAAACTGACATTGAGAGAAGTAATAAAAGAGGATACATATAATTATTTATATTATAAATATAATTATAAAAAGTTACTTGTATGACTATGTTGAAAATAAACATCAGTCTATATTCACAAAAAGAAGAGAAGATGGTTAAAAGGCTCGTCCAACACAAACTACAACCTCAAAAATGACTTTAGTTGAATCAACACATCAATCAAGTGTTTGACATAACTTGTGTGAGTGAGTGACTGACCACCTCCTCTGCTCTCTGGTTTACAGTCATGTCACGAAGAAGCGCTAGACTAACCGCGAACGGATACTACAACCTCCAAGGAGAAGCAGTCGTTTCCTACAAGGAGACTTCTACGTAAGCTGACATTTGTGTGTGTGTGTGTGTGTGTGCGTGCCACAGTCATGCTTGTATATTTCCTTTAGCCTACACAGGCTATGTACAGTATGTGTTTCACAGTCATAAGTTCTTCATTATACATCTTCAAAGCTCTCACTCTTTTCTCATTTTCATTATACAGAAGATCTAGGTGGTTTTCTCCAGGCAGTCGGAGAGAGACCGCCAGCAAGAAAACTGTCAGGTCTGTACCTGAGGTTTCTGTTGCTGGTGGTCTGCCCGACTGCAGCCGCAAGACCAATTGGGCCAGCAGGGCCTTTAGGGCCTGTAGGAAAGGCAAAATCGTCAAGTCTGAACCTGACGATTCTGCTAGCAACCTCAGGACCAACTGGGCCAGCTTTGCCAGCAGGAGCAGCAGTTGTCGCTGGCTGTTCTACATGCTGCCCGTGTGTATTGGTAAGCGATCTCTCCTTCTACAAACAATCATATCTTGTTCATCAGCTTGTGTGTTTTTACACTGTAGAGTGTCTGTCTTTTGAATAAAACATCCCTGACCTGTTTCTCCAATACTTTCTCTCCATCCATCAGGAATTGTAATCTTCACCCTGGGTCTCCTCATGCACATCAACTCTCTGGGCTCCGGACTCTCAGCGTCATCTGGACCAACAACCCAGCTGAATACGGTATGACACTTAAAAGCAGCTTGGCTTTCTCTTTTACTTCTTTTTATTCTTAATGTGCACCTATAAACACAATCACAGCCCAAATATGTTCTCACCTACATGTGAAACACACAATGATGTCAACATGCACCATTAAAATGAATCTCCTGTCACTTACAGGTCTTGAGCCCATATGAGCAGCTGGAGAAGCAGGTGAGATTGCTTCAGGACGAGCTGGTGAGGTTGAAGAGGATCAACGAGCCGCCACAATTGGACAATATGGCCAACTTTGCCCTGGAGTCGCAAGGTGAGACATCTAAATCACGCTCATCATTTTCATCTGTCAGATTGTAATTTGCACATGTGCTTTTTAGTTTTGAGCTGGTTGTCTCACTTTCTTTGTGTGTGTTTTTGTGTGCAGGGGCCCGAGTTTTACATCAGTGGTCCTCGAAAACTCGCAAATATACCGAACCGATGGTTTCCATGTGGGATGTCCTGGTTCCGTTTTGGCCACCAGAACCCGTCGACCCAGGAATTGTCACTCAGGTAGGAACTAGGAACTACACACACAACACACATGGCTAGGCGGTATGGCAATATTAAATAATGGTTTGGATTGTTTTACTGTCTATTTTGTTATACCACATACCATCTAAACTCTTTTTTATACTCTTTCTTTCTTCAGGGAGGACCAACCGTGGCCGGACGCTGCTGGCCATTTGATGGTCAGCGTGGACATTTAGTCCTCGCCCTGTCCCATCCAGTCACCATCAGCCATGTGACACTGGGTCATATTTCCAAGACCTTGTCGCAAACTGACATCTCCACCGCCCCAAAGATGTTTGCTGTCTATGTAAGTCATAAATTTAAAATTGTTCCACTGCAGACGTCCTGTGTATTTCACTGTCACATACACGGAGAACAACAAGGTGTTCAACTGCATCTCTATCTTTCTCTCTTGCAGGGCATGACGACTGAAGAGGATGAAGGTACCCTACTGGGAACCTTTCTTTATGATCAGAACGGGGAGTCGGTGCAGACTTTCAAACTGTCTGTGAGTATTACATCATGCAATGAGACACATGCACATGCATTTTTTAAATTTCACCCACAAGCTAATATATCATAAGAATTACAGTTTGTCTGTCCTCATTATAGGCTACTTTTTATATCCATTATGTCCCATCCTCTCAGTTTTTCCTCAACTAACCCTCTCTGTTCATTTCTCTATCTCTCAGGATCAGCAGAAAGGCGTCTTCAGCCACGTCAAGTTGCAAGTGGAGAGCAACTGGGGTCATCCTGACTACACGTGTGTGTACAATTTCAGGGTCCATGGGGACGCAGAGGAGCAAACACCGTCTTCAGGGTGAGTATTTGTTCCAACAACCATCTGTGAATAAGTAGGCTGTTGTGGAATTTGCAGTGATAAAAATATTAGCAAATGGCTATGTGGAGCACCAGTGCTGGTGTAGCCACAGGGTGGGTGGGTGGGTTGCTGGGGGGAAGTGTGGTGTACCGTGAGTGTTCACCATACTTCCTCCCGGCAAACCTTTTCCCTGCCAGGTGACAGAAAACTGCTCGGGAGAAGTGTGGTGTACCGTGAGTGTTCACCATACTTCCTCCCGGCGAACCTCTTCCCTGCCAGGTGAAAAGAAAACTGCTGGGGAGAAGTGTGGTGTACCGTGAGTGTTCACCATACTTCCTCCCAGCGAACCTCCTCCCTGCTGGAGGCTCCATGTTACATGGCTGTCTACAATGCAGTGTGAGGGGGAATTAGCCATTTGCTGGTATTTTCCGTCACTCCGAATTCCACAACACAACATCTCCTACTTATTCACAGATGGTTTGAGGGCTGCACGGTGGCTCAGTGATTATTAGCACTGTAGCCGCACAGACAAAGGACCGGTGATCGGTCCTGGCTCTGCCTCTCTGTCTGTGTAGAGTTTTTATATTCTCTCCGTGCATGCATGGGTTTACTCCGGGTACTCCGGTTTCCTCCCATACACTAATAATAATAATAATTTGACAATAAAGATCAGGAAAATTACTTCTGCTTGTTTTATCATCTATTTGAAATCCTTAAGTTCAGTGAACTTGATATAGGTATAAAATGACATACAATAAAATAGAATATAAACGTGAAAAACTTAACCTCTATGAATTTTGATTCCAACCATCAGAGTATGTAATAAACCGGTACACACGTTAAGATCTTAATCTGTAATATGTTTATTTTTTATGGTTTTCAGCACTTTCTAAATGTCCTTACCACATTACAATAACGTTCATTTTATACATTTTCCTTTCTTAAATTATATAATATTTCTAAGACAGTTAAATTAATATTCATCAAGCTTTGTGCATCATTGTAAATATTGATATAAAAACATTTTCTAAAAATAGGGGATTTCATGATCTTCTCTACGCCCTGAAAAAATTAGAGAGTAACCATGGACGTCTTCATACACAAAAAATATAAAATATGTGTTTTTTTATAACAGATATTGCAATTCTAATGTCTAATGACCTTACATTAAGGACATGTTGTGGAAATGACATTTTGCTAATATTGCAAATAAATGGCAGCTAGCAAGGTCGGCTACGTTAGCTTTGACTCTTAGCATTTAATATACATGAATTCAACAGTAATATTAAGTTATTTTTAAAATACACAATTACTCAGCTGTATCGTAAGGACACACAATAAATACTTTATTTTCTAAAGCCTGAAAACAGAGCCTTGAGGAGGTGCAGAAGTCTAGTTTTCTCTCAGAAAATGTGAATTACAATATGCTGAAAGGTTATTATGGAGTTTTTTGCCGAATGATGCCAAAAACTTTCTGCCTACTGCTGCTTTAAGAGGAGTGTAAAATATCAGCAGCTGTAGCATACTAATAATAACAAACTGCAAGAGGAAAGGAGGGGACTGCAAGTGCAAATACACCTTGGAAATATAGAAGAAAAGGCTACTTACTTTTCCAAAACAAACCCCAAATTTGCTGTCTTTAAAAAATAAAAAATAAACTCTTTTGAGTAAAATAATAATGTTAAATAATGGGAATCAAAGCAGACCTGCACTCTGTACGTTGCTGCATCGTTTCACAAATCAATGAATGCACAGAGCGCTCAGAGAGTAGTTCGGTTACTTTGGAATAATATTTGGACTAATAATTCAGATTCCTGAGGGTACAGATAAATGCCCTTACCAAAAGGAAGGTTATTCAAGTGTGCTATTAGTATACTTCTTTTAAACCTAAAATAAGAGAGTAGACTTTCAGTTTACTTTTTATGTACTTATCAGAGATATACTTAACAAAACTATACTTAAGTATACTTGGCTTATACTTGTACTGAATCTTTTGATCAAGATATACTTAACAAAAGTATAAATTAGTATACTTGTAGTATAAAAACTATTTAACTAGTTTACTGAGTATACATTAAAGTGCACTTTCATAAACTATAACGTGCGCTACAAGTATATACAAGTATACTTGCAGTATAAAAAACTATTAAAATAGTAGTTTACTGAGAGTATACTTTAAAGTGCACTTTCATAAACTATAAAGTGGGCTACCAGTATAAAACTAGTACATTATTAGTACAATACTTACACTTAAAGTATACTTTTCTAAACTAAATAGTGGGCCTATTTAGTCCCAAGAAGTATTGAAGTAGTACACTTACAAGTATAAAACTAGTAAACTATCTGTATACTTATAGTAGTAGTTGTAGTACAAAATAAGACTTAAATGTAAACTAGTTGTGTACTCAAAGTTTACTATTCATACATATACTTTTATGAACTAAAAAGGGGCCAATTTAGTCCCAAGAAAAAGCAGTACGCTTGTAAGTAGTACTTTGATATTAGTATACTTACTACATAAAGTATACTTGGGAATATATACTTGAACTTTACTTAAGTATACTTAATAAAATAAACTTGAAGTATACTACTTTTTCGTAAGGATGTGAGGTTTATTTCTAAATATATGCATGAGTTTAAATACCAACTGCAGTTTACGGACTTAAACAGCCCAATAGTTACAGAGTAATCACATGAGTGTAACGCGTCACGGCCTCTGTTCACTTCCAGCTGTTGCACTATGAACTGTGGGCGTGTTGGTTGTTGCGCTCTCTCTACCACTCTCAACCTTTAGCACATGATTAGGTGGATAACAGTACAGTAAACTTTGTTGCCTGACTACCTCTCCAGAATTAAACCATGGCGCTTCAAGCGAGAGCTCTGGTCACCTCTAAATGGCTCGCGGAGGCGCTGCAGGTCCAGGGGAAAATGCGCATCTTGGACACTTCTTGGTTTTTGCCCAAACTGCGGCGCAATGCCAAGAGCGAGTTCAAGAAGAGGCACATCCCGGGCGCAGCTTTCTTTGACATAGACCAGTGTTGTGATAAAACGTCTCCTCTGGACCACATGCTCCCGTCAGAGAGGATTTTTGCAGATTATGTCAGTAATTTGGGGATAGAGCGCGAGACGCACGTTGTGCTGTACGACGCCAGCGAGTTCGGCGCGTTCTCGGCACCCCGCGTGTGGTGGATGTTCCGGGTGTTCGGGCACAGCGCGGTCTCGTTGCTCAACGGGGGGCTCAGGAACTGGGAGCTGGAGGGTCGACCGGTGAGCGGCCGGTACGTCAGACCAACGCCGTCCGAGTTCAAGGCCTCCCTGAACCGCTCCTGGATCAAGACCTATGAGGACATCCTGGAAAACCTGGACACCAAAAGGTTCCAGGTAGTGGACGCCAGGCCCGCGGGCAGGTTCAAAGGCCTGGACCCTGAACCCAGAGACAGTGAGTAGTCTGCAATGAAGACACTGTTCCCTTCAGGTCTTCAGCAGCTTGGAGTTTAGCATGAATCAGTGACCAGACTGAACGCAGCTATAAATTATGGATCCTATTCACAGGAAGATTGTTTAGGTAGATTATTACTAAAGGTCTATGGAGGACGGAACCTGCCAAAATAAATGAATAAATAGATAAATGACTCGATAAATAAATATGTCATTAAATGTAGCAAAATAATCTAAAAAATATTTGTAGCCAAAAGTTGTTATTTCTGTTTTAATTTGCTTCTTAATTTATTTGTTTGTATTAAGTAATTGATAAAAAAAATAGTGAATAATTAATTAAGCCCCCTCATTTGCATAATGAGGCATAATGCATAAAGAAATGTATGAAGAAAAGAATATAGAAATAAATAAGGTTTGGGAAATAAGGGGTGAAATGCAAAGGGAAGGGAATAAATGAATAAAAAATATGCAAAAAAAAGTGAATAAATAAGAAATAAATGCAAAAATAAATAAATAAATATAAAAAGTAATATAAATACATAATATATATTTACATAAATAAATAAAAGGGGAAATTAAACAGAAGAGTAAATAAATGAGGGAATTAATACAAATATAAATAAATAAGTAAATTAAAACAGAAATATCAATTTATGTCACATTTTATCAATTAATTAATGGCTACATTTATTTCTTAATATTATTTTTGCTAAATTTAATGACATTTATTGAGTCATTTATTTATTTATTCATTTATTTTTGATTTTGGTAGGTTCCCTCCTCCATAGGCTACCTCTGTTCCTGGTCTCCTGACTTAATAAATTAGGTTTATTTCTCAATCCACAACAGGTTTGAGGTTTGATTCATACATAATCTCATAATCTTATCTTGCTTGTGTTTAATTAAAAACACCTTTAGCTGCCCCAAGAAGAATGAATCAATATTGATTGCTCACAGACAGGTATGCAGCGAGCTGAGCCTAAAGCACCGGACAACACAAACACATAAGGAGAGCGAACAATAAGGACATGCTCGCATAACCATGTACTGACCCACACACACACACACACACACACACACACACACACACACACACACACACTGCAGAAGGACAGTAGCCGGTAGACTGAATGGCCTAGATATTGTCCACCCTTAGATATGTAGATCTTTTCAGATAGCAGTCTTGATAAGACACCAGTAGTACGTGCCTTTTCTCATTCACTTCTCACACACCCACAGTAATACACAGTAATACACACAGGTGTGCTGTTAGAGAGCCCATCCACAGGTGAAACTCCATATGAAAGCAGTCTCAGCAGTGAACTTTGACCTCAGGCAAAGGAGATGTTTTGTCAGCCGTATATATTTTAGGGAAGTGTGAGAGAAACTGGTATTCCCCTTTTTGTCAAATGAAGTGAATTATTTTGCTCCATAATTCCTGTATTTATAACATAGAATAGAACTTCTCCGTTTTTGTTACAGCTGTGATAATCCTCACAATTATCTTGGTATCTCTACTCTACTCTTTTGGTACAGACCGAAATAGCATTGAATAACTTTGAATAAGATATATGCCTTTAAAATATGACTGTATTTTATTTAGATAAAGTTGTACAGCTGGAAGTTTGTCCTCTTTTGTTAAGAGGAAATGCCTTTACCTTTTAAACTATTGAAAAACTGTTGTTTTGGTAATAAAACTATTGGTGATCGTAGTGAAAAACTTCAAACAATGATTCTCCCTACTCGCTATATGTAGTCTCTGAGATGACAGAGTAATACATTAACACTTGATAAATATACTGTATGTCCCAGGGGCGGCTGTAGCTCAGTGGGTAGAGCGGGTCGTCGGTTCTATCCCCGGCTCCTACAGGCTGCATGTCGAAGTGTCCTTGAGCGAGACACTAAACCCCAAGATGCTCCCCGGGCGCTGACAGCAGCTCACTGCTCCTAAAATACTTAGGATGGGTTAAATGCAGAAGTCAAATTCCATGTATGTACCTGTATATACTATGGCAAATAAAGGTTTCTTCTTCTGTAGTTCTTCTACCAACTACGTCACTGTCACGTCAAATGACGGCGCTGGACGCAGGAAGAACAGATTTTGCAGCAGATTACGTATTGTTTCAATCGACTATATTTAGCATCAACACTGATCTGACGTCCACATAAAAAATGAGCAGAATTTTCCCTTTAAGTTGAATCACAACCTCAGTCTGAATGTCTCAAACAAATCCTGAACATAATGAGCTTCTATGTGGTGCAGCGCTAGTTTATGAGATGTTTCTGTTAAAGTCACCTTAGTCACACTCTCTCCTTGTGATTGACAGACACAGAGCCAGGCCACATCCCCGGCTCCATCAACGTGCCCTTCCACTCCTTCCTGTCTCCGTCGGGTCACTTCCTGCCCAAGGAGCAACTCCAGGCTCTGTTCGCCCGGGCTGGCGTGGACCTCACCCGCCCCGTTTGTGTCTTGTGCGGCTCGGCCGTGACTGCGTGTAACGTGGCGCTGGCGGCCCACGAATGCGGGCACCCGGGGGTGTCGGTGTACGACGGCGGGTGGTCGGAGTGGTACACCCGTGCCGTCCCCGAGCACGTCTTATCTGAAGGACGGGGGAAACATGTGTGATTGGTTCAGGATAGCAGGAGGTGATGGGTTAAGACTGGATACGACTGGATGACAAGAAAGATGATGTTCTTTAGGTTTAAAGGAATGGTTTCATCTTTTGGGAAATACTTCCTGCTTATATGTATGTATGCTAAATAAGAAACTACAGCCCACAGACGGTTAGCTTAGCTTAGCATAAAGACATAGAGCCTGGCTCTGTTCAAAGTTTAAAAAAACTGCCATCCAGCACCTACGAGTTTTACTAATTTACACGTTACATCTTGTCTGTTTAGTCTGTGCGCCAAAAGAACAGTAAAAGGGACAAGTTGTCGTCGTCAGAGCCAGGCTAGAAGGCTTGCCGCGGTAGTCGGTGTTACCGGTGTGACACGGTGGTCGGGCACACACCGATTACGTTACAGAAATAAAAAACACTTAGTTCATTTTGCCGTGAGGAGGATGGAGCGGTCAGACACACCGCCACCCGTCGTTAAAGATCAAAGTTAGCATGCTACACATATTGACCGTCACATTTTCTTGTAAAACGTCCGGTGTAATCGGTAACACCGGTGTTGTCACACGTTTATTAACCGGTGGGATAATTTACTAACCATCACATCCCTACAGGCTAGCTGTTTCTACCTGCTCCCAGCCTTTATGCTAAGCTAAGCTAACGTCCTGCTTTGCTGTAGTTTCATATTTAGTGTACAGTCATGAGAGTGGTATCAATTTTCTAATTTATTTCTCGGCAAAAAAGCTAAGAAGCAAATTTCCCAAATGTGAAATCCAAATACATCACTAAGGGACATTTTTTAAGACATGAATAGAAGCCTTGACCATGTGAGCACTAAACTTGACTGTTTAATCAGTTTTAAAACTGGAAAAAGGTTTGTTTACAGCTGTAATGCTTATGTTGGAATAAAAATCTTTGAATCACAATGAGCCGGGAGTTGTGGGAATCTCATGTACATCTACTCCTCATGTAAATATATGTGTTTGTGTATTTGTAGGGACTTTAAGCCGAAGATAGAAGGGACACAAACTGTCCTGAGATAGAGATAATCACCAGTTAAAGAAAAGTGCCCTCACAGAATGATTTGAGTCCAATAAATGTTTAAAATTACTGCCATGTTTTGTTGTTTTTAAATAGTTCTTTAAATTGTCCCACAGCACATACAATACACTATTTTCAAAGCTCATTATTATCTTGATTTATCTGTGGCAACCGTTATCAGGTTCCCAGGCTGTGTTGGTGGTAACAAATATTACATTTTTATATAACTATTGTAGGAGCTATTTATTTGTTAGTATTTAGTTGTTGTTTTACTAATAAGTACTGTTTGATTTATTATTCTAGTTTGCTTTATTTAGATTTGATTTTTGATAGCGTTCTCTTTTGCGAGTTATTTGTTTAGTTTAATTATTTTCATGTTTAGTATATTTAGTATTTTGTTTTCTTTTTTTCCCAATTTTTTATGAATTGGGTAAAACTGTGGGCACCTGCGGTTATATAGATAGGTAGATAGGTAGGACCAGCATGCACCTGGGTGGGCTTATGTTTTTTTACCAGCACAAGAGAGGCAGCGACATCCATGTTTTCTTCGCGCTTCATTTGCTTGCTTTTCTTGGATAAATATATCATCAGAAACACATACATTTGCATGTACAGTGGACTCTTTTGCCTGCGTAAACCACATACCCATAGTGCGCCAGACCCAGTGGCCATTTGATTTAGATTTTTCCGACAAATGGCCACTACAACTATTACCTCGACATGTTTGTGGTCCACCTCTTATAATTCACTTTACCTTCTTTCTTAAACATCAATTGCATGGTGTTGCCATATGACAACTATTACTCTATCTCAAAATTACTAAAAGGCACTATCATAACATCCATGCTTTACTGTTCGGTTGTGAAAATGGGATCTTATACTTAAATGTGACAAATAATTGATCATCACATGAGTAGTAAATCCCGTTTGCACTTCCTTTTTCCATGTGACACTGAGAAGGTCACATTCTGAGGGCGAACAAAGCTGACTAATTGTTCAATATTTAGGCAAAATTCCTTCAAGAAAAATGACTGATGATGATTATTTTAGAGAAGTGAAGTGACTGTTTAAATAACACAGCTTCAAATAAAAGGGAACTGAAGCTTCTAAAATTCCTGATTTCCTCTTTTAGTTTGAAGCAGTCACTTGTCGAGTCATGGTCATTCCGGAGTAATAAAGTCCTCTTAAAAGGCTTTTTGTCGTACAAATGACACAAAAAGGAGTCAACCTAATTTTTCATCTTTGCTGTTCCAGGCTGAAGGAGTAGCCGTCTCGTCCTGGCCCTAACTGGTGAGTGTGGTGATCTGATAAAGAAATTATTTCTGTTATCTCGCTGTGAACATGAGCTCCATTGTGCTGAAGATAGATCGACCTACAATGAAAATGCACAGCCAAAAACTTTCTGAAATCAGTTTTTTTAAATATAGGTATATTAAAACCCCATGTCATTTGTATAATGTATATACCATTGAAGTTTGCCACTGTCCCTTTTCAAGAGCAACATTATTTTCTTTAGACAATTAGTGGTTAGAATTGTTTAGTGAAGAATATATGAAGGCCTTTTAATTTTCTAACAACAAAATCATTTAATGTCTGGATTTGACACAGATGTCATATGAAACTAGGAAACCTAAAAAAATCCACTGGTACCAACCGTGTGAAACTATTATTATAACTAACTTATATTCTCCTAATCGTAAATGGTGTATTTGTATATTTCTGCATACTGGGGTCCCCAAACAGTCTTGAATTACATAAATTGGGTATCACTGTAAAGCTGAGACTGTTGTGGATCCAATGAGCCCAACTGTGTTCATGTGTGATGATGTTAGTCCCCATAGGAGCCATTTCATTGTAGTGAGACCATTTTTTTTTTAACTTGACTTCACTGTATAAAATGACCTGTGGTGACCTCTAGGATAATCACAGCCTCATGAAACTTTGCAGCCACAAACTAGAGACCTAGAGCATTCAGAGGATGGATGGATTTCCTAGGAAGATTGACAGTAAGGGGGTTTCTGAGCAGTTCACATAACAGAAGTGCTCGCCATCCAATCGCCGAAAAATGCAATTCTTGCAGAAATCTCCAAATGTCAAAAGTTTTTTGATACCAAATCACAGCATGGCTTTTTCTGTGGTGTTGCTTAATCAACCTTGGAGGGATTATTGATCATTTGTTTATTCATCATCCAAAAATGGTTAACTTTAGCACCAAATCTATGTAACAAATGGTATCAACCCACAAATTGCTGCAACAATTTATGAGACATAATAGAGCATGGGGATGGTCATCATATACTTTGATCATAATGTTTTAAACCCTTTACAAGTTATTCTAATTAATTAATTCATGTTTATTTTTGATTTATGACTAGAAGAACTTGATACACAGTGCTGAGCTGATGTACACCACTTCTATGTGACATCTACTGTTGACCTGCTATCTCCCCCTAAAGACCCCCTGTACCCCCCTAAAAAAGACTAAAACGGGTCTATTGTGGGTCTCAGAGGGTTAATGACAAAAAAAAAAAAAATGATGGTGAATTCTAACAGTTTCCACTTGAGGGCAGCAAAACGTCTGACAATTGAGTTTTGGACCCGATGGAGAGACTAATATCTCCCCACTCTTCAACCAAGGTGCAAGTCTTCAGACCTACCTGTTATGTATCCTAGTGGTCTACAATGTTAATGTTAGGTTGTTCATATTTACCTGTTGCTCACATAGCAGTATATTAAGTCTTTTTTTGTATCTTCCTTTTAACTCCAATGAAGTCATTAAAGGAGCAAGCACGCTCACTCTCAGACTACCGCTGCCTCGATCGATTAGTTTGTTTGTGCTATTGTGTGACTTTGGTGAATCCGAACTAAACACAAACAAACTAACCTACCGTGTTCTGTGAGGTAAAATTACTGTTTTTTTTCAATGGAGTGCTTTGGCAGAATATTTACATATTATAAGTTTAAGCCGTGTTTTATTCTGCAGTATTAACACAACCAATGAGGTTTTATGAAATATAATCACACGAACCGTTTCCACTCCCTCCCCCTCTTTTTCATAGACCCGTTTTTGTCTTTTTTAGGGGGGTACAGGGGGTATTTAGGGGGAGATAGCAGGTCAACAGTAGATGTCACATAGAAGTGGTGTACATCATCTGAAAGCTGGGAACCTGGAGATTAATTTGAGATGCTGCTCAGCACTGTGTGTCAAGTTGTTCTAGTCATAAATCAGAAATAAAACAAAATATTGATTAATTAATTAATTAAAATAGATGTTTAAAGTGTATACATTATAATAGAAGTATGTGATGGCCATTCCCATGCTCACTTATGTCTCATAAGCAGCAATTTGTGGGTTGATACCATTTGTTACACAGATTTGGTGCTAAATTTAACCATTTTTTACAATGCGCAGCATTTACGAAATGCGCTGCAAGAAGCTCACAACACAACGGAAACTGTTTCCAGGGGACTCTAAAAAGCGATGCACACGGCTGGGACACTTGTTGCCATGGTTTGTGGCGTATGGAAGTATTAAGAGAACTGGATACAGCGTTGGAGGCGGGGCCCCGTTCATTCCTATGAAAGTTGCTCAGTGGCGCATGAAGCCTAAATGGCTCGACTTCCGAGTGGAAAAGTACCCGGATCTTGGGACATGCGCAGTAGCGTCCGCTCGGTCGGTCGTCCCGCCGTCGTCACAGCTTGCGCTCCAGCCTCGGTCTGGGTCTCACTCACATGAACGGAGGAAGAGTGTTCATACTGGGAAGTTGATTCACCTCAAAAAAATTATCCGCTGAGTTACAGACGTCTCTTTCCCAATGTAAGTCTATGGGAAAAAACTTTTTGGGCCCAATGGCATCACGTGATGGACACGGAAGTTGCAGTTCTGCCGTTCGGCCACTACAAAAGTCCGGATCGACGACCGGCGCACTTCCTGGGGGCTTTGTATGAAGTTATAAAGTGCTCCAGGGATGACGTATTTTTGTAGTCCAACCAGGAAGTTAGCATCACCCTGGTTCCCTTGACAAAAACCCAATGGAATTGTTCCATTGGGTTTTGGATTGTTGCAGAAAATAAGCTCTCTCACGCTATTAATACTACGTCAGTTGCTCCGACCGTCGAATAACGCAGTGGATGGGTTTACATTGGAGTTAGTTGAAAAACTGGTTAGTCACATACTGTAGCTAAAGGATGCCTCCGTCCTTCAGTTTCCGACCAAACGGTGGTAATTGACGAGTTGGGAGTGAACAGGTTGAATAAGCACATTTCCCCCAAAATGTCAAACTTTAAAATAGACTAAAAATGGATCTCCCCTTTATGTTTGCAAAGCAAGGTAACAAGGAGGCACAAAATGAAGGTTCCTTGAGTTTATATTAAGGCATGTGTGTGAGGGTATTTTTGCATTTTAAGGGTTGTTTTAGGAACTTTTAGGGCCTAGTCTGGGTAAGCACACACTAACTTCTCACAAATGATGAATGATAGTAATACATTTTTTAAGAGGCAACAGTGAACCGAAACTTACGGTTTCTACTGTGCCTGAAACTACAAAGTAATAAATGTAAAAGGAACATGAACAGCAGTAAAAGAGAGCCAACCATTAAAGGGGTTTTCACCCTGTTCTTTTTACACTTCTTGAAACATGGGATTGCTTATCGGCACTCAGGGAAACCACACACTAACCACAGCTTTTTTTTCTCTTTACTCAGAAACTTTTTCTCTACGTCACTTTAGATAGTCGAGATAGTCTGGCTCTAGAAGGGAACAAAAGGTTTCAGTACATTCTGAATGAGTCTACAGACATGGAAACGACTGATCGATCATTTTGAATGTACGTGATGAGAAGGAAGAAGAGAAAGACTCTGGACAGGTAGGTTTGTGTGTAAATTATCTTTGGTCAAGAGCTATTTTTTTGATGTAGATCAGCCTTATTTTTCAGTGTGATGAATGAATGAGTCAGTGATGGGAAATGATGCTATAGCAGAAGTGGTAATGATGATGGAGAGGATGATAAGGCGAGTTTAGAAGTGGTTTTAGTGCGTGTCTAATGATGGTGATGCTGATGATGACCACATCTGCCATGATAATGGTTAAACAGCAAGATAAGAACAAGACATTTTGTAGTAAAAGTACTCCAATGACGTTTGATAAAATAACTTGAACTCACGGTCTTCTTCTTTTAATGGCCTCTCATGTTCTGCCAATGAAATGTGACAATGACAGGTGTTTGGACAGGAAATACATGTCTTGGGTTGCAAGTATGTAATTGTGGATACAAACTTTTCTAGCCTTAAAAAGAAGTCAATTTAGAGGTTGATAAATAGTCATGTCTATGAGCTTTTTCAAATTAAGAGTTTCATCCCAGTAACCATTTAAAACATCAAACTTTATGTTTTGAAAATACTGACTAATGAAGGTAGTTTGGTATGAATTTCACGGATTAATAATGTCCACAGGTAAATTATGACATCCTGCCATACATACATTATAAGTTTTCATACAAAAAGACATGTGGGGAGGTGGTGAGAGACGGTGGAGGAAGTGAGACACAGTGTGGGGGAGTGAGGAGAGAAAGAGAGAAAAAAAGTGACCCAGATAACTCTTAATAGGGGGGTGTTTAAAAAGCCATATCAGTAGTTTAACATGATCTTGTGTGTACAGCCACTCTGTGAGGCTGCGCTTTGGGCTAAATGCTAATGTCAGCATGCTAACATGCTCACAATGACAAACATGCTGATGTTACCAACCAAAGTATGTGGACAAATTTGGCAATTTTGACCGGATGCTGGTGCCAGAGGAAACGTGGGGAACAGTTTTCATGACATTTCACTCACATTTATTGAGACACACGGTCTGAATCATGATTGTCGGTACCAAATTTTGTAGCAATCTATCCTGTTAAATGTTGAATAAGTAATTTGACAAGCTCACAGTCTTATTCTGCTGATCAGTGACGTCGCTGCTGCTGTTTCAGGTTGTGCCGTTTACTCCTACGTGCTGCATGCTGCTGTCGCAAGTTATGTTGATTCCTCCCACCGTCACCCCCCCTATTTTCCAGTTAACCGAACCAACGAAAGCATTTTTCACTCTACATTTCAGTGAAACGTGTCTGCTGGGTTGCAGGTTTTAATGTGCTCCTCTCAACATCTCACACAATCCTCGCATTCAACTACTAGCTGTTAATGTAAAACTATTGAGATCCTGCAGTGCAATGCACCATACAAATAACTGGCTAATTCAGCTTCCAGCAGGCGGCAACCTGTCTCACCAATAGACTGTATATTAGAAGTGGACGTAGTCACCGGGACGTCACCCATTGGTTTGTGGGCTACGGTTTTGAAGCCTCGAGTTCGGCATTTTGGCCGTCGCCATCTTGGTTTACGGCAGTAAGTGTCAGAAGTGACACGAGACGATGGAGCTAAGTACAACCGGACGCTGAATAAAATATTTTTAGCCGACCAAAATGGTTATAATTAACTTTGATGAATGGAAAACACACTGTGAAAGGGTTAAAGTTGTAAGACGAAAACACGGACAACTCCCAGACCGGACAACGCCGTGGTAACGACCTGTCAAACACAAGGTAGCCCCGCCCTAAAGCATCCCCTGCTTTATGGTCTACGGGTCTTTTTCATTGTGCCAACGTGTCTCCTCGTTTCCTTTCCTCGCCTCCTCTTCTTGAGTCTTCGTCCCGCTCACGGGAGATGCGAGCGGAGGAGGCGAGGAAGCGAGGAAATATGTTTTTAGAGACATGAGACGTCCTTTCCTATGAAGCGTAAAGTGAAGCAACGTCTGTTTCTGATGATCACAGCAGGATCAGCTGTCAGTCGGCTTTAACAGCTGTAGAGACTTTAGATGGAGTTTGTGTCTGAAGTGTACTAATAATACTAATAAAGAAACATAGTTATCTGTGTTTTCTTTCTATAGCCTGTTACCTGTTTAACAAAAACCTGCACACCTTGTTAATAATAAGCCGACCACCTCACGGTACCACCAGCTGTGAACTGTTTTTAAAGTCACGCACCTAGGCGGAGGTCTGCGCTCTCCGAGTGCCATTATAGTTTTGTTTTACTTTTGCACGGCAATTTTTAGGCGGACGTTTTACTAGCGTCCGGTAGTCGCTTTCAGTCCAAAATGGCAGAAGCGTAGCTTTGTGGCTGGGTGCTGATGTTGCGATCACTTGTTGGCATTATATGTTCTTTGACACGATAGATATTACGTCACGTTACTCAGACTACAACAATAAAATCTGTAGCTTCCTTCTACCTCCGCATAGACTCATATGAAACAAATATATTGATTCTGGCATTAAAAAAAAACCTAATGTTAAGTGAAACTAGCCACCTCAGCAGGCATTATTAATACATCTAAATTCAATGCTATAGCAGAACTGAGACTGTCTACTGCCTGCCAACATGGCAGCTGTTAGAGGCTGTGTCCTTAGTCGTCTTTGCATCAGTAACATCCTTCTTGCCGGGTAGTGAATGAGTTTTTTTCTTTTTAGAACCTTCAGTAGCTTTCTGGGAAAGAGAAAGGGGTTAGGAAGTGGTTTTTTTTTTTTTTTTTTCTGTACGTGTGTATAGTGGTTCTTTCCGTGCTGTTTGGTTTTGAGATGGAAGTGAGAGAAAACAGCTTCAGTCGTTATAGGGGAAGTCCAAATGTCAGAAGATAGATATAAACAGAACGAAAACGTATCTCAGTGAAAGAGGTTAGAAAGAGGTAAACCTACGAGCAGACTGAAGATGCGTTGTCTTGATTAAAAGTTGCTGCTTCCCCACTGAGGTTTTTCCCTCTATATCAGTCGCTGATCACATCTTCAGCTGGGGGAAGTTGTACAGCATGACTTTGAATCGTGTCATTGTGATGTCACAACAAGTTTCCTGGTTACACTTAATGTATCTCGTCACAGTTCCAATCAGCAACTTCATAGTGGGTTTTTTTGTTACACACTGACCGGTAAACGCCAATTTCTAACTAAATACTCCTAGTTTGCAGAGTACTCACATGATTTCAATCGTCATCCATTCCAGATAACAAATTACCCAAAAGAAGTCGTAATCAGTGACATAATTCAGTCGATAACTCGGCTCTACGTTTGGTTCATTTGGTTAAACTGAATATAAAATATCACCTCTTGTTATTGGCACTAGTTACCATCAGTTTACCAGTGGTGGAATGTAACTTAGTACATACAACACAGTCTCACAGCAGTTGATGAAATAGTCACAAAATTTAATCTATTTGATTCATGTACATAGACCTCAACATTTTTTCGTGACGCTCAGCACGACTTTCAACAACATAGTATTTTCCTACGAATGTCCAGCAACACGTGACGCACGTGTCAATATCTGCTACTACTAAAACTACTTAGTTAGGTTTAGGAAAAGATTGCGGTTTGGGTTAAAACAACTCCAGAAGTGCTGTAACTTAAAGCAGCGGTGGGTAGAAATGGAGCAAATATGATAAAAAAAAATATATTTTTATAAAACGGTCACTATATCCAGACAGTAGGTGCATGAGACAGGTAATCTGAAAAAAATCATGTGTCTCTGTGTCCTCCGGTGCTCCTAATGGCATCTGCATGATTTCACAGACTGGAGGAAAACAACCAATCAGAGCTGATCTGGAATCTGCCGTCTCTGAGCAGCTGTCAATCACTCGCCAACTCCGATCAAACGGTCAAACTAGGCAGCGCTGGTCAAATATGAATCAATATTATGTTACGTTAATGCCTATTTCTCTCCTCAAATGTTTTCAGAATCATCTTGTAGTGTACTGTTTAGCTGTAAAATGAGAAAGTTTGTGACCCGGCGGCCATTATGAGATCAAATTGAGGGAATACCAAGCACCCAAAAGGCACGTCGGCCCACCGGGAAAGGGCCCGGTCTATCAGATGGCCAGTCCAGTCCTGGGATCAGTATTCACTGAGACGGTTTCATAACCAGTTAAAAGTTCCTCATAGTAACTCTGACTATAGATAAGTACCTCATACAACTATCCCTTTAAAGGAACAGTGTGTAACATTAGGGGGGATCTATTGGCAGAAATGGACTATTAACTAGTGTATAATCACCTGAAACTAAGAACCCTGTTTTCGTTAGCTTAGAGTGAGCCGTTTATATCTACTAAGGGAGCAGGTCCTCTTCACGGAGTCGGCCACCATGTTTCTACAGTAGCCCAGAACAGACAAACCAAACACTTTTCATGTCGGCCATCGGTGGTTCTCCTTCACGCTGGCACACGGGAGATGTTTCAGTTGGTTGCAATCTGCAACCTCACCACTAGACATACTTGTCAACCCTACCGATTTCCCCGGGAGATTCATGTTTTTCATCGCCCTCTCCCGGGTTTCCTCCCCGGGTCACAATTCTCCCACATTTCTCCCGATTCGTGAGCAAATTTCCACACCTTTTTTTCTTATTCGTTATCTCAACATGTTTCTGGCACAGTACAGCGTGTATAAGCTCTAATGTTTCTACACGGTCGGTGTTGGGGAACGCAGGTAGGAGCTGGTCTAGTTATTAGACAATATTAAAGAAAATTATCAATATTAATAAAATTAATATTACTTAATTATCAATATATATTAATAATAACAGGGCACCAAATTACATTGGTACATAAGCTCAAAAGATCAGATGTGGCAAAGCCAGCTAACCAAATATCCTGACTACAACACTATCACAACAGTAAAACTTAATGAATTCCATCAAACCAAATCAATACATGTATATTCACCGAAGTTAAAGTTGAACAGTCTTGCTCAGCCGTATGCAATTACTAATGCTAAGGTAAAGCCCAGTACGTTACCACTACATGGAAGAAAGGGGTTGTAATTCCAAGGAGGGATTGGAGAAAGTCGACTGGAGAAGGTTGTGGTTCCAGGGTCGTAGTTGTTGTTGTCCTTGCTGTGTGAGATCCTGTTGTGCAGCTGGAAGGAAACTGGTCCAGTCCTGTTTCTGCAGCTTGGTGGCTCTCCGCTAACTGCCTTGGTTGAAGTTAGTTAAAATGGTTTCTGAGTCCATGGGTGGAGCTACTCAATGAGTGACCCCAAAGGAATCCTGGGAAGTGCAGTTCATGTCTTTGCCACCATCTTGGATGGTCAGGTCCCAACAGTCGGCAATAGAGCTACACCAAATGTCTTTTACCGGTGGAGGAGAGCTGCTTCCGACACTGCGACGCGGTTTGAGCTGTGTTCACCGCACATCACAGCAAAGTGATGGCGTGGAGCAAGCCATTGGAAATAAAATGTTTCAAAGCGCAGTGGTGCCATTGTCACATTCCTGTTTTGCAAGACGGGCTTCACTAGATGTAGCTTTGGTTGTTTCGTGCTTCCATCGAGTTTGTGTTGGAGTCTGAGTTGTGGTGGGGGCTGGTTGTTCGTTTGCGTTAGTGAACGTTAGCTATGGTTGCCCACTGTTAGCCCTGAAGCGGAGCTGAAGAGAGTAAAGGCACCAGCGAGAGCGCATAATTTATGACGTCACATCCGTTGGCTTTTCCCAAAAAAAACGTCCCGGGTTCTTCACATTAAAAGCAACCTGCAGGCTGATAGTCGTGGAAGGTCTAATTTTTTAGGTTAGGTTACAACATGTGAGGAGCGGGCTGAAGAGCAAGAACGCAAAGAGCGGGAGCAAAAGGCAGAGGAGGAGAGGATTCGCATGGAGAACATCTTGAGTGGCAATCCATTGATCAATTTGGCAGGGCAGCAGCAGCAGCAACAGCAGATGACCCAGAGTCAGAATACTTTCAGAGTCAAGAGAAGGTGGGATGATGACGTCGTGTTCAAGAATTGCGCCAAAGGAGTGGACGAAGCACGGAAGGAGAAACGCTTTGTCAATGACACACTGCGCTCTGAGTTCCACAAGAAATTCATGGAGAAATATGTAAAGTAAAGGACTTGGTGTCTGGTAATTTTATTGTCTTTTTCACAGACCGGAGGACCTGGATCCCAGCTAGGGGAATTCTGTTTTAATCAGTCAATAAAATAAACGCTACAAAATAAAAAGATAAAGATTGAATGCGCTGCTGATCCTGAGTTAAAGCAGCAGTGGGCGAGATTGGAGCAAATATTATATTTTTTGTAAAACAGTCACTATATCCTGACAGTAGTGCATGAGACAGGTAATCTAAAATAAAAATCATGTTCCTCTGTGTCAGCCGGTGCTCCTAACGGCATCTGCAAGATTTCACACACCGGAGGAAGACAACCAATCAGAGCTGAGCTGGAGCCTGCCGTCATCTGCACAGGATGAGAAGGAGAAGGAAGCAGTGAGTCACACCCTGAAGCAAGAGCAATTCTTCAAACCCCCCCCCCCCCAAAGCTTTGGAAACCAACCATCCTGGTGGTTCGAGATCTGACACCTTAAATGGAGAGAAAGAAGAAAATCCATCTGTTGTTTCTTCGTCTGGCTTTGCTTTGCATTGATTGAGACTTTAGATGGAGGTTGTGTCTGAAGTGTACTAATAATACTAATAAAGAAACACAGTTATCTGTGTTTTCTCTCTATAGCCTGTTAACTGTTTAACAAAAACCTGCACACCTTGTTAATAATAAGCCGAACACCTCACGGTACCACCAGCTGTGAACTGTTTTTAAAGTCATGCACCTTGGCGGAGGTCTGCGCTCTCCGAGTGCCATTATAGTTAGGGCCCGAGCACTGACCGCAGGTCTGCGAAGGCCCTATTGTAATTGGTCCGTTTATTATTCTTATTCTTATTATTAGGGCCCGAGCACCAATGAAGTCGGGTCCGAGGACCCTATTGAAACTGTAATGTTTATTATTATTAGGGCCCGAGCACCGACGAAGTCGGGTCCGAGGACCCTATTGAAACTGTAGTGTTTTTTATTATTCTTTTTCTTCTCCCAAATGAATCGCGTTTTTGAGGCCTTTGCCATGCTTGAAAAGTTGTTAAACTTCGCACACTTATCAGAGGTGGTGAAAAATTTGATATTTTAAGGGTCTCGGACTCGGGTGTTGCAAAATGGCTCTCTAGCGCCCCCTAGAAAATTGGAAAAATTGATATCCGTTCTACGGTTTTACCTACAAGTATGAAATTTGGCAGACAGATGTATCATGTGGAGACGCACAAAAAAGCCTCTTGGAGGTATGCCCAAAATTCAACAGGAAGTCAGCCATTTTGAATATAATATGCGATATTCACCCATTTTTTGCGTTTTATAGGTCGCGTACTTTAACGAACTCCTACTACAAATTTAATCCGGGTCACAATTCTCCCGATTCGTGAGCAAATTTCCACACCTTTTTTTCTTATTCGTTATCTCAACATGTTTCTGGCACAGTACAGCGTGTTTAAGCTCTACTGTTTCTACACGGTCGGCAATAGAGCTACACCAAATGTCTTTTACCGGTGGAGGAGAGCTGCTTCCGACACTGCGGCGCGGTTTGAGCTGTGTTCACCGCACATCACAGCAAAGTGATGGCGTGGAGCAAGACATTGGAAATAACGTGTTTCAGAGCGCAGTGGTGCCGTTGTCACATTCCTGTTTTGCAAAACGGGCTTCACTAGATGTAGCTTTGGTTGTTTCGTGCTTCCGTCGAGTTTGTGTTGGAGTCTGAGTTGTGGTGGGGGCTGGTTGTTAGTTGGCGTTAGTGAACGTTAGCTATGGTTGCCCACTGTTAGCCCTGAAGCGGAGCTGAAGAGAGTAAAGGCACCCGCGAGAGCGCATCATTTATGACGTCACATCCGTTGGCTTTTCCCAGAAAAAACGTCCCGGGTTCTTCACATTAAAAGCAATCTGCAGGCTGATAGTCGTGGAAGGTCTAATTTTTTAGGTTAGGTTACAACATGTTCACACATTGGCAATAAAAAATGATTAAAAAACATTTATATGTGTAAAAACTTAGTCCCTTTAAAGAGTTGTGATTTTATTAGATGCCACATTGCCAGAACCTACAATAGGACGGCTTTGATGTGTCTGTTATAGAAGTAAAAAGGACCTAGTACAACCAAACTACTAAATACTGCTGGGCTGGGTGGCCTGGATCTACTAATACGGTGTTACACTATGGCTTTAAGAGGATCTGTGTACAGAGTAGTTCAGCTTCCCTTTTTCATTTTTTTTATAGTGAGAACTTTTTTTTTTTTTACATTCTCAAATACCAAAGAAAAATGACACAGGAGGATAACTTCCTGATTACTGGCACACTGGTTTGTTATCTATAATGCATAGAACTGGGAAGGCATACACTTCTCATAATGACAATAAGTTAATGATTATTATTTTCAGCAATCTGATTAGTGCTGTTTTAAGAAAAGGAAGTGAGTTAGCAGGAAGTGCACCTGTCAGTGCAATGGAACATTTGGGTTCTCAGAAAAAACACTCTGACCTTTATTAAACCTCATAAACAGGTGACCGGGCTGTCTGCAAGAATTTGTGCTGTTTCCCCTGCTGTGAACGGAAATTGTATATAAAATGCAATTTCCGTGCACAGCAGGGTAAACAGCACAAGTTCTTGCATACATATATATATATATCTCTATATATATATATATATATATATATATATATATATATTTATATATATATATATATATATATATTTATATATATATATATATTTATATACATATATATATATATATATATATATATATATATAAATATATATATATATATTTATATATATATGTATATATATATATATATATATATATATATAAATATATATATATATATATATATATATATATATATATAAATATATATATAATTTAGGGCTGTCAATCGATTATAAAATTGTGATTAATCGCATGATTGTTCATAGTTAATCACAAATTATCTGTTCCAAATGTACCTTAAAGGGAGATTTTTTCAAGTATTTAATACTCTTATCAACATGGGAGTTGGCAACTATGCTGCTTTATGAAAATGAACATTTCTTTTTTGTATAGAGAGTCCTTGAAAAGGTGTACTGTTATTGTTATTGTGCAGAGTGAAGGTTAGTTTTTGTATTTGGGGCTGTGGGTGTTTGTATGTGGGTGGGTGTGCAGTGGCCTGTAATAACCACACACACCACAGATCACACCTGACACACACACACACACACACACACACACACACACACACACACACACACACACACACACACACACACACACACCTTTAATTGTCATCCTGTTTTTGACAGACTCTAAATGTCAGCGTGGTTCAGATGCAAAAGCAACAACCGTTCATTATAATTGAATGTTTGCGACAAAAGGGCAAAGATAGAAGAAAGACACATGAAATAAGAGACATCAAACACCGTAACAGACTGGGGAAATGACAGGCTGCAGGGAAGTAAAGGACGGTAAATAATTAACTTGTACAGGGGGATAAAAACTGTAGTATCAACACTGAAGTAGCCAGCATCCACCTGTGTTAGGACCTACTGACGGATCAGTTTCTAGAAAGCAGGTGCACAACAAGTACTAGAATACGAACTTAATGATCAGCTGAAGAGGAAACTGCTCTGAAGTGTTAGCCACCAAAACTCAGAAGTAAAGATGGCTTCACACCCTCAGCGTAGGTGGACTGATCTTGATTTGTGATTAGGTTCCTGAGTAGTGACCTTCAAAGAGTACAACCTCTCCATCTCTATCTTAACTGGGTGGCGGTTTGCTATTTCCTGTGAGGGGGTAAAACTATATTTATAGTCTACTGTTCTTTCGCAGGGCATCAAATGGAATGAAACCAGCACTTTGAAGCAGATCCGGAGCAGCTTCACCAGCAGGTAAAACATTAAAAGTCTGGTAATGTCAAACACGTAGAGGCGGTTGTTTTGTGTGGTTCTAAGAGAGGATGTGATACCTACGCAGGCAGACAGCTGCTCTACTTTAATGTGGAGTATTTTCCTATTTTTTATGAGACATCGGAGTTTTACACCCACATCTAATGAAACAGGCTGTGATTTATTCATTATTTACAGCGGGATTATTCATGTTATTTCTTTATAAAAGACCGTTGCTATGTATAACAGACTGTTGCTATGTATAACAGACCGTTGCTATGGGCGCAGTTCTGATGTCGGACTCTGGAGGACCGTTTTTGTGTCAAATTATTGATTTCTTGAGTAAGTAGCCGTGTAATAAGCGGGATAATGTACAGCTAGCGGGTCATTGTTGTGAAATAAACCCCTTCAGGGTGATGCAAGGCGGTCGGGGCAGGATCTGCAGTTCTGCATCGTTACCTAATCTTGTGACCCTGAGTGGTCGTGTGCAGAGTTGCCTAGTCCGCTTATTATAAGCAACTTTGGGTTTGTTTTCCTGAAAAGTCGCTTACAAATGTTGGTATTCGAGGGTTGCGGTATTTTGGGCTTGTTTCTAAAGTGTCGTTGCTTATTTGGGCTTCCTCCTGTCTCTCTCCTCTATACCGGTCTAGTTTGTCCTGTTGCAGGATCCTCACCCAGAGTGTTGTTGTTGTGCTAACAATGTCAGGTATTAAGTGGGCAATATGGCAAATATATGGCAAAGCGAAATATGGCAAAAAGTACAACAAAGACTGTGAAAAAGAGAGAGGACTTTGAGATGAGATTTGCCCTCAAGTGGGGGACGATTCAAAGGCAGTTTGCCGTTTTTGTAAGTGTGATATACGAGCACATCATGCCGATCTAGTTAGACAAGAAAGAACAAGAAAAATTTAAAGTTACAAGCTAAAAATGAAATACAAAATGAAGTAACATGTTCAACTTTTTAAGTTTAGTCAACAAGAAAAATGTAAAGTTACAAGCTAGAAATGGATGCAATAATGCAAAGCAAAGCAATGCAGAATTGAAAAGAAATGCATGCAATACAAAATAAATTCATACATATGTATGAAGTGATGAAGTGGCCGCCTCTCTCTCTCATATTGTGGTAGGTCGTAGTAGGTAAGGTCTCCTGTTTTGGGCTTTTTTTGTTGGGAGAGTTGCTTCTTTTCGGCTTGTTTCTAGAGAGTCAAAGATTTCAAAATCTACATTTAAGACTTATTGTTTTAGTTTATATTGTGCTCACATTCCTCACTTAAGTTGTGTTTAGTCATATTACCAGGGAACACCAGAACACTCCCGTTATTATTCTCTTTCTTACTTCTCACCTTGTAACAGTCTGCTAACTGTCTGCTTTTCAACCTGGTGTTAAGTTACTCTTTACATCCGAACATAAGCCGCTTTTCCACCGCAGGTACTTTCTCCCGATACTAGGAACCTTTTGAGGAACTCATTGTGTTTCGACTGCAAGCACTCGTCCCACTAAACTCGTCCCTATTTTTCATCTCCGGAAACGCGCATTAATAATTATTAACTGTGTACATCAAACTCTTTCATCTCAACCTTTGTTTTTGCTGGCTGTGTTTATCAATTTAACCAACTTCAGATCGCTTTATTTGTGTCCAGCTCTTTGAACAGGAGGACCCTTCCCTCATATTTCCATGAACGGTTTTCCTATAATCAACAATTCCACAATTATTCTACTCGAAATAAACTCCAAACTCAGACCTCCTGTGTGTCGAACATCTCAGTTGCAGTTTGGTTTAATTTACCGAGGTTCAGTGATATGGAACGCTCTGCCATCTCATGTTTTAGAGTTGGCACCAGAACAATTTAAGAAAGCCCAATGTTTTCTTTATGGATTATCTCTGAAAATTGCTTACTAATAATGTGTTTTTATTGATGATATAATAATGTGTTAATCTTAATTCTATTTCATCACTTTGTCTACTTGGATATATTGATGTCTGCTAGAGTGTGTAATCTTATATTTTTCTCTCGTTACCATCCTTTTTAATATTGTATTCTCTTTTTTATAATTGATTATGCACTGGAGGGTGCCCCGATCGAGCCTCTCTGAGGATATTTTACGCCTCTCCATCACATTTGTTGTTGTTTATGTAATATAAACTTGTACCTTTTTTATATATATATATATATATATGTGTAAACGATATAAAATCTTGTGTACAGCTTCATTCACAAAACAAGGAAGTAGGCTAGTATACTCTAGTCGTAGTAGAAACTCGAGTATAGTGGCTTGCTGTTGAGGAGGACCTGGATCCCAGCTAGGGGAATTCTGTTTTAATCAGTCAATAAAATAAACGATACAAATAAAAAGATAAAGATTGAATGTGCTGCTGATCCTGAGTTAAAGCAGCAGTGGGCGAGATTGGAGCAAATATTATATTTTTATAAAACGGTCACTATATCCTGACAGTAGTGCATGAGACAGGTAATCTAAAATAAAAATCATGTTCCTCTGTGTCAGCCGGTGCTCCTAACGGCATCTGCAAGATTTCACAGACCGGAGGAAGACAACCAATCAGAGCCGAGCTGGAGCCTGCCGTCATCTGCACAGGATGAGAAGGAGGAGGAAGCAGTGAGTCACACCCTGAAGCAAGAGCAATTCTTCAAACCCCCCCCCCCCCAAAGCTTTGGAAACCAACCATCCTGGTGGTTCGAGATCTGACACCTTAAATGGAGAGAAAGAAGAAAACCCATCTGTTGTTTTTTTGTCTGGCTCTGCTTTGCGTTGGCGCTGCGCAAACAGAGAATTGTCCGAGCGTTCCAGACATCGGTTAGTGATATTTTTGAAAATTTGATTTATATTGTAGCAGAATTGATTTCAAGATCTTTTGTTACACGAGAATAATCAATCAAACATTACATCTTTTTCATTTGTTCTTATCTCCGTTAGCTCTCACGGATCTCTCCTGCGACAGTGACTACGATCGTACCATCACTTGTGTGTGGAACAGCACATCTGTGTCTGATCTTCCAGACAATGTGTGCACATTAAAGGCCAAAAAGATGTAAGGACCAAAATGTACTTAGAGTAGATGTAAATGTACACAGATAACATTATGAGTGCAGCAAAATAACAAAAACGGCATGTTTTCCTCCAGATCTTCCTATAAAGGTTACGAATCCTCATGTATACTGGAGCCTGTTGACGTCTCCAGACCAACGCTGAGGAGGTGCTCCCTGATCTTCGACCGAGACGGCAACGTGAGTCTGATGCTCTGTTGTAAGCAAACACTGTAATATCTGCAGATATCAGTTGAGAGAAGAATGAACCAGGGGACACTGAAGGAATAGTTCAACACTTCTTGCAGAGAGTTAGATGAACAGATCAATACCTCTCTCATGTCTATCTGTTAAATATAAGACTACAGCTACATATCTTGCCCATTTCCAGGTTCATACTTGTATTTTGGGTTTCTACTAGAACATGTTTACATGCTTTTAATGTTAAAAATAACCAACACAGTCTCAAGGCAGTTTGTGAAACAGTCACAATGGCATCTGCAAGATTTCACAGACCGGAGGAAAACAACCAATCAGAGCCGAGCTGGAGCCTTGCCGTCTCTGAGCCGGCTGTCAATCACTCGCCAACTCCGATCAAACGGTCAAACTAGGCAGCGCTGATCAAATACGAATCAATATTCTGTTACTGTAATGTCTATTTCTCTCCTCAGATGTTCTCAGAAACATCTTGTAGTGTACTGTTTAGCTGTAAAATGAGAAAGTTTGTGACCTGGCAGCCATGTTGAGATCAAGTTGAGGAAAGACCAAGCACCGCCCACCAGCCGGAGCACAGCCAATAGGAACGCTCAATAGGAACGCTCTCTCTCTCTGAAATGACCTGTGATTGGTCAAAGTCTCCCGTAACAGGCTAGATGTTTTAAAGCCTGAAAACAGAGCTATGAGGAGGAGCAGAAGTCTAGTTTTCTCTCAGAACACTTGAATTACAATATGCTGAAAGGTTATTGTGGATTTTTTGCCCAATGAGGCCAAAATCTTTCTGCCTACTGAAGCTTTAAGGCTTTTAGCTGGAGCTTTTAATCAGACCAATTTATGAGTTCTACTGCCCAAAGCCCGTACATTAATTTAGATCTTATTTAATTTTGTATTGTTGTCTGATGAAGAGAAATATTCTTTTCTTCTCAGTTTAGGAGCTTCGATAATCTGTTCATGAATCTGAGCTGTAACCCTGGGAAGCAAACTCTGAACGTTAACTACAAGCCAGCTTGTCACAGTGAGTACAATGAATAATATATTGCCTCCTTGTGACTGTGAGCTATTCATGATGACCTAAATCAAATTATCTTTGTGTGTGTGATGCTGCAGTAAAGCTGAATCCTCCGCCACAACCACGTATCAACTTCACCACCGCTTCCTGGTTCGCCCAAGTTAAACAGAATGGAAGACTCAAAGATTACAGCAGCGAACTGCAGTGGAAACACCAGGATCAGTCGTGGAGTGTGTGTATATATTCTATGTAATGTGATGCATAAATGAGTGTTGGAGAGATTTAATGTTAGGGAACCCAATCAACAGTACATGAACAGATATTTCTTCCTTTTCACGATCCGTCTACGCAGGAAAGCAAATATTTAGCTACAGGTTGTAAAAACTGGTGGGACTGCAGAGGGGAGCTGAACCCTGATGAGCTGATACAAGGCGAGAGGTACGAAGCACGCACTCGAGCGAAGACCACTGAAACAGGCTTGAAGTCAATCTGGAGTGACTGGAGCCCCACTGCATCATGGGTGTCACCCACAGGAAGAACAAAACAACCACCACCACCACCACCATCCCCAGGTAAAGGTTGCCGAATATGAATATTGGTTTAGTTTAACAAACACAGTCAGTGGAAGCCAAGTTCAGCTTTGAGCCATTTGTTTCACGGCTCTGCCTGAATTCCTGGGAAAGAAACCAGTCGGACGAACAATACATCTTTAAAGTCCGGGTAAAGCAAAAATAAAAATGTTTTCGGAGTCACATCACAGGAAAATGTATTATTAACCACCCAGCCAAATTTGAATGGATAAAAAAAAACGGCCAACATATAAAATTAGGCTTCAAAATGGTGTAAAAATAAGCAGTATTCTCTGCACTGAAACAATGAGGGTTGATTACATGTACAGTTACAGTAACTTCTTGTAGATCATCTCACTCCATCGCACTACTTTTGCAGAATGTGCTCCAGAAACTTCCGCCGCAACTTCCTGTTAGCCTTATGCTAACTTGACCGAGGATAAAATAATTACCTCCGCCAAGGCCGAAGGCCTAGGAAGGAGGTTATGTTATGCTGTCCGTCCGCGGTCAGAAAGAACAAAGCGGTAGATGACGGGATGAGAGACAACGTAGTGTAACGTTATACAGACATAACAAGGCTGCTGAATGAGAGAGGCATCCGCCGATACGTTACACGGAAACACACCCTGTTATTAATAAGCCGACCACCTCACGGTACCGGCAGCTGTGAGCTGTGATTTGTTTTTAAAGTCATGCGTTGGCGGAGGTCTGCGCTCTCTGAGTGCATTTCTAGGTCAATTATGCGTCTCTACTAGACCTTCCTAATGTTAACGGACCGAATCGATCAAATTCTGACAGAGAAACCAGTCAATCAGATATGTAGAGACGTCTGGATAAACAATATCCGTCCACTGTGTCGGACGGGGGAAGACTGAAGGGACATGACGGCGATCAGCCTTCATTTATTAAGGTATCGCGAATGCTTAGGTTCAGGCAAGATCGCAGAATAATTATTAGACGTGTGTAAAACAACGTTTGTATAACAAGAGATGAATGCATACGAATTTGCCAAAATTACAATCCCAACATACGTCAGTTTGCATTGAAGTCTTTGAGATCTTCGGTTTTCTTTCCCCCAAAAGGGGGAGTGGCCTTGACTTTTTGCGAAGTACCCGTATGTGCCGGTCTGATGTATACCAGGCCATCAAAAAATCCATAAAAAATGTTACTGGCTGTCTGCTGTAGCCTTAGCCGTAGTAAAATGATGTGTGTACTCTGCATGTTGTGCTATTTATTGTATGTATTGTGATTTACTATGACGTGTTTTAACCAACCTGTGAAGCCGAAGGCAAATTTCCACATTTGTGGACAATAAAGATTATTATTATTATTATTATTATTGATATAAATAGAGTATACTTACACCGTGATATGCTCTGTCCTGTGTTTGTCAGGTTTTGCTGGGAATATTCCGGCCATTGTTGCCGGTGCGGCAGCGTTCGCCATATTTCTGGTTGTCTTACGCTTTAAGACCGACACCTGGTAAGCACACACAAAGTACTTTTCCAAGACATTTGTGTAACCTGTGATACAAAAACATGAAACATTCTGATCTTCTATGTTCAAGAGCTGCGTATTTCTTTCAACAACTGCGCTTTAAGATGATGTCATCCTGTTTTGTAGGGTTTTCATGGTGAAGAGAATCAGAGGTAAACCCATACCAGACCCAGCAAATTCCTTCCTGAAGTATGGAAATTTCCAGGTGAGATTTTCTTTCTTAAAAAATGTTAACACTGTAGAAACTGTGTTTGACCAAGATCACATAACTACGATGCCGTATTGAGTCCATTGTAGGTAAAAAAAAAAAAATTATTACGGAGCCAGGGGAGGGGGGTAATATTCAGAGAAAAGAAGCTCTGAATTTTGGAGATTAAAGTGGCAAATTTACGAGAAAAAAACTCACAAATTGGCGAAATTATACAGTTGTAAATTTATGAGAAAAAAATGTTTTGTTTTGCTCGTAAATTTATGACAAATTTTTATGACTATGCCTAAAACACAATTGTACAAAACACATTAAAGCTGCATTAGTTTATATTTTTTGCCACTTTTACTGTGAAACCAGAAAGTTGATTTATATGTCACGTAACTTCCGTACTTAAGTTACGCCACATCCAGAGTTATTTAAACCCAAACCACGATCTTTTCCTAAACCTAACTAAGTACTTTTGTTGCCTAGTTTCATTTTGAAAAGACTGGAGTGGAAATTGACACATGCGTCACGTGTTGCTGGATTCGTAGGAAAACCCACAAAAAATACGTTGTTGAAAGTCGTGCTGAGTGTCACGAAAAAAAAAAGCTAAATCGTGTCTATGTACACGAATCAAATAAATTTCGTGACTATTTCACGAACTGCCGTGAGACTGTGTTGCTGGTACACAGTCATTTGATCCATGGTTAATATAAAATATTCATTAGTGCAGCTTTAAAGATGGCCACTCGTGTTAAAAAAGGCAGAGCTCAACATGACACATCAGCAGGATGAACAGCTCACGTAGGCTGTGAAACCAGACTGAAAAAAAGTCAAGACATATGACCTTTTGGATCATAAAGGTCATATGTCTTTGGACTAATTTTTTTCAAACCGTGTCACTGTGGCAGCAGAGAATAGAGACAAAAACATTTTAAACACTGGATATTTACAGACTGTATACAGGCTGGCAGTTTTATGCAGCTTAACAACATTATTATGCAAATTTAATTTCTTCTGTATTTTCTAACCTTTCCTATTTTTCCGCTCGCTCCCCCATTTTTGACCCTTTCCCCTCTAGAATTGGTTGAGCCCTCACTTCACCAGCGAATCCTTTCATTCCCCCTTTAAACTGGTGGAAATCGTCTCTGTCGAGGTAACCTCCTCTGTGGACGCTGTCGCATCCTGCGGACCAGAGGCGGCACTGCTACAGAAGATGAGAAGTGAAAGCAGCCACGGGTCGAACAGTTCCAACTTCTCCAACCCCAGTTACTCCCAGCTGTGTCCGCCTCCTCCTCCACCTCCTCCTCCTCCTGTCTCCTCGCTCATTGCGGGGAATCTGGCGCCCTGTGCCGCTGATACACCTTATGGGCCTGTTGGTGGTCAAGCTGAAGGTAAAAATGCAGAACAGGATGGGGATGAGGAGCTTCGCCAGTTGCTCTCCAAAGGCAGCAACAACAGTGAGCTTATGCCGGTAACTTCAGACTATGAGAAGGCTGAGAAGCTCCAAGTCGAGCGCGCCAGGCTCCAGAGTCTAGATTCAGGCGTGTGCAGTGGCGAAGAGGTCAGTCAAGAGAGCATGGAGGCAGATAGCATCAATGTGACTGATGAGGGGTCTGAAGGCGAGGAGGAGAGGGAGGCAGGGAACGGAGAAGAAGTAGTTATTCAGAAGTTGTTTGGAGGCAGTGGAGGTGTTTTTGGCAAAGGGTCCATTCAGGTTTCTTCCGGTTACGAGCCAGTCCAGAAGCTGCAGGCTGACAGCATTGAGCTCCCTAGCCTGGATTCAGGCATTAGCAGCGGGGGCGAGGAGCAGGTGAGTCAGGAGGAGAGCCTGGAGGACGCCGATAAATCCACTGAATCGACCAACCTCCTGTTTCCTCCTCCTCCTCCTCCTCCTCTTCCTCCTTCCAGCGCCTCACCATGCTCCTTGCTCTTTTTCACGCCACAGCCGTTGAACTTCTCTGGGCCACGTTTAAGTCCAGCTCTCCATCCTCTGCCAAGTCATTTACTTGAGAGGACTCCTCTAATGTCAACTAACAGGTCAGTGGAGCCCTCTGGTGATGGATATATGTGAGTAGGGATGCACCGATACCACTTTTTTCAGACCGAGTACAAGTACTTACATTTGGGTACTCGCCGATACCGAGTACCGATACGAGTACTTCTCTGTGTCAAAATACCCTCGTTAACAGCCAGCTGGAGGGTGTGAGCGACACACGGCAGGCTGGGGAGTCCTGCATACGAGGCGGTGCGACCTGCTCTAGGTCGGCTTGGAGAGGGTCGGGGTGAAGGTGGCTCGCGGCCGCAGCTTTACAGCGCTCCCAGCCCGGACCTGGCCGCACATGGCCCACTGCTCACTGCGCCCTCTCTCCCTGGGAGAGGCCACGCCGCTCACACATTGAGTCTGATTGACTTGAAATTTTACCACACATATCCAGCTCCATGTGCTCTACAAAAAAAGACTCTTCAACCATAAAAGTCCGACACCAAATTATGTATACAGCCTTGTGGGACTGGGATACACATTTCTATAATAATTGAGCAAGATCGGTCAAAAAACATGGCCGCTATTAATCAAAAAGTCTTTGCAAAGGGCGGGGCTTAGAGGGAAATAAGCCCAAACTCAATTTGTCTTCGAGCAATCCTGATTAACCTCGATGGAGATATCCTGCACTCAGACCTGAACATAAATACCAAGTTTCATTAAAATCCGATAAACGCCATCCATTGTAAGCAATTTTTTGACAAATATTTAGATGTACAAAGGCGTTGTGTCCAGGAGAAATAAGAGGATTGTATTTGATGTTAAAGGCTTCTATTTTCACACATTTGGTGTTATTTGTGATTTTAGCTTAGACCACTGAGAGTAGCCTACGACGGCGTATTAGGACCATTGTAGATAAAGAACAAAAAATTACTAATATTCAGAGAAAAAACTCTGAAATTAAAGTCGGAAATTCACGAGAAAAAACTCACAAATTTACGAAAAAAAAAAAAACCTTCAATATTTTCTGTGATTATAAAGTCATAAATTTGCAAGAAAAAAAAAGGTGTATTTTTTGTCAAGGAACCACATCGCTTCACTTCACTCATCACACCACAGACCGTTAAACACTGCGGTAACGTGAGCCGTCAAGTTCAATATATATATATTAATTATATTAGTATTTATTTATGTTGTGTATTTATGTCCATAAAACAAACAAAAACGTGTTTATGTATCTTTGAGGACATTCGCCGTCTGTCAGAGAGGACATCAGAAACCTAAATCTTTAGGATTTATCTATTTATCTGATAACAGTTCTAACATGAGGATAAAGTGCAACAATATCAGCGTTATATTCATTAAATAACACAGAAAGAAAATGCATACATGTATCTTTCAGGATCTTCTCCTCGCTCAGAGGCCACCCTGAACATAAGAACCAACCCGTTCTCACTCCCAACTCGTCAAACACCATCAAATAACACTACTTTAGGCGCAATGACATTCAGAGGATGGCTGGCGTCACCACAGTTTTGCGCTCTTTGGAGGCTCAACGTTATCGCCGTGTTTAACGGTGGCGTCTGTGGTGTGATGACTTTTTCAACCTCAGAGAATTTCTGATTTTTTTTTTTACAGGTAAATTTCTGATTTTTTTTTTTCAGAATTTACAACTTTAATATTAACCCCCCTCCCCCCGCTCCATGTTTATTTTTATATATTTTTTTGTGTTCTCTGCTGGTTCAATAGGACACATAAACAATACAATGACACAGTCACTCATCAAAACATTGCTCTCAAATAGTGCTCTCACTAGTGGTCAAATACTCCAAATGATAACTTTAATGGCATCATCAGTCACATGTACAATAAACTATATGTATAAACTTTACCGATGTATGGCAGCTAAATACTATATATAAAAGTACTGACTGTGAAGACGCATAAGTTATTGTTATTTTAAAAATTGTTCTACTATTGCCATTCATTTGTCGTACCACTTGTTTTGTTATACAAATATATTGTGTTTGTTTGTTTGTTGAAGTAAAAGTGTAATTCCTAATAAAATAAATGAGAAATGTGAGTATTATGAGTACTTCTTGTAAAGTTATACTTATTTCTTTCTTCCATGAAAAGCTGCGGCCGTTTGATTCTGTGGCGAAATGCGGCCAAACTCACAGTTGGGAAAAAGTTTAACTTTTAGCAGCGAGGTGCGGCCGGAGAATAGACACAGCCAATCAGTAAACAGATCCTGTGACATGTTGACCTGTGTCACAAAGAATATCTTCCCACCTGAAACACATGAACACACCTCCCGGCCGCAGAAAAATTTAATTATCGTGGCGAGCCGCACTTCGCCGCTGCCTGGTGTGAATTTGGCGTGTTGGCTATTTTGAAAGAATTTTAGTTTTCCTGTTTTGAGTCATTTGTTTTTAACTCCAGTGTTTAATCTCACGTGAGGCAGTTTCTTTTGTTTGTATGAAAGTCCCAAATAAAAGGAGAAAATAATCAAATGTGATGAAGTATGGTATGGTTATTTTAAACCATCTCCTAATTGAATTCATAAAACAATTACTGTATCGTGATATAGAATTACATATAAAGTAAGTCATAAAAATGTCATATAAAAGTCCTAGTATTGTATATCAAAAAAGAGACATAAGAAGTCATAGTATAGTATGTCAAAAAAAGTCATTAAGTCATAGTATAGTATGTCAAAAAAGAGACATAAAAAGTCATTAAAAAATCATAGTATAGTATATCATAAAAAGTCCTAACGTCATGGTACAGTTTGTCAAAAAGAGACAAAAAAGTCATTAAAGTCATAGTATAGTATGTCATAAAAAGTGTTGATCCCTAAAACTCAATTCAACAAAATATTCTGAACATCTGATGGAGAAATACACAATTTATCTGCTTACAACTTCAGAAAGAATAAATCAGTATCTGAGGTAAAAAAAACTATTTAATAGTCTTCAGTGCATCATGAGGTAGACTGAGTAAATCTCTGGCTCAACCTCTGTGCAGCAAACTCACGTTATGGCCCACTTGGGAGTTCTTGTTTGCATGGAAAGTGAAATGAACTCTGGGAAACGAGTCGAGTAACGTAAATAGCCTGACCCTGCTTCATCCCCAGTAGAGTTACTAGTGCAGGCGGGGAGCTGACTGGGAGCATCACTGTTGCTAGGTAATGATTAGTGACATCAGCGTACCTGTACTTATCTGACTCACTGCTGCTGCTGCTTTTAGACGGGAAAGTGCTCTATGATAACATGTCTGTAAAATCAAGCCATAAGTTATGACTTTGTGGATGTATTTTGGTTTTATTCCACTCATCTATGTCTAAGCAATGCGCCGATCCAAACGAGCTTTGGGAAATATTGATTGACTTTTTTTTTTTTTTTTACCTTTGGACTTACAAACAGAGAGGGAGCCGTTCTCTGTCTGTTGGAGCAACATGTCTGGTTACGTGCTTACCAGAGATGCTAAATAAAAGAACTGGAAATTCATCAATGAGCCCCGACGGACAGTGAGATGATTTCTCAAGGAGCGAAGGACGCGGAGTGATGCAATGGCGCTCGGCCACGGCTCTAAGAAGTCGATTTCATGTGACCAGGGGGTCACACCTGCTTCTCAGAACAATGGGGTCAGTAATGCTGGAAAATAGCTTCACACTCTTCAGATTAATGTGGATTTGTTAGAGTAAACTAACAGAATGTTATATATGTTGGAAGCTCTTGTATTGGTTGTTGCGTTAATATATCTTCACAGATTGAAAAGCCAATTAATCCAGCAGGAATAAAACTGCATCTATCTGAAAGGCTTTAGCTCAAGGCTTGTTGGTGCAGCTGAAATGTGGTTGTTTTTTTTGGTTTCCTGCACTTAAAACCCCTTCCTGTCATGTGTTCTTCCTCTGTGGATGAGCCTCGCTTGGTTTATTCTAAATGTCTCACCGTGCACTATAATAGCCTTAAAGGGGAACTCCACTCAGAGTACATATCAAAGTCTGGGGACAACTATTACATATGTGAAACAGGTCGTAGCCTTTAAGGCCTTTTGTGGCTCCAGGGGAGCTGCAGGAGTCATGTCATTAGACTTGTTAGGTATGAAGTTTACAAGTTTGAAAAAATTGCAAGTCTGTAAAGACCTCTGCAGATCGAGTTGCATTGTGGGTAATGTAGGCGGCAGATTGTGACAGGGAAGAAGAATGCTGCAACAGTTTTGATCCTTTCTGGCTGGACCGCAGAGGGCCAGTCCTGCAAACGCAAAAGTCTGTCACTAATGGTACATGACCACAGGGGCGTTTTTTTATCGCAAGGGATCACCTCGCTTCCCAGCATTGGAGGCTTAAAGCAGCAGTGGGTAGAAATGGAGAAAATATGATTAAAAAAAGTTATCTTTATAAAACGGTCACCAATCCTGACAGTAGTACATGAGACAGGTAATCTGAAAAAAATCATGTTCCTCTGTGTCCTCCGGTGCTCCTAATGGCATCTGCAAGATTTCACAGACCGGAGGAAAACAACCAATCAGAGCTGATCTGGAGCCTGCCGTCTCTGAAAGCTGGCTGTCAATCACTCGCAAACTCCGATCAAACGGTCAAACTAGGCAGCGCTGATCAAACATGAATCAATATTCTGTTACTGTAATGTCTATTTCTCTCCTCTAATGTTTTCAGAATCATCTTGTAGTTACTGTTTAGCTGTAAAATGAGAAAGTTTGTGACCTGGCAGCCATGTTGAGATCAGTTGAGGAAATACCAAGCACCGCCCACCAGCCAGAGCACAGCCAATAGGAACGCTCTCTCTCTCTCTCTCTCTCTGAAATGACCTGTGATTGGTCAAAGTCTCCCGTCACAGGTTCGATTTTTTAAAGCCTGAAAACAGAGCCATGAGGAGGAGCAGAAGTCTAGTTTTCTCTCAGAACACTTGAATTACAATATGCTGAAAGATTATTATGAATGGCCAATGATGCCAAAAATATACTGCCTACTGCCACTTTAATGGGCTGCCACGAGACACAAGACACTAGGCACCTGATTGAACCAACGCTTTCTGCTCCCAGCTTTCAAATTGTCGGCTCGTTTGGAAACTTTCTTCTCTTATATTACGAAAATAGTTCACCGAACTAAGCCACACAGTTTCTAAATCTGTCTTCATTTTGGATCGACAACGGTTAGTTTAAAAGTTTCTAGGGAGTTTCCAGAGGCAGCGAGTCGCGCCAGATGCCCCTGATTTGCATAAAGTTGTCTAGACAACTTTATGCAAATGAGGAGCAGCCAACATGACGTCCTGTCTCTTGAATCGTGCCGCCACGCTACCAGAATGCATTGCACGGCTGCTTACATAGACAATGAATGGGAAGCGAGGAAAGGACTTGGACCAAGCTGTCAAACTAGGTGATCTAGTTCTAAAATGAAACCAGATTGATCTTCCAGGGATGTAATGGAGGAGAGGAAACTCACCTACATTTTACATCACAGGGAAAATACATCATCATCATTCACAGAACATTGTTGTATTTTACTAAAATAAAACTGTAATGATTTCTGATTCATCAGCAGCAACATTTCAGGGGTAATGTTTACATCATTTGTAAATAATATAGGACATAACAAGGAAATAAATTAGAAATATATAACTAATGAGAGCAAGAATAGAACTAAATCATTAGTTGCTTAGATGTGGGCAATAGAAAATGTAAAAACTATCATTTTAAAGTAATGTTGGCTGTTTAGATTATGTTGTTGTCTAAGGATAGATTTCACCAGGGGAGAGAAACATAATCCACTGGGAAACCACCTCAGTGGTCTGACTATTCCCTCCCTCAGACACGGCATGAGAAAACACCTCAGACTGGATTTTACATAGCCGATTTTATATTTTTAACCCAAAACAAAGTCAGAGTTTTGTCTGTTCTCCACAGGTAGACGCTGGAGGCCAAGCTGTGGCTCCACCCACCAGGAAGGCCCGGGCCTGTAAGTGTCTCCTGGCCTTCCTCATCATCATCCTCGCAGCCACAGGAGCCACACTGGCCTGGTACTTCCTGGGTGAGGACTTTTCTCTTTCTCTATATTTATTAACCTCTTCAGCCCTAAGATGCTGAAAGGTGTGTTTCGCCTAGACAGACATACCCACAATAAATCAAGAATAGCTCCACAACCGCCAGGTCTATATGCATGATGTTGGTCTCTATGGATAGGTAAGACCTCAGACAATTCATCCCCAGTGTCAGTAACAAAAAAAATGTACATTTTTATCCTCGCCTAAAATGTTGACAGTGGATAACACCATTATAGCAATGATGCCATGCACAGAGATGCCACTGAATTCATTCAGCAACTCCTCGACTAAAACTGTGCCAAAGCAGATATAAATAACACAAAGCACATAGATTCTACAAAGGTTCTAGTAAAGATAGGATCAGGAGGACTCTCCATTTGGCCACTTGGATACCCAAAGTGTGCCAAATGGGTTTTCTACCTCCTGAAAGGGAATCTGGCTCTAAAATACTACTGATATCCACTACAGGAGGCTATGTGCACACAATGGAGCCTTTGGCCATGACATTTACCCTGTGCATCATCACATTCTACCATTGTGCACAGTATAAAATCAATAAAAAACAACCAAATTGTATAATTTTGACTCCAAATGGAGTAGTTTTATTATAATAATGAAATATGATCAAGTAAAACTGAGATAATAAAAAATAAGATCAATAACAATGTATGTAAAATAACAAAAAAGAATCCAAAGTCAAGTATGTACTTTTCAATGTCCCACATTTCAGACACGACTGTCCCACATTAGGAAATAAAGATTTGTCTCAGACAACTTGGCACTAAGAGTGCTAATATGTCTACCATTTCTTTTAAGAGTGTGATATCTGTATTTTCTTTTTTTGGTTTGATTAGGACACATCCGGGGGATTTCAGAGTGGTACTGGGAGTGGATTTAATGTATTGGCTTCATATCGCATTATATTCCAGAAGATGCAGAAAACATCCCACATTATACACTATTTTATGTCTTAGATTCTCATTTTGCTTTCATTTGTGTGACTTTCCTTTTTTTTTAATAATAGCCTGCATGTTTAATGAGCATTGTTGGACTGTTATTGTTGTGCACATGATTGTAAAGAACTTGAAACTCATCTAACAACCAAATTTAAAACGAGATTGTGTTGATGAAGTTTAGGAATTTAGGGTAGACAGGTAGACAGACAGACAGACAGACAGACAGACAGGGGAAAAACAAACTGTTACCTGTACCTGGATCTGCTTTGGCTCTCTCTAAACTCTCCTCTCCGGAGAGTTGGTGCACCGTGCAGGAGACTTGGATGTTTGGCCACCTTCTTGTTGTTTTTACATGTTTGAAGAGGTTACTCGTGTTGCTGCTGTGCGACACTTTCTTGCCACACTTTCTTATATCTACAGGGGAAACGTGGCCCCACACGACGCTACGTTTCCTTTCTGCCATTCTCCGACACTCAGATCGCAGGAGTCACATGTTTGATGCGGAAGTGCGCGACTGTGCGCAGCTGTGCGCATCTGTGCGTTACCATGGTGCGCTATGTTCTGATCTCAATAAGGTTTCCACAGTCATGTGACTCGGGCCAGCTCGGGGCTGTTTTGGCACAAACATATTGAAAACGTTTGGGAGTGATGCAGCCACCCACGTTTTGTTTATATCAATTTATTATTGATAATTTTTTAAAAAGGAATCGATACCAAATGAGTAGCTTGTGAGTATCGGATGTATCGATTCCACAGTATCGATCCCTATTTTGTACAGATATTCATGTTCCCTAGAAGCTGAATCCTGTTGGTGATCTGCTTTTTTCCTGCAGCAGAGCAAAGTTTCCACATATCCTGTGAAATATCTGATTGATGGATTGGCAGATATTTATGGTTCCAAAATGATGACTTTTCCTCTAGCGCCATCATGAGGCTGACGTGTGTGGTTTGTGAATGTATCAACAACTAAACAACTATTGTATGGATTGCCATAAAATTTGGGTCAGACATTCATAACCCCCTCAGGATGAAATGTAATAATGAAATAATTTGTCCAAGACTTTGGTTTATGACTAAATTACGGTGACCAGACGTCCCGGCTTCAAGCTGGGTGTCCCGACAAATATCTGTTAAACACCGTTTTCAACGGTAACTGATAAATTGTCAGTATGCTGACAGTTAGGAGTATTCAGAGCTTCAGGAGGCTTACTCCTTCCTTCGTATAGAAGCCACCTGGCAATGAAAATGCTGCATTCTGCACACATTTTCGGTCACAGTTGGAAATGCCGATCACATTAAGACGGCCAGATAGCAAATCACAATAGCTGGCAGAGAATGTGTCACAGTCGGCCATTTAGCTGGCAGCCTGAGCTTGTGCACACTGACAAATATGTTTTCTTTTCCTGACAATCAATAATTATATTACTCAAATGCAATCCTGTTTTGTGTTTATAATGTTTACACTTTTCAAATAAACTCTGTTTTGGTGGATTTCGGAATCAAAACATAATTTTTCATCTCGTGAGGCGCTGTCCATGGTGCTGAAAGGTGCGCTCGGTAGGAATGGGCGGATCGATACTTCGATACTCACAAGCTACTCATTTGGTATTGATTACTTTAACAAAATAAAAATCATATAAATACAAACGTGGGTGGGTGCATCACTTCCAAACGTTTTCACCACTATTGTATAACGTTTGAGCCAAAACAGTCCTGACATGTTTACAGCTGTGGAAATCATGTGACATCAGAACCTAGCACACAGTGTCTGCACAGTCGTTAGTCAGTGACGTTAACATCAACCACGACCGTTTCCTAACCCACTAAGTGGTTGTGTTGCCTAAACCTAACTTCCTGTGAAAACGGAAGTTTATTTTGAAAGGACACTATGCATGTAACGAGCCTATATTGACACATCGTCCCTGCTCCGTCCAAAATTAACGCAAGAGGGGAACACCGTGTGTCGGTGTCCGATGCCGAGGGCGGTGACGAGTTGGGAGTGAGAATGTGTCGTCTCCTCACCTCACCGCTAGATACCGCCAGATCCTACACACGGTTCCTTTAAGTCGTGTTTATTTATGCTGCGTTGATCTTCCCACCTCTCTCTGTGACAGAGTACCGGGTTTGGGTGTTGGAGCCTCGTGTCCAGCAGCAGTACTCAGCCTACCTGTCCATCCTCAACAGGGACTTCTCTGCTGATCTGTCCTCTCACAGCAGCCCTACATTCAAGAAAGAGGCCAAGGGGGTACAGAACCTGGTGAGCAGGGACCACGAAAGCCTCTGAGACGCCTACTGGTGTTCGCTAGAATGACTTGGTTAACATCCTGTTGTCTTTCAGGTAAAGAGGATAATGAAGGGCTCGAGTCTTTCTCGGTATTTCAACTCCACCACTGTGTTCGCCTTTGGGTACGTGGATCAAACTTTTTCATAGTAATAATAACTGGGGAGAACAGTAGCGAGATGGAAGTGACAGAAGTTGCATACAGTAAATACTTATAGTGGAGGATTTTACTCAGCTCACTCTGTTACCACGTGTTGATGCTGGTTAATATTCAGTTCAATTGTTTCTATAATCAATGCTTATTTATGTTTAAGTTTTGTGCCTGTAAACTTTATTCAAAGCTTGTATATCCAGCTCTGTGCTTGTATTCTTTTTCAAGTAAAATCTGCAACAGTCTGCAACAATCTTAGCTTTATGGTGCTCCAAACAGACCATACGGAGCATATACTGCTAGTAAAGTTCAAATGGCTGGCTGAAAACAAGGCCATGGCACAAATTCACGTCAACAAGACACCTGAAAATGTGACAGCTGGTCCTTCTACATGCAAATGGTAATGAATGCAGTTTGACTAAGACTTCAGCCCCGTTTCCAACGCAGGAACTTCCCCCCGGAACTAGAAACCTTTTGAGGAACTCATTGAGTTTCGACCTCAGGGACCAGGGTCTAAATTAAGTTCCAGGGACACTTTATGGGGCCTTTTTACGCTCCAAAAAGGCTCCCCCTGGTTGTGGGGTAGTACTTTCTGAAAAGTCCAGTTAAACACTTCTCTTTAGCCTGATACATCTTAATAACCATTTGCATCATTTATGGTTTGTCACCTTTAACTACTGTGAGAATTTTGGTCTCGTGCTTTGTTTTTCTGCAGGGAGGGGAGCATTGTGGCTCACTTCTGGATAGTGATGTCTGTGCCAGGCAGCCATGTTGGGAGGGTCACACTGGAGGAGGTCACCAGCAGCCTGGAGAAGGGCCTGAGGGGGTACAGAGGGTCGTACCTCCTCCACCTCCCCTCGCTGTCTGTCAGTGGTGAGAGAAATGAAATGAGTGTGAGGACTTTTGAAAAAGTGTTTGATTCTTTTAAACTTTAATTTCTCTTCTTTTTGTTCTGCTCCCCACAGACACCGACTTCAAAGTTATAGAGCTTTTGAAAGCCTCATTTGGTATTTATTTTCATTTGCTTGTTCGTAATTTCTCGCTTTGTGTTAATGTATTTACTTTGATTGAACTGTGATTAGCCTGCAGCACAATGTGCACCAACCTCCAAACTCTTTGTATATTGAATCTGCTTCAACATGTTGAGAAATCCAACGCTTTACGGACGTGCTAAAATAAGGTTTTTTAAACATTAAAGCATGTAAACATTTTCTAGTAGAAACACAAAGTACAAGTATGAACCTGAATATGAGCACGATATGGGACCTTTAACACAAATCCCACACAAGACTAGCTCAACTCTGACTCTCAGCGTTTTTTTTGGCATCCTTTCTTCAAGACTGTTACCGCTACCAGAAGGTGGTGTCCAGCAGCCCCGTGGCTCTCCGTGGCCCCGACACGCAGCGCTCCTCCTGCATGTGGCACCTCCAGGCCGCCCCTGGCTCCCAGCTGGAGCTCCACATGGAGTGGCTGCTGCCAGAGTGCCGGGACAGGCTTTTGGGAAACGTGGCCCCACACGACGCTACGTTTCCTTTCTGCCATTCTCCGACACTCAGATCGCAGGAGTCACATGTTTGATGCGGAAGTGCGCGACTGTGCGCAATGGATGCATGCTGTGCGCATCTGTGCGTTACCATGGTGCGCTAGGTTCTGATCTCATTAAGGTTTCCACAGTCATGTGACTCGGGCCAGCTCGGGGCTGTTTTGGCACAAACATATTGAAAACGTTCGGAAGAGATGCAGCCACCCACGTTTTGTTTTTATCAATTTATTATTGATATTTTTTAAAAAGGAATCGATACCAAATGAGTAGCTTGTGAGTATCGGATGTATCGATACCACAGTATCCATCCCTATTTTGTACAGATATTCATGTTCCCTAGAAGCTGAATCCTGTTGGTGATCTGCTTTTTCCTGCAGCAGAGCAAAGTTTCCACATATCCTGTGAAATATCTGATTGATGGATTGGCAGATATTTATGGTTCCAAGATGATGACTTTTCCTCTAGCGCCATCATGAGGCTGACGTGTGTGGTTTGTGAATGTATCAACAACTAAACAACTATTGTATGGATTGCCATAAAATTTGGGTCAGACATTCATAACCCCCTCAGGATGAAATGTAATAATGAAATAATTTGTCCAAGACTTTGGTTTATGACTAAATTACGGTGACCAGACGTCCCGGCTTCAAGCTGGGTGTCCCGACAAATATCTGTTAAACACCGTTTTCAACGGTAACTGATAAATTGTCAGTATGCTGACAGTTAGGAGTATTCAGAGCTTCAGGAGGCTTACTCCTTCCTTCGTAAAGAAGCCATCTGGCAATGAAAATGCTGCATTCTGCACACATTTTCGGTTACAGTTGGAAATGCCGATCGCATTAAGACGGCCAGATAGCAAATCACAATAGCTGGCAGAGAATGTGTCACAGTCGGCCATTTAGCTGGCAGCCTGAGCTTGTGCACACTGACAAATATGTTTTCTTTTCCTGACAATCAATAATTATATTACTCAAATGCAATCCTGTTTTGTGATAATAATGTTTACAGTTTTCAAATAAACTCTGTTTTGGTGGATTTCGGAATCAAAACATCATTTTTCACCTCGTGAGGCGCTGTCCATGGTGCTGAAAGGTGCGCTCGGTAGGAATGGGCGGATCGATACTTCGATACTCACAAGCTACTCATTTGGTATTGATTACTTTAACAAAATAAAAATCATATAAATACAAACATGGGTGGGTGCATCACTTCCAAACGTTTTCACCACTATTGTATAACGTTTGAGCCAAAACAGCCCTGACATGTTTATAGCTGTGGAAATCATGTGACATCAGAACCTAGCACACAGTGTCTGCACAGTCGTTAGTCAGTGACGTTAACATCAACCACGACCGTTTCCTAACCCACTAAGTGGTTGTGTTGCCTAAACCTAACTTCCTGTGAAAACGGAAGTTTATTTTGAAAGGACACTATGCATGTAACGAGCCTATATTGACACATCGTCCCTGCTCCGTCCAAAATTAACGCAAGAGGGGAACACCGTGTGTCGGTGTCCGATGCCGAGGGCGGTGACGAGTTGGGAGTGAGAATGTGTCGTCTCCTCACCTCGCCGCTAGATACCGCCAGATCCTACACACGGTTCCTTTAAGTCGTGTTTATTTATGCTGCGTTGATCTTCCCACCTCTCTCTGTGACAGAGTACCGGGTTTGGGTGTTGGAGCCTCGTGTTCAGCAGCAGTACTCAGCCTACCTGTCCATCCTCAACAGGGACTTCTCTGCTGATCTGTCCTCTCACAGCAGCCCTACATTCAAGAAAGAGGCCAAGGGGGTACAGAACCTGGTGAGCAGGGACCACGAAAGCCTCTGAGACGCCTACTGGTGTTCGCTAGAATGACTTGGTTAACATCCTGTTGTCTTTCAGGTAAAGAAGATAATGAAGGGCTCGAGTCTTTCTCGGTATTTCAACTCCACCACTGTGTTCGCCTTTGGGTACGTGGATCAAACTTTTTCATAGTAATAATAACTGGGGAGAACAGTAGCGAGATGGAAGTGACAGAAGTTGCATACAGTAAATACTTATAGTGGAGGATTTTACTCAGCTCACTCTGTTACCACGTGTTGATGCTGGTTAATATTCAATTCAATTGTTTCTATAATCAATGCTTATTTATGTTTAAGTTTTGTGCCTGTAAACTTTACTCAAAGCTTGTATATCCAGCTCTGTGCTTGTATTCTTTTTCAAGTAAAATCTGCAACAGTCTGCAACAATCTTAGCTTTATGGTGCTCCAAACAGACCATACGGAGCATATACTGCTAGTAAAGTTCAAATGGCTGGCTGAAAACAAGGCCATGGCACAAATTCACGTCAACAAGACACCTGAAAATGTGACAGCTGGTCCTCCTACATGCAAATGGTAATGAATGCAGTTTGACTAAGACTTCAGCCCCGTTTCCAACGCAGGAACTTCCCCCCGGAACTAGAAACCTTTTGAGGAACTCATTGAGTTTCGACCTCAGGGACCAGGGTCTAAATTAAGTTCCAGGGACACTTTATGGGGCCTTTTTACGCTCCAAAAAGGCTCCCCCTGGTTGTGGGGTAGTACTTTCTGAAAAGTCCAGTTAAACACTTCTCTTTAGCCTGATACATCTTAATAACCATTTGCATCATTTATGGTTTGTCACCTTTAACTGCTGTGAGAGTTTTGGTCTCTGCTTTGTTTTTCTGCAGGGAGGGGAGCGTTGTGGCTCACTTCTGGATAGTGATGTCTGTGCCAGGCAGCCATGTTGGGAGGGTCACACTGGAGGAGGTCACCAGCAGCCTGGAGAAGGGCCTGAGGGGGTACAGAGGGTCGTACCTCCTCCACCTCCCCTCGCTGTCTGTCAGTGGTGAGAGAAATGAAATGAGTGTGAGGACTTTTGAAAAAGTGTTTGATTCTTTTAAACTTTAATTTCTCTTCTTTTTGTTCTGCTCCCCACAGACACCGACTTCAAAGTTATAGAGCTTTTGAAAGCCTCATTTGGTATTTATTTTCATTTGCTTGTTCGTAATTTCTCGCTTTGTGTTAATGTATTTACTTTGATTGAGCTGTGATTAGCCTGCAGCACAATGTGCACCAACCTCCAAACTCTTTGTATATTGAATCTGCTTCAACATGTTGGGAAATCCAACGCTTTACGGACGTGCTAAAATAAGGTTTTTTAAACATTAAAGCATGTAAACATGTTCTAGTAGAAACACAAAGTACAAGTATGAACCTGAATATGAGCACGATATGGGACCTTTAACACAAATCCCACACAAGACTAGCTCGACTCTGACTCTCAGCGTTTTTTTTGGCATCCTTTCTTCAAGACTGTTACCGCTACCAGAAGGTAGTGTCGAGCAGCCCCGTGGCTCTCCGTGGCCCCGACACGCAGCGCTCCTCCTGCATGTGGCACCTCCAGGCCGCCCCTGGCTCCCAGCTGGAGCTCCACATGGAGTGGCTGCTGCCAGAGTGCCGGGACAGGCTGCTGGTGTACAACTCCCTCACCCCCTCCGATACTCACCTCATCACATCGTGAGTTTCATCCACAGAGTTACACACATATTTGACATATCAGGCTAATATTTTGGATATTGGTCGGTCCATTTCTAAAGAAATACATTCACATGTCATTGCATCGTATTTTTTTACCCTATTTGGGTGTTTCTGCAACTAAAAAGTAGTTGTGAAAGGGGGAGAGAGAGAGAGAGGGTATGACATGCAGCAAAGGGCCACGGGTCGGATTCGAACCCCAGGCCGCTGCGGTAAGGACTCAGCCTTGGTACATGGGACGCCCGCTTTAGAGCTACCAGGGCGCCCCAAATCCTGTATTTTTTAAAATGTTTTTATAATAATATTTACAATGATGCACAAAGCTTGATGAAAATGAATTTAAATGTCTTAAAAATATTATAGAAATTTAAAAAGTAAAATGTATAAAGTGAAAACTGTTTATATGTATTACATACTTGGGAGAGTCAGAAGTGACTGAGTTACTGGAACACTCTTTTATTCATTAAACTCTTCACTTAAACTATCTTTCCCTCTGTCCCTCCCAGTGTGTATGGCTGCAGCAGACATGAGCGTGTGGTTCGTGTCCTGTCTTCAGGCGAGTGGATGACGGTGGTTTGGAAACAGGGTCTCTACAACTACAAGGACCCCTTCTCTCTGTCTGCACAAGCCTGGGACCGCCAGGGTAAGACCACCTGAAAGCCAGATTATGTTTTGTAGTTGAAATTCACTGATGCCTCAATGTAGAATGGGTTTTTATTGTGCATTGTAATACTCTTCGTCAGACTGTAACTCCACTATAGAGCTGAAGGCAGTATCAGGAGTCCAGGGGACACTGAGGACGCCTTTCTTCCCCAGCTACTACCCCCCCGACACCAACTGTACCTGGAGCTTTACTGTAAGACAATCCCTCATCCATGTGTCTCCCACTTCCTGATTGATTGATTGATTGATTGATTGATTCATGATTTCTTTAAAGCCGCTCATATTAACCCTCTGAGACCCATAATAGTGCTTGAACTTGATTGTATTTTTGTGTTTATTGTCCTGTGTGATTCCAGATGCCCAGTGTAGGGATGGGCTTGTCTCTGGAATTCGAGGGCTACGAGCTGAGCAGAGCCAGCTACAACCAAGCCTGCACCCAGGGCCAGTGGGCCATCCAGAACCGCAGGTAGGCTGAGCCACAATCAGTCTAGCTGCTCTGTAAGAGCTGCTTTCTTCTCTGCTGCCTTCTTATTGTTCTCTCCCTCTCTCTCTCTTAGTTAGACTATGGAAAAGTATTGTTTTTATTTTCAACCGAAATAAGGGGAAATGTTATTATGACATAGCCCCTCCGCTCTTTTACTGTCTCACAATCAGCTTTCTTCTACCTTTTAATTTGTTAGTATTTCTTTTATTATAATATTATGTTATTCCTTTCTTTTTGATCATAATTCATATTTTAATGATTATTTATTTTTAATTTAATTTAATTTAATTTAATTTAATTTAATTTAATTTAATTTAATTTAATTTAATTTAATTTGTATTTATTTATTTATTTATTTATTTATTTATTTATTTATTTATTCATTTAATATTAATTTGTTAGTACTTATTTTATTATAATGTTACGTTATTCCTTTCTTTTTGATCATGATTATAATTTTAATGAATCTTTATTTTGAATTTCTTTTTTATTTTATTTTTATTTATTCATTTAATTTTAATTTGTGAGTACTTATTTTATTATAATAGAATGTATGTCCTTTCCTTTTGATCATGATTGTTTTTTTTAATGAATTTCAATTCATTTTTTACTCTCTTATTTACTTACCATATATTATTATTATTATTATTATTATTATTATTATAATGTGTGTTTTTATGGGTCTGTTTCTTGCCCAAAATGGCCACATGCAAATACTTTATAAAACTCTACACACAGACGGCAGCAATAAATAGACTATATATTAAATAACAGGATACTCCTGGTACAATAAAGAGCAGAGAGAGATCACACTAACTTGTGTGCCTTCTTAGTAAATCTATTTATAACTGCCACCTGTGTGTGTGGTTTTGACAGGTGGCGTCTTGCATGTAAAAGGTTCCCATACAGGTCATGATGTGCAGACCTTTCAGTTAGTTTCATAATACATAAAAAAAAACCCCACAAATGGACCAAATTACACAGTAAAAATATTGTTTTCATATCATCAAATTATTCTATTCTGTACTGAACAACAGGGGGCAGCAGCGTCCCGTATAATCCTCCCAATCCGAACCAGTATTTAGCCAGGATATGTTTGCCATTAGTGCTTTAGACTAACTGAGAGTTAAGTGTGTTGATAGCTATTTAAACAACCTTTCTCAAACCTCCACCGGAGCCTTCCTGTTGTCTCTGCAGGGAAACATACCCAGAGTTTCCATATGATTGTAATGTCTCTGTCCTTCTCTCAGACTGTGCGGCACCAGGGGCCTGCAGCCATACAATGAACGCCTCTTCCTGCTCTCCAAGACGACCACTGTTGTCATGACATCAGAGGTGTCACTCACAGGGCCAGGACTTCAGCTGCACTACAGAGTCTTCAACCTATCAGATCGTAAGCCCAAGAAATGTGGATAAATGAGCTGCTCAGTAACATTTAGATTTTTGCTACATCTGTGTTAATATGAACAGATTACATTGTATTGTGTGTGTGTGCATGTGTTTGTGTGTGTTTTATAGCGTGCCCAGGCCAGTTTCTGTGCACTATTAACGGCCTGTGTGTTCCTGCCTGTGATGGAATCAAGGACTGTCCCAACGGACTTGACGAGAGGAACTGTGGTATTCACTTCTGTTTTAAATTCACACATAGTTTGTTGTACATTATTTTCGGTTGAAAACATGGTGCAGGACAACGTGTCCTCATACGGTTCATACGATATCTTACGAAAAGTTTCTTGTGCGTTTTCCTACTAAAGTCCAGCAACACGTGTCAAAATCCACTCGTTACATACTGTACGTGCATACAATCTTTTCAAAATAAACTTCTGTCTTCACAGGAAACCACTTGGTTAGGTTTAGGAAAAGATGGCGGTTGGGTTAAAATAACGACGGAAGTGGCGTTACTTAAATATGGAAGTTATGCTGAAGCTGACTTCCAGTTTCACACTCCTCCACCCCAACCTCCTTCCTACGTGGTGTTTGTCGTTCTTTATACTTCCTGGTTCACGGTTATGTGTATTACATACAAATTCATTTCGTGGTATATATACAAATTACAGTGTATTACTTTTTCATAGGTATAGCTACGAAAGGGTTTATGAGAACAGCCTTTGCAGTAAGAACTTAAAAAGTGATCATCATCACACAAAGCCAGTGAAGCCCAAAGCATTTAGATGTTGATGCATTTACTGTCAAATAATGTTTAGCCTTTTTTCGAAAATGAATGAATTGCAGCCACTTGGATGCAACAACACTCTTCAGGAAAAGGACACAGGATCATGAACCAAACACACCATGTTGCCACACATTGCCTGCAACACGCCCTCATAACAAACAAAACTACTTAGTTAGGTTTAGGAAAAGATCATGATTTGGGTAAAAATAAGTATGTTTCTTACGTAACTTAGGTTACGTACAAGTTAAGTAAGTTGTGTACGTGAAGCACGTTAAGTCCGTTAGGTAAGTAAAAATAAGTTCTGGCAGACAGCATCTCACAATGTAAAAACCTGTGAGATCTGGCAGCTTGTCAAACTACGATGTAATTATTGGTTTGGCTTGTTAGGTGTGACTACTGGTAGGACAGTACTGGTACTATTTAATAGGGAGTAAAAGCATTTATCATGATGAGAACACATCAGAAAGTAAACGTTTTGTAAATTGTGTTTGCATGCTTTGCTGAGGCTGCATGATATGATATGGAGAATATCTGTAACATAAATAATAATAATAATTAAAGCTGCAAGCAGCGATGAACGGGCCCGAGCACCTTCACGCACGTCGTGGGTACTGGCGGGACCCCGTCGACAAACCCGTACATTTCAGTGACCATCGGACACTGCACGCACAAGTTAGACGTTATTTCCTGCGTGGATTGAGTGGCACAGGAAATGTTGTATTGCAAGTTTTTCACCACTTCCTGTGTCCACTATGTGGCGCTAGAGAACAAGAGCTAAAAATTCATTATGTTGCTTTTTATTAAGTGTGGATCACACAATGTAAATTTCATGTGAATCGGATGATGTCTGTCACGTAACGCTGACTTCCTGTTGCCAGTAGGTGGCACTATGACTATGAGTCAATATTAACATGTAGATGTCCTCAGGTCCGGACTACTATTTGGTAGGTCAAGTTTGGGGCAGATTGGACCAAATACAGTCGAGTTACAACATTTTGTCTTTCAATGGCGAGTCATGCAAATTCTCCGCCACGCCACGACAACGTCGTTTCAAAAAACCTCACGATTTGAATAACTTTTCATCACAAAGGTCTTGTCTCTGGAATTCGAGGGCTACGAGCTGAGCAGAGCCGGCTACAACCAAGCCTGCACCCAGGGCCAGTGGGCCATCCAGAACCGCAGGTAGGCTGAGCCACAATCAGTCTAGCTGCTCTGTAAGAGCTGCTTTCTTCTCTGCTGTCTTCTTATTGTTCTCTCCCTCTCTCTCTCTTAGTTAGACTATGGAAAAGTATTGTTTTTATTTTCAACCGAAATAAGGGGAAATGTTATGATGACATAGCCCCTCCGCTCTTTTACTGTCTCACAATCAGCTTTCTTCTACCTTTTAATTTGTTAGTATTTCTTTTATAATAATATTATGTTATTCCTTTCTCTATGATCATAATTCATATTTTAATGAATATTTATTTTTAATTTAATTTAATTTAATTTAATTTAATTTAATTTAATTTAATTTAATTTAATTTAATTTAATTTGTATTTATTTATTTATTTATTCATTTAATTTTAATTTGTTAGTACTTATTTTATTATAATATTACGTTATTCCTTTCTTTTTGATCATGATTATAATTGTAATGAATCTTTATTTTTAATTTCTTTTTTATTTTATTTTTATTTATTCATTTAATTTTAATTTGTGAGTACTTCTTTTATTATAATAGAATGTATTTCCTTTCCTTTTGATCATGATTGTTATTTTAATGAATTTCAATTCATTTTCTACTCTCTTATTTACTTACCATATATTATTATTATTATTATTATTATTATTATTATTATTATTATTATTATTATAATGTGTGTTTTTATGGGTCTGTTTCTTGCCCAAAATGGCCACATGCAAATACTTTATAAAACTCTACACACAGACGGCAGCAATAAATAGACTATATATTAAATAACAGGATACTCCTGGTACAATAAAGAGCAGAGAGAGATCACACTAAGTTGTGTGCCTTCTTAGTAAATCTATTTATAACTGCCACCTGTGTGTGTGGTTTTGACAGGTGGCGTCTTGCATGTAAAAGGTTCCCATACAGGTCATGATCTGCAGACCTTTCAGTTAGTTTCATAATACATAAAAAAAAAACCCACAAATGTACCAAATTACACAGTAAAAATATTGTTTTCATATCATCAAATTATTCTATTCTGTACTGAACAACAGGGGGCAGCAGCGTCCCGTATAATCCTCCCAATCCGAACCAGTATTTAGCCAGGATATGTTTGCCATTAGTGCTTTAGACTAACTGAGAGTTAAGTGTGTTGATAGCTATTTAAACAACCTTTCTCAAACCTCCACCGGAGCCTTCCTGTTGTCTCTGCAGTGAAACATACCCGGAGTTTCCATTTGATTGTAATGTCTCTGTCCTTCTCTCAGACTGTGCGGCACCAGGGGCCTGCAGCCATACAATGAACGCCTCTTCCTGCTCTCCAAGACGACCACTGTTGTCATGACATCAGAGGTGTCACTCACAGGGCCGGGACTTCAGCTGCACTACAGAGTCTTCAACCTATCAGATCGTAAGCCCAAGAAATGTGGATAAATGAGCTGCTCAGTAACATTTAGATTTTTGCTACATCTGTGTTTATGAACAGATTACATTGTATTGTGTGTGTGTGCATGTGTTTGTGTGTGTTTTATAGCGTGCCCAGGCCAGTTTCTGTGCACTATTAACGGCCTGTGTGTTCCTGCCTGTGATGGAATCAAGGACTGTCCCAACGGACTTGACGAGAGGAACTGTGGTATTCACTTATGTTTTAAATTCACACATAGTTTGTTGTACATTATTTTCGGTTGAAAACATGGTGCAGGACAACGTGTCCTCATACGGTTCATACGATATCTTACGAAAAGTTTCTTGTGCGTTTTCCTACTAAAGTCCAGCAACACGTGTCAAAATCCACTCGTTACATACTGTACGTGCATACAATCTTTTCAAAATAAACTTCTGTCTTCACAGGAAACCACTTGGTTAGGTTTAGGAAAAGATGGCGGTTGGGTTAAAATAACGACGGAAGTGGCGTTACTTAAATATGGAAGTTATGCTGAAGCTGACTTCCAGTTTCACACTCCTCCACCCCAACCTCCTTCCTACGTGGTGTTTGTCGTTCTTTATACTTCCTGGTTCACGGTTATGTGTATTACATACAAATTCATTTCGTGGTATATATACAAATTACAGTGTATTACTTTTTCATAGGTATAGCTACGAAAGGGTTTATGAGAACAGCCTTTGCAGTAAGAACTTAAAAAGTGATCATCATCACACAAAGCCAGTGAAGCCCAAAGCATTTAGATGTTGATGCATTTACTGTCAAATAATGTTTAGCCTTTTTTCAAAAATGAATGAATTGCAGCCACTTGGATGCAACAACACTCTTCAGGAAAAGGACACAGGATCATGAACCAAACACACCATGTTGCCACACATTGCCTGCAACACGCCCTCATACCTAAAAGACAGAATAGGTTGTTTGCCAATAACTCTCAAAACGACATATATGATCGTTGGAGAGTACCAGCGACAGGCGCACGTTGTTAAACTAGTGGTTAACACTGTGAACTGAAACAAAACTACTTAGTTAGGTTTAGGAAAAGATCATGATTTGGGTAAAAATAAGTACGTTTCTTACGTTACTTAGGTTACGTACAAGTTAAGTAAGTTGTGTACGTGAAGCACGTTAAGTCCGTTACGTAAGTAAAAATAAGTTCTGGCAGACAGCATCGTACAATGTAAAAACCTGTGAGATCTGGCAGCTTGTCAAACTACGATGTAATTATTGGTTTAGCTTGTTAGGTGTGACTACTGGTAGGACAGTACTGGTACTATTTAATAGGGAGTAAAAGCATTTATCATGATGAGAACACATCAGAAAGTAAACGTTTTGTAAATTGTGTTTGCATGCTTTGCTGAGGCTGCATGATATGATATGGAGAATATCTGTAACATAAATAATAATAATAATAATAATAATAATAATAATAATAATAATAATAATAATAATGATAATAATAATATTTAATCATTGAACTTATAATAATAACTCAACTGTGCAATACTGTCATTAATACTGCATTTATACATTTATACTCTATATTCTTATTTATACCATTCAGGCATTTATATTAACACACTTAATAGATCCCACTGTGGTTATTTGTTATATATTTCATGTTTTAATGCAAATATTTGTACATATTTCATATCTCTTATATTCTCATTTTCTTATTTTTAATTTTAGTATTTATATTTCTTCACATATATTGTGTTTATGTTATTGTTTACATGTTACATACTCCTTTATTTCTTACATTTCTTACAAGAGCAACTGGGATCAATAAGGTATTTCTGATTCTGATTCAAGCATAGATTGTGTATAATAAAAAGGGGGAAAGACACTTTTCTTTCCAGTGTATTTCCCCCACCAAAGATAGTCAAATGTGGCAACATGTTGTGTATCTGGTTATTCATTTATCTCCCCAAAACATTCAAGTCTCAAAATATGAATGAAAATAGAAAATTACAATTTGAACTGTGAATGAAAAGCACAGCAGCCTACCTCTGTTTGCTGCTTCATGTTACATGATGATGAGCTTCTGATCGTTACATCATCTTTCTGTTATTTTTCCTGTCACTTTAGTTAATGTGACTGACTGTTATTGAGCATATGGACACACATGCAAGCTGGTACATTTACTTTTGTGCGTATGTGTTTCAGTGTGTGTGGCACAGTACCAGTGTCCAGAGGACAGTCAGTGTGTGGACTACTACAAGGTGTGTGACCAACTCCCAGACTGCCCCGAAGCAACGGACGAGATGAACTGTACTGATACTGGTAACAAACCCACTGATGTACACACACACACACCATCACAAGCACATCACATACACACACACACAACATGTCAGGTGCCAGCCTTTTGCAAAATCTAGTACCTTAATTTGTGAAATTATGTTACCTCCTGGACAAACAGATTCTGACCTGAGAAATTGTGTATTCTAAATAGGGCTGTCGATTAAATATTGATTGTCCATAGCTAATCGTAATTAATTGTACATTTTTTATCTGTTCAAAATGTACCTTAAAGGGAGATTTGTCAAGTATTTAATACTCTTATCAACATGGGAGTGGGCACATATGATGCTTTATACAAATGTATGTATATATTTATTATTGGAAATCAATTAAAAACACAAAACAATGACAAATATTGTCGAGAAACCCTCACAGGTACTGCATTTAGCATAAAAAAATATGCTCAAATCATAACATGGCATGTGACTTGCCCCTTGACTATGACTTGCCGCCAAACTGCATGTGATTATCATAAAGTGGGCATGTCTGTAAAGGGGAGACTCGTGGGTACCCATAGAACCCATTTTCATTCACATGTCTTGAGGTCAGAGGTCAAGGGACCCCTTTGAAAATGGTCATTACAGTTTTTCCTCACCAAAAGTTAGTGTAAGTTTGGAGCGTTATTTAGCCTCCTTCTTAACAAGCTAGTATGACCTGGTTGGTACCAATCGATTCCTTATGTGTCTAGTTTCATATGATGCCTATATCTTCACTCTAGCTTTAAGTTTGAGCCTGCTAAAAGCTAATTGCAAGTTGCATTAATGTGGTAAGGAAATTAGTGGCATTAAAACAAATTTGCGTTAACTTTTACAGCCCTAATTCTAATTCTTCTGTGATATACCAACTCTCAGTCCTGAAATATACTGCGTGGAGGCTCTAACAGCAGCAAAGCAAAGCATTAAACATACAAGTATGTGTGTGTGTGTGTCCAGGTGTGCAGTGTACAGATATGACCTATGTGTGCGCTGATGGAACGTGTCTGAAGAAGCCGAACCCAGAGTGTGACTTTGTCACCGACTGCCCCGACGCCTCAGACGAGAAGCACTGTGGTGAGAAGATAAACACTTTCTATGTTTTTGTATTTCAGTTTTGGCTGTTTTGACTTCATGCATTTGCTTTGAATGTTATCAGCCGATTGAATGGGCTTCATCAGCCTCATAGGTGTGGGTTAGAAGGGGGCCTGTTACATCTACTAGTAGGTTAGAAGACCATTATCATCCATTCACATGGTTGATCACCGATACGAATCTTAGACTGTCTATAAGAAGTGGACGTAGTCACCGTGACGTCACTCATTGGTTTGTGGACCACAGTTTTCAGTACAACTAAATTGATTCTTTTTACATATATTAAGTATTTTTAAATATCTGTGTGTTCATTCAGAATGTGGCCTGAGGCAGTTCTCCAGCCGTATTGTGGGGGGGAGCAATGCCACGGAGGGGGAGTGGCCATGGCAGGCCAGCCTTCAGGTGCGGGGTACCCACATCTGCGGGGGCGCGCTAATCTCCAGCCAATGGGTGGTGTCCGCTGCTCACTGTTTCTATGACGACCGGTAAGAGCAGGAAGAGAGGGGAGGAAGAGGTGTATTGACTGAGGTGTGAGTGAGTGAGACAGTTTCTCCTCCTCCTTCTCCTCCTCCTGATGAAGCACTTTTAGAAGTTTTACTTTTCGTTTACCTTTCTGTTTCTTCTAAACTTTTCATGTTCAGTCCTGCTGTTGTGTATTTGCTGTTCAGGTTTTAGCTGTAACAGCCTGTCTGACTCAAAGCCAGCGCATTTATCTGTTCATATACACTCGTGTCTTTCAAAAGCCAGACTCAGCTGGCTGGACCACGACCAAAACTATAGCTGCAACATCCTGGAGAGGATTAACAGTTCTTCTCTCTTAATGTTCCTTGCATGGGGATTAAAAGCTTGTGCAGCATTCAGTGAGTGTTGACATTTAGAGTTGGTATTTCAGTGGACATGTGGAAAGAGAAAGTGAGTTTTGAGAGACAGAAACTGTTGCTCAAAAAATATATTTTTTCTTTTTCTCCTCGTCGTGCTGCAGTCTCTACTCCCCCTCGGTGTGGACGGTCTATCTGGGTAAACTCCTGCTCAACCCCAGCAGCCCCACTGAAGAAGTGGCTCGAGTTCAGCGGATCCACCTTCACCAATACTACGACGACGAGTCCCACGACTATGACCTGGCCCTGCTGAAGCTGGACCGGCCCGCCTCCAAGCTGCTGGCTGCACATGCTCGACCCGCCTGCCTGCCTCCGCCAACCCACCAGCTGGAGCCGGGCCTGCTCTGCTGGGTCACCGGCTGGGGGACTCTCCGCGAGGGGGGTGAGAGGGGAAAGAGGGACGTAGAGCGGATAGAGGGTGAAATGTTGATCGTAGAAGTAGTGTAGTAGACAACGGGATTTAGTATTAAAACCAGAATCAGTGGCAGAGATTCCTATTTTGCCGTTGCTCTTTCAAAATGAAAAGGCGGGAACAGTCCTTTGTTTACGTTTTCAGGGGGGGGGGCGTGTCAGCGGTTCCGCTCACCGGCGCATTTCCACCAGATCCGGTGACGGAGGGTGTCTCAACGCAGGAAAAGCAGTCGCCCAGTGCATGGTGGGAGTGTTGTGGCGAGTTGGAGATGGTCTGTATTTGCGTTAAGTTGAAAAATCTCAACTTTATGCAAATAAGCCCGTCCAGCGTGACGCGTCCAACTCACGAAACTTTGACCAAACTTTGAAACTTAGGTTATCTACTTCTAAAATGAAACCAGATTCAGCAGTGGCATCGCCTATTTCTCTCTTAAAATGTTTCCAGAAGTAGATTTTGGTGGACTGTTAAGACGGAATAGCAGAAAGTTTGCTGTTTGAAACGGCAACCAGAGAACCAGAAACCAATCAGGTTCATTCCACGATAGGGTACGTCACCGCTTGAACGGCCAGTTGAGTGGAGCAGCGTGTCCCCTAGTGTCCTCGCCGGACCAGGTGGACATGTACCGCTGGATTTAACTTTATAGACATGAAAGACCAGCGATTCATAAATCCTCCCTAAGTTTCCCCTATTTCTTTCTTTCTTTCATACTAAATCAGGCTGGAAAGCAAAGACATAAACAATCAATGTCAACCTGGCAGTGTGTGGGTGGAAATGGGCTGCTAAATATACTGCCAGGCTGATTAGGGAAATGGGAAGCAGGTGAGCATGTGAAGGTCAGCTGATGGAAAAGGCAGGAATGAGGTTACTGCAGGGCAGGAGAGAGTGGCTGGATCAGAAATGACAGGAGACCCGGGACAGATGTGAAAGTCTGAGGCCATCCGGTGGATGGATGGAGAATTGAAATGCAGGGAGACTGAGCACCTGAGGCAGACTTTGGGACAATCTCAGATTTATCGTCTGACTTCTTGAACAACACGTTCTCACTCCCGACTCATTAAATACCACCGCTTGGTCAGTGGCCCTACGCTTCAAACTATATCGCTCTAGGTACCCCTCCAGCTTCAGTTTTGGACGGGTCAGGGACGGCGTGTTCTGCTGATTACATGTATAGTGTCTTTTCAAAATAAACTACTGTGTTCACAGGAAATAGACAGTTTATGCTCGTTACATGCATACAGTCTCTTTTCAAAAATAAACTTCCAACGTAGGTTTACTTAGTTTTTAGGTTAGGTTTAGGCAACACAACTACTAGGGTAGTTTTAAGAAAAGATTGTGGTTTGGTTTAAAATAAGTATTGTTCACATGCACTTCGGTACGTACAACAGTAAGTGCACACATCATGCTAATGTTTGTCATGCTATGTCAGCATCTAATCTGAGGTTAGCAGTAGTTTGATCCAAAGGAAAAGTACAGTTTCCACTCGTTACATATGGAGTCTTTTCAAAATAATCTTCCAACATAGGTTTACTTAGATTTTAGGTTTAGGAAAAAATTATGGTTTGGGTTCAAGTAAGTATGTTTGTCATGTAAAATAAGTACGCTTGTTACATAACTTAAGTATGCAGTGTTAGGCAAGTTACGTAACAAAAGTAAGGTCAAATTAGTCAAAGTGGACCTTTGGTTTCACACAGGACATGAACAACAGTCACCTGGGTGACAGTCTGGTGTTTGTTTGACTCATCCATCCACCCCGACCTCCTCCTTACGCAGACGTTGTTGCTCTTTATACTACGTCAGTTGTTCTGACTGTCTAAAGCCCTGTCTACATGTATGCAGATGTTTTTAAAAATGGATATTTTCCCTTCTGTTTAAAAAAAAAAAATTGTCCACATGACCTTTGTTTTACAAAATATGTCCGTCGACACTCGAACGCAAAAACGACTCCAAACGCTGGCCGTAATATTTACATGTCACCTCAAGTGAGATCACAAGTTTAGGGTCAAGGAATTTAATTACCACCCTCCTCTCTCCCTTTCCTTTGGCAACATTACAGTCAGATGACAGTTACTATTGGGTGAGGGGGGGCTGGGATTCCTGTCATCACTCTGCTGTCGTCAACTGTCTCTTTACATGCATAAATGTTCATTGAGGTTTCTGTCCATCGCCCTTCTAACTGCTCCAAATCTCGTCTTCAATCGCCCAAAAGCTCATTCAATCACCATTCAGCCTCCACATGTTTAATGTATTCCTGTCACTGAAACATTTTCCAGATATAAAGTAGTAATTAGTCCAAGCAGTGCTAACAAAACGTAAAAAAGACGGTAGTCCGCCGACACGAAGCAACAATGGGCATGAAACGAGGAGAGGACGCCATCGTTTAGAAAGTAAACGATAGAAAGTAACCAGAGTTTTTAAAAATCTCACCTTAGAAGCCGTTTTCAAAAATATCCGTTTTTTGTGACCAAAACTCCGTTTTCGCGTGGACAAGAGGCCGAAACGTGGAGGAAAATATCAGTATTTAAAAATATCTGTATACGTGTAGACGTGGCTTAGTATTGACACGGATGGGTTCACATTGGAGTTAGTTGAAAGCCTGGTGCTTCTCATACAGACGCTAAAGGGCGCCTCGGTATATCGGTATCAGACGGCGAGGGGCACTGACCAAGTGTCGGTATTTGACGAGTTGTGAGTGAGAACGAGTTGCCTTGAACGTACTGCAGCCTCTATAAGTAACAGTAATTAATTCAACGCTTTTGCAAGGACTTATAATTTCCATTTAGGCTTTGGTACTGTATGCCTGACCGACAGGTCATCATGTCTCGTGAAGGGACACTTTTAAATGAAACTATGCAGGTTTATAAACATGATCCATTTTAAGATGGACTTTTATTTGGTGCTTTTGACTTGTAGGTTTATTTTATAAATACCGATGTCCAAGTGCAGTATTTTAAGTTGTGTTATAGAGTTGTTTTTACTTCTGTTACAGGATGAGCAGCAAACTTTTTCCATTGGTTTCTGTATTATTCAGTATAATGCAGTATTTTCACAGGAAGTGATTTTATGTGATGTGTGCAGCCTGTAAAACCCCCATTTCGTCAGTGGCACTTTGAAATAGTAGGCAAGATGTGGGTAGTCTTGAGTGGGAGGAGTCATTGTGAGGGAGTCTTGGTAATTTGGTGGAAAGCGGATATGCTATAATGGTAACAGAGCGAAAACACATTTATTAACTCATTTAAATTAAAGAGGCAGGAGGAGATGTGGGTGGAAGTGTGTGGGTTTGTGGTTTCTGATGAACCCAATGAAAAGATGAAGGCTGTTTTAGAGAGAAGGTGCTGGAAACCATCTTCCGGCGAACACAGTTTCACAAAGATGTACATGGTTTTGTAACTTTAGAGAGGAAAATCTTAAGTAGATTTGTGTATGTCAAAGTGCGGTTACACCACTATATTTCCAGTGAAGTGGTTTCTTTTCATTGCGAGGATGAAAAGCTTTACTATACTACTAACATGACTGTAACATAAATATGTTTAATGATTTCTGCTGAGGCTGAGGAATCAATTTGATTCATTCAGTGATAAAGTTCACTGTAGGTTTGTGTGGTTTGTAGTTTGATCTTCAGCTCTACAATCGCTACAGAAGCTCTCTAGTCATTTCAGCTCTCTGTCGACTAAAGGCCCAGACACACCAATCCCACATCAAAGAACTAGCTGCGATGAAGGCCGACTGTTGAGTCGCCTCACGTCGCCTTTATCTTGGCCAAAAAGCTGCACTCAAAAACACTGCAAAGACTACAGCCGACGGCCAGTAAGCACGTACGTTCTGCGCCTGCGTGAGATGAAATAACTCTCCAAACCAGCAGGCGGCGGTAGTCTGGGTTCATGAATGCAGACATTTGACTTCATCTTTAGTGTGTAAATGGAAAAGGATGAAAAGATTACGAATCTTTTGGCCTTTACGTGCTGACCTTTGACCTCTCACCTCTCCAGGCAGTGCCAGTAATGTGCTTCAGAAGGTGGATGTTCGCCTGGTCAGCGAGGAAGCCTGTGTTCGCTCCTACGGCCACCTGGTCACTCCCAGAATGCTTTGCGCTGGGTACCGCAGTGGAGACAAAGATGCCTGTCAGGTACACGAAAACACAAACATACAAAACCAGAATATATCAAGTTTTTATTTCATTTCACAATGACGTTTGAATTAAAGCTGCACTGTGATCGTTATTTTTGACATCAACAGTGGATTCATTTACTACGTGGCTTGGTGTGCCACTAGTGTCTGCTCGATGTGTAAAAGAGCCACTGTTTGCTGACACATTTCACCATAACAACTTGATTAGGTGTCAATGCTGTGTTTAGGGCTAGAGTTACGCTGCCACCAAGTGGCAAAAATAAATAAATTAATATATATTCATGCAGGTTTAAATCAAAGCACATGTTCAGAGGCTTTGTAATTGCCACTACATACAAATATCTAATATCCAGTTGGGTTCCTGTAATATTGTATTGTTTATATGATACATTTAAATTTAAATTTCAGTGTGTATTGTATGGTTGGGGTGATAATAATAATAATAATAATAATAATAATAATAATAATAATAATAATAATTATAATTATAATAATAATAATAAACTTTATTTGTATAGCGCCTTTCATACAATAAATGCAACTCAAAGTGCTTAACAATAAAGACAATACATGCACTTCACATGAAAATGAAAGTAAAAACATATTTAAAAGAATATTAAAAAAGTAAAAAGAATGCATAATATCAAATGGAGATAAAACCCATTGAATAATAATGAAATAGAATAAAAACAGAATTCATAGACTGCATGAATCAATTAAGATACATTTTAAAAGAAGGGTAGTAGTAGGCAGGGGAGAAACATGAAGTCGTGATATATTTAGTTTCTCTCTTTGTCAGTCTGGATGTGTATCTGCCAGCGGGCACAAACGTAAAAAATAAACCAAATAGACCAAACCTCCTGTGCATGTTGGGAACATCCTGAAAGTCCTCCGGGTGGCAGTTGTGTCCTATAAACAGAGAACAGGCCATTAAATGACTTTTAAAAGCCAGACATCCAAGCACAGTGAGTGATATCATAGTTGAGTCACCAGTATTGATCATCAGCCTTGTCAATTATTATGGTCATTTTGTGCTGTAGAGACATTAAAATCTGCCCTTTTAACACCGCCTGTCTCTGTCAGGGAGACTCTGGCGGTCCCTTGGTGTGCCAGGAACCGTCGGGTCGCTGGTTCCTAGCCGGAGTGGTGAGCTGGGGCAAAGGCTGCGGGCGTCCAGACTACTACGGCGTCTACACTCGCATCACCAGGCTCACTGACTGGATCACACAGGTCATCAGCACCTGAGCACCGGGGAGCATCATCATCTTCACATCTATATCCTCGTAACACAAAGCATGTGAGGATAAAAAGCGCTGGAAGATGATTTGAGATTGTTTCTCAGCCAAACAGCATGGTGTTAAAGCGTGAAAGGCTTTATTCCCAAAGACATAACGCTAATAATAATCAACCTTATTTATGCAGCACCTTTCAGATTATATCAGGTTTATCCAGCACACAGTAAAAAGAAACATGCCAAAAATAGTGAAAATAAAATGAAAAGTTAGAGAGAATGGTGTCAAGTAAAATATGTTTTTAGAGGTGATTAGAAAGTTTTCAGGAGGGACTGAAATGTAACGATCGTGCACAATGAAAGCAACTGACTTGACTGTAAAGATATTAGCAGTTCTCCCCCATAATAAAGCATCTTTCTGTTTTGTAATCGAGTTTGCAATAAACTGTGTTTGTTTACATGTTTGGCTGGAGGTGAATATAATAATACATCAATATGAGTCTACAGCCATGCTAGCAGCCGTCACAGTGGTGCTTTGAGCTAAATGCTAACATCAGCATGCTAACATGTTCAATGTCAACATGCTGATGTTGAGCAGGTAGCCTATAGACGGGTTTCTGTGCAACGTCATCACAGAGATGCAGCTATGGGGGGGCAGAAAGGACGGCATGTCTAGCAGAGCCAAGCTCCAAAGCAGAGATGACGAGGAGTTGTTGTGCAGTAAACTGCAACTTCTAAACATTCTTTCATCGTTTGAGCCGCCACATGCAAAATGACGGCTCAGCAGGAAACCGATGGATTGCCTACTCCGGGTAGTATATATATTCTGGTATAGTACAGAAAGAAGTCAGTGTCAACAAAAAAAGGAGAACAAAACAATATTTCCTGGGTTGAGTGCCATGGTGAAAAATCATCTAAACATTTTGACCAGTACGGCTCACACCATGACAAAACAACTTATCATTTTGGTGCCGTTGGCCAGTTTACTGACACAATAACTGGTTTTGAAGCATGAATGAAGTGTTTTGGGTGAGTTACTACCTTTTGCAGACATGCTATAGAGTTGTGATGTCCCATCAAACAGTTTGTGGACTTATAGTTTAGAGAATGTTAAGTTGAAAAATGAGCCAAAGCGATTGAGAAAAACTGTAATGGACAAATAAGGTAAAGATAACTCCCAAGGAGTATTCCAATTATCTAAATGGCATTTGCAGCATACAATTAGAGTGATTTATACAACGCCAACATGACTCTTCTTGACCCACAATCCCCAGCTCCGGAGGCTGATGCGTCATCTAATAGGCCTCTGGGCCACTGATTATGGTGCTCATATCAATAAAAGAAACTTTGTCAGACAGGAAATTCAAAATGCCACAGGACTGAGTCTGCAAATGTAACCCGGTCCACTGATATAAACAAAGAATAAAACTGTTTCATGTGTTTTTCATTTCAGAGTCGACCGAACTGGGCTACCGAGAGACTTTCTCAGCCTCCCATACGTCACATGCACATCCCCAGAGGTCTTCAAATTAACGTTCTGGTGTCTGTTTACCCTCAAAAAATATGATGCCTTTCTTAAAATGTGTCACTATGCAACATCATACAACTTATTATATAACTTATTTCCCTGGGAGGTGGAAGGACATGGTGCAGTCTCTCGGCTTCCAGCATAATGAGCTGTTTCCCACTCACAGTGCAGAGAGAGCCAGACAGAAGATGTATGTATGACTGAGTTAAGGAGGAGGCCTGCAGCTCCCTCTTCAGCCAGTTAATCAATGTGGTCAAACAACATCCCATCCATATGTAGCGTAGATCAACCAAACAATTGATCAGTATATTTATCAGGAAAGTAAATGAATGCAGTCCAAAGTAAAGGAGTGGTTGTGCAGAGGAGAGAGCCAGAAGGAAAAGACTTGGCATGGGATGTTGATTAAATTATGGACATCGGCCGTCTTGCTGCTCTTATGTTTTGCTTTGCCGATTGAGGACAGATGGAGCTGATTATATTCCAGCCAAACAGGAGAACAGCATTGTCCTTACTGACATCTTACACTGACCATAATATTTACATCAGGTAAGAACGAACATTCAACAGTGAACCGACATCATCCACATGAAAACTTGGAAATGTATGTTTAACAATCCTTCCAGAGACATATTTCCTAAGTGTCTGTGTGTTTGAAACAAGTTTAAAACAACTCTAATGCTGGAGGGATTTTCATAATATTTCATTGTTTTCTTAACACACCTAGATACTGTTACTCGTTACATCAAGTAACAATAATATATATTAAGGAGAAAATCCTAAAAAAGTGACAGAGCTTAAAATAGACAGAACCAACCTCCATGCATTAAACAAAATGTAGAGGATAACTTGGAAGCTTTGAATGGCTGGAATCAACTTTGAACTGCTGATTATTATATATATATATATATATATATATGTGTATTATGTTATATATCAGTAGAGAAAGGAGGGAGAGCAGAGAAGTGAGTGCCATTTGAAGCTGGAGGTCGGTGGTTAAAAATAACAAGCCGACATCCAGATGTTTCTCTGGTCACTCAGCCGGTTGGGAAATGAAGAGACACGAGTTACTGATTGCAGCTTGAATATAGTGCAAAGGAGACTTTATCTCTTGTATCTCTATATATCTCTAGACATGAGAGGCCTATCAAACAGAAACACAGTGAGATCATCAATGATCGTCTATCTACAATAACTGATCGGTCACCACCGGGTTTGCTCTTCACCGCTTTATACACATCACTTAAAGGAGGAAATACCTCACGACCCAGGTGGGACTTGAACCCACAATCCCCAGCTCCGGAGGCTGATGCCTTATCCATTAGGCCACTGGGCCACTGTTACGTTGTTGTAGCATTAATGAAATAGATACGGGGATTGACAGACAGAAATGATTAGTGATTATGTTGCTATTTAATTTGAATTTGTAACATAAAATATCTTACAAATTGTTGCTTGTTCCTGTCATGAAGGAAGAAAAATGGGGGCTGTGTGCAAATGATATTGCATGCTGCCTCTCTCTATGACAGTCGGCTTTTCATCCCGCTATTGAGTGTGGTCATGTGGAAAAGATATACACACATATCATCAACACTTTTGCCTTCTGATGTGGTCGGACAACACATCCAACTTATTATGTTCTAGCATAAATTGACCCAGCCCGTTCTCATTCCCAGGGGGTCAAATACTGACGCTTTGTCACGGCCATCGGCGTATTATTTTGGCACATAAATCGTTAGACTCGTTGGCAAAAGATCGTGGTTTGGGTTAAAATAAGTATTGTTCAAATGCACTTCAGTTCATACAATGGTAAGTGAACACATCAGGCAAATGTTTGAATTGTTGTCATGCTTTGTCAGCATTAATCTGAGGTTGGTATTAGTTTGAGCGGTATCCTGAAGTGTTGGGAATATCATTAAAAACAGCTGCATGCACACTTAACTTTCTCTGGACCGATGACGGCTAATAGCCCTCTCCAAATGTGACAGCTGTGAAAGCCCAGCAGTGGGATATTATTAGGCCTTATTCAGATTTTTTTTTTAATAAAACCAACAACTAAGTCAGGGAGATCTCTGACCTCTGACCTCTGACAGTCAAATGGAAAGTATTGTTTAAGATCCAACCTGCACACAAGCAGTTCAATTAATGGACAGCGATGGAAAGATAAACACCAGCGTTTGGCTTTTTTCTTTTTGCCGGGGAGGGGATGACTGGATATGAACTTGCAGTAAGAGCAAGCCTCTCATAATGACCCCCCTCCTCCAAAGTCGAGATTAAAGTATTTAGGCCAAGTATGAAAACGCCCCAAGTCGGTATTAAAGTATTCAGCAATTCCAAACAGCCTCTCTGACCTCAAAACATCCAGCGAGTAGGTTCTCATCACTGATAAAAAACATTTTACATTACACAACTGAACAGCCATATCTCACTCCTCCTAACAGCTGGCCAGAGTGCACACACACATTTAAGTGCTTCGGGGGGAAATTTAAATCTGACATTTGAATACTCTGTTTGAATAAATGAACATTTCCACAAATTATTCACCCATGCTGAGTGAAATGTCCAGCGCATGACCAGAGTTCTGGCCTCGACTGGATCAATATGTGTGTGTGTGTGTGTGTGTTTGTGTGTGTGTTTGTGTGTGTGTGTGTGTGTGTGTGTGTGTGTGTCTGGCGACTTTGGACAAGTTCAGAAACGTGTTAGAGGTTAACACATCACATGCGTCTTCATAAGCGGGGTCAAACCACACAATAGATTCTGCTCAGTCTTTGCGATAATACTATAGGTATAGCTAAGGCTTGTGTGTGTATGTGTATGTGTGTGTGTGTGTGTGTGTGTGTGTGTGTGGTAACAACTTTGTCCACAGCAACATGAAATCCACTTAATCTCCATCCAGTTGTTTACTTGCTGTCCTCAGGGCTGCTAGATTAAAACATCTTCACTGAACCGTGAGCACTGGCCGTGCAGGAGTGTAAGCAGTGTCCTCGCACTCGATAGGATTTACAAACCAATTTTTCACAGTTATAAACCAATTTTTCACAGTTATGGAACAACTGAGTACACGCCATGGATGCAGGCTGAGATGCACTGCATTTATCATCATCACAACAACAACAACAACAACAACAACAACAAAATAACAACACGGGAGCGTGACGAGAAGACCACACCACCGGCTGGTGGGAACAAGCCACAAGTTGCATTCACCTCTAAATTAATTGGTTAATCTTGTTTTTATATCAAGTGCAACATAGATTTTTTCTAGGAACAGAAGATTAGAAAACAAAGTCAACACATTCTCACTCCCAACTCATCAAATACTGCAGCTTTGTCAGTGTCCCTACGCTTCAAACTATGACGCTCTAGGTTCCCCTTTAGCGTCAGTGTTTTGGACACGTCAGGGACGGCACTAAGTCAAATGGAAAGCATTGTTTAAGATCCATCCTGCACACAAGCAGTTCAATTAATGGAGCGATGGAAAGACAGCGTTTGGCTTTTTTACTTCAAATTCTGAAATTTAAATGCATGAGATGTACTTTATCTTAAAGTTAATCCTAAAGTGTTGAATCCTATGAATTTACAATCAATTTAAATCAAACTTTTAACACTGCAACATGGGGTCATTTTTTTTTACTGGGTTTAACATTGTTGTTAAATCCCACTTTGACTCACAACTGTGGTATCTGTTATGCTGCCATGATGAAAATAACAGCCAAGTTTTTCTATTTAAAAAAAAAAAAAAAGCAGACTATTTTGTGCTTCGTTTTTCTCCACCGTCTCCATCTCTCCATTGCTCCCCTGGGCTCCTCTCCCTCTCATTCCTTGCAGTGATGGGTTAAACAGCTGAAGGCTGTGTGTGTTTTCATTGTGGTTTGGATTTATCTTGGGAGTAGTGGTTAGACTGGAAGTGGAGGAGGACGTGGGAGGAGGGTGTTGAGAGTGTGCAGAGGTCCAGCAGGAAAGACGAAGAGAGAAGGAACCATAGAAGAATTACTAAAGACAGACAGAAGAAGAAGGGAAAGAGTTGTACAATTTCTATGCTAATAAAGAGCTGGACTCCTCGCTGGCCTCCGACTAGTTTCTCCAACTCAACACAATTTTTTATAGACGGTTTCTTGTATCAATCTTTCTGTAAAGCTAAACCATGATACAAAATTTAGTAATTTTAACAAAGAGAAAACAACCATTGTGATGGCATACAATAACTGCAGTTCCCGTGAGGCTCTGACAGTGTGCCAACGGCTAAAGGGGAATTTGTAACTGGGCATTAAAGGGTTACGGCTTAGATGCAGACTACGTCGTAGCTTACGTCCCTTTTCAGAAAATATATCTATATGTCTATAACTAAACATCAGATACCACATGGAGGCCCCTTACTGAAAAGAAGTTTTTTCAAGTGTGCTATTAAAACAAGAGAGTAGACTTTCCAGACTATACTTATCAAGATATACTTAAGAAAAGTATACTTAAGTATACTTGGCTTATACTTGTACTTAATCTTTTGATCAAGATATACTTAAGAAAAGTACGAGTTAGTATACTTTCAGTATAAAAACTATTTAACTAGTAGTTTACTGAATATACATTAAAGTGCACTCTCATAAACTAAAAAGTGGGCTACCAGTATAAAACTAGTAAACTATCAGTACAATACTTAAACTTAAAGTATACTTTTCTAAACTAAAAGTGGGCCCAAGAAGTATTGACGTAAAACACTTACAAGTATAGAACTAGTAAACTATCTGTATACTTCAGCTGTAGTATAGTTGCAGTACAAAATAAGACTTAAATGCAAAACTAGTTGTGTACTCAAAGTTTACTATTCTTACACTTAAAGTATACTTAAAAGTATACTTTTATAAACTAAAAAGTGGGCCAATTTAGTCCCAAGAAGTATTAAAGCAGTACGCTTATAAGTATACTACTAGTACATTGATATTAGTATACTTACTACATAAAGTATACTTGGGAAATATATACTTGAACTTTATTAAGTATACTTCATAAAATAAACTTGAAGTATACTACTTTTTCATAAGGGACTGCAACAGCAAACACTGCACAGCAGTTTCTAATACTCTGAACTCTGGAAAGTTATCATGGCAACTGTTATTTTAAACAGTAGAAATACTGCTTTCTCGTTACAAAGTAATCCACCAGGAATGTGTGCTTGCGTGTATGACGGCCAATTTAGGGGGGTGCTGTATTTTTTCACATGGTCGTTGTGCAAAGTTAAATAAAAACTTAAACTTCCAGCCTCTAAAGTTCTTGAGCTTCTTCGGTTTAGTCTTTCAGCATTTTTGACATGTGAACATAACAACCTCTAACTACAAGGTAACTCCGATACTCCAGGACTGGCAGGTTGAATCTACACTTCTTCCAGTTGCATCCAACAAATTCACAACAAGGCTGCAGTTCTCAGAAGTATTTGGAGGTTCTTATGTCATCTTCAGCCTTGAAATGAATGCAGAATTTGAAGGAGGTAGCCGAGCCCCTTAAATGGGACACAGCTTGTGTCTGCACGTCTAAATTAACGGGGATCAGGTGTGTCTCGTTTTCCAGCTGGCTCCCTTTGCCTACTGATTGGCACAGGATCCCCATCTTGCTGACCCTGATGCCATTTAATTAGGATCTTCATGTTTCTACTGAAAAAAATAAAGGGAGAGTAAAACAAAGAGAGAGAGCAGAACAGCACCAACAACCTCAGCATGTGTTCGTATGTTTTATACATAAAATACAAAATAAAAGAGTGAATGCAAAGAGGGAAAGCAAGCTACTGTAGCAGAGAGAACCATGACAAACAGAAAAATGGAGGATTTTTCTTTCTCGGTCTTGAAGTACTTGAAGCAAAACACGCTCAAAATCAAATACATAACTGGAACTTGTGTACGGAAAATCACAGTAAATCACACACGCACATGGATGAGTCATAAAAAAGTATACTGTAGTTTTGTTTTGGGTGGTGCATAAACACATACTGTTTATATTTTGGAAAGCAGTTTTTTTTTTCTCTAATATGTGAAACAAGAGAACCAGAGACAGCAAGAGAAAGAGATGCTTAGACGAGTAGAAAAACAGACAAAGGTAGAGAAACCTTATTATATTTGGCTGAAAAAGTAGTATACTTCAAGTTTATTTTATAAAGTATACTCAAGTAAGTATAACTTATGTAGTAAGTATACTAATATCAGTGTGCTAGTAGTATACTTATAAGCGTACTGCTTTAAGTTTAATACTTCTTGGGACTAAATTGGTCCACTTTTTAGTTCATAAAAATATACTTTAAGTGTATGAATAGTAAACTTTGAGTACACAACTAGTTTACATATAAGTCTTATTTTGTACTGCAACTATACTATAGCCGAAGTATGCAGATAGTTTACTAGTTTTATACTTGTAAGTGTACTTCTTCAATACTTCTTGGGCCCACTTTTTAGTTTATAAAAGTATACTTTAAGTTTAAGTATTGTACTGATAGTTTACTAGTTTCATACTGGTAGCCCACTTTTTAGTTTATGAGAGTGCACTTTAAAGTATACATTCAGCAAACTACTAGTTTAATAGTTTTTTTATACTGAAAGTATACTTGTATATACTTGTAGCCCACTTTATAGTTTATGAAAGTGCACTTTAAAGTATATTCACTAAACTAGTTAGTTCTTATACTACAAGTATATTAACTTATACTTTTCTTAAGTATATCTTGATCAAAGGATTCAGTACAAGTATAAGCCAAGTACACTTAGACTTTCCTGTATACTTGTCAGTGTGAGCCAATTATACTTATGTATACTTTTGTTAAGTATATCTCTGATACGTGCATAAAGAGTAAACTGAAAGTATATTCTCTTATTTTAAGTTTAAAAGAAGTATACTAATAGTACACTTGAATAAACTTCTTTTTGGTCAGGGTAAACTGACATTTAATCAAAACTCTGAAGGGCTGCAGCTTACGGCAGCTGTTTACCGCTATAAAGAGGAAGTAAGCGGAGGAAGAAAAGGAAAGGGACACAATAATTTGGGTCAATTGATCTAGTTTAATAGTTTTTACTGCAAGTATACTTGTAAGTTTTCTTAAGTGAACTTATAGTCCTTAGCCAAATATACGTATACGTTAATTATACTTCTCAGTGTGAGCCAAGTATACTTTGACTTTTTTGTATACTTGTCAGTATAAGCCAAGCATACTTAAGTTTAATTTTGTAAGTATAATAAGTTTATTCTCTGATAAGTACATAAAAAGTAACCAGAAAGTATACTCCTTTATTTTAAGTTGAAAAGAAGTACACTAATTGCATACTTCTTTTTTTGTAAAGGAATCTCTGCAACATATTACTGTACTGAAGAGGAGTATTAAAGTGTCATTCTTATGGTATAAAAGTACAAATAGAGGTAGGTAGTAGGGAACAGTAATATGAATCGGAGAAAGACGAGAGGATGTGACAGCACAGCGAAAGGAAGAGGATGGGGCAAAAAAAGTATAAAAGGGAAGAAATCAGAGAGAAAGAGGAGACAGAGGGTGAGCTGGAGGGAAAGAATCACTTTCTTTGAGAACTGAGGAATATAGGAGGTGGATATGGGGAATGAAACAGACTGAGAGAAAAATGACTCAAAGCCACAGGACAGAAAACTCCACATAAGGGAGCTCCAATCAAATAGACGGCATGACCGACAGATGAAAAGAATCAGAGGGAGTGGGGGGGGGGGGTGGAGAGCAAGGAGGACAGGAGATGACAGAAGGAAGGAAGAGGAGAAAATTAGATTGAAAGACTGAGGAAGATATTAGAGTGAAAAAGAGATGGAAGAAGGAGAATGGTGGGCGTGAAAAGACAGACAGAGAGAGAGAGACCGATGAGGGGATATTACACCTACAAAATTCAGTAAGGTCTCAGAATAGTCAAGATACCAGAAATAAAAGGAAAGTTTCATCTTGCAACCGTAGCCTCATCATTCCAGTCAAATATGACACCAACGTCATACATGGGAAAGCAGCCAGTCATTCATTGCAACACAAGGGATCTAAAAAGGTTATTAAGTCCAGATATAATCATAGTAGTAAATACAAATTGTCTTATTGTAAAAAAAGAGGTCTAGATTAAGGTCAAAAAAACTAAATAATACTACGACAAACTTACGACAAACTGCGACTTTCTTGACTTGCAAAATTATCTTTTACATAGACGAACATCATATGTGTGATTCATGGCGCAATTCAAACGGGATCCAAAAATTATTCGTCTCTCTCCGTTGACTACCGTTCTTATTTTATCCGAAATAAGGTCCCATGGTGGTCCACCGGACAAAGTAGTAAAACAAACATCTAAATGTGTATTTTGGATGTTTTCTTTCCACTAGTCTGAAAGAAGACATCTCAAAATGGACCAGTGCATGAAAAATAATGTTTTTGCCTGGAGTGCCCCCTTAAATTATCAGCTGAATTGCTAAATGAAAGGACAACCTTCTTGGCATTATAAACATAAGTTGTGTGCTGCAATATTGTCCAATATGAATGCAATTCCTACTGTCTGGGCTGCTGTAAAGAGAAGAGAGATATAAAGAAAATGATGCATTACGGATCCTCAAAATCTCCTGGTTTTATGTGTGTGTGTGCAGCTTTGTATATTACAGTCTTCCTCCGAAAAGCCTTCCATCCATGTGTGTTTTTACAAGAGCTTAAGATCTAAAGAAGAATATATTTTAATTAGAGAGAGTCTAAAGTCAAGTGGAATAAAAAAATAGGAATGACGTGTTGTTTTTGTGTCTGTCTGTCTATGGATGTATGTGTGTTAGACCCATAACTGCACGCTGTGCCTCTGTAATTAATGTTCAGCTCTTAGCTTTCAGCTAATTTATTACTCTCAACCATGATGCACATACACACTGTCTCGCACACAAACACACACTGTCTGCAAGAGAGACGTTCAGAAGAGACAAAGAGAGAGACACTACAGAAACAGCACACGCTCTGGACGCCTCTAAATCATTCTGCGAACTCCCCCGGTCTCTCCCGCCATCTGTCTCATCTTCTTCCTTGTTGAGTTTCCACAGATGGGACCCAAAGGTGTCACACAGAGCTGGGAGATGATACAACTCCACGATAAAAGAAAAAGCTGGTAAAGACGTCGAGAGACAAAGTGGAGCAGAGAGACACACGGAACAAGACACGATGTGACAGACAGACAGACAGGCGGTATTATAAAAGTTTTATAGTCATACTAGAAGGTACCAGATGGATCGTGAATACACGTTCACTTACATCACTCTGAAATGTTACTATAGTTACAGTGAATATTTCTCCACAATGAATTGAAGCTCACAGCTGACAAGATGTTAAAGGAAAAGTTCACCTGTTTTTATCAACCTATCAACCTTCTTTTCAAGTGGCACTTTTTTAATCCATGAAAGCATATTATGTTTAAATTGATGACTGACGTCCGGATTTCCTTCAGATCAAGTTCAATTTCAATCATTTTCAGCTCAGTTGAACTGAAATTAGTTTTTGATTTAGATTTTTTTTTCCTTTTTGGCCACTTGGTTGGGAAGCAGAAACTAGCTATAAACACAACATTGGCAAAACTGTTGCTTATCTACTCATCCAACAGGCATGGAGCAATGTTAGCATTCATTAAGCACCTGATTCGACTGTTATCAGGCCATAAAATAAGCATTATCAGTCGCTATAAGCACCATAGATGTGGGTCATCAGGGGCCTATTACGCCTACTACGTTGTAAAACTGAACAAAATGTCACTTTCTGAACACAAACACAAGGGCTTATTTATGTTTAGGCAACAAAACTGCAACTTCTTTAGGTTTAGACAACACAACTACAACTTCTTTAGGTTTAGGCAAAAAAACTACAACTTCTTTAGGTTTAGGCAAAAAAACTACAACTTATTTAAGTTTAGGCAACAAAACTACAACTTCTTTGGGTTTAGGCAACAAAAAGACTTTAAGTTTAAGGGAAAACATCGTGCTTTGGCTTAATATAACTACGTTTCAAAAGTAAAAGCGAACTTAATGCTTGTGAACATTAACACAAATAGGCTACACATTATTGGTCTCACATTGGATGCAATCCCGGTCTCCCGGGTGAAAACCCCGTGTTTTGTGTCCCTTCCATTCCCGACCTCCACATATGGAGTTTCACACTGTCTATACTACAGCACATGACTTCTGCTTCTGCTCCTGTCATAATTACTACGATCACTAGAGGTCGCTGTTGTGTTCTTTTATTCCTTCTTTCGGTGATCTACCATGTGAATAGATGACCTACTAGTGGGTGTAGTAGGCCCCTATTGACCCACATCTATGGGGCTTATAGCGACTGATAACGCCTATTTAATAGCCTGACGAGTCATGTTTCTTGTCCGGAAGTCCAATATTCACTCTCAATTTATCTCTGTTTTGCTCTCCTCTAAGTCCTGAGGGAAATATCTAGCGTTAGCTGCTAAATGCTCCTTTATGTTCACCAACTAATGGCTGCTGCATCTGGACACAACGCAGATGAGAGTGAACCAAGACAGGAAAGTTGTGGGCCAGAAAACCAAAACAATGAGCTGAAAGATGCTGAACGGCTTCGTAGAACTGAGAGGAAACTGCAGAGTTGGATGCTAATTCTCTGTGAGTTTATTCGTTTCACATACATGTTGTCATTTTACAGCAGCTTTAAAACTCATCTAATGTTGGTACAACCCACCATAAATAAAGCAGCCTCCTTATACTCGTCTCTCTGCTCTTACAATGAACTGATCAGCTCAACAAACCGAATGAACGATGACATGGAAAGTCACATCTGCAGCCGTCATGCAGCACCCTGATCCTGCCTGGCCTGTCGTTAATTATACATATGCATACAGTACATACACAGTAATGCTGGAACCCCATAAGGGGAACTTGGACTAACTTGGAACATATGGAGGGCCAAAGAAAAGAACAATGATTGCAGACTCAGATGGAATGAAGAGCGTCCCGGGCCAAACAGAAATCCTCTGTTAAGGAAGTGTACAGTACCGGCTTGGAAGATTGGAACCGACAAGGCTGAAAGAGCGAGTGACGATACCAGCCTCCCCTCCCTCAATAATCAGAGCTGTGGTGCTTTTTAAGCAATGCATTCGACTCTGGGTTCTCACTTTTCTGATGTTTTAGTATCCTTTGTCGCTTTGAATCATCCTCAATAGAGTCATAGTACGAAACAAAGCCTCTGAAGTTCTCTAACTTTGGAGTTGCCGTTGAATCTCTGAGGTTATGCTACTATTTATGTCAGAATCAACTGGAAATCAGTCCTTATTTTAAGAAATTAAATTAGGATTGGGATTTGGGGTGTCTGCCCCAAGTGAGGGAGTTTAAGTATCTTGGGGTCTTGTTCACCTGCGAGGGTTAAATGGAGCGGGAGATGGACATGCGGTTCGGTGCGGCGTCAGCGTTGTACCAGAAGCTCTCGATTTACCGGTCCATCTACGTTCTGACCCTCACCTATGGTCATGAGCTTTGGGTAGTGACCGAAAAAATGAGATCGCAGATAGAAGCAGACAAAATGAGCTTCCTCCGTCGAGTGGCTGGGCTCAGCCTTAGAGATGGGGTGAGGAGCTCAGACATTCGGAGGGAGCTCGGAGTAGAGCCGCTGCTCCTTAACGTTGAAAGGGGCCAGCTGAGGTGGTTCAACATCTGATCAGGATCCTCCTGGACGCCTCCCTTTAGAGGTTTTTCAGGCACGTCCAACTGGTAAGAGGCCCCGGGGAAGACCCAGAACACGCTGGAGGGATTAGATATCTCATCTGGCCTGGGAACACCTCGGGGTCCCCTAGGAAGAGCTGGAAAACGTTGCTGGGGAGAGGCACATCTGGAATTCCCTGATTAGCTCACTGCCCCCGCGACCCGGCTCTGGATAAGAGGAAGAAAATGGATGGATTCGTCCCTATCAGTTCTGAAATATGTCAACAACTATTGGATGAATTGCCATCATGTTCTCCAGAGGAAGAATCCTGATAACTTTGGTAATCACCTGATTTTTCATTTAGTGCCATCAGCAGGTCATACTTTTCCAGTGAGCTACCTCGATCAACATCTACCAGATGGATAGGCACAACATTTTATACATGCATTCCTAGTTCAGATGATGTATACTAATAACTTTAGTGATCCTCTGACTCTGTGGTTGTAAAGTGGGAATGTGATTGAACTATGAAGATGAATCAGAGCTGGAAAATAGAGTGTTTATACATGTATAACACTGCCAAAGCCCAGAGTGTGTCCCAGGTTACCTCCTGTGGGGAGAGCATGAGCCACTCCCTTCACATCACAGGTTTGGACAACCACAAACTAAAACAAATAGCGTTAAAATCACATTTACAAGCACTGCAAACCTTCTCGGCTGTGACGGACAGGCTCTTCACCTTGTGACCTCGCATTTTTTGGGGGGTTTTATTTTGTTCAATGCTCTAAAATTTGATGGATTAAAGTTTTCTTTGTGTGAATATGTGTGAGGTTTTATGCCTTTCTGCACTAAAGTTGGCACAAATCAAGGACTGAACTCTTGAACTTGTGTGCTCAGCAAAGCTGCCAAAATAAAGATGTCTAAATAAAGAAGTTTTCCTGTGGAATTTTACTGAGGTTGCTACGACTGCTTTGCATGTAGCGATTGATTGTGTTAAGTTTTGCAAATCAATATCATTCAGTGTTTAGATTTTATTTTACAAAACTAGAAATGCACTCGGAGAGCGCAGACCTCCGCCAACGCGTGACTTTAAAAAAGGATCACAGCTCACAGCTGGCGGTACCGTGAGGTGGTCGGCTTATTATTAACAAGGTGTGTTTCCGTGTAACGCATCAGCGGCTGCCTCTCTCATTCAGCAGCCTTGTTATGTCTGTATAACGTTACACTACGTTGCCTGTCATCCCGTCATCTACAGCTTTTTTCTTTCTCATCGCGGACGGACAGCAGCTCCTGCACACACATCCTCACAGGTCTCTCTGCTCACAGAAGGAGGTGGGGTCACGCGTCATCAGTTACACTGCGCATGTCCTAAAGCCTGTTGTGTTAATGCACAGGCTGAGCGGAGTTATTAAAAATCATGATCCGGATCGCCACCAAAATTGAATGGCTTGTTCATTGTGCCACACTCCACCCCTACAAAACCAAAACTTCATTCAAATCCATCGCAGACTTTTGGAGTTATCCTGCAAACCAATGGACAAACCAACAAATCAACAAACCAACAAACAAACCAACAAACCAAAAAACCAACGCCGGTGAAAACATAACCTCCTCCTGAGGCCTTCGGCCTTGGCGGAGGTAATAAAAGGGAAGGGAAGGGAATGCAACTTCTTCGTATTCAGGCTCATAGAGCAGCACACACACAGTCCCACGCAGTCAATAAAATCATTGTATGGGTCAGTAGGCTAGCATTGTCTGTTTACAAGGTCTCCTCCAAGGTCTCCTCAAAGGTCTCCTCAAAGGTCTCATCCAAGGTCTCATCCAAGGTCTCCCCCTCAGAAAGTAATACAGTTCTTGTCAATCAAAATTATACTCTATGTGTGCTTATACCACATGTCTGTGTGTGCATGTTCATCATTGTGTGTGTATCTAATTCAAACCAACTGTTTTCATCCATTGCTGTTGAATTGATCAGTTTAGAGTTACTAGAACTCTGCACAACACATTCACCTCCTCATTACTCTTATCATCACATGTCTGATCTTAAATTGAACACTAGCCTAAACCCATTCCACCCCTACACCAATCCCTACACCAACCTACTACGGTGTTATGGATGCAGCCTCACTCAAAATGCCATGAATTTTAAATTGTGACCTGAGTCTCAAATGCTGCAGCACTCGGTGAACCCCAACCCAGAGTTTTCACAATAAGTCTGGCATAAAAAGCCCTTCCCTGCAATAGCTCCCTATTCAACCGATATTGTGCCAAAGTGTGTAATAGACCCGCCGGTCCACCAGAGCAGTGTTTCCCAATCTGGGGTCCGGGCCAAAGATCACATTGGGTGCGCCAGGATTTTTCTACTCTGAGGTTGACAAATTAGATTTACTAGATTTACTGTATAACTAAAATCATAATAACACACTTACTGGATAATTTATACAAAAGTCTGTATAAAAAAGAAGTTTAAAAAGATATATATTTGTTATTTAGTAGGCCACATTCTGTTTAAACCTTGTATTTCTGCTCAGTAGCAGATAAAGATCAGGCTTCACTAATATTATTAATATTATACTATTTGTAGTATTAGACTCCAGTGGTGGCTGAGTAGGTTTATTTGTGACTCGTGTGATCCAAACATTTCCAAAAACTCCAGAGCGTTGTAAAGTCCAAAAGTAAAAATTTATTGGAAAAAGATACAGGGGATGTAATAATTTCCAAAATTCACAACATGTTTTTATCGATCAAAATATTCTGCTTCAATCCATATTTGTTGGCGTTTAGCCTTTCAACAACATTTTCAATGCGGTCAAAAAGCAGTTTGCTCTCCCGTTTGCCACAAACAAAGAGAGGCACGCACTGATGAGTTACATTCATTAAAGAAAGTTGATTTATTTAAAAAAGACTACCTCATTTAATACACTTTTTATTTTTATTTTAGGATGATGACGTCTGAAAGTTTTGGGGAGGGGAGCTCAGCTTTTCTTAGATACAAGTAGGGGGGGGCTTTAAGGGAAATAGGTTGGGAACCACTGCACCAGAGGATAGTGTGTCAGTGTCACGTTTTGCCTCGCCGAGGCATGAATATTACACCTGTGTATGAAGGTGCAGTAGCCTACCAGCAGGGGGCAACAAAACCACTTAGTTAGGTTTAGGAAAAACATCATGGTTGGCCTTAAAATAAGTACGTAAACTAGGTAAAATATGTACGAAAACAACACAACATCAGTATGGAAAACACGTCACAAACATCACTATTCTAACCTCCAAACAAAACAATGGTCTCCTGGTTGAAAGTCCTGTGTTTGTTGGACCCATCCACCTCCCCTCCTGCCCACCATTAGCAGTCTTTCTACCCTTTTATTCTATGTCATTACATTAGTCAGTACAGACTACATGGCATGAAAATGACACACCTAAAGCAAGAACGGCATTCTTATTACACACTTTTGCCTTGCGCATTATCGTGTCATTCACACACCTTTTTGTGTGAGCGGGCTATATGGTTTAGTCATGTACTGTAATCATACTCACACTTTCAATAATACCTTGTCACTGTTAAAGTATAGCCTAAATGCAGGCCATTATATCTAAAAGGTTGGTAATAACATAGCTAATCTGTGCTAATATGTATCCTTGAATGCTTTTCTTCATCTTTCGAGCTGAGCTTTCGAGTTGAGACATTTTGTCTTCAATATAGAAATATAAGCTCCTACCACACATACAGATTACACTCTTTTGTCTTTTCACCTCTGTGGCATCTGGTTGGCTGACTGCTCACCGAGCTGAGCAGGCTGACAGGAAACAGAACATACAGAACACAGGCCAGAAGCCCCGAGGGGAAGGAGGGACGCCTGGGTGATGGATAGCTAGATGGAGAAGAGGGAGGGCTGTGAAGGTGAGGTAAGGATAGAGCATGGGAATGAGAGATACACTAAGAAGTGATTAACCAAAAATATACTGATGTAAAGGGAAAAAGGCATTTCACTCTCATGCTGCCATTTCTAGACAAGAGTAGAGTAGAAAGAGGGATGATGGCAGAATTTGGTTAATATCTACCCCGAACAACCTACGACATCATCCAGAAGTGTGTTGGATGCATAGATGTATAAAGAGAACTGGATACAGCGTTGAAGGCGGGGCCCCGTTCATTCCTATGAAAAATGCTGTTGCGCATGAGGCAAAAAAAGTTTGACTTCAGAGTATAAAGCTGCTTTCACACCTAATCTGTTTGTTTCCTTCACTCTGGAGGCTTTTAAAGACTGAAAATAACAAAATATTAAGTACACTGCAACAGCATTTTTAAGTTAAATAGGCCTACTTTTAATTTTGCTTTTAATTCTCAGAAAAGAAAACTGAATACCTCCGTCCTCCAGGAGATTTAGCCTCTCTATCAATTTAATTCAGGAGCGCTGCACACTGTGATGTGCAGTGAGTGCAGTGCGAGCATCTTCTCTACCGGGAAACAACATTAGGTGTAGCTGTATTGTCGTCCGTGTGGAAACAGTAGGGATTATACACGCTGTACAGCGCCAGAAACATGTTGAGATAATGAAAAAGGGAAAAAAGGTTTAAACACTTGTCATAAATCGGGAGAAATACAGAAGAAGTGTGACCCCGGGAGGAAAGCAGGACAGAGCGATGAAAAACGAGTCTACCGGGAAAATCTGGAGGGTTGGCAAGTATGTCAATGGCGTCACGTGACTGACATGGAAGTTGCATTTCCACTGTTTGACCACTATGTCAAATTTGTTTCAAAGCCCGGCACTCCTCCTGGGGGCTTGGTTGGATGGACTTGCAGACCCTGTACCGAAGAATGCTACAGGACCTCACAGAGGCGGTGCAGCTGGTAACAAATGGTCTTGTTTATGAGGCAGCGTGGGGTGTGCTTGGTGTATAATTAGCTTCTTTTACTATCACAGAAATCCTTCCATATGGGTTTCATCCAATGAGAGCGCTGAGTAAGTGGGCTCCAGGGCAAGACCACTAAAAAGGAGTGACTTTGTTCCAGTTTGACTTCACACAAGTCTGCTTATCAAATGGAATTCCTCCCTCAGTTGATCTTACACTATCATCAAGAGGTACTTCCTGGGTGTTTGGTGTTTTTCCCTCAGCTTATACCTCTCAAGTTTTGACTTACTACATTTCCCAGATTGCCACTCAACAAACCAATGTCATTGACATTATAAGAAAACTAGATACCATGTTCCAAGATGGCGCCCCTTTCTTTCCACTGAAAGTTGTTTAAGCACTGGGTGCTTAAAGCCCTCCTCCAGCCAGTTTTACTTCCTGTTTTTTGGTTAACGTTCTTTCTCAAACAGAGAATGGGGGTGTGGTTAATAGTCAGACGTAATTCATTACCATGGCAACCAGATTGCATAATTTTTCAACCCAGTTTAGATGAATTTACTGTTTATCAGACCACAAATGAGACAAGAATCAGCGCAACACACCGACTCTCTCTCTCTCGCTCTCTTCTTCTCCGTCTCCTCCTGGTGAGGCGGTCGTCTGACTGCTGCTGCACCGAGGAGCCTCACTGCTGCACGCCGGCCACAGCGCACCGGAGGACGGATAGTCATGTTGCCGAGGTCCGACGTTTGAAATGCAGTTTCGGGACGTTTTGGAGGTGCTAAAACCGGCTGCTCTCGCCTCAGCTCCCAGCGCCGACACCACACCGGGCTGCACTGTGATCTGTTTATTTCTCTAACGGGACTTTTTTCTTGTTTTCTTTCGGGTTGAAAGTTGTGCTCCCCGTCGTTCGGCCCTTTTAGAGGCTTGTAAACCTCCGGTATCGGCTGCTTTCCGTTAATTTATCTCCACTGCACCGCACACACAAACGCCATGGTGAAAATAAAATGAAACCCCTCAGTTAGCTGATGCAACAAGTTGTGCTAGCTAACTACACCTAACTAACTAACTAACTAACTAACTAACTAGAAAAACAAACTGACAGACAGATAAACAGATTTATCAGTTTGCTGCTCAGTCATAAACGAGCATGAGTGCACCTGCAGCTTGGACGATGACCTTTGACCTGCAGCTTCTACTATAGTCATACATCATATTCCCATTTTACCAACAACCTTCTTTTTTTTTTAAACTTTGAGCACAAAATTAAGTTATTTATATGCCGTTTTCTTTCTTTTATCCAAGGTGCTTGGGAGGTTGCACTTGCTGTTACTAAGCAACCAAAACCTGCGTGTTGTGATGATGATGAAGCTTAGCAATAAGCTTCACCGACTAAACAAAGTAAAAACAAAGATTAATGGCCGTCAATCCCTCACAGTAGCTTTACTGCTTAAATTGTACTTTTTTTTTTATCTCAAGGCCATCGGTTCCTGAGAAATAGGCACTTGGGAACGCTTGCACGCCGCGACAGCGTCGTTCTTGCTTTTGAGCGCAACAACAACAACAACGTGACATTTGAACGACCCTTAAGTGTGTTAGAGATTTTTTCTGGCCAAACTGACTTCCTAGTGGCTCCCTGCCCACGTGAATGGCATTAAATAATCTAATGATACGACTTTTTGAGACACGTCAAATTTTATTGCATCTAATGGATTAAATTCTGATCATATAAAGAGTCATTTCAGGCCGATTGTGAAGCTCAGAAAAAATGTATTCCTTGCTTTTCAGTTTTTGGGGGAAAAGTTACCTGTAACATCGTTGTGCACTACGCCTTCCTGTGAGACCGGCTTGGCACCCAGGACATCCAGATTGCACATCTGGAAAAGAGCACCACGACTTTTAGAGTGGATTGTTCCTCGAATTTACCAGGAGGACCTACAGATGGGATTTTACAGTGAGTGAAACACTAACTAAGACATAACTTTGTCTGTATTAGGCTACTCTTCAAACTCATTTTTCTTTCTATCTTCTTAGCCAGATTATCTTGACAGGGTCTTCTACACAGAGAGAAAGACAATCAGATGACAGAGGAGGAAAGATGACAGCGGTATATAAATGACAGCAATATAAAAGAAGTGTCGACAGCGTGATTTAAGAACTACAGAAGGAGTTTAGGAGAGGTGATATAATGCAGTTATTTTTGGCATGCAGAATTGGAAGGCATGGGACAAATGAAAGGAAAAAGCAGCTGTTAACTGTCCAGAATCTGAGTCATAGACACACTAAAGTAGAATGTGAAGGAGAGAGAAAGGGAGAGAGAGAGAGAGAGAGAGAGAGATAGAGAGAGAGAGAAAGAGAGAGAGAGAAAGGGAGAGTTGACCTGAGTCCACCATCCATATGTGTGTTTTTCTTTTTTGTTGTTGTTTTAGCTGTTTCTTTTTTTTCACTCTTTACCCTGAAGGGGTCTCCTGTTTTGCCAATATTGCTGTCGTCGGGCAGCTTTGCACTTGTTTCCTCTGTCCTTTGTATAAGGGTACTGGGTGTTTCATGTCTTGTGTGTGTTTATTGTGAAAAAAAAGTCAAAAATAAAATAATCAAACCACAAATTGTTCCTCCACGTCATACATATCTATGGAATATACATGTATGTCTGACAGGTTTTGATAATTGAATGGATCATTTTGCGACCTGTCCAGGGTGTACCCCGCCTTCACCCAATGTCAGCTGGGATCGGCTCCAGCCCCCCCGCGACACTAAATAGGACTATGCCAGGGGTCAGCAACCTGGCAAAAAAAAAAATCTGTCTGGAGCGGCAAAACATTTGAACATTGTGATGAAGGTAACACAGTTATAGTCTAAGTATATAGTATATAAGTCTAATGCAGTGAGGGCCAAAGTGTAAATGTACTACGGAGTATTAGGGTCACATTGAGGGAAAAAAATATTCCCAGAATAAAGTCATAATATTACGAGAAAAAAGTAGTAACATTATGAGAATAAAGTCATGACTTAATGAGAAAAAAAGTCGTAATATTACGAGAATAAAGTCATAACTTTACAAGAAAAAAAGTCGTAATATTACGAGAATAAAGTCATAACTTAATGAGAAAAAAAGTCGTAATATTACAAGAATAAAGTCATAACTTTACTAGAAAAAAAGTCGTAAAATTAAGAGAATAAGGTCATAACTTTACGAGAAAAAAAAGTCGTAATATTACGAGAATAAAGTCATAACTTAACGAGAAAAAAAGTCGTAATATTACGAGAATAAAGTCATAACTTTACAAGAAAAGAAGTCGTAATATTACGAGAATAAAGTCGTAACTTGACAAGAAAAAAAGAAAATAACACGTAAAATTACTACTTTATAATATTATGACTTTATCTCCTAATATTATGACTTTATTCTCGAAATCTCAGACTTATTTATTTTTTCTCAATGTGGCCCTAATACTCCGTCGTACCGTCGTACCATAGACCTACAAGAATGATAAATAAAAATGAAAATGTAAACAAAGAACAGTTATTCATTTCCATTTTTAAAAATCCACAGGGAGCCACTGGAGAGGGGCTAAAGAGCCGCAGGTTGCTGACCCCTTGTCTAAGTGGTTACAGATAATGGATGGATTTTGCATGTGATGGCTCAAACGATGAAAGAATATGTGAAGAGGACGACAATTTCACTGAGAGTCAACTCATCAATTTTGATCAGCAAAACATGAGCAAGTGGTTATTGCACTTTTGCACACATGTGCCAAAACATTGCTTGAATGAATGAGAAATTCTAATCTGTTTTTGAACGACAAACTAATTGTTTAGCGGTTTCAACTCATTGTTTTGGGAAAAAAAAATATTCTCAGTCAAGAATTGAGCCAAAGTGAATGAGGAAAAACTGTAAGTAAGAGTGATGGATGTGGAGTTGATGGAGGGATGGAGGGGAGTGTTGTTACAGGAGGAAAAAGCAAGAGGGGAGAGGGGGACGTGAAGGGGGAGAAAGACTTGAGAATTGATGTTCTTTGATGGGGGAGGGAGTTAAGGTGTGTGTGTGTAGGGAGAGAGAGAGAGAGAGAGAGAGAGAGAGGCTGCTCCTCAGTAGTTCCTCCTCTCAGTCTGACACCAGCAGCCTGTTTTTGGTCTCCTCCGCTGTGGTGAAACTCCAGCAGGTAAGAAAAGCGACCAGACACTCTGACACGATGTGACAATGACTTTAAGACAATCCGTCTCACTGCCGACGCGGCTCCGCATAATAATAATCCTCCTCCTCCTCATCCGGAGCTTTAGAAACTAAACTAAACAATCTAAAGAAGAAGAAGAAACAGCCGTCGGCGCGTTTGCATGCATGCAGAGACGTGCAGGATAGAAGAAGAAGTTATTCACAAGTTGCCAACTCAGCAGCTACAGCTTCTGGGGAGGAAAGTTACCCCTAACATCGACGTGCACGCGCACATACACTTTTTTCTTAAAGTGCATTGTGTGCGCGCGTGTGTGTGTGATGGGAGCAGTGTGTGTGTGTGTAGTTTATCTGGACTGCAGCTGAATGCCAGACTGATGCTCTGCTTTGTACACGTGGCTTCTTAAATGAGTTCATTATGAGTGTTGCATGTGTGTTGTGGTTGGGTTGTTACCAGGCTCTGAGTGTTCACCGTGTTGTCATCAGTCATCATGGTCATGGTGCAAATTGTTCTCACAGCTCTGGGGGGGGGGGGGGGGGGGGGGAGGGGTGAGGGTTGATGAGGTAACATGAGGTCATGATATGATACATTTGGCAAGAAAACTCAGGAAATATCAGGTTACCAAACATGAAATATTAAGTCTGTTTCCAGGATCTATTTTTAAGGATGGTGGAAACTATTTTGCTGTTTGTTGTTACGTTGTGATCACAATTCACTGTTGTTGTTTTTTTTCTGCAAAAGTAGCCTAACACACAGTAGACCTTAGCCTTGGCTAGACTGGATGTTCATTACAGATATCTGCAACGTCATTTTGCTTCGTCAAAAATCTAATTCAACATATCCCTAATTCTATTTCGACTCGGCAAAACTCTAATTTGAGATATCTCTAATTACATGTTGATTAGTACGATTCAAACTACTTTTGCCATTCATGTGTATGGAGTTTCTCATTACATATATCCTCAATTCAGTTGCAGATATCCGCAGTGTGAATTCTGACTAGTTGTAATTCCAGTTCAACATATCTTTAATTCCCCTCAGTTCAAGATATCTACATTGTCCTTTTTAGATATCGAAAATTCAACTTAGACTAGTCAGAATGACGTTGTAGATATCTCAAACTGGAGTTACGGATAGTCAAAATTTAATTGTAGATATATAAAATCAAGTTATAGAATGCTTGAAAATGTATTTGATTAGAGATATCTCATTTGCTTTTTTAAAACTTTTTTTCATATATAATTATGTAATAATAATGTCTAAATCCCAAAATAGCCCATGAAATAAGGAATAATTCCACATCATTATTCATTATTTATATTCAACATGAATTATTATTAGTTATTCTCAGACATTCTCAACTGTGCCAAAGCAGATATAAATAACCTCAAAGCACATACTGTAGATTCTACAAAGGTTTTAGTCAGGATAGGACCAGGAGGACTCTCCATTTGGCCACTTGGATACCCAAAGTGTGCCAAATGGGTTTTCTACCTCTTGGCTATAAAATACTACTGATATCCACGACAGGAGGCTATGTGCACACAATGGAGCCTTTGGCCATGACATTTACCCTGTGCATCATCATGTTCTACCATTGTGCACAGTAGAAAATCAATAAAAAACAACTAAACTATATAATTTTGACTCCAAATGGAGTAGTTTTATTATAATAATGAAATATGATCAAGTAAAACTTATAATTATAATAAGATCAATAACATTGTAAATAAGATAACAAAAAACAATCCAAAGTCAAGTATGTAAATTCAATATAAAAACATTTAAAAATAAAAATACAATTTCCCGTGTGTTGATTTTGTAACTAAAATATTGAAATTATTGCCAAACAAACATTGTTTGGACAAAATACACTTGGAGTGTAGTTTTAGTAGCGTTACGGCCTCGTCTCTTAGAAACTATTCGGAAAAAAGACCACCACAGATTTTATGAAGTTTTTAAAGGCAGTGTTTTAACACACAGCTCAGCCAAACCTGGTACCAGGTTCGTCGGCTAAAAGAGGTTAAAAGCCAGACATTAAAAGTGTGTTTTGAGACGGGATTTAAGAACAGGCAGTGTACGGGCCAGCCGAACATGCAGAGACAACTCGTTCCAGAGTTTGGAGGCTGCAGCTGCAAAGGCTCGATCTCCACTGAGCTTCAACCTTGATCTATGGACAAGGAGCAGGAGCACGGTGCAAGTGCTGTTCCAATGTGAGCTGCAGTTTTATTTCTGTATGGTGGTTTATAAAGTTGATGGAATTGAAGCTTCTGTTGTTGCGGCCGTCGCAAATAATCATATATGGGTCAAGTAAATTAAAATAATAAATGTGAACAGAAAATACCCTCTGACATCTGGCTGACTGTGCTAGTGAAGCAGATTCACATAATAGCTGTTATGATTATATTTTACTATCAGTAGTTGGATAGAAAATATTGTGGCAGAGCTCCAGTCCTTTCATTTTCCCACAGTCATGCTTCATCCATCATCTCAAATCCAGTTAACATTCATCCATCACTGTGAAAACCCTGGGGGAATCTCTCTGTTATCTCTCTCATCTCTCTCTCTCTCTCTCTCTCTCTCTCCCATGTTTATTTTCTCTCTCTATCATCCGTCTTCTGTTATTGTTTCTGGATTTGTGTTACACATGTGTGGATTTCAGAGGCTAAACGTGAGGATGGATGGAGACAGAAAAGTGGGAGGAAGACGGATAGAAAGTGGGAAAGTGAGATAATACTGTAGACTGAAGAAGACAAAAGAGGGGACTGATAGAAAAAGATGGAGGACACAGAACAGACAACCAGGATTTATCTGCTCATTGTTTTGGTTGCGTTGTCCTCAAATTCCACTCTCATCAATTGCGTTTCTCACAGCACCCTCCAGCTGTTTTCAGCAAATAAACTCTGATAAATCCACTGTACACTACCCGCCAAGCACCAAACAGAGATAAAAGGAAAGATTATTGGATTTATATTCATCAAGTGGCCAGAAATTCAACCTACCAAAAATATATGTAAATAAGCTACTGTTATAAAAAAGTAGAATATATCATTCATAAAAAACTTTATGATACAGTAATATTTCATTCTTCCTTTAGTTCTTCTGCCCATGTGTGGCCAAACATGAATAAATGCATCTTTAATGAGATTATGTTAGTCTTTGTATTAAAATGCTAACACTGATTTACATGGATGACTGGCTGCATCGCGACACTTAAACCTGCATTAACTGACTTTTTGGCCACTTGAGGACAGTCGAAACAAGCTGAGAGCACAACACGGACATGTGAGAGCAACATTAGCATTCATTTGTTTCTGGACACCTGGCTAATGTAAGTCCAGTATTCACTCTCCTCTCAACCTGGTCTCACAAGCAGGCGTATAAATACCAGAACATTTTTTGCGTGTCATTTGTACGCCACGCAAACGTCCGCAGTTAGGTTTAGGAAAGAAAACCACTTAGTTAGGGTAAGGGAAAACATCATGTTTGGGCTTAAAATAAGTAAACTAAGTAAAACGTAACGCAACTACAGAAAACACGTCACAAACGTCAATAAAAACATGTGACAATTGTCATGTGAACAACATAACTTACAAAAAACGACTGGTGTTTGTTGGACTCATCCACCTCCCCTCCCACTCACCATAAGTGGTCTTTCTCGCTTTTTATACTACGTCACTCACTCTTTCCGTAGCATTTATACGCGGATGCGTTTACCTTGCAGTCAGTACAGGATACCTGGCGTACAAAAGACGCATAAAACAAGAAAGGCGTCCTTATTGCACGCTAAACGCCTTGCGCGTTATCGTGGCATTTATACGGTTTTCCGTGCGAACGGGCTGCTCCTCTAAATCCTGAGGGAAATATGTGGCTCTCAAGCTGCTAAATGCTCTACTAGCTTCTAGCTAACTTCACCAGCTAGCTCTAACAGTTCGGAGATGGGCAGGGTTATACAGTAGTTACAGTGTGCTTTTTCACTGAAAACGGCTGCCTGCTGCGGTTAGACGGAACCAAAACTGTGAAATTGCACGAATCAATCAGCTCTAGTGACCAATTTAACATACAAGTAATCATTGGATCCACAATATAAGAATACTGATTGATTTTAATAAAACATTACAATCATAACATCATATGTAGCAGAGCATATATATCGAGTATTTTAAGGAAATACTGAAACTTTAATCGTTGCTGAGCCAGTCGGGTTTTATGACACATTGTGGTCTTGTGTGACTCAGTGGATCGGAGGTTCCAGCCCCCACAGGATTATCCATCCTAGAAACATACGCACTCAGTTTACCATAAGGCATTCTGGGTAAAAGGATCATCCGAGTGCCATATGTTTACATGGTCACACAGAACCACTATAAATATCTTTATAACCTAAACAAATGTCTCTTCACTGCTAAATACAACTGAAAGCTTTCAGGGTATAGTCCAATGAGTAAATCTAGTGTCTTCTGTCACGTTTAAATGATTCTTTCATTGCTTCTAGTTTGTGGTTTTGTATCAGAGAGAATATATGGAGAGAAATGTGTGTGTGTGGATCTGGACCAACAGAAGAGGTGTGACAAAAGGTTCAAAAGCACATATCGCCCTTGGACATGAAAGCTATCTGAAAGTGTTTCTTGCTGTGAGCTCATGCAGAGCTGCTGATGTTTTCATATCTAATCAAGTCCAGGTGTGTATGTGTGTATACGTATATAAGGCCACATAACTCCCTCCTTCCATTAGCTTTCAAATCTATAGCTTTTCTCCTGAACTTTGGATTCTTAATCCGCGTCCTCTGGACCCCATATGAGAAGTCTTTGGTCACAACACAATCTATCATCTGTGGCTTCGACTTTCATACCACAGTGTTTTTTTGTACTTGAAAGTTAAAGAAGAAAGTATATGTAAATGTTGACCTGTCATCAGTCTGTGATGTTCAAGGTATGCCAGGAGTGCCAAACTGCATGTGATTATCATAAAGTTGGCATGTCTGTAAAGGGGAGACTCGTGGGTACCCATAGAACCCATTTTCATTCACATATCTTGAGGTCAGAGGTCAAGGGACCCCTTTGAAAATGGCCATGGGAGTTTTTCCTCGCCAAAATTTAGCGTAACTTTGTAGCGTCGTTTAACCTCCTTCGTGACAAGCTAGTATGACATGGTTGGTACCAATGGATTCTTTAGGTTTTTTAGTTTAATATGATACCAGTATCTTCACTTTAGCTTCAAAACTGAGCCCGCTACAACCTCCGAGAGACCGATTGCATTAATGCGTTAAAGAAATTAGTGGCGTTAAAATGATTTTGCGTTAACGTGTTATTATCGTTATTATGAAATCTTAAAATCAATTCTGAAACAGACAGGAAGTTAGTGGAGGAAGGCCGGAACTGTTGAGATGTGATCCTGTTTCTTTCTTTGTCCAGTCAGAAGCGTTTTACAGCAGCTGCATTTTGTACAAACTGCAGACAACGAAGAGATGACTGTTCATACAAAGAATTACAGTAGTCTAACCTAGAGGTAATAAAAACATGAGTAACTCTCTTGAGATCTTTGGGAGAGAGACGCCATTGTGGTTTCTTACATTTCCCAGAAACTTTTCAAAAGCTGCCAGAGATTGGGTGTGGAGGATTTACATTTTATATTTTACAGTGGATTTGTCTTTGTTTCATTGTTGTACATTTGTGCAAAAAATCATGAGCACAAAAAAAACTGTTTTTCTTGCTGGTTCTTAAGGACTGCCAGCAAAGCCTGATGGATACAGACAGTATTTTCAACTCTACCATCATTGTCATGGAAATATCTTGACACTTGGCCAGTTATCCACAGGAATGTAAAGAATGCACCACCACACAACAAAACTGACCCCACAATTATGGTTTTAGGTTATCTTAAGTTTAGCTTGTTGGACTTTGCAGAAGTTGCTCTGGAGAAGTGAGAAAGCAAGAGCCTCATTATAAATACAGTGTATTATGTGTTGGGTTTTAGAGTCACATGGATCCGTACTGTAAGTGTCTTCTTTTGCTATGGCATCATACGTTAATGGCCGACAGTTAAACGGACATTTAACCTATACCTTTTCCACCCTCCATCCTTTCTGTTTCATTCCACTCCCAGGTTGTGACAGCCATGTTGGCGGTGTGTTTGAGGCTGTTTTTGCTCCTCCCCCTGGCTTTCTGCGTCCCCTCCCCCTCCAGACCTCCTTCCAGACTCTGCAGGCGGTGCTGCGACCAGTCGGACCCCCCAGCAGCCACGACCCAATATCAGATGCCCGAGGTCCGCACTATCATCAACATGACCATCCTCAAAGGTACCAGAGCCTGGATTAGCTCCTGTTAGCTAGTGCTGAGTTAAAGTTTACTGCTACTTCCTGTTTGTTTGGCAGTTCCTCAGTTTTCTGTCTTCTGATTCTTGCAGGATGGAACATAATAGGAAGTCAGCCTTTGTCATTGATTTGTATGTCTTTCAGGTACTGTGCTTTGAGCAACAATTCAGTGTTGCAGTTGCTTGTTCATTCACCAAAAAAACATCCCTCCTATAATATCTGTGTTGCTATCTCTCTGCTTCAAGCTACATTTCCTTGATCAGATCTCAGCTTCTGCTTTTCCAGATGGTTGTGTGTCTGGCAAGGCGACTATTAAATCTGAAGAGTAATCATGTGTGTTACAATGGAACTGTGCTGCTGAAGAGTAGCCATGCATTGATGGTTAAAGGGCCAGTGGGTAGGACATAGGGGGATCTATTGGCAGAAATAATATTCATAACTATGTTTTTATTAGTGTTTAATCACCTGAAACTAAGAATTGTTGTGTTTTCGTTAGCTTAGAATGAGCCCTTCGTATCTACATAGATATGAAGGGGATTCCTCTTCAAAGAGTCTGCCATGTTGCGGACAAACCAAACACTGGCTCCAGAGAGAGACTTTCACATTTTTACGTAACCTGAAGGCCACCGTAGTTCTCTGACACGCTTGTGAAACTGCTGTAACGCCAGTGGGCAACCTCTGGGTCTGAGAAGTGAAGCCAATGCTGAAGTGCTTTAAACTTGCATTCTCTCTAACAGCCAGCAGGGGGCGACTCCTCTGGTTGCTTAAAGAAGTCTTATTGTATAGAAGTCTATGAGAAAATGAGCCTACTTCTCACTTGATTTATTACCTCAGTAAACATTGTAAACATGAGTTTATGGTCTCAATCGCTAGCTTCAAGTCTTCTTCAATACAGCATGATGTTCATTTAGTAAATTATGGTCCCATTTAGAGTCAAATAGACCATAAAGCAGGGGATGCTTTAGGGCGGGGCTACCTTGTGATTGACAGGTCGCTACCACGACGTTGTCCGGTCTGGGAGTTGTCTGTGTTTTCGTTTTAGAACTTTAACTCTTTCACAGTGTGTTTTCAGTTCATTTTATATACTTCAATTATAAACTTTTTGGTCGCCTGAAAACGTCTTATTCAGCATTTAGTTGCTCCACCCTCTTGTGTCACTTCTGGCGACGGCCAAAATGCAGAGGCTTCAAAATGGCAGTCCACAAACCAATTGGTGACGTCACAGTGACTACATCCGCTTCTTATATACAGTCTCTGGGTAATATGAGCCGCAGACTGCAAAACCATGGTACCGCCAGCCGTCGTCTGACTTCCGAGCTCCCAAAGTAGTGTTATTATGGAAAGGATGGCCTCTGAGCGAGGCCAACAGCGTTACCACAGCTTCAACGATTTTTTAAGGAACCAGACTGCCAAATAACAGCGAATTTAATAGCTTTTGACAGTGTCTTTCATAGAAACTGTATATCAACAAATGAATTTATGTAAGCCATGATGTCAAAGAAGTGTAAGGAAGAATAACATTTTACACAAAAAGAAAAAAAGTAGACAGTCCAAACTCTGGATTATAGCTCCAAAAAGTTTTATTAAACTCAAATGGGCAACATTTCAACGAAGCTGGTAGCGTTTAAGAGTTGCCTTTTTTATTTTTACATCTATCTACAAACTACATAAAAACACAACCACAAGATCAGACGGAATATAATTTCTACCCGGCCAGACTCTAACCCTCGGGTCAGGTCTTAAGACACTAGGAACCGTGACTTGTTACTCATGTCTGACTCAATTCGATGCACTGCTCTGTCACAGTCAAATCTGTGACAGCTCGTGTGAGATGATATTTATGTGTTTATGCATTTGTGTGGCCTTATTTGTATGTGCAAGTGTGTGTTGAAGCCCGAGGATGAATAATATGACAAGAGATAAGGGATTAAAAAGGATTTTATGAGATCCAAGAACTGCACAATCACAGCTGGAGAGGGATTTGTGAGAACATGTGTCTCTAATATCAGAGCCTTAGCAGTCCAAACGATGTGTCATCACACTTTATCTGCTGGTCCTTTGATAACTGAACATGCCAGGTCTGTTCTGACCGGCGATCAACCCTCGAACCAGTCCAACGGCTGAACCATGAAAAGAAAAATGTATTTCTCTCGCTCTTTTTTCATGCACACAAACAAATGCAAAAATAATTGACATGCATAGTTTAAGGCAATTAAGGCCCTTTTATACTGCAGAAGAACCCTCAGCTTTTCTACTGAAGAAATCTAAGTTACAGTTTGATGTCTTGGACACAGTTTGTATCATAAGTCGTGTTTCTATTCAATTGTCAAGCAGATTTTTGGTGAACTTTGAGGTGATATCTGACAAGAAATGTGAATTAGGTGCGTTTCCATCAACCAGTTTGGAGTAAATAAACTCGGCTACAGCGTAGTTTGGTCAGAAGTTGGCGCTATAGGCTACGCATGGCTGTAATCCACCAGTAAACAGAGAAGAAGAAGACGTAGAGGTTGCCATATTCAGGTCGGGTCATTGGTGGGAAGCCAGTGAGGGATCTTGTTTTTGTTGCAAGCAAACAGAAAACTGAACTCTTGCAAGTCCTATTTGGACTTGGATAACTTGGATGGAAAATGAAGAAAAGGGCCTTTAATTTGAATAAAAAAGGATATAACCTCAGTTAACCCCCGAGGCTGATGAGTTGCATTATGTCTCAAGTCTTTATTCTTCTTTAAAAATGAGGCAATGAAACAGTATACAGCGTTACTGCATTGCAGCTGTGCAATGAGGGAGGTCTCAACAGACGCTTTCACCTGGCACTGAACTTGCTTATTTGGCAGAAAACACACATACTGTACACACACACACACAGGAACATAGTCACACACACTCATGCACAAAGTCACACACTAAGCTTTGGACAGTTGTGCTCTTGCAATGCACATAAATAATACACACAAATACACACTCCTTTTTCTTCTGTGTTGCACTGACTTACTGCTCTATGGAAAACAATGGAGTATGCTTGAGTTTGCTCCAACAAAACTGCGGCGATCCGATTCAAACAAAATCAGTCAGTCAGCCAAATTTCTCAAAAGAAACCAGAACCCACAGTCATGGACTGAGGCGATTCTGCACGCACACATCTGACATCACATCTACATCCACTGAATTAAATTATATTTTACACATAGCGTTAAAATATTCAGAAAGTTCAGAAGTACAGTTGAGATACAAAATGCACACTGAGATTTGGCCTTTGCCGTCTATAAACCTAAAATTCAACAGGGACCTACGGATCTCATATTATAGACTCTTAAAGGAGCTAAATACGGGATAGGGAGAGTTTCTATTGCCTCTCAACGGCTCTCAACATGGCAACAGATAATGGTGCTAACGGTGCTAACAGTGGTAACCTGAGGGGGAACCGGAGGGGGGGTGCTACACTTCCTCAGAGAGATCTTTGTCTCTTTCAGCTCTTGTCTGGTTGAACCACTGTACAGCATTTTGTTCTCCATGTACTAACAAACCCTTCAAACTAAATAGTATTTATTTGTAAAGAAGATTTTCTACAAGCTAAAAGCATTAAAGACCATTGAGACATACAGAGTAGTCCTCTCACTCATCTGACTGGACACAATCAAGCTTTGTGGCAGGAGATTACTAACTTTTCAACTGTAGTGTTGGATATTTTGAGTAAGGGGAGCAGTTGCACTGTGGCAACATATCGAATTAAATCTGTTATTCCTCATTTTCCTCTCCTTACATACATACAGTCTTTTCAAAACGAACTTCCGTCTTCACAGGAAACAACTTGATTAGGTTTAGGAAACAAAACTAGCAGCCCGTTCGCACAAAAAAGCGTATAAATGCCACGATAATGCGCAAGGTGTTTATTGTGCAATAAGTACGCCTTTCTTTATTTCCGTGTGTCATTTGTACGCCATGTATCCTGTACTGACTGCAATGTAGACGCATCCACGTATAAATGCTACGGTGAGTTAGTGATGTAGTATAAAAAGCGAGAAAAAACACTTATAGTGGGCGTATGGGCCCAACAAATACAGAACTTTTAACCAGGAGATCATTGTTGAAAGGGGTTTTGTTTTGTAAGTTACGTTTGTCATGTTTTTTTATTGACATTTGTGATTTGTTTTCCGTAGTTGCGTTACGTTGTTTCCGGACGTATTTTACTTAGTTTACTTACTTATTTTAAGTCCACCTATGACGTTTTCCCTTACCTTAACTAAGTGGTTTTCTTGCCTAAACCTAGCTGCAGATGTTTACACAACGTACACTTGACACGTAAAAAGTGGTGTACAAATGACACGTGAAAAGGCTCAAATGCGTACTCATGACATGCAGAATGTCCATGTAATGTTGTGGTATCTATACACCTTCCTGTGAGACCGGGTTGGAACTACTTTGGTTTAGGAAAAGATGGTGGTTTGGGATAAAATAACTCCGGAAGTGGCGTTACATGACAAATCAATGTTGACTTCTGGGAACAGCGGTCTCCTGGGTGAGTCAAGTGTTTTTTGACCCACCCATCCACGCTGACCTCCTCCCCTATACTTCCCGGTTCACGATGACGTCGATTAAATACGCATTTATTTTGTGGGATATATATATATACACACACATTACAGTGCATTACTTCCCGTACGTATAGCTACGAACGGTGTATGTGAACAGCCTGACTGTGGGGAAGGGCGGGAAATCACCAGCCTAATTAGAAGCAGATGAAGCAGGAGAGTAACTTACAATATTTTCTTTCAAATGCTCTCCTGGGATTTATAAAACATCACAAATGGATATCCAACAGTGGATATTTCTCTGTAATATTTATGAGGTTGTTGTTTGATTTGAGGACGAAGGATCAGTCCCATGTACTGTATGGCCTTCTAGCTGTTTGTGGAAACTGCTTCAGGACTCTTTGTGTGGACACTGGTCACAGCTGGACAGATGACCGTGCATCTGTCCAGAGGATCACTGGTGTTTACTTCAGGCCTCCAGGAAGCGAGGGTGGCTTCTTCCTGTGTGGTTTACCAACCCAGAAGTGTTTAACTCCTGATCCAGACGGCAGAACAAGATTTCTTTAGAGCCTCATAGATCTAAATATATAAAACTGTCACTGGGTTGTTTTATTTCTCAGTTTATTCGCTTCTGTTGAAGGAATGTTTGCTTCACTCATAAGCCTTTTTTTTTTATTACAGCTGTTTCATACTGATATGGTGATGGAAGCAGTCTCACTTGATTTCATAGCATAGAGGTTTTTGTGTACTTGGAACAACAGCAAACAGTCAAAATGTTCACTTCAACATTTCAGTCAGGAGTGGAGCCAGGATTTACATCAGCTCATTCATCATTCTCAGAGCTTGCTGTCAAGTCGCATAGAATTTTTAAATCCAGACAAACAGTGTCGAGTTGTTGTGGCAGCAAAACAGGATACAACACGGAAGCAGGATAGAGCCACTAACACATCCAACAAACTATGTTAACATGAGCACATGCGTGCATGAATGAAGTGGTTTGGGGTTTGTATGTAGAGACAGGTGACAAATTAAAGTAAATAAAGTGGTGAAACATAAATTCAGATCTGTGCTCACAGCTCCTTCAGCCTCATGGCCTGGTGTTTGCTCTGATGTGCATTGTGAGCTGTCAGATCTTATATAGACAGGTGTGAGAGCCTCTCTGAATCATGTCCAATCAGTTGAATTAACCACAGGTGGACTCCAATCAAGGAGTAGAAACACCTCAGAGATGATCAGGAGAAATGGGAGGCACCTGAGCTGCATTTCAAGTGTCATGGCAAACAGTCTGAATACTTAAGTCAATGAGATGTTTCTGTTTTTTTCATTTTTAATAAAGTTGCAAGAATCTCTAAAATCCTGTTTTTAGCTGTGTGATTATGTGCATTATTTAGATATTCCAATGGAGTTTTAAATTATTTATTCAGCTAAGGAAGGGCTGCAACTACCGATTATTTTATCGATTAATCGATTAGTTGTTTGGTCTATAAAATGTCAGAAAGTGGTGAAAAATGTGGATCAGTGTTTCCCAAATCCCAAGATGACGTCCTCTAATGTCTCGTTTTGTCCACAAATAAAAGATATTCAGTTTGCTGTCATAGAGGAGTAAAGAAACCAAAAAATATTCACATTTAAGAAGCTCAAATCAGATAATTTATTTCTTAAAAAATGACTCAAACCGATTATCAAAATAATTGGTGATTAATTTAATAGTTGACAACTAATGAATTTATTGTTGCAGCTCTAATGACCATGGAGATTAGCTGACAATATGAACTACAGTAGTAGCTGTTTTGTCTCTTATACAGTTAATGCCCTTTAATTTAAACCAAACTTTAGTTGTCTCGTATAAAGAGAAAGTATTTGTTGAGAGAAAGCCTCTTAACCTCTCTTATATTCTCTATTCCCCATCCATGCTGCTGAGATTCCTGAGATTTTCAAAACCCTTCAACCCTCGCCTTTCTTTTTGATGCCCTTTGGCATTATAAGATCTTCCCTCTTGCAGAAATAAAGTATATCAATGTTATTGCCGTTCCGGTCCTCAGTAGAGGTCAATAGAGGTCATGGATTACATTAAAATGTTTTTTGACTCAGCATTTTAAAACTCCTGGCACATGAACACATCAGGTAACATTTTCCAGACAGATCCTCCTCACACATTTCTGTCAGAACATTTTGTCTCACAGTCCACGACGAGCACAGAATTAAGATAAGCATCGCTTCAACAGAATGCCTTCAGATTTATGAGTAGGATTGGGGATGTTAGATGTGAAAGCTTTGCTGAAATTTGTTTCCATTTCTGTATTTGTAACCGTTATAAAAGACAAAATAAACGCTTAATGGCATTGTGTGCATGTCTAAATGAACGGTCTGTTTTGTCTTGGATCAGTTGTTTACTCAGTAAGAGCTGAACTAAAACCAATTAGGGATGAAATCACAGAGTCTGGACCAGCCTTGACTGTTAATGGGCACAATGAGGACTAATTTCCATTTCAACTGACAAAAAGAAGATATCAGTATTATCTCAATAACATCTAATTCATCCTCTACGAAAAAAAACACATTAAAAGCTAAAATATCCAAATATTCCTATGAACACCCAAAGTTAAACAGTGGTGGAAGAAGTACTCAGATCTTTACTTATGTACTAGTACCAATACATTAATGTAAAAACACTCCATTGCACGCAAAGATCCTGCATTTAAAATCCTACTTGAGTAAAAGGACGTAAGTATATTATCAGCAAAATGTATTCAAAATATCAAAAGTAAAGCTGCTGTTATTACTGTGTTGTGCTTTATAGTTTTATTAGATGTAAAAATCTTAATCTGTAAAGTACAACGGTAGGGCCATTGTAGGTAAAAAAAAAACCTCAGAATTTTCAAGATTAAAATGAAAAACTTTTATCTCGAAAATTCTGTCGTAAATTAAAAAAATAAGAAATAAAAAAATGAATATTTTCTGATTTTAAAAGTGGTCAATTCACAAGAAAAAAAAGAATATTCTCTGATTATAAAAATCGGAGAAAAATAAATCAGATTTTCCAAGATTAAAGTCGAAAATTTACGGTAAAAAAAGTCAGATATTTTCAGAGCTTAAAGTCTTACATTTGCAAGAAAAAAATATTTTTGTGCGAATTTATTTTATTTTGTGCAATGCCATGGTAACAACAGGAACCGTCTGAATTTCGTGGCGCCTAAAGTTGTGTTCTTATGGCAAGGATGGACTCTGAGTGAGGCGAAGGTCCTGAAAGATACATATATGCCTTTTTTCATGTTCTTTCTGTGTTCTTTTATGAACATAAAGAAATACTAATATATTTAATATATTTTGCACTCGGCGGCTCACGTTACCGCCGTGTTTAACGGCAGCACCTGTGGTGTGAAAACAGTTTTTCTTTTTTTTTTTACTCCTATATTTGTGACTTTAATCTCATGGAATTTCTATGTTTTTTCTTGCATATTTATGACTATAGTTTCAGAGAATATTCAAGTGTTTTTCTAGAAATTTGTGAATTCATTTCTAGAAATATCAGCCCCCCCCCTTCCCACCTCTGTAGATTTTATTTATTACATTTTTTAACCTACAATGGCCCGTATAATAATATATAATAAATTTAGTGAAGTACAATATTTCCCTCTCAAATGTAGTAGAGTAGAAGTACGACGTAGCATGAAGTGTAAGTACTGTACTTCAGTAAATGTTCTTAGTAACTTTCCACCACTGAAGTTAATTTCTTTTTGTCCACGCAGGTGATAAAGGAGACCGAGGAGACAAGGGTACACTTGGCAAGCCCGGCTTAGAGGGACCTCCTGGTCACCGAGGACCATTCGGCCCTAAAGGCACCAAAGGCCAGGCGGGTTCCCCCGGAGACGCCTGTAAGATCCCTCACTCTTCCTTCTCGGTGGGACGTCGCAAGTCCCTGCACAGCGTGGACTACTACACGGCGCTGGTGTTCGACACGGTGTTCGTCAACCTCCACGAGCACTTCAACATGTTCAAGGGAAAGTTCTACTGCTACGTGCCGGGGATCTACTTCTTCAACATTAACATCCACACCTGGAACTTTAAGGAGACCTACCTCCACCTGATGCACAACGACAAGGAGCAGGTGATCCTGTACGCTCAGCCCAGCGAGAGGTCCATCATGCAGAGCCAGAGCGTCATGATGGATCTGGCTCTGAACGACGAGGTCTGGGTTCGACTCTACAAGAGGGAGAGGGAGAACGCCGTTTACAGCGACGACGTGGATGTTTACATCACCTTCAATGGATACCTGTTGGCACCTAGCATCCAGTGAAAGAGGATTATTTGGTCTTTTTGCCATGGATACTGCCAAGAAAGGAGAACTAAAGAGGACATTACAAGTTTGGTGCTTATTAAAAATCCCTTTCAGCCTGGAGAGGAACATACTGTGCTTTCTTAAACGAGGATTGCCCAAAAATATATTAGAATCAAAAGGAACATTAAAAAAGAGAGACGGGTAGCACAGCACGCAATTAGGAAGAATGCTGAATTTGCACTACAAATACACTTTTGTACAAAGTAAATCATTTTTCTTACTTCTGTGCTGTGCTACGTCTCCTCTCCACTCCTTTCAGGGACTTTGTGTATAAACACAAGTTATATCAGGAATCCTACATCTGTGCAATCAGTGATGTATTGTATGCTATGAATAGCGAGATTAAAGTGTGTTCAGACAGACTGCTGTCATACCGTTAACATCATGTTTCCGTTGTGCCTTTCAGAAGAACACTTAAAAGGTTAGTTCACCCAAATTGCAAAAACATTTTGTCCCACTTACCCCTCTTGGTGCAATTGATTCACAAATATTAAACTGGTTAGGAAATCATTTAGAGTCTAAAGACTTTTCCATTATTTCTATATATTTGGAACTTTGGTTTCTATGCTTTTTCATTTGTTCCTATGGACATTAATTGATGCATCATGCTGCTGCTGATGTAGGCACTTTTATTTTATGGTAAAAATGGTAGGTACATTAAATTGTTGTATAGTCTAAAACAATAAAAAAGTAATTATATCAACTCCTGGTGCATCCCAGGTGTGTAACATCAGTGACTTATGACGAGTCAGATACTGCCCCCCATGTGCCAAGAATTCAGACTCCTACAAATCTACCAAATTAAAAGACTTAAGTGGAATTTTGTTTGTGGTGCTCAAAATATTATAAATTACATTTAAAAATCAGCAATGTCTCTTTCCAGGAAGTGATGTGGTTACTGTCAACATGTTTCATTGGGGCTGTTTTCTTCTGAAGAAATAGTCCCAATGAAAACAGTCAAACCACTAATAAAAATAAGTTAAAGTAAAATGAGCTGCATAGCTGTGTTAGGGGGGAGAAGTCATATTTCATGTAATTTTGGTGAACTGACCTTGTAAACACAAGTATATCCCAACATATCAAAATGAAAAATAAAGGTGCTTTATTTCCAAATGCAGGAATGCATTAGGGTTTTGATGATTAAATATGATGTATTCTTACAGAGACTTCAAACTGCAGAGCAGTTTATGTAAATAGCTGTATAATAGCTGTCTTTATAGCCTGAATCTGTGCTACCACTCATGCTGTTGGGGCTGAACTGTGTATGTGTGTGTTTGTATTTGTAAACAGTATTTCCTCCTTCAATACCCAAGTGTCTCTTTGTTCTGTATCACTGAGCAACAAAAAGAAACTTGATTATGAAAAATTAAACGTTTCCAGAATGAAAAAGTGAAATGAGAAGTCTGAATATTCCATTAATATGTTAAAATGTCGCTTTATTTTTTTTACCGCAAAGTATATGCACATTGTCACATTTCTGCAGGGGAATTTTCCTCATCCTTCTTATGGTGCATTCACACCAAGAGCAAGCAAACTTTTCGAACGGCGCGATTACATACAAAGTCAATGCAAAGAGGAAACATTTGCATAATTCACGGGAGTTGAAATATTTCAACTGGAGCGAGAAATTCGCGTGACGCTGTGTTTGCTTGTCGTCTTGCGGACAGACCTGACAAAGCATGAATTCAGACTTTTTACAAATCAACATCATTATGTAGTTATTTCGGCATCATTTTGATCCGTTCATTGCAATTAAATCACAGCACAATCTGTTTATTTTGGGTTCATACCGCAGTAGCTACGTGTGGCTGCTAGATACAGTCAGTGCAATGGCACTGTATGTGAATACAGCTCGCCGCCCGGTGATCTTATGAACCCAGACACGACAGCGTTTGGTTTATCTGGGACTTCCACATGTACAAAGCAGCAACAGTGGTTATTTCTTCCATGGTTGATGGAGGAAAAAAAGTTTTTGGTATCTAAGGAGACAAGCTCCTTCTCCTCTCCGGTACGTCTAGCACGAATGAAAACAAAAGATACCAGCGGTCCGACTCGCGCAAGTAAAGCGAGGCGATAATTCGCTTCGCTCTTGGTGTGAATGCGACATAATTCTTTATGAATAACACCATCCAGTTTATGATGTTCACAATGAAGCCCCTCATTCCTATGAGAGATGGTATTTGAGATTTAACCCCAAAATCATTCAACTCTCTAAAATAAAGCAACTAGCCAGCTAACCCCATCTCAAAGTCTGAGACAGTGGATGGGTAGCTGCAGCGTGCCAGCTCCATCTGCTTGGCCATATCTCTCCCATTAGCTGTAATGCCGTCCTCAGGGAGGCTTTGCTCGCGGAAAAGCAGACTGCAGCGTTGTAAATACTTTAAGCCTTGAGTGGAGCTCTGAAAAGCTCTATTGGGAAACAAAGCAGGACATCTGAACAGTTTCCTAGATCGTTAGCTCGGACTAGTGGAGGCTGTTCCAACATGCACGGAAGACAAAGCTGTTAGCTAAACGAGCACTGGTTTATTTAGGTGTGTCATTTGGACTAGTTTAGGTTTGTCTAACGTAGTTTTGGTATTAAATAGGGCTGAAAATGATGATCATTCTTGATTAATAATTGGTCTAGAAAATGGTAAACAGAAAAAAAATGTCAGTGTTTCCCAAAATATCCAGAGAAACCAGAAAATAGTCACATTCATTTTTTTTCTGAAAAAATTACTCAAATCGATTATCAAAATAGTTGATGATTAATTAATATTTGACAACTAATCGCATAATCGTTGCAGCTCTAATATTAAAGACTATATATTTCAGGCTGTTCTCATCCACCGTTCGTAGCTATACCTACGAAAAGTAAATGCATTATAATTTGTGTATATCTCACAAAATCAATTCGATGTAATCCACATAATCGTGAACCAGGAAGTATAAAGAGCAGCAAACGCCATGTAGGGAGGTCGGGGTGGATGGGTGGGTCAAAAAATGCTGGACTTTCACCCAGGAAACCGCTGTTCATGTCCCCGTGTGAAACCAGAAGTCAACATTGATTAATTTGTCACGTAATTTCCGTACTTAAGTTACGCCGCTTCCGGCGTTATTTTAACCCAAACCACGATCTTTTCCTAAACCTAACTAAGTAGTTTTGTCACGTAACTTCCTTACGAATGTTACGCCACTTCTGGTGTGGCGTAACTTAAGTATAATCTTTCCTAAACCTATTTAAGTAGCTTTCTTGCCTAAACCTAACGAAGTTGTCTCCTGTGAAAACAGGAGTTTATTTATTGAAGACTGGAGCGGGAATTGACATCGGACATTCGTAGGCATGAAAAATGAGGAATAACATTTCGTAAGATATCATACGAACCGTTGTATGAGGACATGTTGAATATTTACTCTAGTAAAATGAAGACAAGAGGTTGACAAAATGTAAATTGAGCAGGTGACTGAACAAATGACAGAAAACAAGTGTGTGCCCAAACCCTTTATTTATGCTCACTTTGTTGCCCATTAAAAACAACATGCTGCACTGTAACTAAATGCACTCAGTCAGTTGCAGCGATCAGACCAAATGAACTCAATTTTTACAAGACTGTTGAAAACAAGCGGCCAGTTGAGGCTGTTTCACTGAATCCTGTTAGACAATAAACAATCAAGTGGCGTAAAATCTCTTTCAATTATCCCCGCTGAGTGTAAAACGCTCGCTAACAAAGTGAATGGAAGGATAGGATAGGGTTTCTCACAAGCATTTCACAATCTGACACAGTTTTATTGACAAGCAGGTTTGAACAAACAAGGAATTTGTCTTGGACAATGAACACAGTGCAAAAGTCAAGAAACATAATAGAAAAAAGAAAATTGACAATAGAGATTATGAAAGAAAAGAGAAGAAATACATAAATATATGTTTCAATGCTCAGCCTATATAGGGATCATTTAGGATACACAGATATGAACTCGATGCTGTAGATTACTGTTGACCTAAGTGCATTCAAACTTGGTGAAGATTTAAACAAATCATACGTTTTTAATGATTTGATATTATACCTTTGTGATGAGATCTCGTAGCTACTTTAGCTTGCAATTGGTAAACGGTTAACTGAAATAACCATTGTTCCCACAAGGGAGCCAACAGCATCAAATAAAAGTTGAGAAGAGCTCGGCCTCAAATCTCTATAATATATTTCTCATTTATTTTGCACATGTTGTTTTATGGTATAAAATGTCAAGATTAAAGATAGAGGAACTTTAATTTTGTGTTGATTTTTGGCAGCCCCTGTGTTTCCGAGCACCGGTCTGCCCAGCTCAGTCCTGGTTCCCCCGTGCCTCCCTTCCCTCCAGCGGGTCCAGCAATATGGCCTGGGCCTCCAGCAGCGTGGTGTTGGTGTTGGCCCCCAGCGTGGACAGGCAGAGCAGCTCTGCTCCTGGCCGGAGGAGGAGCTGCTGCTGCTGCTGCTGCTGCTGCTGCCGGGCACGGAGCTCTCCACCTCCCACCGGAGCTCCGACTGCAGGTGGAAGATGGCAGCGAAGCCGGATCTCGGTCTGTCGCCCCGCTGGAGTCTGAGCTAAAGGAGTTTCTGGTGAACCTGCATGATGTCGTCTATTTTTGCATGGAATCTGACCCGGTGGCACCGATGACAAGCATTAACAATAACTATATAGAAATAGCCAATCTTCTCTCTGATGGTCTTGTTTACTGATGTAGGTCGTATAGAGGCATCAGGATTAAGTCTGTTTCATAACCAGTTAAAAGTTCTTCGCTAAATTATAGGAAACTTCATATCGGCCAACAGACATGAAAACATGACTGACTCTTCTACTGTTTGCCTTGAACCAACTGTTTCTTCTTCCTACAGACCGTATACAGTAAACACAGGGCCGCCGCTCCCACCACGCGCATCAAACGCTGTGCGTAGGGCACCAAGTGCCGGAGGGGGCACAACAATTATGATCATCATCATAATAATCTTACTGATGAATTATTTAAATTTAAGATGAAGCACAAGTGCACAACTACAATTGGCATCATTAGACCATTATAGGCAATACAAAGATATACATATTTGCTCAAAATAATAAAATGAATTATGGTTCCCCCCCTCCTCCATCATCCTGTGGTTTGTTCCACTGCACTTGACAAACTGGAGCAGACCGCCGGTGTGAGCAGTGTGTGGCAGCTGCTTTACCTGTTGTTTTTTATTTCGCCCTTCGTGTTAACAGCATCTCACGCGCGGTTCGGCTGCATCTCTTTAGAGATTCGAGGTCTCGCCTATTTTTACCGCGAGCCGCGCGGTTCACAGCAGCAACAGACAGTGAAGGTGATCGTTTGACTGTATATTGACGTCATATCAGCAACATTACTACAGTTTCATGTCTATATTTGTAGAAAATGTTACGGACATGAAAAAAGTAAAGATTTATTTTTAAATCAACACTGCTTTCATTTCAAAATAAAAACCCTCAAGCGTTTTTTTTCTGTGGACAGAATTCCTTCATTTGTTAACACAAGGCTTTTATTCTGAAATATTTGCAGGACAGTGTTGTAGAACATGCAGTGACTTGCAGAGCTCCGTGAATACAAATACAAATATTTAAACAAATATACCACAAAAATACCACAAAGCAATTACGCCGAGGGCACCCAAATGGCTAGCAGCGGCCCTGGGTAAACATACTTCTGCTGACTTCTTTAAGGTGGTTCTCATAATGTTAACTCGGGTGCAACGTTCTTTAGACTCTATACTGAGAGACTACCTGGAAAAAAGGCTGAAGGCTAGACCTGGATAACAAGAGACACCTGTTACAGCAAAGTAAAGAAACCTCACACAGACCAGAAGATGTTGGATGTAGTAAAAAAAAAAAAAAGGGAGTATAACCTCTGATCTTTTCTAATGATCCAAAACTAACAGACTATTAATATTTCTCTGTAAATCCTCTGAGTCACAAGATTTACAGCTCAGTAGATGCTGTCGGTATCAGCAGTCAAAGTACCAATACTATGTAAGCACTGTGAGGCCTTCTGCATTCCAGCGTCTCTGCCGTTCTGCAGTTATGTAACCGATCAAGCAGAAGGGAAATTGGAGGGTGGAGTTGGCGTGTTTGTGGGGAAGGTTATGATAAATGTTATAAGACTATGAAGACGGCTTTAAGACAGTTATATTTAGGTTGGGGAGTTTGAAGGCTGAGCCCCGAGGCTAACAGCTGCTTTCAGGGGCTGACTGAAGTGGAGCCTGTTTTCTCGTAGATTAGAAACAGGAAGCAGGGCAGAGCGCCAAGGCAGCGCTCTCCTAATTACAACCACATGACCTCTGACCACACTCGTCTGTCAGAGGGAGACAGGACTGAGGGGTAGGTGGAGGGAAAAAGAGGATGAGGAAGAGGAAAACAGGTAGGAGCAAATGGGATTTATGGAAAGGGAAAGTAATGAAACTGAAAGTTGAATGAAACTAGCAGATCAAAAGACGCAGCCCAGTTCCCGACAGTTCCTTGAAATCACAAAATTACAACTCTTTAAAACAGAAAACCCCCAAGATATAAATCTAAAAAATCTACAGTTTCTTGATCTACAATCTCCCACTGCTGCAAAAATAGAGCCGACAGGACGGCATGCTGAGAGAGAGCCAACTAACCTTTCATATACCCTCCAAAGTAAGCAACAGGATTTCTGAGGGTTGGAGAGCTATACCCCCTTTTGGATGGCGTGTACTGTATATACCAGTGAGCTACAGTGTGTGTGTGTGTGCGTGCGTGCGTGTTACCTAATGGAGACACATTGAGGTCATTCAGAGTTTTATGTTGGCACCAGTCTGCCGCTGTTTTTCTTTTCTTTCTTTCTTTTCTTCACAGTTTGACAGTAAGCGATGCTTTCTTGGCCTGTTAGCTTAAAATGAAGGATTTACCCCGGATTTATATGTACAAAACTATTATAAATAGCATGAAACACAGTCAAGATGGATGAAACTAAAGCACGACACGGGATGAAAAATACAAAAGAATTTACAGCTGACAACAGTTTGTTACTACTTAACTATTAAATGGTGATAGAGTAGATTATGAGAGGGCGCAAAAGAGGCAGAATGCAATCTGGGAACCCACCGGCTATCGTCTGATGATGATTTATCTTTTTATTGGTTTAAAATGGGCTTGTAAACTGGCTACGTCTCTCAACTCCAACTACAGTCAGGCATCTCAAGTTGCTAATCGGACTGTAAAGACACTGTCTCCTACAAACCCTTACCAAAAAGACGTTTATTCAAGTGTGCTATTAGTATACTTCTTTTAAACTTAAAATAAGAGAGTGTACTTTCAGTTTATATACTTAATCTTTTGATCGAGATATACTTAAGAAAAGTATAATTAAGTATTCTTGAGTAGCAGAATTGAGTCTCTGCTAAAAGTGGGCAACAAGTATACTTGCAGTATAAAAACTATTAAACTAGTAGTTTACTGAGAGTATACTTTAAAGTGCACTTTCATAAACTATAAAGTGGGCTACAAGTATAAAACTAGTAAACTATTAGTATACTAAATGTATAGTTGCAGTACAAAATAAAACTTAAACTAGTAGTGTGCTCAAAGTTTACTATTCTTACGCTTAAAGTAAACTTAAAAGTATACTTTTATAAACTAACATAAACATAATTTTTAGAAGACCAGGCTGATTTTTTTCATATAGCACACAGTGATGAGAACGATATTTACCTCCTGCAACACAAAGCACAACAGTAAACGGCATCAAGTTGTTTTAAAGTGCATACATGCAGTAATACATCATAAAACATGCATGATGCATTATGAGACACACACACACACACACACACACACACACACACACACTCCCCCGCTGCACAGCTTTCACGTTAGTAATGTTGTTCCGTACCCAAGTACACTTGCGTCATCATCTATGTGACATTTGTTTATGTTGTTGCTACAGTGTGGAAACGCCAACCCAATCTTATGGGAAGACGTCTAAAGAGCACATTTCCGCATGTCATGATGACGCATTTTAGTTCTTTTCACATGTCATTTAACGCCACGTTGATACCATGAAACAATCACAGTTATGTTTAGGCAACAAAACCACTTAGTTAGGAAAAACAATATGGTTAGAATAACTCAACAACACGTCTCCTGGTTGAAAGTCCTGTGTTTGTTGGACCCATCCACCACCCGTCCCTCCCAACGTCAGCAGTCTCTCCCTTTTTATTCTACTTCACCAGCTCTGAGCACGGCATATTTATGCAGATGCAATTATTGCAGTCAGTACTGACTACATTGCGTGAAATGACGCCAAAAGCAAGAACTGCGTTATTGCACACAAAATGACTTACAAATCACTGTCATTCATATGCCATTTGGTGAGACTGGGCTTAGAAAAACTTGTTCTGTCCTCATCAAAGAGTCTCCTTCCTTAACTAGACAGACGACTATACAATTCTGCAATGTCATGTAACAGATGCTTTTGTCCAAAGCGACGTACATCTGAGTTTGTACGACACAAGCAAGAATCTAGATAGGAGGGAACAACGTGAGTAAGATCCAACAACAGCTTCAAGTCCGATCGGACACATCATGAATATCCTAATAAACATCAACAACATCCTCAATATTATCACCAACAATATCATCGTAATCCTTCAACACACTGTAGTCAATGAATGATGGATTTATTGCACACCACCGTTTAGTATTGACAGTATGAGAATGAGTAAAACTGAAATGAAGAAAGAAAATAAAGGAAACATCGAGTAAGATAAGCCTCACTAATATACATTTCCATCATTCCTATTGTATGCCTCATGAAGCCTATCAGACATATCTGGCTACCAATATAGCTAGCTGAAAGCCATTAACAGGACAGGTTACATGGTGAACGATGAAAAGTGCATAACACATAAAAACATAGCCTAACCCAGCCAACCACACAAAATATAAACATTGACGCAAATATGGGCATTTTGTAAAATCTGTACTTACAGACAATGCTTCTAAGGTTGATTCCAGAAGAAGATGGATGTAGATGTTCCGACCACACAGTTCCACAATGTGCTTTCTACCCAGGAATGCAAGGAAAACAATATGGATGCCCACAGAGTTCAAAGGACAAGCAACAAAGCCTGTAGTAAAAAGAATCAGCACCACCTAGTGGCTGCAAAAATTAACTGAAAGTTTCTTTTTCTCAGGCCAGAACAAAGCTTCCCAATCGCACGATCTCAAGACCATCCGCGTCGACCTTCACATACTATTATTTAAATTTTGGAGACAAGAACGAACCTCTCGCCTGCCTTCCTGCTTTACCGTCCATGACCGTGTAGTTCAGAGAATGAGATCAGCGCGTGTAGATTTTGGAGGATACCGGCAGCGTTGAAAAAAAAGCCTGCCCTTTCAAAACAACCAGCTGTTCGTGTCGAGACCACCTTTTCAAGTGCACCGGGTACGGATGGACGAACTGTGCCCGAGTACGGTACACAGTGCACACACTATTCAAACGAACTGGACTTTGGGGTCAAGTGCACTTGGATCCTGGCCCGGGTCCTTGACATGGGCGCCGAAAGTAGGGGGGCCAAGGGGCCATTGGCCCCACTACTTCACGGCCCTGTCCCACTTTCTTTTTAAGATTGCGAATCACTGTATCCCAGCAAATGCCCCGATATTGCAACACGGTAAAAAAAGGCATTTCAATCATTCCCGTGCACCCCGTGCATATGCAGACTGGAGGGTGTCAGAAGTGTTTTTACTCTATAGATCTGCTCTCATGTTAATCTGGTCAGCAGCTGTCTGCTCGGCTCCGTCTCAGCTGAGTCTCACGTAACTGCAACCTGAACTGAAGCCTTTATGTATGCTTCAAGTCTATTTTTTTCGACAATACGTGCGTAAACGTGAGGTTGATGCCCAATAAAATTACACTGAATAATATATTTATCCGCATTTTGCAACCGGCGGAGCAGAGTCTTCTGTGGATCTTTATCCGATCATAATCAACTATTGTGTAGTCTAATTTAAATCAAAGTGATCTGACATCCAGCCCCATGCAGTTTCATAATGAACCGAAAATATTTTTACACTTCTCAACTGGTGGGTTGGCCTTCGCCGGGAGATTCGTCCAGTGTGCCGCGATCAAGGTCTGCTTGGAAAGGCCCGACCGTGAGTTTTACAGCACCCCTCACCCCTGGACCTCGCCGCTGCCCCGGGGCCGCTGAGTTCTCGCTGCGCGATGCAACCTCTCTCCCTGTGGGGAGGGACGGGATTCCTGGCGCAACTGTCCACCGGGGCGGACTGTCCTCAGTGCGAGGAGTCTGCGGCGATGTCTGCATCCGGTCTTGTTTACCATGCTTATGCTGTGTGTCTTTTTGCCACCATAACTATACAACCTTTATGATTAAATTGTTTACTAGAGCACCAAGTTCTTCATAGATCTAACCTCGTAATTGTGCTCTCAAAGTTCTCCAGATTGATGCATTTAACTTTAATATGTTCAAAATATTCTTCCGGGGTAGCACCACACCACAGTCTCTCAAAGTCCTGTGTGAAACACTGTCATCCAAAACTGTCCCCCCCCACACTTAAAAACTCATTCTGGCGCCACTGGATCTTGATGTGAAAGCCTCCTTCCAACAGCAGCCACAAGACAAAAGTATTAATACTTTACAAGGAGAAGCATCACAAATGCTCACATTCACTTTACCTCATTCTAGTTTATTCTTTACCGATGACAGGTAGAGATTATTGTTGTGGTCGTAACGGCTTCCCAGTATGTGATATCATGTTGTGGGGCTCTGACACAGGAAGGATATTGCAGTCATTTGTTTATGCGAACACATTCAGAGCCTTAAAAGAACATTGAATGTGGAAGCTTGGCAGCTTGAGCACCATGCCACTGAAAACACCTCATAACCTCATATATAGAAAGTTTAAAGACACATGAGCTTCGAGCTTTATGATCATGGTTTATCATACTTCACTGTTATTAGAAGACATTAGGTGCATTATGAGGGCTTACAGGAACTCTCACACATTATATTGCATGCATAATGCATTCAAGGCATCTACATTATAAACATTGGCAATAACATGAACGAATTTAAATCAAATCTCTGCAATCAAAGTGTCTTAATCCTTTAAAAGCGTCCGTAATGATGTGCTGTCCTTTTCACATTTTCCATCACAGTGCTTCTCTCTCATCACTCACTCTTCTGTTTCCCTTGTAAAATCCTCTCTACCTAATAACTGGGTAATGGCTGTTAGGAGAGCTCTGCCAGAGTGCTGCTGGGAGAGTCAAATATGAGGGAGGGAGGGAGGGAGGTACGCACTGCCAGACACTGCTCAACGCTCCGGTGGCTTTATTTTATCTTGCAGTGAAGGTCACGAGTTGAGCAAAGACAATCACATTCAGGTCTGTGCGAACGAGGTAAAGTCTCGTCTTGAGCCAGCAGAGCGGGCCGGTCAATGGAGGACAGAGCAGAGAGATGATGATTTAAACTTCTAATCTGGAGTCTGCTCATGTTCAGTCAAACTGCTGCACAGTTGAAGCTGATTGGTCCACGTGTGAGGGATGGTAGACATTATATTTCGGAGGAACACAATGATTACACTTCTAGGTGTAAATGGTTCAGTCTTGATCTTCTGTTGATTGACGTTGGGGTTTCTGTACCCAAAAAAACTACTTTATAATCTCTAAAATATTAAAGCTGCAGTGGGTTTAAATGTATCAAATATGATTAAAAAAAGTTATTTTTATAAAACTGTATAATTACTGTCACTGTATCCTGACAGTAGTGCATGAGACAGGTAATCTGAAAAAAATCATGTTCCTCTGTGTCCTGCGGTGCTCCTAACGGCATCTGCAATTGTCGATGCCAATTTTCATAGTGGCCAAACGGCGGTACTACAACTTCTGTGTCCGTCACGTGATGCCATTGGGCCCAAAAATACTTTTTCCCATAGACCTACATTGGGATAGAGACGTCTGTAACTCAGCGGATCTTTTTTTTTTTGGTGAATCAACTCCCCAATATGAACACTCTAATAGTCCTTATTTAAATCATTAGGCCCTAAAAGTTGTAAAATGCACTAATAGCCGAATCCAGAGTTATTTCCCTTCCTCCGTTCATGTGAATGAGACCCAGTCGGACGCTGGACCGCCGGGCTGGGAGGCGGAATTAGCAAGCCGTGACGACAGCGTGACGACTGTGACCCTGTGACCGAGCCATGTGACCGAGCGGTCGCTACTGCGTCTGCTCTATGGGCCCAATGGATGCTGAAGATCGCCGGAAGATACAGGTACTTTTCCACTCGGAAGTTGAGCCATTTTGGCTTCATGCTCCACTGAGCAGCTATCATAGGAATGAACGGGGCCCCGCCTCCAATGCTGTATCCAGTTCTCTTTATACATCCATGTTATGGAGTGGGAGTGGGGAGGGTGCGGTTTGAGAAAGACCCCTAGTGTCCTCCTGCTACACATAGTGGCTATCTGGAAAGACGTCACTAACTAATACAAAATAAATGCTGTGCAGTCTGATCCCAATATTGGTGCCTCTGCTGATGAACAATTGCACAACACTGCACTACAGTCTTTCTGTGAAATCCTGTTTCAATCTGCAGTGAAAACAAGGCCAAGGTTTTCTGGAGGACATGAGTCTCTCCCCGGGCAGATGTACAGCTAGGAAAAGAAAAAAAAAAGCCTCTTCTCTCTGACTTATCTCTCTATCAGAGGCTAATTTAGTCGTTTGGTGTTCTGAGCCAGAGAAGGCAGCTGACAGGACAATCCTGGAGGAGACGGATAAGGTTTCTGCTCTGATCCAGGCCCCGATCTGCCCTGATGCTCTCTCTGGGCTAAAGACTCCTAAACACACGCCCCAGGTCAGAGCTCTTATCTGCTCCGTGCACAGTGTGCGGTGTCGAGCTGAGAAACAGTGAACTGATTCTCTGGCCGAGGACATCTTCTGTCTGTGTCAGCGTATGCGTGAGAGGTGTGCTACAGTACATGTGGGTCATATGAGGTTACTCATGCTTGAACTAATTAAAACTCTCATTTGTCAAACACCAAAAGACTATTTTGCACAGGATGGTCTTACTCTGTCTCCCCTTACCTCTCCTCCATTCATTTCAAAAGCCATTTGTGTTTTTAATCCTGTGTGAACCTGTAATCTGTGAAGTCAAACTCTCCCTGGAAATTCAGCCCGGTCTCCCCAAATGACGTATGAATGACACTCCAATTTGTAAGCCATGTAGCGCGCAATAAGAACGCAGCTCTTGCTTTCGGCGCGTCATTTCACGCCATGTAATCTGTACTGACTGCAAAGCAAACGTGTCTGCGTGATTATTCAGCACGAGTCACGTGATTAACGACTGACGTGACAAAGTATGCCAACCTTACTTTTAGCGGTCTCCTGGTTAAACGTCTCGTGTCTGTTTGACCCTTTGACTCTAAAGCATTCAATACTACGTCACTTGCTCCGACCGTCGAATAACGCAGCGGGTGGGTTTACATTGGAGTTAGTTGTTAGTAAGTTAGTAGTGAGTTAGTTTGGCCGGTTCGTCACATACTGTCGCTAAAGGGTGCCTCCGTACGTCGGTACGTCGGAGGGGCGCTGCCCAGTCAGCAGTATTTGACGAGTTGGAATATGCTACGCTCAGAGCTAGTGGTGTAGAATAAAAAGTGAATATATTTCCCAAATTGTTGTTGAGTTGCTTCGAAGATACATCAGTGACGTTTGTGACGTGTTTTCCGCACTTACGTTACGGTGTTTACATACTTAATTTAAGCCCAACCGTGATGTTTTACGCAAACTTGACCGCGACCGTTTCACGGATAACGACGTGGTATTAAATGACACGCAAAAAGAAGTTTCACAACCTTAACCCTGGGGCGTGAATTGACACACGACAAAAGCCTAAAATATGTTACCATGACACGCGGAATGTCATGAAAACGTCATGCTATTTATACACCTTGAGATCAGGTTGGGTGGAGGGTGCAATGTCATTATATACCAGCGTATACCAGCAAGAAACGTAGTAAAAGTGAAAAGTCACAGAGAAGTGTCAGGTTATAATAGCCGTGCTGTACACCTGCATGAATACGACTTGATGTTAATAAAGCAAGAATGAAGCAGCTGTTGTCAAGCATGACATCAGTGCTCTGCCTGAACTAACGCTATGCTTCATATATGGGGGGATCATTCCTGTGTCATTGAGAGCCCCCCAGGTAACTCCAGTACAGGCCGGGATTACGATAAACTAGTTTCTCCAGACTCAGTGCATCATATCCTATTCAAATGTTGGTATATTACTGCATCTATATTACAGGCATGGCTATAGAGATGAATGCATTCATCCACATAACTGCATATGAGGAGCTACAGTTACAGCAAGCAGCTCTTCTCCTTCAGGCAAAACTGTGAGCTTCAGCTGATGAAAAGCCATGTAAGGTCTAGAGGTGACGGAGCTCACTACATGTCTGTCACGGTCAGGCAATTTACAACCATGACAGACATAACTGTCACCCTGTGCTGTTGCTTCAGGGGGTGATGAATACGAGGAAACACAGCTGGAGAGGAATATTTCATTTAGAAAACAGGGGCAAAGCAATAATCTCTCAGTTTAGTTCTTGTTCATGTCAAACACAAAACTTGACTGTAGATGACTTTTCACCTGCTAATCATCACAGAACTACTTAGCTGACAGGAGGTGTGTGGTTATTTCCAGCCTCGTCCCCTTCTTTCTCAATCCCACACTTGTCACTCATCTTGATCCGCTGTCTCTTAGGACATGGCCTCCAGCCTGAAGGTATCTGAAAAGCAACTGAGGGCAAATCTGATGTAAAAGTAAAGCAACTCTGACGTCAGTTCTGTGACCGAACTCAAACCCACACTGATGAATAAATAAGGTGCTCTACTACTACTACTACTACTACTACTACTGCTGCTGGGTACTTCACCATTGCTGTTTCAACCACTGCCTCACTGCCCCTTCCTGCATTCGTGTTTAAGTGAATTCAGCATGTTTGTCCATGTAATATGGGTTCAGTTTACTGAAGTATCCCAGGCCCTGCCAGGAGGTTAATCAGAGGCATTTCATTTACACTGGACAATCAGAGGAGCAGAGCCAAACACTGGAATAAGAGGTTAAAACCTTGATGGATTCAGGTGCCTGGTATTGTGTGTGATGGCCACCATTAGTGGTATTACATACACCTAGGTGCTTTTGGACTGGAGTGTCATAATATCTGCTGTAAAAAAAAGATAGAAGCAGCACATTATTTCTTTAGATTATCTTTTTTGGCTTTTGCCTTTATTTGACAGAGATAGAGATAGTTGAGAAAGGGGGGGAGAGAGAGAGGGGATGACATGCAGCAAAGGACCGTGGGCCGGATTCGAACCCCGGGTCCCTGCAGCAAGGACTCAGCCTTTGTACATGGGGCGCCTGCTTTACCAGGTGATCTACCGGGGCGCCCAGGAAGCAGCACATTTTACAAATGTTTGTAGTTTCACCCACAAAAATCTTGCATAATTCTAGTCAATTCACACTTTGCAAGTTTGTAAATGTTTTAAGTTTTGCTGTGACAGATTCAAACAAGAATCTCCCCGGCGGGGAGAGAGGGCGCAGCGAGCACTTTGTCCACGGTGTGGCCAGGTCCGGGCGGGGAGTGCTGTAAAGCTCTGGACGCGAGCCACCTTCACCCCGAGCCTTTCCAAGCTGACCTAGAGCCGGTCGCGGCGCACCGCCTCGTATGCGGGACTCCCCAGCCTGCCGTGTGTCGCTCACACCCTCCAGCTGGCTGATAACGAGGGTCTTATGGCACAGAGAAGTACTCGTATCGGTACTCAGTATCGGCGAGTACCCAATGTGTTTACCAAATGTCAAATCCATCCAATAGTTGTCCCAATATTTAAATAAAAGCAAAAAATGTCAACCTCCTAGTGGCACCAGAGGAAAGGTCAGGGGGTCGTAGAAGACAGTAGGATAGCCTTACATCCATGAATGACAATCCATCAAATAGTTGTCAAGATATTTCACCCTGAACCACAAATATCAACCTCACGGTGGCGCTAAAGGAAAAGTCAGGGGATCACTAGCTTGGCTAAAAACAGCATGCTACCACAAATGATGATGTTGAACAAAATTTGAACTGTAACTATAAGCTGCTTCAAATGAGGGACTTTTGAGCTTTTCCAGATCAACTTTGTCTCAACAACCATTAGTCAGCCTGTCTGACCTCCATGGCCTGCTCCATCTCCGGGTTGGAGCAGCTCAGTCTGCTCAGGACAACATGCAGAACCACATCCGCTAGACTGCCCACACGTCCTGCTGGTGCTGGTGCAAAGCTGAACCACCCACAACAATGGCTGTGTCTGCAATAAACAAGAACACACACAAACATATACACACACAGACAAGCCTGAAGGTACTCATTTAGTCATGCACACAGTTAAACACACACACACAGAACGACGGGCTGTCTGGCTCCATTTTTTTTGTTTTCAAATTACAGAGTAGTTCGTCCTAGTTAGTCTGACCCCACCCCGTGCTTTTCTGAGAAGCTAAACACACACACACACACACACACAGGGAGAGAGAGAGAGAGAGCACCATGCAATACAGGAGCAATAGCCATCCATTCAGCCTGAGGCCTTCTGTAATCTCTGCCATCCAGCTCTGCAGCGGCTATCCAGAGTTTTCCATCTGCAGGAGGTTCATGTGAGTTATTATAATTAATGCCGACACACAGGGCCTCTGGCTCCCACCAGCCGGATGTTGCTTTCAATTTGACAGTAAACTGTGTAGAGTAACAGGACAGGTACTGTAGCAGAGAGGGGATCACCAACTAAATCCCTTCATTTATTAAGCAACATATAGTGTAATGGCGAAGATCCACTGGATGCTGTGGCATATATTAGAAGTTTAAAGGTACAGTGATTTGGCAACATCTAGTGGTGTGGTTGCAGATTGCAACCAACTGTATACCACTCTGCTCACTCCTCCCTTTCCAAAACCATGGCAACGTCGTTCGCCTCACTCAGAGGCCAGCCTTACCATAATAACACAAATCTTACTAAGTACATATTTGTCTAATTACTAGTCAAAATATCTTATAACACTTAATAACGAACAAATACCATTTCAGTGAGATAGAGGGACTTGCTTTTAGACATCGCATCTTGAATATCTTAAGTGAAAACTTTTGCACATTACAGGCTCATTATGACACACAACTCTTCCTAATACCAGAGAAATGTTGCTTAAAAGGAGTTTTTACAGCTAATTTCAAGATCTCGTTTTATCTTGAAAAGCTTAATACATCATATTTCAAGAAATCTTACCAAGTGAATTTTCAAAAACTGTACTTATTTTTGAAGTGGCCTTTTTCCATGCGGTACCACGGTTTAGCACTCTGCAGCACACGTTACAACAGTTTCACAAGCGTGTCGGAGAACTACGGTGGCCTTCAGGTAACGTAAAAACGTGGAAGTGTCTCCAGAGCCAGTGGTTTGGTTTGTCCGTTCTGGGCTACTGTAGAAACATGGAGGAGCAACATAGTGGACTCCATGAAGAGGACCCGCTCCTTATGTAGATATGAAGGACTCATTCTAAGCAACAAAAACACAACGGTTCTTAGTTTCAGGTGATTATACACTAATGAAAACATAGTTATGAATATTATATTCCATTAGATCCCCCAAAATGCTACACACTGTTCCTTTAAGCTATTTATTTTCTAAGTGATGAGAGTGAATCAATTTTCAAGGCATTGTGGGATTGACCACAATTGAAAGTTGAAACACTGTAACTTTAAAAAATTAGGTTAAAAAAGTTGCAATGGTGAGTTAGGAGATGGTCGACTGTCGGGGGTTTATTTCACAACAATGACCGGCTCGCTGTTCATTATCCCGCTTATTACACGGCTACTTACTTAAGAAATCAATAATTTGAAACAAAAATGGTCCTCTAGAGTCCGACATCAGAACTGCGTCCATAGCAACGGTCTGTTATAAAGAAATATCAGACTGTAGAACACCGTGACTGGGAGTATTCAACAAAGCCGAACAAAGCCATGTAATAAATACAAACAAATATAGGGTGTTTCAGGGATGACGTATATTTGTAGGCCAGCCAGGAGGTTAGCATCGCGCTGGTTCCCTCCACTAAAACCCAATGGGATTGTTCAGTTGAGTTTTGGATTATTGCAGAAAATAAGCTCTGTGACAAACACACGTTTATGATACTTACACGATTTGTTCAGCAAGATAATCTCCACAAATGAACACCATGATTTTTGAAGTGTGAATGCAGTCACCAGAAGTAAAAAGCTAACGTTAGGCTATAAACGAACTACACCACAGTCACATGAACGCCAGTATACACAACGAGGCTGTAAAACAGTGTTTAACCACAGACCTTATTTCAGGCATCTAACTGAAAACCCATTGACTTCCAGACGAGGGAACAGGAAGTGCTGAAATGCTAACTCATTACTGGGTTTCAGGACTCATTCTTGTAGCACTCTATTTAGTGCTGTATGGCATAAAGTGACATAAATTACTGGGGAAAGGTTGATTTGACACAATGCTTGCTAACAAGCAATCTACTTGCTACGGTTTGGTGTGTTGACACTTCAGCAACAAGTGAGAAGTGATGTAGATGGTGATATGCTTGATTATTTTAAAGGCAACAAAGACTGAAACTGACTTTTCACAAAGTCTGTCTCACTTTGCTTGTTTGCTGCATGCATTTTATTTTTGTTGCCTTAATTACAACAAATGTAAAGTGCATTCATCACTCAATAACTGTGCCCTTGGATATCCAATCCTGAATAGTTGAGACTAATTAGAATGAAATGCATAACATTCTGTATATGAGCACACTAGAACCATTATTGCCAAGCATCTTGGTGACATTTCAATGTTAATAATTTATATAAAGCTGGACACTTCCGTTTTTTAAAATAAAGTTCTATTCTAATAAATGACTACAGGGAAAAGTTTGGAGTCTTGACACTTTGCGTTGTTATTTGAATTCTTACTTTAAAGACATTAGTGATAACATGGTCTATAGACAGTATTCAAACTCACAGCAAATAATCACAATGTCCTTTCATAATGTGTTGCTGTATTACAGCGAATAACAGATTCACAATGTAACGAGAAGGTTGCACGCTGTTCCTCTCTGCTCTACCAGACAGCACATCATCTCCCCTGCTGTTTCTTTCATTTCCTCCTTTATAATTCAATTTTGGCACCACAGTACATTTAATTTTCCATCTCTGTTCCCCATACATCGCTTGGTTATACGGTAATTCTGGAGAAAAGCTTTTTAATTGAATGGTCATTAGCTGCTGAGATGGCGGCGTGAGTCATCAGCAATTAGGAACAACACAAAGAGGATATTACAAGGTGATGAGATTAACCGAATTGATTGCTGCTGACTGGAAACCAACTGGTGGATAAAGACAAAGGAGGACAAACGTGATACAGAGTTTATACAGATAGATTTGTTTTCTCTCTTAGATTTTTGAATCTTACAGATTTAAAAATTCATAATCCGTGCCTTGACTGTAGTTCTGTCCCTATGGATACCGTTACAATCTCTGTAAATTATGACTCAAACATCAGTTTTAATAATGCACCTCTGTTGCTTTCTGCTATTATTCAAGTGCTACCTGCGAAGGAACTTGCTGTCAGCTATCAAAGCTATTCCCTGAAAGGAGCTCCGAGTCTCAGCACACAAAGCAGTCCTGCTGAATACGTGATGATGAATTACAGCTTTGGACCGATGGTGACTGTGGGCGCTGTGTTTGATGGAGCTTTTCAAACTAAACTGGCTCCTAAGATTTAAAGAAAGTAACACAACTTTGATGTATACACCTCTTGACACATTGTACAAACAAGGATCTGTTCAGAAATGTGTAGAGAAGTTAACTGTGGTGCTGCTGTTTTCCTGGAAATCACTGGAAACCTGCTTCAAAAGGAGGTACGAAGCATGAAGTATGTCTACTGATTTAAGTAAAGACCCAACTACAGACTCCTGATTCATATACCAAACCTAAAATCTGATGGATTCTGGGTCATATTCAGCACTGGACAGGAGGAGGATTATTATTATTGTGACATCAGTTGAAGACACAAGGAACAGAACTCAAATGCACAACAGGGGTAAGATCCAAAAACACTTCTGTCTTTACTAGCAAAAACAGGTTTGGCTCACGGGAAGTCAGTCAAGGAAACAAGCAGAGGTAACCAAAAACACCTGAAACAAATCAGATTTGCCTGCAGTCTGAATGGAGAGGAAGGATAATAATGAGGCACAGGTGACAGCAGAGGCCCGTACTACGAAGCGAGTTCAACATACCCAGGGTATCTTCTCGTTATCTGGCTTAACCAACCCTAACAAACGAGTTCCAGCTAAACTGTCCTACGAAGGTGGTTATCAACTCGGTAAGTCAACCCAGGGTTTCTCTATCTGGTTATGAGCGCGTTCACGTGAACGGGGCGGTGTTTGCAGCATCTGACCAATCACAGACATGGACAAGTCTACTGTCAGCAGACAGACAGACAGTGCAGCACATATTACAAAGGAAGAGTAAACTATATTAGACAAATACGAAGAATTTAAACACTTAATCCAGACTAAAAGTAACACAGTTGAAGCTGCTAAATGCAGGAAGGACAGCTGGCAGAAGAAAAAACTCCCGATGTGTGAATGCTCAAATTAACAGACTTATTAATTTAACGGAACACTCAAAAGTTGGATAAAGTCGTCGGGTTATAAATAGCAATAAGAAATTATATTGATGGCTGGATGAACGGTTACACGTTATTATACCCATTATTATACCCATTATTAAACAAACGGCGTGTATAACTATTTGAACCTTCTGTCAGATGCGTCTCCGTCTCCTGCGGTGTGAAACGGACTCAAGAGCAAGTAAAAAAATAAATATAAAAATATAATTCAAAGCAGTAAACACCCGCAGCATAAATCAATCTGTCCTTCCTGCATTTGTCAGTTTAAACTGTTGTTTTTAGCCTGGATTATGACTTAAACTTCTTCGTATTTGTGTAATATTACCATACGATCAGCGCACTGAGCTCTGATTGGTCAGTAGGCGGTGTTTTTCTTCGAGTTGATCTCTTATCTGGAACATAACCTGCTCCGGAGCAGGTTAGCCGTTCAGCGTAAGTTACCATGGAGATCTACCCCGGTAAGAAGTGATCCACCTTCGTAGGACGGAAAACACAGGGTTAACCCTGAAGTTACCTCGATAACGCCAAATCCTGCTTCGTAGTACAGGCCTCCGGTCTAATGAGGGACAGGTGAAAACAGTCAGGGCGGAGCAGACAACCACACAGAGGCAGGAAGTGAAGTTTTCTGCAACAGAGCAGGTGAGTATCAAAATAAAACAGGAAACATGAATGAATAACATGAAACAAGTAGAAACATATCCTAGGAGCAGGACGGATCATGACAATAATCATGCTTCAGTGTTGTGAAGGCACCAGCAGGAGTTGTGTTTTATAATACAGCAGGACTGGATGAAAAATTTAAATTTAATCACCAATTTGTAGATTTATGATCCAGTCTCCATTATTTAAGTTGCTTCATCCATTCATCTTTAATTGCATAAAAAAATGCACGGGAAAAATGTATTGTCTTTGTTTCTGTTAGAAACAATCATTCTGTTAGTTAGGGAAACATGGGGAACTGTCTGCCTCAGTTGTGTTATTTTTGCCCATTCTATATCCCTCCTTTCAGCCACATTACTACCCTTCATTGCTATTCTCCACCCATCCACCTGATGCCCTCAGACCTTCCCCACTAAACCCAGTCACCTGTGTCACAGCCCGGTTCCTAGGCTGCGACAGGAATGGGAGACCAGATGGGTTTAAAAGTCATAAATAGGCATATTTACTTACAACATAATAACAAAAACAAACGTGGAAGTCAGTCATGTGAGCATGTATGGATGAGTGAAATGTCTGCACAGCAACAAAACAACAGCAGCCACGTCAGCAAGGGAAGAGAGAGCTTTGTGGGAAGGTGGGGAGCTTTTCTATGAAGCAAAACATAGCAAGCAAAACGACACAGGTACACCTCTGAATAACTTGTTGAATCACGTGTTTTCTGATCCAGGCAGCCCACAGAAAATGACTGGCTTGTCTTATTTCACAGATGTGGGTTGGTAGACACTCCAGATACCCAGATGTATTTGCACAAGCACTGAAAAAGTGAGTTTTTCATGATATGTCCACACATTCTCAAGTGTCGGACAAAGTGACCTGTAGCTAGATGAAGCATAATCAAATAAGCTCTCTCTTTACCAAAACTGGAATTAACATGAGCGCTAAATCAGAGTAACATATCCTAAAGGTTCCTCTAAGCAAAGGCTCACTGGACAACCAAGTTGCTCGAAGACACACAACACAAAGAGGCTACAACAAAGCTCACACTGACCAAAGCATGAACCTTACATTCCCAACGCTAACAGGCCAAGCTACCAACTCATAGACACCAACAAACAAACAAATGTGGAGAAGGGGAGCTTTTATATCAGCAATAACCACATCGGGCTCAGGTGTGGCTCATGAAGCTGACGACCCTGCAAAACAAAGAAGAGCCAGCAAGCAAAAGGACACCTAGTGGAGTGGAGGGCTCGTCACAGCTGACACTCATTCACCTGCTCACATGTTGCTTGATAAATTTAGTTTAGTAACATGCACCACAAAACTGAAATTGTTGTGGCCCTACGGTGGCTCTTGCATTTTCGAGTCTGAGTCAAGTTTTAATATTTGCAGAATGACAGTTGATATTATGTTTACACCAGTGAGCTACCTCCAAGTCTGAGAAGTGAAGCCAATGCTGAAGTACCTTAAACCTGCATTCTTTCTAACAGCCAGCAGGGGGCGACTCCTCTGGTTGCTAAAAGAAGTCTGATTGTATAGAAGTCAATGAGAAAATGAGCCTACTTCTCACTTGATTTATTACATGACTTTATGGTCTCAATCACTAGTTTCAAGTTTTCTTCAATACAGCATGATGTTCATTTAGTAAATTATAGTCCCATTTAGAGTCAAATACCATAAAGCAGGGGATGCTTTAGGGCGGGGCAACCTTGCGATTGACAGGTCGCTACCACGGCATCATCCGGTCTGGGAGTGTTTTCGTCTTACATCGTTAACCCTTTCACAGTGTGTTTTCAGTTCATGAAAGTTAATTTTGTTCGCCTAAAAATGTCTTACTCAGTGTTCGGTTGTACTTAGCTCCACCCTCTCATGTCACTTCTGGTTGCAAAAACCCAAGATGGCGACAGTAACTACGTCCACTTCTTATATACAGTCCATGGTTTACACGATGCATGTGCTTAAACCAATTTAGATTTAATGAAAGTATCACAAACTCACTGTCATACAGCAAACCTGGGACATATTAGTATTCTGGCATAGAAATGGCTGGTTGGCTTCTGGGACAGAATGTGTGGGTAAATACAAAACCAAATAGGGGGATCGTCACAATATTCATGCATATCACTGCCTGCCTGCACATATGCTGTGTCTTATGTCTGTACGGTGCATGCTGCCGTTTGTTTTGTGTCTTCAGATATCTCCTCCCGTGCCTCGTTGTCTCCTCTTCAGACACAGAGAAACAACAGCGGTGCATTCCTTGGTCTGTGAGACTGGGCTGGGAGCTGTTACACCCTGGTCCACTGTGGCTGATCTGGCACTTCAACTGGACATTAACTGGATGTTTAGCCATGAAGTCGCTCCCTATTGGTGCCACGGCCTCAAATGACACTTTTTTCTTCCAAAAGATGGACTGCTGCAGTTGAATTTGTAGACTTTTATTATAGACATTTATTATATTTTGGTTAATGGTCATAGCTACAGAAACACAGGTTGGTAAATATGGTTTTAGGATAGTTGGTGTAGAATGTGTCGCGGGAGGCTATTTCAGTTTCAGCTTTCAGTGAAAGTCCACCTTCACTCCATATCAATTGGTTTTGGTAATTTGACTGATTGCACATTTGTAAGGGAATTTGCACCACTTCAGGGAATATTTTTCACATTTTGGCCAATACGTTTCTAATACGCACTTCACACAGGTGTACAGACATTGATGCATATCATGTCTGTACACCAATCAAGCCAAGAATCACTGCAGCGGTAGATGAGGGAGTACAAGTGGGTCTAAGACATCTTTTAAAGGAGTCAAGAGATTCTGCTGTTGTTATATTTTCAGGGAGACTACTCCAGAGTCTTGGTGCAGCTGCTGAGGAGGCCCCCATCTCCAAAAAAGTTTTTCCAACAAGATCGTGGGATGGTTACCAGCCCTTGATCTGTAGATCTGAGGGGCCTAGCTGTACTGTATGGGGATAGAAGTTCTGCAATACAGCTCTGGGCGAGACCTTGCAGGGCTTTAAACACAAACAGAAGAATCTTGTAAGGAATTCAATACCGAACAGGGAGCCAGTGCAAAGATGCTACGACAGCAGTAACATGTTCCCTTTTTCTCACGTTTGCATAGAAGTCTGGCTGCAGCATTCTAGTTGTAAGCGGTGAATAGTGATACCAAATAGGAAGTTGCAAAAATCAAGGATATCAGAGCATGGATGAATTTTTCTAAATCTTTAGGCGATAAGAAGGTCCTGATCTCGGATATAATAAAGAGCTGGAAGAAGCAACTGTGCTAACCTCTAAAGTATTGTCAAATAATATTCCACGTTTACTGATTTTAAAATATATTTGACTGCGATTGTAAACTTAAAACTCAAAAATGTAGACTATTTAGACATTTCAAATTTATTCCAATTGTTTAACAGACCCTTATTGTTTCTTTCATAACATTTTATTTGTTGTTTAATTTATTTAATTTTTATACTGTGAAATATATTTACTGAATTATTTGTAATGAAAAATCTGTTTATGCAACTACTGTATTAAACTTTCTAAATAAAGTATTGAAATAAATAAAATACTTCCTGTTCCATTTGATGTTTTGAACATTAATGTCAGCTGTTTAAAATGAATCCAAAGCAATATGAAGTGTTCACAGTGATGCGTCCTAATGAGCTGTAATGATGCGGTGCTGCCCTCTAGTGAGAAACACCGATGGATGATGCAAATCACCGCAATCTAGTAACAATGCAGGACACACACACACACACACACACACACACACACACACACACACACACACACACACAGACGAACACACACACACACACACACACACACACACACACAGACGAACACACACACACACACCTCAACACCAACACATGCCTCGAAGACAGTTAAAATTTTAAAATTAATTTATTATATGTCTTTGTCATAGAACTCATTACTTTTTGTTCATGGTTAACATACAGCCATTCATATAGAGAACAAATGAGTTTTTTTATTCATCATTTTCAGTTAACTTAGAAATGTACACTTTTCTTTGTGACACCGCAGAGGAGAAAAATATCCTTTTTTCAAAAGTCTCTTTTCTCATTTGTGTTTCTTTTTCCCCCTGAGGGAAAAGGCCCTCCTCCTCCTCCTCTTCCTCCTCATCTCCTGTTCTCTCTCTCCATTTGGATGAACGGATGTGGAGGCAAGGGAACACCTGAACACACTGGCACAATGATGAACACAGGCAGAGGGCTGATGTGCATCGGGAGCTGAACACCGAGCCACTAAACAACACACCCGAGCTTTTTCTCTTCTGTCTCACACACATTCAGTAAGCTACAGTACATACACACACAGACACTCTCTCTCTCTCTCGCACAAACCCACACTCTCCCGCACACCAATTACAGAGACCCATCAAAACATTTCAAAATAAAAGCAAAAAATAATAATAAATGACCTCCCCAAAAACAAAATGAAGCCCCAACAATGATATAAAAAATAAAACTATGCGACCATATACAATCATTATCAGTGCACAGGGACAGAGGGAGGCAGGGGGTGTGTTATTGTACAATGTCACAATATGTAATAAGCTCATATGTAGCCATTGTGTCAAAAAAAATGATTTCCTGGCTTTGTCTTTTTCTGACAGCTTTTGCAAACATGTTTGGAAAGGAGCGGCTGGTTTGTGGTTCTATTCTGGTTTTAGACCAGAATAGAACCACAAAACCAGTCACACAAAGTGTTGCAACCTGCTCGCTTTCACCAGGATTTTATTCAAACAAAAACACACCACTTTTATTATCCCTCTCACATTGTAAACCGTATTATTATTATTATTATTTTTTTTTAACACAACAAAGTCTGGGTAAAGAGTGGAGGGCTAAATCTGGCAACGTGGCGGGAGGGTGGAGAGGATTAGATGGATTTGGACCTGGCAACCGGCCCTGTTGGTTAATTGGCTGCAGACAGCACTCTAGCCCCAGGGACATGAGACCGGGTGGCAGCACCATGCCTGGTGCCAGTCATCTGCCATACTGTTGATGTGTGCGTGTGTGTGTGTGTGTGTGTGTGTGTGTGTGTGTGTGTGAAAATGTGTGTGTATCTAAGCAACATGGTGTCTTTTGTTAGTTTGTCATTTGTCCTTTTTCAAGGACAAGATGGACGGAAGGCGGAGGAAGTGCTCGTCTATGTGAGAGGACAAGCAGGATGCCTCCTAGTGGTCACTGTGGAAGGACAGGCCAGTGTGTGTGTGTGTGTGTGTGTGTGTGTGTGTGTGTGTGGACCAGGCTCCACTAAGCAGCAGCAGTTAGCCAGGCAGTCACACTTGTCTACATTGCAGAATGTTTTAATCTGGACCAACGAGGGAAACCTGTTTCTGCGCCCAAGTTTTTGTAATTTTGTTGTTTGTTTGGTTACCCAGGGTAACGTCCTGTTATCTGGCTTCACTAACCCTAACAAACGAGATCCCGCTAAGTGTACCTATGAAGGTGGTTATCAACTCGGTAAATCAACCCAGGGTTTCTCAGTCTGGCTGTGACCACGTTCACATAAACGGGGGGGTGTTTGCAGAATCTGACCAATCACTAACATGGACAAGTCTACTGACTAAACTATAAAACTATAGTAGACAAATACAAAGAAGTTAAACACATAATCCAGACTTAAATTAACACAGTTGAAGCTGCCAAATACAGGAAGAGAAAATGGCCAATGTGTAAATTAACAGACTTATTAATTTAAGGGAATACTCAAAAGTCAGATATATTCGTCTAGATGGGGCTGTGATATCATAAATAGCTTGTAATGGAAGTGTAATGGATGAGTTAATTACACATCATTATGGTCTTTGACAACAATGTGGCGTGTGTGACTATTTCAACTTTCTTTCAGCTGCGTCCCCGTCTCCGGCGGTGTGAAACGGACTTGAGAGCAAGTAAAAAATTAAATATAAAAACATAATTCAAAGCGGTAAACACCGCAGTAGGCGGTGCTTTTATAAGAGTTGATCTCTTATCTGGAACATACAGTAAGTTCAGGTGTTCAGCATAAGTTACCATGGCGATCTACCCAGATAAGAAGTGAACCACCATCGTAGGACGGAAAACACTGAAGTTACCTCGCTAACCCCAAATCCTGCTCCGTATTACAGGCCTCTGCTATCTCACTTTTGGATAAAATGTAATTTGTGACCCAATTTGAACCTCAAAGTCCACTTAATTATCTTAATAAGTCTGGTCACAGTGTCACACTCTATTCCAGCAAATCTGTTTGGACTTTTAGCATGTTCATCAGTCTCTGGCTCATTTTCTGATGCTGCTTAATGAAGCCGTCCCACAACAACAAACACCAGCGACTGAATCAATTGTGATGAAACCTGGCATTAATAAGCATAACAAATCATAACCCTGTTTAAGATACAATACATTGCCCGACTAGCACACATTTACATCTTTTATCAAAATTAAAATTAAACAGATACACCCTCATATATATATTTATGTATGCATAAAAAAAACAAAAAAACACATCCCTCCAATAAGGTGCAATTCATAGTTTTACAGGCAGAAGTACTCTCTGCATTTCAGCATGCAACTCAAATAAAAAGCTTTTTTTCCCAAAAGAGATCATCATCTCTCTCATTTTTTTTTTTTTTACATCTTTGTTTGGAGGATATCAGTGATAAAAGAAGGAAAAAAGAAATGACAAAAAAAAAGCATCAAACCATTTTGCTGTCAGACAGACACAGAACGTTAAACAAAAGATGAGGGCAAAAAAGGCCGTTTATTTTCTGCACCCTGGGTTCCCCTCGGGTCGGGGCTCTGGCCCAAACCGGTTCCGAGTGGCTGAGCGACGACAAAAATGGTTTTTGGTCACACAATGGCGTGCCTTCATGGCGATCACATAACAGCGAGGGCACAAACAGAGCGGCTACAGTAGTCGGGCTGTTTTACCAGCAGAGGACACGGCCACAATCAGACCACAGTAGAAAACAGAGGCTGCACTGTGTGTGTGGAAGGACGTATGTATGTATGTATGTATGTGTGTGTGTGTGTGTGTGTTGTAGTTATCTGCGTATGCAAAGTGTGAAGGTATGAAAATGAGTTATGAATAAAACCCTCAAAGAAAAACAACATTAAAAAATATTCAAACAAAAGAGCTCATAAATAAACTCATAAAACAAGTGGTTATGTGATGCTGTTAATGTCACGAGGAAAATATGATGTCATCAACACAACAGAGGAAACAAGATGGCCGCCACAGTGTGAAGTCCCCTTTATGGCGTCAACGGAGGTAAAAAATGTGTGAGGTGGAGTGGACGTCTGTTCTAGTAGTAGGCTGAGACAGTGCTTATGAGTTTACACACATTCACATACACACACGCACACACACACACACATACCGCCTTAAAAAGACATTAAATATCAAGCTGCCAAGAGGATGAAGTAACAAAAAGTACAAAAACAAAGTTAAATAGAAAAAACAGAGGACCAAAAAAAAACCACATCACCCCTCCTTCTCTGTTTCTCAGACTTCCACCATTAAAAAGAAGGAAAGACACATCGATCGACTTCACACAAAAGTGCAAAACAAAACCAAACAAACACAAAAAAAAGGGTAGAGACTATAAATGTGGGAAGTCTGTGATTGTAAGGATCAGTCAATCCCTCTTTCCATCTCTGTCTCCCGTTTCTGATTGTGGGGAATTCAACCCCCTCTGGAGGCTCGCTCTCGCCCTCTTCCCCTCCTCTTCATTTGCCTTTTTTTTTTCTCACCCTCTCTCTCTTTTTCTCTGTCTTGGTTCAGGTCGGGTCCGCTGAGGGACGGCGAGTTTCTGAGAATTGCAGGTATAGGCTCATGTTACAAAGTAGACCACACACATGCACACATAAAGGAACAAACACTCACTACATGGACAAGAGTATACCTGGAAATTACACCCACATGTGATTGTTGGACATTAATCTGCTGCTATAACAGCTCAACTCTTCTGGGAAGGCTTTCCACAAGAACCTGGCTGCAGAGATTTTCTCCCACAAACAGAGTTCATTAATTCATCTCAAAGGTGTTGAATGTGGTTGAGGTAAACTAAGAAAACCACTTCTCTATGGACCTTACTTGTTTAAAAAGATAATAGGCCTTCCCCAAACCGTTACCACAAAGTTAAAAGTAGTCTAAAATATCTCTGTACCATATAACATTAAAGGCCTTGAAAACACATGTTCGCAATCAACTTCTTACTATGAGTGATGGGATCCTACGTGAGCACTATTTACTGCCAAAGTGGGAACAGTTTTGTTTTTCTCTGAGCTCTTCCACTGGTTTGAAGTGAAAAAGGTGATGTCACCTACACCCATAAACCAATCAGGATTTAGCAACATCTGATTCAGAATCTGCTGAAACCACAGCCACACAGTCCTGATTAAACAGAGTAAGAGCTGTTGAGCATTAAAGTAAAAGTTTGACATTTGGGAAAAGTGCTTATTCGTTCCCTTGCTGAGAGTTAGATGAGGAAACTGATACCACTCGCATGTCTGTATGATAAATATGAAGCTGCCGGCTAACTTAGCATAAAGACATGCTAAGACCTTGATCATCCAGAGAGTGTTTTAGCAGCCTGGGGCGTCTTTTTGTTATTGTTTTCATTGAGACTGAAGCGTTTTGCTCGCTGCTTTTGCGCAGCTGAGCGACTCGCGTTTTTTGGAGGAGCGCCCTGAACGCCTTGAGTTGAAAAAAAATCAACTCAGAATGGAAAAGCGCCCGACGTCATTAGAGTTGTTCACCAACTGTAGTCACCATGATCTGAAGAGAAAACAGCAAAGAGGCAAATCAGTGCTGTACTTAAAATTTCGGATACATTGTTTTTATTTATTTTAACTGTACTAGTATCTATTAGGTAGAGTACAGTTCATGTTTGTGTTGAGCTGACGTTAGCACCGCATTCGGTGGTTGCCTAGCAATAATTTAAAAGAAAAGACGCAACAAACTGCAAAACGTGCTCTGTCTAATCGGGCTCTTAATTAACACATTATATCTCGTTTTATGGGGGTTATGTAGCCCACGGGACAATTTCTTGGCCGGCACCAGTAACTTCCAAAATGTTGAAGTACTCCTTTACACTCTACTATATATAACTAATAAATAGTACCTGACATTTTTTTTTAAACTTTGATTGTTGCTTATTTAGTAACAGACAAATACTCAGGATTTTAAGTTTTCAGAGGCTTGAATATTTTTCATAGTTGGAACAAATGGGCCGAGCCTTAAACATGAAAAACAACCCTACCCACCAAAACCGCACAAAATGTTGTCCACATACTTTTGTCCATATAGTGTCGTCTCACACACACAAAGAGAGACACAATCAGCACTCATCCCTTCCCTCCAGTGTCTGATGGCATCTGATCTGCAGCCAGGTGTCGGCCTGTCTGCACGCCCGACTTTTTCGCTCACGTCTACGTCACTGCGTCCATCTGTCTCTGCAGCTCCACACTGACTTTCATCTTTTTGATCTGCGGTGTCACAACATATGGACTCCCGTCCCCGCACCCACCCCGAAGCCAACAATCTGTCCTGGAACAGACGCGTTATGAGTCCTGACTGACAAACACAAACACTCACACGCACCTCTCTTATTTTTGCTGTTATAAATACCAGACGCATCCATCAGACCAAGCGTGACATGTTTACAGGAGTTTCGCACTCATCATTACAAATGTTTCATATGCAACGCTGCTTCTAAACTGCTGCTTAATTTGATGCGTCCTCGTTGGTGAATTGGAGCACCCTTCAATGTGTGACAGAGGGGCGAGTACTGAACAGAACTAGACCGTGCCCAATTGATTTACTCATTAAAAAGACCCATAAACAAAAGGAAGGTTTTAGTTCTCAGTGGAAGGATTTAACATTGTGAGGCTTCCTGTTTTTCACAAACACTTTTTTAATGCTATAAAGGATTAGTTCACCCGAATGACCTCTTACCTCTAATGGGATCTACAGATAGTTTTGGTTGGAATTGACCAAGTTTCGAGAAATTTGCCTCTACCCCAGTACAATGGAAGTTGTGGTTTTCACAGCATTGAGACGTACAAAAATTCAACATCTCTTTCCAGGAACAGTGTCTCTGTTACTCTGGATAATCCACAGAATATGCGGTCAACAGTTTTCATAGGGAATATTACTTTGGTAGAAAGTAGTTCCAAGACAAACTGGAAAACAATGAGGGTGCGTTCACACCAGCCTTGTTTAGTCTGGTTGAACTTTACCCCCTTGATTGGGCTCAAACTCTGGTGTGGACCAAACAACCGCTCTCTGGTCCGCCTCGAACCTGTCTGGCTCATTTTCTGTAGCATTGTGGAATTAACAAGCTAGCTAGCTAACTAGCCAGCCGCTAAATGAATAAAATTTAAATTTAACAGCTTTTCTTCATCCACACACTCTTGTCACAGCGTAGGGAAGCACATTAAATGCGTCAAGGCAACTGTTGAGTCATACGAGGAGCCAACTGTTCGACCCAAAATCAAACGACATTTCCACCACTCCTCCACTTTTGTTTACAATTTCTGGACCGTTTGAGTTTTGCCTTTCTGAACGCAAACCGGTCCAGTTGGATAACTGAAACATCATCCATTATCCTCGCATTGGTTTCAGGAACCGGACCTTCAGGTTTGAACTGGCACCTAAATGTAATGTTTCCATGCTGTAAGCACCACAAAGGAAATTCCATTCACCTCCATTGTAAAGGGGCGGTGCCAGAAATCTGAAAGATGTTTATCACAACGTCTGGGCAGCTAAAACCAAACCTGGATACTGTAGCAATAGAGGGAATTTGTAATTTGGGTGAACTGGCCCCTAGAATAATACAATTTGTAGGTTTGACACTAATACTAACAAATCCAGCCCAATAAAGTAGGTTACAGATTTGCACTTGTTTTGGGCAATGCTTGTGGTTAGTAACACCAAGTAACTTCCAATCAGTGGTGACACATCGTTGCAGCTGTTGGAGTTAATACGATCGCTCAGCTCGTGGAATGCGGACGCTTTCCGTCGCTTACATGAAGAGAATAATAACATGTTTACAGCCAAGACGACAACAGCAGCAGCTTTCTGTTGCTGTGGACTGACGGGAGGCGTGTGCTGGTTTCTATTTCAAAATTCAAGAACTTAATTTCTTGGAAGTGTTTCAGCGTAATTCAGCCGCAATATTCCATCGATGAAGATTATTATATATGACATGTCAAAGGGGGGAAGGGAAAAGTGGTCTTTAGTGTACCAAGACTGCACACTTGGCACTGTTTCATATTTTAGCACACATTCCAGAGCCATGTAGGAGCCACCAGAAAGAGAGAAACAGAAAGTCAAAGTCAAAAAGGGACCCAAGTAAAATTACCCTCTTTTCTCTCTGCACCCCCGCACCCTCCTCCTTGATTTCCGGCCTGCCTGCCGCTAATGTTTCTTGGAAAAGATCAATCGGTGGAAGCCACAGGGCTGGCGGGGGGCCAGAACCGTGAAGGCATGTAAGCCCCGTAGACAGGCAGCCACTCTGCAAGCAAAACAACAGATGGGGGGGTGATTGTGGTGGTGTTGGAGGGGCAACACAGCCCTGGAGACGCACATCTGTGCAGGATACACACACGTGCTGAACGCTACAAACATGTGTTGATGGTTAGTGTGTGTGCTGAAAACAGGGTTGGACTAATAATGAGGGTTTAGAAGGCTGACAGTGATCATTTTAGACTGGTGTTTCTGGTTTCTGTGACGACAGTATGCATCTTCAGAGTTGGCACCGATTTTACAATACTGACTAGTCGTGGTTAGTCCTACTCAACCTGTGAAAACTGTTGTATAGCTAAAGTTTCCTGTGGCTCTGAAGGAACTCTGTTGAGTTTGAGAAAATAACCTAAATGATGTCATAGTGATGTCATCAGGGTTATCTCAGCTTGGGCTTGGAGACTCCACATTTATAACAACAACAAGCTTGTGTTATAAACTGTAGGCGTGGAGTTTGAAAGATGTTTACCAGGCAGGAAAGGTGTCGCAAAATGTGGCCCTCGACATCGGAGACCGACGCACGGGGTACCCCATTGCGTTACTTTTGGACGGACTAGGGCACTAACGGCGTGTGAATATACGCTCATGTGCGGAGCGTCCTTTCAAAATTATCTTCACTGACTAGCGACTCACGTGACTAACGGGACTGACGATACCGAGGAGTCACGTGACTAAAGACTGACGTGACAAAGTAAGACAACGTTACTTTTAGTTTCACACTGGACACAAACAGCGGTCTCCTGGTTGAAAGTCTTGTATTTGTTTGACCCATCCACCACCCTTCCCACCTGCCTTAAGCAGACACGCTATTAATACTACGTCACTTGCTCTGACTGTCGAATAACGCCGTGGGTGGGTTTACATTGGAGTTAGTTGAAAGCCCGGTTCGTCACATACTGTTGCTAAAGGGTGCCTCCGTGCGTTGGTTTCCGGTGCGGTATTTGACGAGTTTGGAATGTGAACGGGTTGCAAAATGATGCTACTGATTGCATTATGGGAAATGTAGGATCAAGTCTTTTCGGAGGATGTCTCGACCTCTGCTGCACCAATTTTGATCACTCTTTTGTTAAATCTGTGTCTTGTGAGTCCCTCAACCTCATGGAAGTGCAATACTGAATCACTGGAGTGTTCCTTAAAGCCTTCAGGTACACAAATGTGCAAAAATAAACTAACTTGATAAATATATTGATAAATTATGCAAAGAAGTTATGCATAAGCAAACGTCAGGGAAGAACTGCCTGATATCCAGCAGTTAATTATACTGACAGTGGCGTGACTAACTGAAGTGCCAGACAACCGGCACACAGAACAATGTAAACATTTCTTTAGAAAACACTGACATCCTCAGTTTAGACCTCTCCAATTACAAACATTAACCTCCCAAATGGGTCCAAGTTTGTTTCCCTGTTACTAATATCAATAACTGAAAGGAAATAAAGACGGCGCAGAGCTGTTTCCTAGCAACGCAAACCTGTCTGCAGCGGCATCACTCTGACTCATTTACTCTTTTGCACTTTACACTTAATTTATTCTAATCGCCTGAAGCAAGCAGCCATGTTTACTGGAGATTATTTGTTGGCGTTGGAAAACCTGATCAAATTAAAAGCTCATATCTTTGGAAATAGTTTGACACAGCTGTAAAAATATTGAAAAATGCTGTAAATAAGCTGTAACATCCTCAAGGTGTGTTGCGGTTGTAATCTGCAGCTATTTCCTCTCCCATGGGTTATTGCTTTGTTGATTTTATGACTGATCAAGATGGCAGGCAGCAGGCCAGTGCTTGCGATTTGTCAGGCTGTCCAGTAAATGTCACACAGGTTTGTTTAAGTGCTACAACATCTGCTGAGTAGCCACAATCTGCCAAAGTGTCCTTGAGCAAGACGCAGACCCTCCTCAAACACTTTAAAACCTCGCCGGTTTATAGATCTCCTTGTACGGGGATGATGAGCCGCTCCCTTCATTTGGACGCTTTTCATTTCAGCGCCGCGATGACTTTCCCTCATCAAAGTGAAAAATCAAAGCTGCTCGGTCAAGCTCATTACCTCCCTCCTCTCCCCGTGTCATCACCACGCTTCATCCAATAAGACAGTCGCTGGGAACAGCGGTGGGGGGATTATTTCCGAAATGTCTCTTTTTGGATTTGAGTCTCCATTCATCAAGCCGAGGCTTTGATTGAACCAGGCCTCTCTCTCTTGTTCCCGTCTTTACTGAAATAATATTCCCTACTCATGTTTTATTCCTGACTAAAGGTTTTTTTAAAAATGTTTTTCTGTCTACCTTTTTTACTCCACATGCAAATTGTCTGCTTGCTGTGATGAGTCAGTCAAATCAATGAAAAACACTCACAAACTGTAAACACGTGTGTGTCTCTATACTCGGCTCTGCAGCGCCGTGACATTTACTGAAAGCGACTGAGCAACGAGAGCTTTTGCATTTCTCACTCAGGTCAGGTCGAGTCAGTAGAATTAAGCAGAAAACTGTTTTGTGATTTTCTCCAATCACCCTCCGCCTGCTCTCCCTCACCTCTTATCCCATTGGCCCCGCTATCTCGGCTGATGACCTCAGGCCGTTGGGGATCTCAGAAATTCATCGAGAGGATCGTTGCCATGACGATAACAGGGCAACAAGGCCGAGTGAAGTAACCCTGGCTCGTCTTTCAGCAGGCCAGACACCCTTATCTGACATGAGTGACTCCGTCTGTCGCGCACATGATTTTAGAAGTGCATAGCATATGCAAACACACACATACACTCTGTTCACCAGATGTGCAGCAGGCTGAGAGTTGGGAGTTAACTTTGGTTAAACACAAACACTCCCCAGCCCTTGATGGGATTGACCAGACACCCCTGTGGGCACATTTCGGAGATGACGTTTAGCTATAAAGCACAAACTTCTTGTTTTTTTGCACGTGGCGGCGTGTAAATTAACTCATTTTTAAACAAACAGACAGAGAGAGAGTCTGCACAAGGTTGAGGTTGGAGGCCTTGAAGCTAGAGGGTAGTAGGAGAGTTTTTTTTTTTTACAACAAATTAGACACTTTGGTCAGTTTTATATCCAGCATTCATCAATGATATTATTGCTAGAAACGCTCTTAAAGTATTTTGTAAAACATTAATGCAAATTATTATTTTTTTTTAAATTCCATATCGTGGACACAAAATCGCCCCCCAAAAAAGAAAATCGAAATTAGGAACAAAAACAAAGCGTCACATGCAGCATTGTTGTCGTCTCCTCTGTCGTATGATGTCAAATCCTATTTAAAGCTCATTTCTCTGCAGCCCCTCTGGGGTTGGATGGGAGTTTGGCTCTGAACACCAACACCAAACCCCTAACAGCTGCCGCCGCAGACCACACCGCCACCGAGGCAGCAGCAACCGTCAGCGGCCTGTTGGCTAATCTGCTTCTCCCACTGAGAGCTCACAGCCATGAAGAGCCAGCGTGGTGACCGAGTGATAGACAGATATGCTCACACTGGTTCTGCAGCTTTGTTACCGATTCTGTCATTGAAGCTTTCATCAAACATTTTAGGGTTTTAGCTGATGACGTTGTGCAAAGGGACTAAATGATAAATGAGGAGGTTGTGGCTCAAAATCTTGCTCAAGGACACTTTAAGCAAAGTGAAACAGGTGGGAAAACACTGGAGGTTTTCTGTATTTAGATGTTATGTGTGTCTTGTTTGCAAGTGAAATTAAAGCTACAACATCAAACTTTTGCCTTCAGGGTTTTAACATATTCTCAGTCCTAGCAACTTATCAAGTTTCCTTCCGAAAACTTTGTATTCCTCTTGAGGCACTGTTCACTTTGAAACAGTGTCTAGCCTCGAGCTGAAGTAAACAATAACTGTAGAGCCCAGGCAGGCGTTGAAGAAGCAGATGGTGGATGCAGTCAATCTGCAATTAAAAGAAAAATCAATGTGTTCGCTGTTTTTGACTTGTGCTCGTCTGTCTGCTGCATATTTAGCTTCCTTCTTAACTGCTCCCTCGCATAGCTAATTGTGCTGCTATGATTCTATTCGCCCTTGACAAGAAAGTACCGCCCGCCACTGGCCTCCGCCCACATGAGACACCCACAGAAAAAAAGTATGCTCGCCACAACATCGCCAAACGATGGCGGTGACGGGATTTAGGCGCGTAGCCACATCGGCAGCCGTCTACGGCAGGGAGAAGGCAAGAGGCATGAGCGCTCAAGCCTGAACGTTCAGATGATGGTGATCTGTGGGCACAGGGAAGGCATTGCCATGGCAACAGCTGCCCAGTCCTGTCCTGTAGAGACAGGGCGAGAGAAATGAGGCGGAGGGAAGATAAATATATCCCCATTATTGAAACGACACATTCTTGTGAGGATTAAGAGGAAACAGATACACACCCAAAATGGAGTGTGTGTGTGTGTGTGTTTGTGGGTGAGGGAAAGTTAGAGGAAGAGTTGAAGATCTCAACATTTTTGACAGAGAGGGGAGTGTGTAGAGAAAGAGACGATCTAACTGTAAAGTCAGGAGTCTCTTTCTGTCTGAATGTGCGTGGGCGTTTCCTCCGCATATCTAAAGAAGCGTCCATCCGATTGACTTCACACTTGGCGGGTGTATTGCTGGGGACCGGAAGACATGCAGTGTCAAATTTGGTGCAATTTGGACACGTGACACGTTCAATATGAATAAACTTCGAATAAAGCGCTCTGTGCAGCAGCGGGGGCGGAGCTTCAGGGATCTGAAGCGGACTGAGTCAAGCATGTCGTCCGCAGAGGGCTGCTGAATGCTAATATACTAACAGGTGGTGTCTAGAAGGTAACCCACAAGTTGTGAAACTCTCACCAGATGGTTGAAGTTTGGCATTGACCTTGAATGGTGAAGGCCCAGACACACCAAGCCGACACCAAAGAACTAGCAGAGATGAAGGCCAACTGCTGCGTCGCCTCACGTCGCGTTGGATTTGAACACACCGCCAAGACTACCGCCGACGGCCAGTTAGCACGTACGCTCTGCCTCCCTGTGAGATGAAATAACTCTCCACACCAGCAGGCAGCGGTAGTCTGTATTCATCATTCAAAAAGGGAAACCGGAAGACCGAGGACAGCGGATATACAAGCCGTTGTTATGATACGTACATGAAGCAAAGCGGCGTCTGCCGACCATTTTCACACCACTTAGCTTCATTCCAGATGTTCATGTTGCTGTGAAAATATCCCTGTGTTGGAATGATCAGATGAGAAGAAGATGAAAAATGAGAAGAGCCTTCTGTGTTTTTCCTCTTGACTTTACTCGTTGGCTTACTTTCCTCACGTCTGTTTCTCTTCTCGTGCACTGATTCCTTTAAGCTGAACAGCCAATCAGAGTGATTTCTCCCAAACGACCGTCGGCTTGGTGTATCTGGGCCTTTAAGGTTAGGATAGGTCGTCGGGCTGTGAGTCTCGCGAGAGTTTTTGCACGTTTTCTCAACTTGGGAGTTACCATCTAGACACGACCCTACTAATGTTACAACCAAACTCTTTTTCACTTTCCTGGAGTCAACGAGCGATGAGCGCTTCTCGACAAGGCTGCAAGCAGCAATACTGGGAGCCAGGCAATCGGCCTGCTCCGAATGGGCACACGTCACAAACTGGCACTGCACTAGTAATAGCTGAATTGAAGAGAGGAAAAAATATGCCTTGTTAATGAGGATTAAGAGGAAACCAACACCAAAGAAGGAACAAAAAAGGACACTTAGCAGTGTAAAAACAGAAAGAAATAGGACGAGTGAAAGAAGGCGATTGACAGCTGAGGAATATTAAACTGAGGAGACCCACAGTCGGCGTTGACCTCGTTTGAACGCTGCAGCTCCTCGCCTGATGTGAACCCACCCACTCATCTCAACACCCATCCCTTCTCCTTTCTCACATACTTTAGTTTCCAAGGAAACAAAGTCATCTCGGCTGCTGGACAGACAGAAAGACGAAACTGAGAGGTGATCTTTCCCCAACTGGCCTCCATTGTTCTCATCGGACAAACTATAACGGCGAGTTTCATCTGTCTCGGATGCCATCGACGGGGCATGATTTATTCAGAGCTCTGAGGGACACACACATTCAGCACACTCATCCCTGCAACACTCGTGCGTCAGCAGACACTGTGGGAAAAGGCAACGTCAAGAGGGCCTCCTTTTCTTTCCTTTTCATCACCGCTCTCATCCGCCCGCATTACTCTCCTTTCTTTCCCGCCTCCTATCTCGCTTGCACTGTTTTCCCATCTCGCTGTCTTTCTTCCCCGTCCTCCCCTGATGATTCTTTCTCGCTTTCTGTTTCCTCTCGCTGATCTTGTCCCCCTCCGCCCCCCCTTCACAGCCTCAAACCACGCAATATGATATAAAGACAGACCACACACACACTTTTTTACAAACACACAGACAGGTCTAAGGTGCATGTGGATGAGTGTGAGAACATGAATGAGCTGAGACATCTCCATGGAGTCATTCCTTTTCATTTGGCAGTGGGTACTCCAGCAGGGTTTAATACGATTTATACTTTTCTACTGAGACCCAGGGATAACGTAATATCTGAACGTGTGTCTGTTTCTGGAAGGAGGTCACCAAATATGACAGGAAGACATCTGAAGGTGGAGAGTGAAGCGGGAACATCAGCCGGTCTGTAACCTTTAGTAAACACAGACAGAAAAAAAACAAACAATTCGCTTCCAAGTTTCTTGTCTCCACACGGCTGCGAAATACCCCTCTCTTTGCTTCGAAGCGGCCCCTTTCTCTCAGACAGCAGGCGCGTCGAATCGGCTCAGGTGAAGAAAGAGAGGAGAGGGCGGGGTGACGAAACGAGAGATAGCTTGGCTCCTCCCCCAAAAAGGGAGGAATGAGGAAATCTATGATTTTGTTTATCCAGTGGTTGTATCCTCTCAATTACCTCTCCGTATATCCATAGTGGATGACAGTGTTCCCTTTTTTGACCCCAAAATAATGATTTAAGAGATTTTAAGTCCCTGCAACATCAGTGCTGCCTGGTGGAGATACATGTAGTATCGCTCCAATGAGAGATGTAGTTCATCAGTACCGTTCCGCCCCCCAAAACTCAGTGCTGAGGCCTCACTCGGGTCCTACTAGTTATTTCATGTATCTTTTCCGAGCTGAACTCCTAGCCCTCGCTCAGTCTGGACGCTTTGTCGTAAGGGTTCGCCAGGAGGTAGTGGTACCTGTCATAGTGCTCCAGCATGTACTTTGGGGCGTACATGTGCTCTTTGGCGTCCACAGGGGGGTATTCCTGCAGGGAGCCATCGAACCAGCCCCCCGTCCGGATCAGATCGCGGATGTAGTTGAGGTCACGTTTGTCCTCGTAGTCCCCCCACCGCGGGAAGTCTCCGTTCTGAGCTGACACCAGCTTGAAGTAGATCCCCTCCGGCGTGAAGCACCAGGAGCAGTGCCACCCGGCGAAGTGGAAGGGGCTGCCCACGGACCACTGCACCAGGATGTGGCCCGTGTCGTTCTCGTACTTGCGGAAACCCGGCATGGTGTAGTATTCACGACGGCGGAGCTTGATGCCGTCGCCGTCATAGACACCTTGGAGCATCCCCACCGTGCAGCCTGATATCACCTCTAGAGAACCAAACTGCTTCCAGAAAAACCCGTACAGTGACTGGATTTGGGAAGAGAAGGAACCAGAATTACAAACAGAAAAAAAAAAAACTTTTCAAAGAAAGATGCATAAGTAATACAAAAAGAGAGACTTATGTCATGCATCCCACAGTCTTCTTGGTGAAAATACATTTGACGGACCACACACACACACACACAAGCTGAATTATCGTTGCTACCTTGCGCATGTGGATGGCAAAAGGCTCCGTCCAGCCATCGAACAGCTTGAGGAAAAGGAGGCCCTCGTGCGCTGGGATTTCATCTGCGTCGTTGATGACGAACACGTCGTCCGATCTTACGCCCGCCACCCTGGACAAGCCATTGCGTGTCAGGTAGGTACGTAAGTAGTCATCGGCGATCCAGCCGTCCTGCCGACCGCCATCTGGGAAGTGGTCGAGGAACACGTACAGGATCTTGTGACGTATGTAGTTGTACGTACCATTGAGGAGGAGCTGCAGGAACCTGGGGAAATTACCAACATTGATTGAGATGCCATTTAGTGGATTCTTTTATCCAAAGAAACTTACAGTGCCATGAATTTGTGTGTTGTTGTATCACATCCCAGCTAACTATTGAGATCTCTGGATGTATTTTACCTGGTTGGTTTGGTTTCCATTATTTTCCATATGGTATACACATTTGGTAGTAGACTCTCGAAACTTGCTGGAGTTGAGTCTAATCCATCACAGTGTACATTAAAACTTGACAAATTATTTCTTGTCAAGATTAGATTTCCATTCCTTAGCAATGTAGTGCACAATTTTTTAATTGCACTGCATTTACAAAAAGGTACCCTGAAGAGTTTTCAACCACTAGTTTGCACAAGGATGCACATGCATGTTTGTGCTGAGTTTCACACTTTTCCAATCATAACCAGTTCTCACTCCCAAGTCGTCAAATACCGCCGTTTAGTCAGCATCCCTCGGCATCAGAAACCAACGCAAGGAAGCATCCTTTAGCAACAGTAAGTGATGAACCGGGCTTTAAACCAACTCCAATGTAAACCCACCCGCAGCGTTATTTGACGGTCGGAGCAAGTGACGTAGTATTAATAGCATGAAGGTCCATTCAGGGCGGGCGTGAGGGCTGGTGGATGGGTCAAACAAACACAAGACTTTCAACCAGGAGACCGCTGTTCATATGTGAAACTAAGCATTTGACGAGTTGGGAGTGAGAATGTGTTGCCAATGATTGACAGTCGGTGAACGTAACGTAGCAATGCACCAGCAAAAGGTGGTAAAGAAGGAGATTGTAAAAAATGTCTCAAAACATAAAAACATAAATCAGCTTTGAACTGAGGAAAAATGGAAATAAACATTTGTTGGACTTCAAGAATCCATTGTAAATGTGACTGTGGCCCCGTTCAGACCTGGTATTAAGATGCGTCCTCAGTGATCGGATCACAAGTGGACAGATTTAAGTACGTCTGTTCACACCTGGCATTAGAATGCATCTCCACATGCGTCTCCAGTGGCCACTTGTGATCTGATCTCACTTCCCCGCTCTATATGCAAATAAACACGTAGTAAACACACGGCTAATACAGCAGACGTTGTGAAGTAATACTACAGGAATGTCAGTAGTAATATCGTGAATTCGGGTACATTTTATTAACATTTTTATAACATCAAAATATAAGGTTATTGGACCGGCGGTCCCCGGGGACATCAGATGAGTAGGCGGTCCTTAATGTGGCCCAGGACACATTCGCGTACACACTGCTAAAAGAATGTGGCCATGTGTGGCCCAGACCACCTCTGAATGTGGTCTGAAAGATCCGATCTCAATGCGTCCTCAATGTGTTCACATCTGTACTTAGAGCTGTCCACTCGTGATCCGATCACTGAGGACGCATGTTAATACCAGGTCTGAACGGGGCCATTGTTCCTTCACAAGAGGGAACCTTTGAACTGCATTATCATGCCCCACCATTATTACTCCACTTCATCCTCCACACACCATAAAAAAATGTTTTGTTTTTCTTAAGTAGCATAAAGGGACTACAACATTTCGTTGTGCAACGACAATAAAATGATCCTTGAACCTTGAACCATAATATGACTTTGACAACAAGAGATTTGATGTTCACTGTAATGGATTACACAACTCAGGTTTCAAAAGCCTGCTTTTTTGATTTAAACATTGTACAGAACACAATGGGAAGCAATGCTACCTGGAACTGTAAGTAAAACACATCCAAAGTGTGTAGAATGCATTAATATTAGATGGAAAACAGCAGGTAACAAAGGCTCTTGTTTTACAAATGAAAACCCACAGTGTGTCCACACACCAAACTGACTGGAAGAACAACTCAATTAACCTGTTGATATGCAGAGCGAAAGAGAGATTGTTCACTGAATGGAGCCACTTTCATGCAGTGTCACATCCTATGATTGAACACACCAATCTCTCCCTGCGAGGCTGCACGCAGAGTCAACCATGTCGCTCTTGTCATAATCTGCTGTAAAATTGCTCCCGAGGCATTTCATGTTGTTGCCAAAAGGAACTTTGCTTTAATTGTTATTCAGCGCACCGTTACTCGAGAAGCGTGAAGGTTGGGTGTAAACGACAAGCTGTAAACAGTTGCTACTCAATGCACCGGCAGTGTCACAACTTGGCAAAAAAGTGGGGATTTTGTGCAATTTTTTGAATTTTGTACAGATGAATATGAAAATGGAGCATAGATGGGGCTTCTCCTGTGACCTCAAATAAGGTAATTTATCTATATTAAGACTTGCTGGTGTCATGAGCAGGGTTTCATATAATATATATACTGCTCTCTTTACTGCGCTGTGATAAAAGTCCCATCATTGTGTCATACTCTTTTACCTGTTTAATCCATCTGAAAGCTTGCTGAGTGTGCAGGCCATTTTACAATGTTATACTGTCACATAGGGTCATCTACTGACGGCCACAGAGCGGCACAGCTGAAGATTACACATGTTGCTTAAACATACCTTGACCCTAAAGGCTTGTACGGCGTCTTACCTCAGAGGCCGTCTCTCTCCATAGGCAGTAAAGTTGGATTCACAAACAAGGAAAATATCAACTGCTTGGGCGAGCTCATGAAAGCGCACATGCAGCAAGTCAAACTCGTGGTTAACGTTGATGGCGTTAATAACCCTCCGCGGGGTCTCTCTGGGCGTCAGCCGCTCCTTGGTGGGCAGGTTGGAGTGGTACACCATTGTGGGAACCCCACAGTAAGGTCCGTGCCATCCCGGCCGACACACACACTTTACCAGCCGCTTCCCGTTGCCCCTGGCCCTGGTCTTGGCTTTCGGAGCTATGGAGGGCTGCTGCTGGACCTCCAGAGGTTTCCTTTGCCCAGCAGCTCGAGCCCCGTCCCCTGCTCCGTTAGCCACAGACCCCCCTGATTTCCCGGAGTACTCCTTTTGGGTAACCACCTCTGTCCCCTGCCTGAAGCAAAGGGCTCCAGCTTTGGTTCGGACAAAGTACGGTGTTTTGTCATGTTGAAGCTGGTGAGTGCGGGTGTGGAGGTCTCCCATGGCTTCTAAGGGGTCCGGCAACTGGTTCTTGAACAACACGGCCCGCTGCTCTTTTCCCACCAACGGCGCCTCTGGGAGGTCAGGCCCGGCAGGTTGGGCTGGGTGGCTGGGGTTTCGCGGCTTCAAGTGGTCTTCAGCTCTCTCCTGGCAAGAAAGACAAAGAAGAGAGACGAGGATTAAGTCAACTTCTATTCAATCCATACAGTTCGTACAGTCATTGATTCACTGACTCCAAGGAACAGCTTGATATTTGGGGCCTACATATCAGTTGACACCTGTAATGACCTCCAAAGGTTCATATACAAATTCTCATGTATCAAAAGTTTATATGATGCTGTTTTGTTTTGTTGAAGTTGCTATGAAACTGTGAGACGTGCTCTTACATGCATGCTGCACCCTCTACACTTCGATGCCTTGACTCTGTGTATCACAGTTCCCTACGTTTTATATCCAACTCATTGTCCTGTACACATCACTGTGCACTTTATGATCTGGTTTCCTGGCCTTCATTGTATATATTTTTATATAAAAGCCAAACTGGGTATCACTTACAGTACCAACGGCTGTTTTTGCTCCACTACATGGCGGCTCTACCAGGTATCCAGGATTTGCTCAGAACTTGGTAGAAGAGCTTTCTCTTATTTTGCACCCTGGTCATAGAATAACCTTCAGAAAACACCACAGCTTCATGATCTTGTCTCCCAGGGAGAGTTCAAAACTCTGATACAAACTGTATAACTGAAGAGTGCCGTTCCTATTCCTACTGGGTTTTGTATTATGTATCTGTAACATGTACAAAAATGTACTTTGTAGTATTTATTTGAGGGCTGTTGTATTGCAGTTTTACTGGTCACTCACTATGTTATAGCACAGTTTTACTCACCTCATTGGCAGCGTCTCGCCGCTGGTTCTCCTCTGGTTTCTCCCAAGGGTGAGGGGGCGCCGGCTCCTCCCTCAACCTCATCTCCAGACCCGCGCTGCCGACGATCCCGGCACCTCCGATCATGACCCCCCCGAGCCCCAGACCCATCCCTCCTCCGCCTCCGCCTCCTCCCGCGGCGCCCGCCACGGCTCTAGCTTTGGTGTCCGACTGATGGAGGACAGGTAAGGGAGGGGCCTCTTCGGGGGAGGCGGGGCTGAGCGGGGTGGCGCCAACGCCCTTCTCCCTCCAGAAGAAGCCGGTGACCATGATGAAGGACTTGATGTTGGGGTACGGGGCGGAGAGCTCGCGCAGCAGGGAGACGTAGTGGAGGGCCTTGTAGTAGTGGAGGAAGGAGATGACGCACAGGCCCACTGTGCACAGCAAGAACACCCTGTGCCGCCGCATTTTCATCCTGGACAGAGAGGAAGGAGGGGGCAGGGAGAGAAACGAAGAAACATGAGTCCGACTAATAACATCAGAAAACAATTTCTGTTTTGGAATAATCTCTTTATTCCCATCTCCCTCTGTGGGTGAACCACAATTAACCATGAAGTAACGGCCTCTGGTTGTTGATCACCAACCCTTGGCTTTGGTAAGAACAAGAGTCCAAATAACAGGAGGAAGGTGTTCATGGAGCCATGAACCTGCCTTTTAAAGCTAGTATGAGTGCAACCATTGTCACTCAGTCTGTTGTTTTCTCCTCTAGTTACAAAAAAGTAGCTGAAGAGGTGTAGAAACACTAACATGGAGATTTTAATTGATTTTTAGATGCAAAGGACCTTGGTGATCTAGGCTCTTTGTTCTTTAAATGGATAACAAAATTAGTTTGATTTGATTTCATTTGACATGAGTCTGGATTTTCAGTTCACAAAAGCTGGAGCAAAGTTCAGATGTTTCAGATAGAAAAATACATTTATAATTTTATGTGTAACCTGAAAGATATCGCTCGTATTCGTAGAGAATAATTATCGGACCGGATTACAGGTCCCGTAATCCAGTCGCCAGAAAAAAATGCTGGCATCGGACATTTCTGCAAACCACGGGATACATTGAATGTCGACGTTTCTGAACCAAAAATACGTTTCATATCAGCCTCATATTGCGCATGCAGAAACACAATGCCACGTGGTTAACGTTGTGAAATGATTGGTTAGGTTTAGGCAACAAAACTACTTGGTTAAGGTCAGAAAAAACATCACTGTTTGTTATCAAATAATAACGTAACAACAAAACAATGTTAACGTAACAATGCAACAAAACCACTATAGTTAGGTAGGTTTTAGGAAAGAACTACAGTGACACTGAACGTTGTGAACATGGGACACGAACAAACAGCTGGTTGTAACGTGAAAGTGAAACGTAACACCTGTATTTGTTGGACCCATCGACCTCCCCTCACCTCCCGCATGCCTGGTGTGTCTCTTTTCCTCTTTAAACTACATCACTTTCTCTGACTTTTCTGATTCATCATATCCCTGGTTTGCAGAAACGTACAATGCCAACATTTTTTTCCTGGCGACTGGGCCGCCTCAGCTCTACTACACCGCTCTCATCAGCGCAACTTCCGTACGTAGGAAGGTGTTTTCAGTGAAAAGCTTCTGATAAACCCACTGTATGCTACCTGCCCAGTAGTTGGTGGAGACAAAAACGGGGGTGAAAAGGACAGCGAATATTGGACTTAGGGTCATCACGTGGATAGACACATGACTCAAAATAAATGCTATAATGTTGCTTTGTATCTGCTGGATGTGTAAAGCAGCTGTTTGCTTTACAGCTTGGTGATAATATGTCCGTGTTTACAGCTTGTCGCACCATCCCCCAAGTGGCCAATCGGTTAATTCAGGTTTAAACTGAAATGTGTAAAATTGCAGGTTTAGTCATAATTGGCCACAGTGAGACTCAAAGGCCTGTTCTGCCCAATGAGCTGTACATCATTTATGCTGATGATCATGTTGATTAAAGGATTTCATTTCCATCCTGTTTATTGAGGAAGATGATGCAGGACAGAAGAGTGAAGTATATGTGGAAAGAAGAGAAAAATCAACATTATCATTGCATCTTTATACTGACTTTTAGCTTCTCACGGAGGACTTGCTGAATGAGCATATGTCATAAAATCTACTCCCTTATAGATGATTTTAATGTTCAAAAGTACAAATTGGCCCAGACCACACGGGTAATCCTAAGCTTGTCCTGTTTGTACACATCTAACTGATCCATTTCATCTACATTTTCTCTCTGTTACAATGAAAAGTGGATTTAAATAAAGCATTGAAGTGGAGTCAAAGCATCTGAACGTGAGCGTCTGTTAGTGGGATTTCCTTTTCAGCCACGCACAGGCAGCACAGCCAAGCAACGGGGACACTCGATGCTTACGCAGCAGGATTTATTCTTGCACTCTAATCCATCTTCACAAAACTGTTGGACATCTGAACACATTAAGCATACAATGTGCAGGGGAATAACAAACAAACACTGAGGTGAGGGAGAAAAAAAAGAGCCATTGACCTCCCAGCAATGCACCGCATGAATCTGAATGCCTGTTCAGCACAGACCCCCCCCCCGAGGGTCTACTACTACTGGATATGAAACGAAAGGCGGAGAGGGAAGAGGAGGAGTGAGGTCCAGCTGAAGATGGGGGAGGACAAAGAAGTATGAGGAGGAGAGGAATGACTGAGGCACGAGTGGGAGCCTGGTGAGGGACAGTGAGAGGACATTCATGTGCTGCATTAACAGACTGAACCATAAGCTCAAAAAGGTTCCTGTTAACAGCTTAACACTAGTACATTAAGAGTGTAATCACGACAGTCTCGATCTTAAGCCTCGTCTAAGTCCTACTATCTAAAAATGAATTATCAGAGGTGGTCACAAGTAAGTCTCCAGACTTCTTGGCTATGAAGTCCTGAGTCAAGTCAGGTAAACGCTGCCTCACACTAAAATATGTAGATAATGTGAGAGAGCCCACACATAACGACATGTTATGTTGAATTTAGCAGTTTTGTTCCTATTATGTGTGGAGAGCAACGACTCCTGACTAAAAAAAACGGAAATCTTGCAAAATCTCTCGTGGTCGACAACAAACATGGCGGACGACGGACAGGAAGTTTTTAGTTTTTGCACTACTTTGTACTGAAAATTCATGAAGGATGGATGGATGAAGTTATGGAGACACGTTAAATAAACACATGTTGTTGCCATAAATCAACAAGTTGGTCCTCCATGTCTGAGCTCCATCTTACTACTACTTTATGCTTCACGTTTAGCATTAGCTCATGCATTAGCCGAGGCCGCCATGACGGCGGTGGTTGTACTTCCTTCCTCAGTCAGCTTGGTTCTCTATTGGCTATCGTTCTTCCCCACGTGACGGCGTCATCAGCTGTTCACACGGTTCTCAACACACAACAGGATATCCCATCGTAAATACTGAACATGATTTACGATTTGAAATCGGTGCTACCAGGATGGACTTCTGAGCCGGTCGGGGATGTAAAAATCACTCTTAATATACCTCACACCACAGGAACATCTGGAAAGATCATCTTTAGAAAGCATCAAACAATCAGAGCTTTGCTGACGAATTTCAGGATGAATCAGGCCCGAAAATCAGCTTGATTGTAGTGTAGTGTGTGCCCTGCATAAGCCCCAAGTCAAGATTCAAGTTCAGAATCAAGTCACTTTGTGTTATAAACATCATCTGTCTGTCTGCTGCTGGTCACTGCCAATCACAGCGTTCCCTCCTGTTCACAGCCTGATTGGCTGCTGTCAGGTTGACTCAGAGTGGATCTGTTGTCAGTAAAATGAAGAGTAGTTCTGCTGCCCGGACATAATGTTTAATCTTTGAGAGTATATCAAGTCAGTCCAAGACAAACAGCTTAAAGCTACAGTCAGTAACTTTAATGAAAAAACACTTTTTGCTCAAACTGTCACTATATCCTGACAGTCGTACATGAGACAGATAATCTGTGAAAAAAAAACAGGTTCCTCTGCCTCATTTTAGTGCTCCTAATGGCATTTGCAAGATTCCACCACACCAGAGGCAAAACAACCAACCAGAGCCGAGAAATCTCTGTAGCAGCTGTCAATCACTGCTCGTGAAGCTTGTTAACTCCGATCAAACGGTCAAACTAGGCAGCGCTGATCAAATATGAATCAATACTCTGTTACTGTAATGCCTATTTCTCTACTCAGATGTTTTCAGAAACATCTTGTAGTGCAGCAATGTTGAGAACAGTTGAGGTAGTACCAAGCACCGCCCACCAGCCGGAGCAAACTTTCTCATTTACAGCTAAACAGTTCACTACAAGATGTGGTCATTTTCCTTCGGGCATGGTGGAGGAGGAGGCAGAGGAACCTGTTTTTTTCACAGAGTATCTGTGTCATGTACTACTGTCAGGATATAGTGACAGTTAATATGATAATAAGTTAAGTTACTGACTGTAGCTTTATGTCCAAGTGAAGTCAAGTGGCATTTGTGTTTAAGGGAAGTTTTTATTTTATTTTATTTTGTCCAGTCGAGTCTGAACTCACCAGATTTGTGACTTGAGTCTGACCCAAGTCATGTAACTCGCATTCACACCTCTGGTAATTTCCCATTTCCTGAAGTTCAACAAATCACAATCACAAATCTCTAAATCAGGAAAGATAAACCCAAAAGTCCAAAGCACGAGGAATAGTCACTTGGTGCATCACTGATAGACAGTAATGGATTACAAGTTCCAGCCTTTTACAACTCAAGTATTTACAGAAGCTTATGAGCAAAAATATAATAAAATAATTTTAGAAATGATCCTGATTAACTAACAGACAAACAAGCAGGATGAGAACCTCACTGACGAAGGTAAAATAATAATCAAAGTATAAAAAGAAGCGGTCCCAAATGAGATGCTGATGCTCTTTTCAGGTCATGTTGTGGGAAGGAAATGTGTCCCACGCTCCCCGAGTCTTCAGTCAACAAGCCCTAATACTGCAGCTCTGGCACATAATTGTATGCAACCATAGAGAAGTGTTATGTTGTGTAACTGCATCACTTCACTGAGATGCTATACTGCTTTTTCAAAAATATAAATGAAGCGTACATAATACCTCAGCTGATATGAACACAATCACACATGGAAGAGAAGAGAGAGACGAGGTGACGGGAGCAGAAGGAAGTCACAGGAAAAGAAGTGATGAGGTGGAAGCTGCTGGTGTTTGGTGTTTTACTGAAGCACTGCGCCACCTCATCCCCCACTGCCACATCCTCTCTGCAACTCTTTCAATTCCCCCACCATTATCTGTCATCTTCAATTCCCCTTCACATTCACTCCCCTCTTCTCCGTCTCCCACACAGCTCGCCATAAAAGACAAAGAGGAGGAAGCGAGGGGGCGAATGAGAGACTCATCTCTCTTTCTCCTCCAATACACAGAGACACTGAAAGAAACGGTGACAGAGAGGAAAGCAAAAGGAGGAGGGGGGGGGGGGGTTTCTGTCTTTTTCACCAAAAATATTTTAATGCATTTCACTCGCACAGGTCCAGAGATGCTGCTTGTCAGATATGGGGATGGCTTGATGAAGAGTCACAGATTAGTGCACAAAAATATATTTTTCCACAGATCCCGTGGAGAAAAAAAGAAGAAGATGGCATAAAGCCACAATCTTTGTGTGTGACAACATCCTATAGGCTTCCATTGTGACGCAAAGATTTAGTAAAGTGGCTTCTCAAACTCCTGGAGGGCAAAACATCTGTACAATCTAAGTGGAATCAATCGGTTTTATGTGTGAATGAGTTTCCATGCCAGCAAGATATTTTCAAATCAAAATCAAATGTTAAAGGGACTGTATGTAACTTTTTACACGTACAAATCTGTGTGAGCAGGTTGTAACTTAACCTAAAAAAATCTGACCTTCCGTGACTTTCTGGGTTTCCTCTCTCAGCATGTAGACTGATTTTAATGTGAAGAACCCGGGCTCGTTTTTCCGGGAAAATCCAATGGATGTGACGTCACACGCGCTCGCGAGTGCCTTAGCCGTAGCTAACCTTCGCTTAGAAATGGAGTCTGCTAACGCCAACAAACGACCGGCCCCCACCACAACCCAGACTCCAACACAAACTGAAGCACAAAAAAAACTAAGTTATATCTAGTGAAGCCCGTCTTGTATGTGACCGACATCGGGCGTAAACTACTGTATCTGCAGAGATTCTGCATCCCACTGCCTGGATTTTCTTATTTTGCTGTGTTCGGGGCATCAACCTTTATGAAACAGAGCGACCGGGTGCCAGATCGTAAGCACGCATCCAAGAGGAAGCTACGAAAAACAGGGAGGACACAGCGCCGAAGAAATGCAAATATAGCGAGGCAAAGTGGACAAAGCTCGTTCAAAAACGAGAGTGAATCGTTTTTTGGCTTTCACCCGCTGGCGAGCACCCTAACCAGTAGGCGATTTGTTCATGTCTAACAGGTGGGACGGACCACTTTTGTTTCGTTCGCCACCACTGCGATCAGCTCCGGCATCACAGCTGCACCCAGTGGAGACTACTGATATTTCAGAGCTGTGGTCTGGGCCATAGATTCTAACTAGTACAAAACTCAGTCAGATAAAGAATCAATGACTACATTTACATGCAAATATTCCGGTTTTTGCCCTTATTCCAAAGAAGACAATAAGCTGTTTACATAGCTGATGAAAATTAATATTCCACTAGTATTCCCGTTTACATGCAGCCATGCATACTCCGATGATCCTGGGGAACACAGCCTCCCTCTTTCATTCCTTGAACCATCTTCTTGGAAAGGTCGGCGTTGCGGATGTTGATATCCAAGTCTTTCATAATGTTTAAAAGTAGGTGTGTTTCTCCTTCGGACTTTGAATGTTGTTTTTTTCAAGTACAAGTACGTTTAGCAGATTTCTGACTGGTAAGAAAATAAATGATTTGACCATGATACGGTTTTGAATTTGGAGCTGTGGCTCTGCTCATGTGATGTGTTTTAATCAATCTCAGCAAGCTTTACATTGTCATCTGATGAGACACACAATATTTGAATGAGCATCACAGAGAGAGAAAGCTCCCAAAACCGCCCGAAATGCCAGTTCAGGATGAGGGAGTTCATTTGCAAAGCAGCAGGTAGTGCAAGAGCATTGAGGAGCAGTCTGATAGTTGGAGAATGCAAAAACGAATCGCTAGCCTGATTGAACTGGTCTAACGAGACGGGTCGTGTTGAGATATATGATTAAAGGTATTCGTGACTAGAAAACAACTTCTGTGCCTGCCTGAACGACTGTAATATTTAGTGCGTAAAGCAGAGAAATGATTAACTTGGGGGTTCAAAAAGGCTGAAATAATTGGATCAATATAGTTTAAAGAAGTTAGCAGGTTCAAACTTTGAGAAATTTGAGAAATGGTGGACAATACATTCCAACCAAAACTGAGAAAGATTGCTCCGGCCGGTGGGCGGAGATGTAGTTCACTGAGCGGTTTCACACAAAACTAAATGATACCACGACAAACTGCGACTTTCTTGACTTGCAAATTTATCTTTTAAATTGACAAACATCATTATGTGTGATTTATGGCGCAATTCAAACAGGATCAAAAAAATATTTGTCTCTCTGTTGACTACCGTTCATATTTTATTCCAAATAAGGTCTCATGGCGTCCACCGGGACGTCCTCTCTATTAGGAGCACTATGGGGAGGCAAAGGAAATATGTGTTCTTTCACAGATTATCTGTCTCGTGTACTTCTGTCAGGATATAGTGACAGTTTTATAAAAATAAATTTTTATCATATGTGCTCAAAGTGTCTGCCTGCAGCTTTATTTGTTTTAGTCTTATTTACTACTGAACATGTTTTGAATATAAACAAGAGGAAAACAATTTTAAGAAACAAACAAAGAAATAAACAAAGACATTTTAAGACAAAATGTACCAAACTTCTTAAGCCCATCACCAATCCACACACCCCGTCACCAATCCATATACAAAAGGACTTACAAACAGAGCAACCGCAGGCATCGTGTGGGTGCCCAGGTACCTCTAAGCCAAGGCATGACTGTAGGAATTACTCCAATGAGCTCACCGGTCGGTGCCAGTCTACTGTTGCAACCTTCCTCTCCCCTGCGATGCTGCCTGTCGGACAATGCACAGGACGTTTTCAGGTTTAAACGTCAAAATAGAAATTGCATAACAGGTGCGAGGGGTTGTTGCCTTCAGTAATACAATCATTACACAAACAATTTCACACGAATCACCTGTTATTCATTGATGTTAAAACCATTGTTGAGTGAGAGCTCTGGAAAATGTGTCAAAAGCCAAAAGTATGTGAGATTTACATCGATTAGATAAACTTTGTTCAACGCATCCGCTTTCTAAATTATATAATATTTAGGAGAATTTGCTTTGCTTTTTCTTTACCATGTAGGTTACATGTACATTACATTTTAGTTGGAAGCCATATAGGAATATATGTGTGCTACACTGTTCTTTTTTTCTGTGTAAAACTGTGGCTGTTAACGAGATGATCTTGCAAATTTGCATTATGCTTTCTTATTTTTTATTTATGATTACTACAAATAATTATTTAATATTGTTTTTTCTCATTTTTTTTTCTGTTATTGTATTTTTCTATGTGTATTTGTCAACCCTAACTTAGGTCCAGGCAAGAAAACCACTTAGTAAGGGTTAGGGAAAACATCATAGTTGGGCTTAAAATAAGTAAACAAAGTAAAACACGTACGGAAACAACGTCACACAACTACAGAAAACACGTCACAAACGTCATAATAAAACATGATACAATTGTCATGTGATTAACGTCACTAACGTAACTTACAAAACAAAACACCGGCCAACAACGGTCTTGAACACCGGTCTCCTGGTTAAGAGAGATGTCACTGCTGAATGTGGTTTCATTTTAGAAGTAGAACCCCTAAGTTTCGTGAGCCCGACGCATCGCACTGGACGAGCTCATTTGCATAGAGTTGAGATTTTTCAACTTTATGCAACACTCCCATCATGCACTGGGCGACTGCTTCTCCTGCTCGCCATAGGAAATGAATGGAAGCAGCGAGGCGAAGGGTCGTGTCTAGGAGGGAGCCTGCAAATTGCGAAATCTGATCTGAGATCTGCTAAAACTTGCAAAAACTCTCGCGAGACTCGCTGCCCAACGACCTCTACTAACCTTAACTATTCGAGATCAATGCCTAACCTTAACAATCTCACCAGAGTTTCCCCAGTTTGCTGGTTGACGCGCCCCCCCCTGAACACGTAAACGAAGGACTGCCTTTTTCATTTTGAAAGAGCAACAGCCATTGAAGAAACTCCAACACTCGGCTGACCAATCGTGTAACTTCATCACTCAATCAGTGACTCAGTGACAGACTATTGCATTTGTAGGGCTGGCCCTGTGCGGTCCGGCCAAAAAGCATTAAAAAAGTATGTAAAAGTTAAAAGCTGAAGTGGCCGTGCTGATACGAAGGCTCAGCCGTGACACCTCTCTCCTTTTGATCTAAATTCCTCTGTGCTCTGAAAAGCACTTTGGAAAGAAACTGGTCGGTTAGAAGCTGTTTAAAATCTGGCCAACCAATGGCGAGGGCAACACCCAGCACCCGTCTCTACGGCGATAAGCCAGCCAATCAAAACTGGGCTTGTGTTCAGGTCTGGAATGCATTGAATTGTGGGAAGAGGAAATGTTCAGAAAAGTACTTTTTGTGTTTTTTTTAATTGGAGTTCCTGTGTTTATACAACTGAAAGCTTTTATTTGAGGACAGTCTGATATCAGAGGAGGCAGAGAGCAAAGAGATAGCGGCTCTCCCGTCAGCGCTGTTTGTTTATCTTATCGGTATGGGCTTATTACTCGTAGATTTCACACCCCTCCTCTCCTCCCAAACACAACCCCCCCCCCCCCTCTCCTTCTCTCTCCACCCCCAACTCTGCCTCTGTGGGGGTTTTTTTTAACAAGTTTTGGGACTGCACACGCACCCCTGGAGAGTTTAGAGAAGCCCAGACCGCTGGTTGGCGATCGCAGCCCAAACATTTAGTTTGGAGACACGGAGGCCGATCACAGTGATAAACAACCACAGGAGGAGAGAGGAGGTGCAGGGAGGAGGAGTTCTCCCAGTTAACTGCTCCTAATGTCATCAGTCTGACTGCGTGTGTGTGTGCGTGCGTGCACCACTACTGACCTGTTGAACCGATTACACATTGAACTGAATTTGGGGCTGGCAGACAAAAGGCGGTCTGTCTGTTGTCATGGCTACAGACAACATATCAGTGTATTCATCTTTTAGATTATTAAAAGAAATGGCAAAAGAAATCTGATAAAAAACAAAATACTCAAATTCTGAAAATTAGAGCAAAACATTTTGTCGGTATAGTTCCTCTTCTTATTCTTTTGTTTTTACTTGCTTAATACAAAACAATCACGTAATTAGCATCTCATTTGCATCTCCTACCCATTTGTTTCTCATCCCTCTCTGCAGCTGAGAGCATGTGTTGAGGTTTCACATAAGAAACTCAAATGGCCGCGATCACTCTCCTCTTGCAACAAGAAACTTTTGGGGTGAAAATCATTTCATTCATCATCTCCACCAGCTCCTGCCCGATCAACACAGTCTCACGTCTGATTTGTGTACATAGACACAAATTTCCCTCTTTTTTTGTGATGCTCAGCATGACTTTAGACAACGTATTTTTCGTGCGTTTTCCTACAAATTATGGATGCACAGATACCGGATCGGATATCGGTGACAATGGGGCCGATCTATTCACTTCAGTCCTGTTTATATACTATATACATTATATACTGGAATTTTAATTCCGGTTTAAGTTTTGACAAATTTGTTGCTGCATTAAAACGGTTTACACCACAAGAATTTTTTTTTTTTTACCAGGTTACTGGTGTACAATTTATTATTTTAATAATAAATAATTCAGTAAATGTATATCTATGTATTTATTTGTTACATATTGTTTTACGTAGTTAGGAAAGCAATGTTTAAGTCAAGCCTGACACATAAAAGGATCTCATATAGAATGAGCAATAGAATGATCCCAGTCTCTTCCACACAGATTATTAATGAAACACTGGTATCGGATCGGTTCTAGGTATCGGCCGATACCCAAAGCCCAGGTATCGCTATCGGGACTAAAAAAGTCCAGTCAATTTCCGCTCCCGTCTTTTCAAAATAAAACTTAGGAAAAGATGGTGGTTTGGGTTAAAATAACACTGGAAGTGCTGTAACTTAAGTACGGAAGTTACGTGACAAATAAATTAACGTTGACCTCTGGTTCACTGGTTTCACGAGACATGAACACCGGTCTCCTGGGCAAAAGTCTGGTGTTTTTTGACCCACCCATCCACTCCAATCTCCTCCCTACACGGCGTTCGCCGCTCTTTATACTTCCCGGTTCACAATTACATGGAATATATACGAATTGGTTTCGTGCTGAAAATCACGAAAAAAATGTGAAATTCATGTCTATGTACACAAATCGATACATTTAATTTCGTGACTATTTCATGAACTGCTGCTCAGCTGGGCTGGCCCGATCGGTACACTGCACTTCCATCATCGATTTCAGACGCAGCAATTTTTTTTTTTTCCGGAGATGATGATGGAAGTAGCTGACGAGTCAGCCATCTGAATCGGACCGGTGCATAGACTTGCATACTCGCCGATACTCGATTGGAGGCATTTCTGATACTGGTATCGGTATCGGAAAAACTCTAGTTTTAAAAAACAATATGGGTGTATTTAGTCAAAATTGGTAAAAGCAGACAGTCAACACAAACACTTCTTCTGAGAACACTTCCCATATAGTCAAATACAGACGTGCACACAGATGTGCACCCTTAAACCCACATAAAATAAAGATGAAGTTAAAATTTGATGCTAAGTTTCTGTACTATAGTTTTCCAATATTTACAGATGTAACTTGATTTCACAGAGCTTAGCCATTGAAAGCAGCTAGTTGAGCAACCTTTTGACTCTGTGCTGTGTTGTGTTTGGTGGAGGAATGAGGGTCGGGAGGCCTCGGTCTATTTCTGTGCTACCATCTATTGTCTGGACAGGAAGAGTCACACAGTTGGCTCAGTTGGCGTACACTCAGCATGCTATAAAATAATCAACCAGCACAACAGCTAACTGGCATTGTTGCCAAGTGCACTGTTTCACGTTATATGACCAGTTTAGCATTGCAAAGTGCATTATATTCATTTCTTAAGATTTGTAGTAACATTTCACAATGCTAACATGTTCGTACTGAGGACATGTTAATATGAATTTGCTTAATTTGTGCAGTTACAGAACTCACCTCAGGCATTTCTCTCATAAACTGGCACATTTAGCAAGCAGCTGTATTTAAGAGGGAGCGCCCAAGAGCCAATAAACCTGCACTACAGGATATATAGCAGGTGGAATCACACACGATCGAGACCCTGTTACACAAACATAAGTGTGTCAGTACGCAACTAGGACCGGGATTCAATATTCAGCCCTGGACCAGACTACAGCAAAAGTGCACAACTACGAACTGTGCAGATATACAAGTGTTTGCACACACAGAGGGAGACACACTTCAACACTCACAATCTCACACTTTGTTTTTTGCCACGTCAGCCAAACTGTTTCAGGTGGAATGATAAACGATACACAGTCTCTCCAAAGTGCTTAAAGGCCTTTGTTTTATAAGGAGTGAAGACAGTAAAGCCGTGCTCAGTGTGACGATGCTCCGTGAGAAGCTAAATCCCCCTTTCTTCTCTTTCAGCACAAAGTAAAACTCACATCTTTCCACATGGGAAAGGCTTTTGGTATCGTCTCATCTGAACCACAAAGTGTCTCTCGGCTTATTCAGCACCACCCACAGTGTCTGACCGGTCTGTCCACCTCACCTATAACAAGCACCCGGGGGGGGGGGGGTATCAAAACAAAACAAAGCACCTTGGGTGCAGCAGTTAGTGAGAGCAACTTCCAATTACATGACCACAAGTTTGGCCCAATCACATGTGTCCTGAGTTGAGGCCCTGAAGCAAAAGAAGCAAAAAAGACAACTCCAATTTCTCCTAACTCCTAAATCCAAATTCCACAGATTGTCTTCACCGGGACACCTTTTGTTTGCGAGGGACAGGGCAAGAATCTATTTTAAAAATACAGAAAGGTAGGGGAGTTCCTGGGGACATTTGAAACAACAATCTATTGATGTTTTTTAATTTCAGAAGAGACAACAGAAGAGTGTCAGCACCATATGGGAGCGTGGGGGATGATGCATAGGTTGACATGGACACAAAAGGGGGCATTCACATTCCCACCCTATATCCCTTTACATACTCAGGGTCAGAAACAGAACATAGCGAGTTCTGTCATTGAAAACCGACAGTATATAAGGTGTCGGGTTGAGACATATGAGGCCACAATCTAACACACTTTAATGTCCGTCTCCTCCACCTGATCTCAGGACAAAAACACAGTCTAATAAAAGGGAAATGTTGCCAAGCAGATAATGCATAGATGCATGAAGTTTCAATAATTTATTACCATGTCTATGAAACATTGATTGGGATTTGTCTTGGTGTGTGCTCGGGTTAGATAAAAACAACACAACAAATACACATCAGCACAGACATATCAACAACACTCGAGCAAGATGAATAAAATAAAAGTGTGATTGGAAGCACCTTAGCATGCATTCATCCTGTGTAAGTCTTGCAACCAGACCATAAGTGAGAGCTGAAAAAGTCCAAATTGTGGAGACACATGGAGTCGGTAAGTAAATTTGCCAGAAAATGAATCAATGGAAATTCATCAAGTAAAGTCTTCTCATCTTAAAGTGAATATCTTTGGGGGGTTTGTCATTTTTACTTATTAAAAGACAAAATGACAATCTGTTAATTAAAGGAATAATGGAATAATGGACTAATCCATAATCCAAATAATCATCAGCTGCAGCCACAAGTATTTCATTTAACACAGGCTAAAACCTAGAATCCCATCAACACGTTCACACAGACTTTGACTTCTTGAAGGGTTTTGTTCGAAAAAAAACCTCCTAATTTGATAAACAAGCACTGGCATGAAATTGAAAAAAATCTCACTTTCTTTTATTAAATCTTGAGCAGTAACTTCCTCACAAGACGGATGAGTTTCACAATGAAAGCCCCAAAGTTTTATTGGCCTGATCCTTGGACTTGAAGAGTATAAGAGTAAATCTCTCACCGTGCACCGCTGACCACAGTTTCCCCTCCAGTTCCTGCTTCTAAAGACGACTCAGCTACGGTAACTTTCTTCCCCCATTAGTAAACAAGCGTGTTTCACTGGACAGATTGAGAGAGGATCAAACTTTTACCCAGGCAGTCACCAGCATTGTGATTTACTGCACTTCCTCAATCACATCGTCCCCTTCCTTCCGCAAACGTGCCCAATGTGTGTATATACACACACACTTTGCTTCATGTAAATGTAACTGAGAGTGACAGAGCATGACTGCAAACTTCAGATGAGTTCCATAAATAACTCCGCAATCACAAACAAAACTGCTCTTCCTTCTGTGGCATTATAGGGAGTGACTAAAAGTTTAATTCTATCACCGGTGTCCTCTTACTCTTTTGTCCCTTCAGGAAGCAAGGCTGTAAAAACGATTTTCCTACTAACAACACCTCTCCATTCATGTCACTCTCAGAATTGTTCAGTAGTTTTCCACTCCAACCACAGTTAAACGTGCGGTAGGCAGAATGGTTTTGGCATAATTGGGCAAAAATTCCATAATAACCTTTCAGCATATTGTAATTCAAATGTTCTGAGAGAAAACTAGACTTCTGCTCCTCCTCATGTCTCTGTTTTCAGGCTTCAGAAAATCTAGCCCGTGACGGGAGACTTTGGCCAATCACAGGTCATTTCAGAGAGAGAGCGTTCCTATTGGCTGTGCTCCGGCTGGTGGGCGGCGCTTGGTATTTCCTCAACTGTTCTCAACATGGCTGCCGGGTCACAAACTTTCTCATTTTACAGCTAAACAGTACACTACGAGATGTTTCTGAGAACATTTGAGGAGAGAAATAGGCATTACAGTAACAGAATATTGATTCATATTTGATCAGCGCTGCCTAGTTTTTTTAATCAGATTTGCTCCATTTCTACCCGCTGCAGCTTTAAGTTAAACTAAAAGCAGGACACGCTGCGTACCAAAGTGGGCGTACCAAAGTTAACTTCAACTTTAAATGCATTTGGTTTTGCAGCATGGAGTGCAACATAAAACCAACATGCAGTATTAGTCAGAGTGAGACAGCCTCAGCAAACACAGCACTAGTAAGGTAGTTACACAAGAAATGAATGACACTTTGCCAACAGGATATGATTCAAGGCGTTCACTGACTGAAACCGCTAATCTGGAAAGCTACTGGCTATTTCAAGACTGATAACTAACACAAACAGTGAAGTTCTCAGTTATTCACTTTTTCGAAACGATCCAATCGTGCCGATGGAAGCTGTTCACTCAACAGAAAGTATGTTTGGCTGCTGCAGTTCATTAGACTCTTCTTCTTTGATCTGCCTGGCCGGCTGCCATGCTGGTTCTGTGGCTTTTGAGTCATAGCTGACCTACTGTATTGGTTCAAATTGTGTTAAGCTGTTTTTGAATGTGTGTGAAGCTTTGAGCCGATGCTTTTGGATGAATGCCACATAGCCTGTGTAGGCCTCACATGACTGTAAGCTTACACACAAACTAGAGGCTTGTTAGCTCCTTTTTATCTGTTGTGATTGATTTATTGTATAAAAGCATCCATGAATCACAACCAAAACTTTTCTTTAGTTGGCTTTTGATGTGATCAGCTCCCATAAGTGTATTTACACAGGATAAGGTATTTATAGTGGCCCATTCATGCCAATGAAAGCTATTCACGTAGTGCATATGCGTACACAACTTTCTGTCACTTCGTACTTATAATAATCATATTGGAAGTGTATTAGTGTTTTTGCCTTGATCCTCTTGGCCATTTGATTGGTGGCTTTTAAGCTACATTGGACGTATTGCATTTGTTATAATTGTGATTTTTGAATGTATGTGATGCTTTGACCTGTTGCTTTTTGACGCCACATCATCTTTCTGAGACTGGAGGCATCATATAACTTGAGGTTTTCACTTGGGCCACCACAAGAAATGGGGGTTTGATAGCTCCTTCTTCTCGGTTGTAGTTGCGTTGTGGAACAAATGTGACCATAAATGTCAAAACGTAGGTGTGTTTTGGGCGTAACATTAATTAAACCAATTAGAGTGTCAACTGCCATTCCCTTTAAAAGCATCGCTAATCAAATGGTGAACACTGCAAATTGAAGAAGCGAGAGGTTTTCTGCTCAGGAAACGGATCTGCTCGTGCACAAAGTGAAAGCGTGCAAGTAGACCACCAACGGGAGCAGCGGACCCTCTGCCACCGCTGCCTCCCAATCCTCTGTCCCATCTACAAATCCATTTGACTGCATGCGCCAACAATCCACTTGACCACACCTTATTTAAGACCAACACGCCCATGGGCGCACGTACATTTGCTACTTACACAACTGCGTCGGTCTGAAACTAGCAACGACCTTTGCGCTGTGCGCCGCTTTGTGCTGCGTGTAAGACAGGGCCCTGGCTCTTCTTCACTCATTCCTCCAGCAGTAGTACATGAAAACTATTTAACTAAACTACTTTTCTTTCCAGCTGCAGCCCCAGAAAGTAGCTCTTCCTCTCTTGTCCCGCTCCAACAGCAGAATATCGGAGTAAATTCTTCTTGTGTCTCTTTTGCAGCAGAATCAGGGAATCCAGCTCTTCCTCCCTGGCTTACAGGTCACCGGTTTGGTGAGTCAGATGTCAAGAGAAAGCCAGCGTGCTAAGTGGGTTTCAATAATGCAGGCACGTTGAGGGCCTGGCAAAGTGTGTGTGTGTGTGAAACTGTGTCTATGTTGAGGTACAGCCAGGGTTTAGGTGTACATGAACAATGCAGCGGAGGGTTGGAGCAGCAGTGTGAATGTGTGCTGCCTCTGAGAGACTTGGTGCGTGTGAGGAATATTGTTTGGGTGTAGTAGGTGTGATTTAGTGTGTGCGTGTGTGTGTTTGTGTGTGTGTGTGTGTGTGTGTGTGTGTGTGTGAGGGCATGGATTGAGGTGGGAGGATGGGAAAAGCCGGCGGAGTGCCTCCATTCCTCCGACCTCATCTATAATTCAGCTCTGTAGCGGTCCGTGAGGTCTTTCTCTCGTTCCCCCCTATTCGCTCTCTGCACTGAAGGTGGAGACAAGTGTTCCATGGTACATTACACCGCCTCTCCCCATCTATCCATCCCCATCTACCGCTACCCCTCCAGAGGCCGAGCAGCTGGGAGCGGCTGCTCACTGTATTTCACTGAATGAAGATGTTCTGAACATACAGAGTGTGTTCAAAAGACTAACACCAGCCTTAAAGGACCAGTGTGTAGCATTTAGGGGGGTCTATTAGCAGAAATAAAATATAATATTGATATTTTCATTAGTGTATAATCACCTGAAACTAATCGTTGTGTTTTCGTTAGCTTAGAATGAGCCCTTCAAATCTACATAGGGAGCGGGTACTCTTCACGGAGTCCTCCATGTTGTTACAGTAGTCCAGAACAGACAAACCAAACCAAACCTCAGCTGGTTGCAATGTGTAACCACACCACTACTAAATCCTACAAACTGTACCTTTGAAACCAGGTTGAAAATTTATTTATTCTCCATTGTACATTGTGTTTGACTGAACCTAAAACATTCATCATTATCCAGCTTAGATTCAACTACCTGCTTTGTAGATCTGTTTTTATCTTTATTTCTTTCATTTTCACTTGTGTTTGTGTATAAAATATGTTAAGCTCGACTTGCCGTGAAGACTAAAAGCTTTGATTCTTGCCCCGTGATCTTTTTATCCATTTATCCCTCAATCTGTCAAAAGAAAAAAAACAGATTTTTATTGAAACAGAATAAACACCACTTCGTTCTGGCATCTTTAAAATTACAACGTGTGGTTGAGGGGGTGCATGCTCTACTTACAGGCAAGTATTTAACATTTCCATGCCCAGAGTGGACTGTAATTGTTTCCTATTTCATTGCTTATTGTTTGTTTATTTGGATCCAAGTTAGTTCATACCTCCGCAACATCCACTCTTACTGGGGTCTATATTAAAAATATCAACCCGGTCTCAGGGGAAGGCGTATAAATATCATAACATATTCCGCATGTCATGACTACGCATTTTATCGTGTCATTTGTTCGCCACGCAAACGTCCGTAGTTAGGTTTAGGCAAGAAAACCCCTTAGTTAGGGTAAGGGAAAAAGTCATGGTGGGGCTTAAAAGAAGTAAGTAAACTAAGTACAACACGTACTGGAATGACTACGGAAAACACATCACAAACGTCAACAAAAAACACGTGACAAACGTCACCAACGTAACTTACAAAACAAAACAACAGTCTCAAACACGAGTCTATTGGGGGATGCGTTCACATTGCAGTCAGTACAGGATACGTGGCGCACAAATAACACGCGGAAATCATGAAAGGCGTATCTATTGCACGATAGCTATTATCGTGGCATCTATGTGTCTTTTCGTGCGAACGGGCTGCAAAAAATATAAACAGTAAAAGCAACAAATGTGTTAAAGAGGTACTCGAGAGATTTACTTTTGCACTTCCATAAAATTGGGGGACTCAAAAAAGGCAAAAGTGACACCGCAGAGGCCGAAATATTCAAGCTTTTAGTCCCTAAGCATGGGTCAAGCTCCAGAAAGCCTGGATCCCATAACACAACTCCATCTTTCATTAAGACTCTTGCTGCCTGATAAATGCAACACATCTTTAAAGCTCTTTGAGCCTCGTTTACAACAGAAGCTTGACAAAGCTCCTCATAGTCCCACGTACAAAAGACATTAAACAAGAGTTTGACTACGAGCCACGACTAGTTGACTGATTTTCACATTAAAAAAATAGATTGACTCTCCCTTTAACAGCAATAATCTCCACCCATTAAGACAGTATTGCTACCACACCAAACACAATATAATCACAACAAATCAAACATCATTAATAGTAAATACGTAAATACTATTAGCATTAGTGGTAGAAGAATAACAAGTACAGTAGTTTTAATAATATTAGGAAGTGAAGTACACATAGTATTTCTGCAGTAGTAGTTGTAGTAATGGTCTGTGTTTTGGTTTTATAAACTCGTGTATGTTTTGTTTGTAACTGTAAAAGCTGCACAGTCATTGTTCCTCAGGGACAATAAAGCCTCGCTCAGCTGGACTCACTCGCTCTCTTTCTCCACTTCCTTCTTTTCATTCCAACTTTCTCTTGCTGAAATATTCTGACACCAGCAGTTTACAGAGGCAGAGAAGACATGTTCAGATTTGATCCCGTCTCAGCTGCATTGTACCATTTCCTCTGTTATTAGATTTTTTTTTTTTGTCTCCGTCTCTGCAGTGCCTCGTTCTAGAAAAGGTGCCTTTTACCATAATGGCACGCTGTCCTCCTCTGTCTCCTCCTCTGTCTCCCGCTCTGTCATTCTACTTCAATTTAAATGTCACATGTTCCTGTGGACTGCTATGATTTCACTTATGTTGATTGAACCTTCATGTGCTGTTCAACAAGGTGTCAGGTTATTGCTATGATTTATTATGAAGCCTGTTATTTTTTTAGCCACAGTGATAGACGTTGGAACCGTGGAACTAATTCTACTTCAGACAAATGTTTTGTTTTGTTCAGTGCAGGAGTCGGTGCATTGATAAAGGGAAAATTTGCCACTTTTAATGTGGATTTCCAATCAGTGTTGATGGTGAATGTAGTCGATTGAAGCAATAAATTCCTGTGCTATATTGACCAAGAAAGCTGAGTTCTCTGCTGCAAAATCCATTGTTCTTCCTGCATCCAGCGCCGCCGTTTGACGTGACAGTGAGGTAGTTGGAGGCAAGAAGAATTACAGGCTGTTTCTAGTCTCCACCTCTGGGTAGCCACGGGGCGCCGCGCTCTAGATGGCGCTCAAAAACAGCGCTCAAAAACAGCGCTACCGCAGCGCCATCTAGCGACTGTTGTCAAAAAAGCACTGGAGTTTCATCTCTTTGCTTCTAGACTCTTTGGTCAAACTACTAATTCAGCGGTTGAGGTTTCATTAATCTTGTGAAGACAGAGACCTGTCAATCATTTTGTGAAGTCAAATCAGGCTCTGTGTTGTGGATTTGAAATGAAGAGTAACATTTTTCAACACTTCCCATAACTCACTTGTGCAGCTCTGACAGCTGACGTACGATGTCTTACATAAAATATGTTACATGTTTGATGAAGCCGGCCGTGATTGAAAAGCAGTCTTGAATCGTTTTTTCAGGGAGAAAGAGCGTCAGCAACAGGCTCGCTGAACAATCTAAGTTAAACCAAACAATGAAATTCCTCTGGTGTCCTCTCATCATCCTCATCATCATCATCATCATCATCCTCATCATCATCATCATCATCATCATCATCATCATCATCTTCTCAGCTTTCTCCCGACCCTGATCTGGGTTCAGTTTCCCTCCCCTCAGTCTCCAAAATATTCTCCGTCCTGAAAAGCTATTACGACTCCTTGCAGCCCCCGATGTCGGTTCAGCTGCCACAGTCTCCGCTCTTGTTGACTGAACACCAAATTAAAAAACTTCCCTCCACTACAAAAGGCTTTAAGGTCCATCTTCCCATTTTCCTACAATCCCCTGCAACGTCGTACATCACGGTGCAGCTCCGCTAATGAACACCGCTCTCTTAAAAACCAATCTCCACTGCAGAGATTCACTCCGTTAGTCATTTGCAGCATCCATCCTCCTCTTTTTGCCACGCCCACTCACTTGTTCTCTATTAGAAACATCTCGGCTACCGTTAGCTCGTTGCCGCTCTGCATTGTGATCGTACGGCCGACTCACGCTAGCGTTTGTATAGCATGAGTGGTAATGACGGGGCTGTGCAGATCATCTTGGCAGTAAACAAAGACGCTTTCCCCAGGTGTGTCATTATTTTCACAGATTCTATCTCTGTTTTTTCCCACCTCCCCGTCCTCCCTCTCTTCCTCTCGGATGCCTGCTGAACTGAGGATTGTTTGCTGCAAGGACTACCGCTTCTGTTTGTGCCTGAAGTATTGAAGTCATTAGTTTTGCTCGAGTATGAAAGCCAGTTAGTGGGGTGACTCTCCAGTGGATCTGTGTGGGTATGAGCACCAACATACAGGCCTCACGGTGTCTATCTGTGTGGGAGAAAATGAAAAGGCAGCAGACACAAGTGGGTTTACCTCTAATTCTGTTTGTTTACCCAGGAGAACACACATCCCAGTGCGAGCCAGCCTTTATGAGGAGCGCACCTGCTTTTACTCGCCGCATCCTTTCATCTGTTTTTTTGCTGCCGTCCTTCAATCCGCTGCTTCCTCTCAAGTTGTCTACGTTACCTTTCACGCAGCCAGCCGGCTAACGATGTGGTCAATCTGCGAGGTCAAGACACCAGTCCGATCACACATACAACACACAAGCCTGGGGTTAGCTTAAAGTAGGTCAACACCCAAAAAACACCGGCCTCGCTGACACACTGCTATTGTCTGTGTGGCTACCATTGTTATTACGGAAACAGGAAGCCATTAGAAAGGTTCCATTTTGGCTCTGGTTAAGCCTTATGGTCTTTGCATTAGTCTACGGTCCAGGCGGTAATTGCTGAACGCACAGAATCAGGCCTGATGGACCCGGAGAATGGCGCCTTTGTGTCCAGTATTGTTGCTGTGTAATGCATAACAGGATACTTGAGTAGTGACCACACACACAGTCATGAAATCTACAACCCTGCATTCAATTCTTGCAGCGGTCGCTCAATTTAACTCTCCCGTCTGTCATGCGACAACGCAAATAGGCATTTTGACGCCGGTAATGTGACACTGATGAACCGGAGGAGGACAGGAGTCAGGCGTCACACCTGAACGCAGCTCGCTGGTTTTAATTACAGGTCGATGCAGGCACTCGAGGAGGGAACGTGATCAGAGCGAGAGAAGAGACAGTGATTAGAGAGAGGAATGTAAAGAGTGAAAATCTAAAAAGAAACAGCTAGAGGGAGAAAAAGGGGGCGAAGGGCATTTCTTAAAGGGGAAGTGTGAGAGAAGAGGAGTGTTGGTGCAGCAGGAGGATGTGTGGCTGTATAGATGAGAGGGAGAGTAGGAAGGAGGGAGGGAAAGAAATAGAAACAGAGAGAGAGAGAGAGAGAGATATAATAAATGAATAAAGAAAGAGCCAGAAGCTGTGAGTGTGATCAAGCCTGGAGGAGAGCTGGATGGGGAAGAGGGCGTACAACACAGACAGAGATGAAACATTTGGTTCGTTTACAGGCGCACAAACAACTTCACTACTGTGGATTCACACATCAAGCATAATAGGTTGATTAAGAAAACAACGGGGTTTACAGGAACCTGATGTCCCTAAAAAACAAACTGATGCTGGATGTGAGAGGCTGATACCAATGTGGATATTTAGGCTGGTCTCACACACTGTTCGTAGCTATACCTACAACAAGTAATGCACTATAATTTGTGTATATCCCATTAACACTTAGGTAACGTTACGTAAGAAAGTCCGCTAAGTCCGTTATGCTAGTTACGTTGTTATTTGAACACAAACCACTATTTTTTTTCTAACCATAACAAGTAGTTTTATTGCCTAAACCTAACCAATCCATTCACAACGTTAACCACGTAGCATTGTGCATTTGCAAGCGTGATAAGAGGCTGATATGAATCATATTTTTGGTTAAAAAATGTCATCATTCAGCGCACCCCGTGGTTTGGAGAAACGTACAATGCCAACATTTTTTCTGGTTGACTGCAAAAACATTTGAAGACCATCTTGAACTGTAAGAAATTATGATGGGATTTTTTTTGGGATACATTTTAACACTTTTAGACCAAACAAAAAGAAATCAAAACAATAATCGTCAGATAAATAGGCAATGAAGTAAATCATTAGTTCCAGCTCTATGTATTACTGATTCATGTTATTTATCTTTTTCCAACCAATTTGTCAATAAATTAAATCAATTTATATTCTGTAATTTTTGCTCTTTATTGGTTGGGAAATAAACTGATACCAATGTATCTACTGTATAAAACACTTGTGTTTGATAATTTAAAAAATGTCTGTATTAATGTGTGCAAAACTGCAAGCTAACAGGAGGATATATAACAGAATGGATGGATGTTAAAGACACAAGCTCAGCTACTTACTGTACAGCGTTAGTTCCAACATTAAAGCTGTTTTGCTGCTTTTTCTTTGACATAGCTTCTAACGATTTCATATTTCAGGGAGGACATCACCAAGCTGTATAGGTGCCAAGAGGAATTTGAGTAATCCATCGGGGTTAATCGAGTTGTGCTTCTGCGATTACAACCTTAATGCGAGTAAGATAACTCTAAGGGGGTTTTATCTGACAGCTGCAATATTACCCTGCTGGCTCTAATCAAATTATTAAGAGTTCATGCAAACACAGTGAGTGACGGAGATAAAGAAGGAGGGTGGAGGCAGAGTGGCACGTTAGAAAAAGCGAAGGCAAAAAACAGACGCGAGATGGCAGAAAGAGTCAGGTGATTCCTGCCAGCTGTGTGATCTTGAAGAAGCAGAGAGAGTAAAACTGCTATCAGCTTCGCTCTTCCTGCTCCGCTGTCATCTGCTCTTCACTTACTGAAAAGACGGCCGGTTAAAAGCCTGAAAGCACTTGGCACACAGCGGGTCCTCCCAGCGTCTCCAACGTGCTCTCCAGACAACAAGTTCACCAGATCTGTGCTTTCATACACAGATAGTATGTGACACATAACATTTCCCTGTAAATAAACTGTCTTGTTTGCAACTTTCTAAACTCTTTGTAAGAATGCAGGGATTCACAATTTAGTTTGGAATAAACAGAGGCAGCATGGGCACAAAGATCCGATCTCAGTGTGTCCTCAATGCATCTTGAGTGCGTTCACACCTGTACTTAGAGCTGTCCACTTGTGATCCGATCACTGAGGACGCATGTTAATACCAGGTCTGAACAGGGCCAAACAGAGCTTAGCACCAAAGTAAGGAAAAGTTAATTTAAATGTCAGACTTACAGAATTAGCTTAAAGCTTAAAGCCCCATTTTGGAAATCATGTCATAACAAATCACCTCTGGGTATACAAGTATAGTAGTATATATGTAAACATAAACATAAAACTGTAATGTCTCATGAACGCAAAACAACGTGTGCAGAAGGATCTCTCATTTATAGTTACCAGAAATCCAGACGACATCAAAAGCCAACATATTTTCAAAATGAGCCTATAGAGACTCTTTCACTAACTATATCAGCGTATTTTACTTGCCTGTCTTCCTTAAGGCTCATTAAATTACAGGTGGCAGAGTCTACGTAGCAGATAAACACTGAGGCACATTAAACAGTTTCAGCTCTACAAAAGAGGAAGTGTGTGAAACAGCTGCGTGTGAACCGAGGAGTTTTCTGACGGAAGTGATCAGTAATGTGTCGCTTCACTTGGCTGGCAGGGGTTTGTTCATATGCCGATGTGAAAATACTGCATGTACATTTTAACTATTAGCTCCCTCCCTCCACATCTATCGCAACCTTGAGGAAAAAGATTCAGATTTAAAGCACCATGGAGGTCAACGGTGAAAGCTGCAGCGCTTTGACAACAGATAAAGCTTCTCTATTATTTTATTAAGTAAAGGAATGAAACTTAGCAAGAAACAAAAGACGAGTCAAGAAAGAAGAAATCTCCGCTCCACTGCACGCTAGAAAACTTCCGATAAACATTCAGTGATAAAACCACTGGTGGAGCCCAATAAAGGCTGGAGGTCTGAACATGTTTAAGTGTTTGGTTTTTAATGGAGCATTATGTTGGCATACAGGAACCCAGTCCTATTAAACAGCCTTACATCTCTTGATTGTTGACCACGCACGGCAATAATCAGAGTGAACTAACTGAAACAGATCGATCAGTGTTTCACAGGTGGAAACAGTTTAAGAAATATTTCGCTTTCATGAAGCGGATGAAAGAAGAGTGGTGAAATGTTCATAGTGTTTTTTGTTCAGGTTCCTCTGTCTCTATGCTGCATCTGTAAGCCTTGTTCCCACCCTCTAATATGACCCACAGGATCAAAAACACCAGACTTTCATCCAAGAGACCGCCGTTCATGTCCCGTGTGAAACCACAAGTCAACGTTGATTTATTTATCACGTAACTGACGTACTTAAGTTATAACACTTCCAGAGTTATTTTAAGTCAAACCCCGATCTTTTCCTAAACCTAAATAGTTAGTTTTATTGCCTAAACTTAAGGAAGTTGTTTCCTAGTTTATTTTGAAAAGACTGTATGCACGCAATGAGCGGAAATTGGCACGTGTTGCTGGACATTTGTAGGAAAACGAACAAAAAAGGAGGACTTACTTTTTCCTAAGATATCATACGAACCATTGTATGAAAATGACGTACACCACTATAGAGGTCACCGCCTAACAATAAATGTCAATATGGGCTGTAATAAGCTGCTTGTTTTGGACCTGAAGTCCTTTCAGCAACATTTTCTTGTGGTTTTCCAACTTATTTTCCTGTTTGGCTCTGCCAGGCACCTGCAACTCAGTTACTGATTTCACTGACGGCTTTTTAGTTCCTGTATGCAGCTTTGAAAACTCACATAAAAGTATTTAGTAAAGAACCCTCTTCAAACAGTTGACACATGCTGTTAATTAGCATTCATCTAGTCTTAACTTTCCGTGTGAAACTACCTTTGTAATTGTGACTTAATTGCTCCAGTCCAATTTTCTTGTGGTGTTCCTATTAAGTTGTCGACTCACGTAAGAGTTACTGAAATATGAGTGATCAAGCTCATATTTCAGTTTAAAATATGAGTGATCAAACTCAGCTGTAAGCCTGCATTCATGCCATAGGCTGGAATTGGCCAGCTGACTCCAAGATCCATTTGTTGACTCATAGCACAACCACGTACCTCACCTCACACAACCCTGAAAAGCACATTCAGACATGCACTGCTGACACGCACACTAACACATGCACAGAGCCTCACAAAAACATCCTGTGTTTCCTGCCCCTCGTGCTGCCAACAGCCCCGTTCGTGTCTCGGGGAGAGTTTTCAAGCCGTGTGACAGACTGATCAGCAGTTGCTGTTTGCACGTGTGACAGCGACGGTGTGCGATTGGGTCTGGCAGATTTCTGGGGCCGCGGCGTTGTCCAGACTTGTAACGACTCCGGTGCCAACTGCTATCACAAGGCCTGTCTCTCCACAGCTCACTTATCTGTTACAGGCACAGTTCAGGAGGCGCCGTGCACGCTGGGAATTCAGAGTCGTTGGCTCTGACTCTGTGTATATTCGTCAAGTCATGCACTCATGCTGCTCAAGCAAATACATGTCCCTTCGAAGAAACTGTGGCTATGTGTTATCACCATAACACTGTACGCCTTCACACCACACCCTCTCACACGTTCAGACTTGACATTTAGGAAGTTAATTTTAGCAACAGAACAGAAAAGAACAAGGAAGCAAATAAAAAGCAACTCTGTACATAATGTTATGCGGCCGAAGAATAAAAATGCCAGGAAATATAACTTCTTAAAACCGAGCTCCACTCCCTTTCCCACAATCCACGACTCCCCTGTAGCATAAAATCCTCCTTTAACCCGTCTGAGGATAAAAAGGATGTGTCGTTTTAAAGACATCTGCTTGGGAGCTAGCGGCGTTACTTCCAATGGCAACACTGTGAGGCGTCTGCTCTTCAATTTGGAGAATCGACGGTGGATCTAAAATGATTTGGCAGGTTTCTGGATATGCACTGACCACTGACCAACTTCCTGAATGTTTTTAATCAGACTCTGTTCCGTGCATACGTGTATTATAGGATGCCAAGATATGAAGGTGGAGGATGTGCTAATAAATCTAAGAAAACAAGAAGTGAAGCTGTATTTGACAGCAACACCGCTCACATACGTACGCCTATTTTCTGAGCTGGTTCCAGAAAAATAACACATAAAAAAGTAGTGAAGAAGGGTTCGGTCGTGTCGATTTGCCCTGTACAACATCAGGAAGATCAGACTCTACCTGTCAGAGCATGCAACACAGCTCCTGGTACAGGCTCTTGTAATTTCACGCAGTGACTACTGCAACTCCCTACTGGCAGGCCTCCCTGCATGCACATAGAAACCTCTGCAGATGATCCAGAACGCAGCAGCACGACTGGTCTTCAACCAACCCAAAACAGCACACGTCACTCCGCCGTTAATATCCCTCCACCGTTAATATCCCTCCGCCGTTAATATCCCTCCACCGTTAATATCCCTCCACCGGCTCCCAGCTGCCGCTCGCATCAAATTCAAAACCCTGTTGCTCGCTTAGAAAACAGCAACAAAAACGGCTCCCTCCTACCTGAACTCCCTCATCCAGGTCCACACTCCCTCCCGCTCACTACGCTCGACCAATGAAAGGCGCCTGGTACTCCCATCACAACAGGGCTCTAGGTGGCTAGCTAGACTCTTCTCCTCTGTAGTCCCCCGCTGGTGGAATGAGTTACCGAACTCCACTCGATCCGCAGAATCCATCTTTAAGAAAAAGGCTAAAGACCCAGCTCTTTCATGAGCACCTCCGCACCTAATGACACTGATGCTATTGATGATGTATTTCACACACACGGAACGAGAGAGAGTCGACAGACCGAGAGATGGCGGAGGATTTGGTGTCAAAGCGATAAGCAAACGCGCCTATTTGGCAATATTTCAGATTTAAACCCAGCGCTGTAAGGGAACCATAACGTTAATGAGGTAATCGCCTCGAGGAGGCCGGAGCGGTCACAGACAGTGTGCACGGCGCAGCGGCGCCAAGTAACGTTAGACCCCTGCGGCCCCGCAGCGAAAGCTCTCCCGGAGTGGCCAGACACACCGCCACCCGACGGTAAAGACCAAAGTAAGCGCTCTGCACATATTGACAGTCATGTTTTCTTGTAAAATGTCCGGTGTAATCGGTAACACCGGTGTTGTCATGAGTTTATTAACCGGTGGCAAAATTTCCTCACTGTCACATCCCTATCTGTTGATGTTGTTAATGATGATGATGTTGATGACAAAAATCTACTTCTATCCACCCTGTGCGTTGCCTCTGTGCACCGCCTGTCGGCACCTGTGTCCGATCAGACTTGAAGCAGTCGTTGGCCCTTACTCACGTTGTTCCCTCCTATCTAGATCCTTGCTTGTGTTGTACGAACTCTCAGACGTACGTCGCTTTGGACAAAAGCGTCTGTTAAATGAAATTGTAGAATTGTAGAGTTTGTGAAACAGCACGGCGCTGGTACAATTTAAGTGCCACTTAGGATGACGCCTCAGATCTGCTTCCTGCAGTGTTGCCATAGAAGCCTCACCACACTTTTCTATTTAAGCAGATTTGGGCTTCACAGCTTTCACCTGGTGGAGACCAGGCCGTCCCCCAGGTAGAGCCGTGCACGTCTCACTGAGTATTTTACAGTTAGTGCAGGATGGGACTACTGTGGGTGAAGAGCTAGTTAATTGCAAAACTGCTCTGAAAAAAGAGAAGGCTCCTGTCCTTGACCTCGGTGCTGTTATATAATAACCCACAGGGCTGCAGAGTGACGGGGTGTGACAGGGGAGGCACATAATTACTACAACTGCACAATTTCAGACTAAATTATCAGCTGAACATACTGTCAATGCATTAAACGGGTTTGCTTTTAAGCAAAAAGTACATTTTGTGCAACGTCTCATAGCAATACTGTTACTGAAAAGAGGAGAAAATGTGGAAAGATATGGAAATAAAACTGCAAAACACAGCGTAGTGCAGGCCGAGTGCTACACATCTCCAGACCAGAGGATCTCTATTATTCTCTCGGCCGACAGAGAGGTCACGGCGGCTGTGGTCTGTCGCGTCAGAGCTCCTTCAGTCTGAGATAGTGGCATTACAGCAATAAGACCGCTGAAGGAGAGCGGGAGAGACAGACTGACTGATACACTTTTAAAGGTTTTCAGCTGCCAGCTCAGAGACTGCAGTCTGGAAATGCTTCAGTTAAGAGAGTCAGGGAGACTTCCTCCTCTACTACTGACCCTCTCCGCCGTTTCTGATGTCAAAGGGCTGGTTCACCCACAAAAAAGGCTTTTTCTATCTTGCTGCTAGTGGCATCTAAACACTGTAGTTTGGTTTTATTTGACAGTGAGACATCAGTCTCTGAGATGTCTGCTGTCACGTGGAAATTATAATTTAAAGGGACTATTTGTAACTTATCAAGCGCATAAATCTTAACGGGTCGGTATCCCATGCGCGCTCGCGTGTGGGTACGCGAGCGCGCAGCAGCTCTGCTCCTGCCTGTTTGCACACCGCGCTCGTTCTCCCCCGCTCGGCTCGCTCCAACTCCACGTGAACGCGCAGCTCCTCCAGACCAACAGAGGTTTCCCGTGTCTTGTGAAGTGACAGGGCTCCGCAGCGAGTTACGTTATCGTCCCGACCGGGTGTCGGTCTCCCCCCCCCCCCGTTCCCTCCGTTCCCTCCGGATCGGGAGGAAAAGCCAACACTAGGATCAGCATTGATTCATGGAGAGACCTTCCTCTGGTCAGCTAACATTACTGCCAAGCAGGTGAAATACAGAGTGATATTGTGTGTTAGCTGACGTGTGTCGCCTCACTGTTTAGACCGGTGCTCGTTCATGTCAATGTAGCGCGAGCAACAGGACGCTGACTTTTGTTGACATTGCGGCCACAGGTGTCGCTGTGAACAAGCAATTTCTGATTCTTACATATAGCCCCTTTAAAGCAGCATTAATTGTTTTGTTTTTTTGCCAGCAAATACGTAGCAACATTAGCATTTATTTTAAGTTGTGTTTTTGGCCAACTGCTGGATCTAAGTACAATATTCATTCGTCTTTTAGCTCTCAGCCAACTCTTGAGGGTTATATCTACCTTTTTAGCTCCTAAATGTTCCAATATGTTCACCAGATATAGTCGCTAACTTTGTCTGTGTGCCGTTTGGTGCCAGGCAGGCAGCGTACAGTGGGTTTATCATAGCTTTTGCTGCTGGAAACAAGGTTGATGAGAGCAGTAAAGTGAAACTCAACAGTAAGGTTGTAGGACATAAACCAAAAACAACAAGCTGAAAGATACTAAAATGCCAGCTATTTTGATAATCGATCAATCGTTATTTTTTTTAAGAAAAAGGGAAAATTCTCTGATTCCAGCTTCTTAAATCTGAATATTTGCTGGTTTCCTTACTCCTCTATGACAGTAAACCGAATATCTTTGAGTTGTGGACAAAACAAGACATTCGATTAATCGAGAAAATAATCGTTAAATTAATCAACAATGAAAATAATCGTTAGTTGCAGCCCTATAAGAGTTACAACTCTTGTTGGTTTGCCACTACGAGTGACCCCTTTCACATTACTGTACACAGTCTTTTGATGCATTGTTAATTTTAAAAAATATATGCATTGGTGCAGATTTACAAACCTGAAAAGCAACATGCCTTCCAAGAGGCAAAATCAAGGTAACTATAAAAAAATATATAATAATAATAATAATAATAGTGAAAATAAAAATAAAAATAAAAATACAAAAAGAAATACAAAAAGAAAAAATAAAAGATAAAAAACAGCCTGCATGTGTTGCTATTATGTGAGCACCACAAATATACTTTTCACCAGATCTTTGCCATCTTATATTTGAATGGAGGCAGAAATCTCAAACAAATATCTCAAAACATGTGCAGATAAAACCAAAAACTAAATCGTAGATACCTGATTTTTTTTTTTGTAATATGGGTGAACAGACCTAATAATAGTCAAATAGTGTACAATATACTGTACATGTGTGAATCATTCATGTGTTCATGTTGGATGAATTGTCAGTAGCTGCTCAAGCACAACAACAAACATTCATTCAGTCACTGTAGCTCATGTTTCCTCGCCAGCGGTGTCCAACACATTGACCATTTTGGCAGCTAACCGGCTTTAGCATCTCAAGTGGCCTTATCTCTGCCGACCCTTCTTCCCTTTCGACAGCACAAGACTCACCTGCACTCGGAGCGCTAACTGGAAAGGTCAGGAATGTGGAGGAAAGAGAAAAAAAAACGGGGACAAAAAAAAAAAAGAAAAGGGAAATGTCAGGCACCCGGAGCTACTTGTCAGCAGGGCGTATGTTTGAGAGAGGAGGCGGCGTGCTAGCATGTCCGATCCCTCTGAGAGCTGGGTAAATAACCCTGGGCTGTTTGCGGCGCTCCCTCTGCTGCTAGCGCTCATGCTAATCTGCACACGGACTTGCACACGCACACAAATAACACCTATCGACACCATTTTCAATCTTCCCCTCGCTGACACCTCATTGTCATTCTTCCTCTCCATCTTCCTTTAAAAACAGAAAGTTTTTCGACATCTTAAAGCTCCCACAGCTTCAGATTGCACTCCCGAGCTCCCACCTTTCTGCACAGCCACACGCTGTGCAGCAAAGCATTACAGCACAAGAAATCACCAGAGGCGACTACATGGCATCAAACTACAAATGGCTTCAGGCAGTAAAGCACAATAATAGGTATACAATACAATTTAGCTCAAAGCTCTGATTACCACTGCAGCATTTTGTTTGTATCAGAGACATAGAATCATGATTAAATGAGGGAAGGAAATTAGATTCGTAAAGTTCAGTAAAGAACTTTACACCATGCAACAAATGATTTTGCTGTGTAAAATGAGTAAAAGTAGCTACAGAGTCATAAACCAGTCCAACCAGATCCATTGGTTACATTTCCACTGTTACTCAAGATCTCTAAATGAACCTGGATTTATAAAAGAAACAACTCTTTCTGTCAAATGTCAATGTAATATGTGCATCATCTGTTGAGTTGCACCCAAACAACCACTCATTTAGCCTCAGGGCAGCTGCTGTTCATTGAGTTTACACACGCTATAAAAAGCACCGTGACAAACTGAAATAACTTTGTTGTGTTCTTTTTAATCAGCTCCAACGCACAGCAGTAGTTTGAGGACTTACAAGTCACACATTGGCTGATGAAAAAACATCTTACAACAAGATCCATAGTTGTTTAATCATATCAAATGATCTTCATCAGCAGATGGAGTTGATGCTCAGTTGTCAAGAATTTTTTTTTCTGAGCAGTTTAAGGTCTTATCATCTGATCTATGTTGACTTAAAAGATGAAGTTCAAAGTTCATTCTTTATCTTGAACAGTAATATGTTGAGAAAACACAAGGTCCATTTAGTAGCTGTTCTGGAGCTTTTGATCATATCACACGAAAATAGCTCACAGGTTTAGGCACTAAAACCAGTGCTCGAAGTGGGCCGGTACTCCCCAGGTTCTCTGGGAGATTCATAACGGAGCAGCGACAGCGTATTTGCACCGCGCCTCATAAGCCGTATGAACACAACAACGATGTGGGGAACATCTGGACGAGCCGACGCCGGGTACAGGGGAGGGGGGTGAGAACGAGGGTGCTGTAATTTATTAATAAAATGTTCACGTCACAAATATAATTGATGAAATATTATTTAAAAGTTTCTGAATCTGCTCATTTAGGGCAAATATTTCCAGATGAATTAAATGTTCAGACGAAGGCTGTGATAAATAATAAAATAATCATTTAACTTGTAATAATAATAATGGTCCAAAATGATGTAAAATTGCATAGTTTTAAGTAAAAAACCTTCAAATACTCTTGAGGGAGGACTCCTGAACCCAATATCTCCTAGTATCTTTATTCAGTGTATAAATTCAGAATGTGTCTCTGTATGATATGTAGGAGCATCCCGACTGGGACCCGACTATAGGCTACTAATAACACAGGAAAACACACCATCTTAACTCTATAATGTGGATATTATTGGAGTATTATAGGCCTACTATAGAGGATGCATAGCCCAAGTATAATAATAGCAATACAACCACAGCTAATTATGACTGACACAGTATAACATGATTAAAGAAATAATGAATAAATAGGAATAAGATAAGTCACAAGAGATTGCTGATAGCGGCCGACACACACGCCAACATGTGAATAAGAGTACTGGTGCTGGCAAGATTACCTTCATGGATAAAAGAATCCAACATGTACAGTCGGTAGGAGAGAGGACTTGAACTGTGGTTTGAATCCACCCTGACACAGGGTGTCTATGGTAGTACAACAGGACAGTCATCATTCACTCCACCACAAGAGATCACTGGTCAGTAATCCTAACCCTACACTAAAGGTCAGTTAAAGGTCATTTAAAGCAGAGATTCAAAGCTAAACTAAGCTGGACCTTGAGGTGAGATTGTTACATCAACTATCATGTTCAGTGTCTGAACAAACAACCAATGCTGTCTCTGAAAATTCTCTGAAATGAATCTGCAGCATATCACCGGTCACAGCGGTGTGCTTTGGTTGATTGGAGGCAAATGGAACATTTTAAAAATGTAAATAGTCTGACTTCATTTCCAGTGCATTTTTCTACTTTAATGGAGAGATTGGAAAAAGCAGAGAGGGGTCATCTAAACTAACGTGATGCATCTTTGGATGAAACCACAGAATCTCTGAATCTTTCCCCATGCTCCATCACAGAGAGTACCATCCCACATTAGTCTCCTCTCAGGGGAACATACATGTTAGTACTCAGTGAAGACAAATGAATAGACACAAATACAATCTTGTATGCAATTTTCCTGTAATGCCGAATTTTGTGTTATAAGTTTCAGGTTTTCATTACAGTTACACTCACTAACGTGCACAAAATCAGCTACGTGAAGTGAAACCCTGCACTCTTAGGTCACCACATGAGTAGTTTGCCTATCAGCGACTTGATGTGGCTGCACCATCCGACTTTAACTTTGCATGTGCCACATATATATAAAAAGACACCACAGGCAAATGCTGCTGATAGAGCTCCAGCACAGCGTGAAACGCTTCATTGTTAGTCGGCTGTTTCGTTCGCTGTGGTGCAGAACCGCAGCGAACATCTATCCAAGCAGCCCGCTCACCACGGGAGGCCATAAAGAATATTACACCCAAATGTCCTGCAGAATTCAAAGAGAGAGGGTTGGTGGTGTTTGCATGTGGAGCTTTGCTCAGCAGTGACTGAACTGCATGTTAATCATCTCCAGGACAGCAGCACAGTGGCTTTGATGGCCACATTATACAAATATTATGTAAACTTCAACTACTCTGTTGGGCTAGAATTATTATTTAATTATTCATTTCTACAGAACACTGTACGCCAAAACAACCACACACAACAACAGTTTCTTCTCTCAGGCCGTCACTCTGATGAACAGTTAGATCAGTCATACACTGTCAATAACACCAAAATATCCACCATAATTCTTACAGTCTTTAATGCACAATTTTGTCTATATGTACATATCGTGTGTCACTGTCATTATAAATCCTACTCACTACAGTATATAGTAATTTTTACTTGTACAGTACATAATCATACAGTCCGTCAATTCAGTATTTATTTCTTTGCACTATTTGTATTGTTTACAACTTACAGAACACTTTTTTTCAGAATTTTTTATTTTATTGTTGATCATTGTTGCTTTTCTATATATATATATATATTTATATAATATTTATATACACCAACACATTCTCACTCCCAACTCGTCAAATATCGCCGCTTGGTCAGTGCCCCTCGGCATCGGAGACCGACGCATGGGGTTCCTCTCTTCCGTTACTTTTGGAAAGATCAGGGACGGCGTGTCAATATACGCTCGTTAAATGCATCCTTTCAAAATAAACTTCCGTTTTCACAGGAAGTTAAGTTTAGGCAACATAAGCACTTAAGTTGGTACAGTTAGGGTTAGGAAACGGTCGTGGTTGACGTTAACTTCACTGACTAACGACTCACGGGGCTGATGATACCGACGAGTCACGTGACTAAAGACTTGCGTGACAAAATAATTTAACGTTACTTTTAGTTTCACACGGGACACGAACAGCGGTCTCCTGGTTGAAAGTCTTGTGTTTGTTTGATTAATCATGCTTATTACTCAATTAATCCCCAACAAAAACACTAAAGTATGGTTAACTCTTGTGTGAGGTCATGTATTAGATAGGGGTGTAAATCTCAAGTTTCATCAACATGCAATATTATAGCGATTCTTTGGACAACGATACGATATTTGCTGATATCAGAAAGTTGGAATACGATTTCGATCTGATTCAATTCAGGGGTCTGCGATTGATATGAGGCAATATCATATTTCATATATATTTAACACAATCAGTGCCATTTATATCAACTAACAAAAAACAAGTAAATTATGATTTGACAATTTCAGTAATGGGCTCTTCCAGGCATTTAAATAGCAAAAATAGTATAAAAATAATATAAGTAGTAAATAAAATAGACCTCCTGTTCTGCCAAATTTCTCATCAGCAAATGTTTTATTTATCGGTTAAGAATTTCAAAATAAAGATGCATCTTAAAAATGCCGATATGTGTCGATGTTTTCACTTTGCATCGATGATATTGGATCGTTGATCATTGAATCGATATATCGATCCAGATCGATGTATCGTTACACAGCTGGTATCAGACACTGCTCGAAGTTATTATTTATACAAATAAACTTTTTCTATAAATCTGTGAACTTCAGGTTGTCACAGAATAAATTAATCTGAAGCCACACAGGCCACTTCAACCCTGCTAGAAGAATAATAACCTTTCCCTCCTGTCTACCTTTTTGTTGAGGTAAATAAAGGCCTCCTCGGCTGATATGTACAGGCAGTCACAGCACGGACACTAACCGGACCAACACCAGAACAAATAAGAGATTTTTTCTCCTCTCCACAAAATCGAAAAATTAGCAAATGAGCACCTGTCCCATCGGGCCGCTCTGTCTCCCTGGAGGGAAATGTGAGAGGAGGGAGAGGCGACTGGCAGCTCATTAAACTCTGGAAGACAACCTGTTAATGATGTGAGCGTAGGGCGAGTGTGACACTCAGCTAGCACCTTACCCCTGCTATTAGACGTTACAGGATGACAGAAAGGAGCACGCACAAACACACACGCACGCACGCACGCACGCACGCAAGCACGCAAGCACGCACACACGCACACACAGAGGCAAATCGAAACATACACAAACAGGCAGAAGATGCACATCACCATGTTGTGTGCCCCGGGCACGCATATACTGCATAATTCCCATAAAGCAACGGGGTCTAATCAGCGACATCTGTCCGCCCATCCTCATCTCGACTCTTCAGCATTCAATCAGCCACGCATACACGCTAACGCACGCACGCCACAATTACAGAGAGCCTATTAGTGGTGTTAAGCCTCCCTTCTTGTGATGGCAGGATGGAGAGAGCAGGCTAACATTTGCATGTGTTGGCCTCCCTCTGAGTGCTGCTTTGCATCGGGTGTGCAGCTGGCCCTGAACAATCAGTGTCTTTAATGAACTGAGGATTTCTGCACAAGTTCTGGGAAATGCTTTCATATTGTGCTCGTGCAGCGCCCGTTCAGCCGGTCGCTCGGCCTCCGGTGTTCTCGAGAACCGCTCATCCAAACAACTTCACACTGAGCTTTTTTTGGGTCCTGAGCAAAACACCTGCCAAGGTAAATCAGAAACTCAAAGGACAGACACACTGTAAACTATGATTAAGCCCCATTAAGTTATGTGAACTTATTTCTTCTCTTTAACTCCACTGGTCATTACGTGAAGTTTATACGTTTTCAAATATAAACTTAAAGATGTCCATTGTCTTGACAAACTGTGAGTTGTATCATGGTAGTCAACATTCATTTAACTCATGTCTGCAAGTTATAAGTTTGAAAAAAAAAAGTCGAGTGCAACTTGTCGGCCAAGACAAAGGCGACGAGAGGCGAAGCAACAATCGACCTTCATCGCCGTTAGTTCTTTGTCAGCTTGGTGTGTCTGGGCCTTAATCCATAATTCAAGTCTCAATATATAGAAGGATATTTTTTTCTTTTCCTCTCAGTGCAGACATTTATAAATCATATTACATCAATGCTGAGGGGAGATTGTCTCTGCACAACGCCACCAAAGCCATTTTCAGCACATTCGTCGTGCAGGGCGATGAAGGGAGTTCTGATTAAAACTTAAACATCAACGTTTTGTCCTCCAGGATTTGAGGTTTTCATTTAACAAAGAAATACTGAAGAATCATCCATCAGCTCGAGCTACAAACCAAACACCTGCTTCCAACTGTAAGACTATTCTTAGACATTTTAATATAAAGACTTGTTTCTCCCTTTTTTCTTCTGTAGGCCATCTGTAGCCCATCTGTTTCAAAGCCACTTTCTCTGCCTGGAGGTTTGTCTCATTAACAGAAGCCATCTAAAGCATTAAAGACTAGTATTAAAAACTATAAAACACCCTGGAAAAGTGTGTTTTGACCCAGTGGTTTGCACCCTGCAGCCTCCCCCTTGGTGATAAAAGATAATCTGAAAGGCAGTGAGATGAAAGAAAATACATAAATCTAAGACACACAATTAATTATGTATTTTTAAACCTTTAAAATATTCAAATCAAACAACCTGAGAAGAGGAAATACCTTCTTTTGTTAGCCAGCTCACCGACCGAAACTTCTCACCAGAAAAGGCTGTGAACCCCGGCTCTAAACCACAGTGACTCTCCTCTCCAACACCAAACTTGCTGCAAAGTTTCACCACTAAAATGCTCCAGCAGCCCTCCACTTCACTGCTCATTCAATTTCCTGCTCTTTGCATTGCTTACATTTTACATTTTTTGGCATCGGGTGCAGAATAAGCTTCATTTCCTGGATCACTTCTGTTTCAATCAACCGACTGTAAAACAAGAGCGGCTCTGCTCCCCGGCAACAGAAAAAAGTGAAACTAAACTCATCTGACCTTAAAGGCATCATGGCAGAAAGTGAAGAGAGAGGAAGAAGGTGGGTTTCCTTAATGAGAGTAATTAGCGCGAGCAGAGGAGGACAATGTAGGAGCCAGGATGTGATTCAGTGAGGTTATTCTTAACGTGATGAGTTTTCAGCCCACAGCGACGCACGCTCTGAAAGAAGGTGAGGAGGTCATTCTGCCACCATTGTGAACGTTAATGTGTCCCATTCATGCACATGTTGTGGTGCGAGTGCGTATTGTATCTTTGATTTGCCGTAAATTAAGTTTCCTGTTAGGGACAAAGAAAGTCTTGAACCAAAAAAAACAGAAAAACAAATTCCTGAATTAAGCCGACAATGGAGAAGCAGACAGTCCCTCCGGTTAAACGGAGGTACAATTTGAACACAAACGCAGCAGCTGAATGCTCAAATAGATAAATTGGATCATTTAGACGCAAAAACAGCCTCTCTATTTACTGACAAAATGCTGCATTGTGTCCCAGAAACAGTGAGGGGTACAGAACAGTCGGGGAGCTTTTCTCTAACTCTGTGCCTCGTCAATGAGTCTCTAAGAGCAGATTATGGACGTTGACTATGAACACACACACACACTTGTTTCTCAAAAATAAATAGGAATAGCATGCCATGCATTGTTGAAAAGAAAGAGCAGTTTTCAACACTATTCATACAGTCTCTCCGTATCAACATACAGCTCAGTACGAAAGCACCAAAGCTACCAAAAAATACCGGAAACATGTCTCTACGTCATTCTACCGAAACAACAGCGTCAGCTTTTAAACACACAGAAATACTACAACTAGAGTTCTTCCGATACCGATACCGATACCAGTATCAGAAATGCCTCCCATACCGCCTAAAATGCTGTATCGGGTATCGGAGAGTACAAGAGTCTATGCACCGATCCGATATCACGCTATCATCAGCTCATTTACGCTACACAGGAACAACACGTTTCACTCGCTCCACGATTCGTACATCCTGCCGGATCGGTACTGCACGTGTGCAAATCTCTACAGAGATGAGAGAGAAGCAACATACACTCCTTTATTACCGTTTGCATACTGTTTTTTTTGAAAATTTATTATTAATTCCTGATGATCCGCCTCAAGTTTCTCGCCAAAAAATAACATTTACAAGATTACATTTGAACACATCATTATAACATCTATTTTTACTGAATAGAGCTTAAACATATCATAATGTAACACAATGCCACTAAGGGCTGTCGCGGTGAAGGAATTTCCTCTACGGTGACGATGATTGTCCAATAGTATGCGGTATTATTGCAACTTTTTTTTTTTGCAAATTACTTAATTTATCCTGATTTTAGTGCTATAGAAATAAGCTTTATTGTTATGATATTATTATTTTTACTTTTTAAATGACAAACATGATTTGATTAGTTTTAAAACTAATTAAAAACTTGCTTTTGTTAAATGCAGGAAAAAGAAGGGCAATGAGGCACAGCGTTTTGGTTGCGTCTGGTTGCTATGATACGGAATATCTCAGCACAAAGTAGAGTACTCGCTCTGGATGAAGGGAAGGATGAAGCGCTTATAGGGAGAGAGGACAAACCCGCCAGTCTACGTGTATTCATTTCTCCTCCACTGTTGTTGTTGGTCAGCACTTGTAGCTTCATGTAGGATGTGACGGTTGGTCTTTGTGGAGTTTCACCCAAAGTTGAAAATTGTTCAACTCTCGACCACCAGCAAAAAAAACACCATACGTGCAGCGTTTAGCACAGAATAGACGCTCAGCACCTCGTCACGCTGCTGCCGTTTGTAGCAGAGCGTAAAAACGATGCGCTCCCATTGCAAAAGATTTTTTTTAAAAAAGTGAACATAGCGGTTGTGGCGGTTGGCTTGTCAATATTGCGGTTACTGCGACAGCCCTAAATGCAACCTGCAGCTAACAGCCAACGTTAACTAGCTCTCGACCTACCTGCGGTACTGAAAAAACGAGTAACGCTACCGTCACGTTTTCAGAATTTTGGTACCAAAGTATCGGTTCTTGTGACATCCCTAATCCTTTATGGACCAGAAATATAATCAGCTAAATACTGTATATTTAATTAAACTTTGTTCCATAAAAAAAACTTCAGGTTTTGGCGGTTTGACTGTTCACGCAACATAATCACAGCTACATGATTCATTGAAAACCTCCATGTTCATATAAAAGCAAAACCCAGTTGTATAATAATAGAACTTTCTTTCTACAGCCTTCCATCACAATCCAACACTGATGAAAAAACACTGATGGCAGATTGGCAGTAATAGCAGGAAACCTGCAGAGAGGCAGCGTGACACTGTAGACTCAGTCTGAGAGGAGGAGGAAGAGGAGGAGGAGGAGGAGGAGAAGACAAAAATAGGTAGAGAGGCAGGGGGTGAAATCAAATGAGAAAATAAGAGAGGAAACGTTGTGTGACTGTGTGTGTGTGTGTGTGTGTGTGTGTGTGTGTGTGTGTGTGTGTGTGTGTGTGTGTGTGTGTGTGTTACAATAAAATGATAAACTACAGACGAGACAAGTGACCTTGTGATGATAAGCACAACCTCTACAACACAGAAGGTCTACAAATCTACCTATCAAAAAAAAAGATTCTACATGCTCAACATGACCAAAGTAACATTTAGGTGAAGGTCACTAAACAAGGACTTGAGAAAATGTTATTGAGGGAAGGTGGTGCAGGAGCGTGTTGAGAAAAAGAAAACAGGAAGTGAGCTCCTGATTACCTTTCAGTCTGTCTACTACTCTATTTTATATATTTTATAAAGTCCCTGTTTTTTAAGTAATTTTCTTCTATACAGCTTTTATTTTCATTCAGATGTATTGTACATATTTTTATAGTAATTCTTGTAGTTTTATTGTAATATTCTTCTATAGAGCTTTCATTTCAATTCAGATATATTGCACATATTATTTTCATATTTTTTTCATATTTTTATTGTAATTTTCTTCCATTCTTTATTTAGTTTTTTTTAGAATTTTGTTCTCACTTTTCATAGAATTATCTCTTACTATATTTTGCACGAATACAACAAAGCAAATTCCTTGTACGTGAAACCTTTTTGGTAATACAAGGATTTTGTTTCTGATTCAGTTTATAATGCAGGTCAGAGAACAGGTACAGACATGAATCCTTATCTATAATCTATCTGGGTTTTTTTTCTGAAGCTAAGTAAAGGTTATTTTTCTTTAATTTGAAACCTCAGTGAAGTTTTCTTCAACAATAGAAGTTAGGTGGAAGTTACACCAGACCGTCAGATCTTTTGATTTAGAAACATTTGTATGTGTTGTGCATCCAACGCCATCTATTTCCCAGGTGAACTGAGCACATGGTGATTATGTGTGTGTCATGTATTTGTGCTGACACAGCCAGCGTTAACGCCTATCTACCTGTCTGCAGGCTTTTATCTCCTGCTGGCTGATTAGAATTCAAGTGTTACTGCGTGCAATGTATCCACTGATTGTAAATACTGTTCAGTATATGAGAGAGGAGCGAGAGCAAAGAGGGAGCTTGTGTTTTTTGTGTGACACAGATATAGAAGTGTCAGAGCATATGTGTGTGTGAGAGAAGATAGATCTAACAGCATGTGTGTACACAAGAGACAGCCAACAGTGTGTGTGTTTGTGTGTGTGTGTGTGTGTGTTTGTACAGCCCTCAGTGTGAGTTTTATCACATCTCAACTTTCTCTTTTGCCATCAGTGCAGCTCAATACAACAACTCAATATGTCTCTGCTCACGATCATCAAATGAGAGCTTCACGTTTGCACTTGCAGGTCTTAGAACGGAGATCAGCTCCGGTTCATTGAACCAAATGGGAACAATTATTCACAATATGGTTGTAACCTCATAACAGTTCGTATGATACATACTTGCCAACCCTCCCGATTTTCCCAGGAGACTCCCGTTTTTCATCGCCCTCTCCCGGTTTCCTCCTAGAGTCACAATTATCACGTATTTCTCCTGATTTATGTCTTTAGCTTTTTATATATATATAGTGACATTTAGACCTGATGATGGACAAGATCAGTCAGGAAATCAGCAAAGCTAATATAATCAATCCTGAAGAGAATAATTTGTTGCCCATTTTGTGGCAATTCATCCAATAGTTGTCAAGATATTCACTGCAAACCAAAAATGTCAACTAGACAGTAGTACCGGTGGTACTAACGGGAAAAGTCATCCTCAACATTTTAGATTGTTTCCAGTGAGATATTAATGAGTTTACATGGTGACTTTGCTGTTGTAAACATTACTGTTGCTGCTCTAGAAACAACATTCAGCCTAGTTATATTTAAAATATTCAATTCTAATCCGGTTCTGAATTTAAAGACAACAAGGATGACATATGTATAGATAATATGCACACTTCAATATTTGTTTATGTGTCGCAAGTCATATCGTCATCGCAATATTGAACAATGATATCGCAGATTTTCCTATCGTGCAGACCTACTTCTCATTATGTGTGTGCGTGTGCGTGTGTGTGTACGTTGGCTCGCCACTCTGTCTCCAAGATAGTGCTGTTGGAACACAATGAAGCCCATTCAATCCTGCAGCCACCTCCCATCTCTAGAATAGTGCTGCATCACACACACACACACACACACACACACACACACACACACACACACACACACACACACACACACACACACACACACACAATCCTCAATAAGGCCATCTTTGAATTATAATTACATTGATGTAATACCATCATGAGCATATGTGACGACAGGATGGCGTGTCAGCCTGTGAGTTATAGGAACTATACGGACCTTTATCGTGTAATGTCAGCGCACCGCGGCGCGGCGTGCTTTATGAAAGCTGCTCATGTTAAACTCACACAGGGCAACCTAACGGCCCTTAAAGCGCATCAGTGATGGATAATAATACATCATTTCATATATTAAAAAACACAATATAGATATGAAAACATACCGAGCTGCGCTTTAATAGCTGTAATCCACCGTGACAGCATGATGTGTGGTTACATTATTTTCTCTGAGTGTAGTTAGTGAGAGGAGACGAGCTGGGTGTTTCTCATATGGAAGACTGCCGTAAGTCAATACCGCCCAACGCTCGACTGGCAAGCATGAGAGAAGTGTACAGGAAGGCTACAACCCAGAAAGTCAACACATCCATTTCACGATTGAGCTGTTCATTATCAGTAAATGTCCAAAACTAAGATGAGGTCAACAGATGATCTCAGATGATTTATAGCAACAAACAATAAAGTACTTGTCTTCCACAGCAGCAGTCATTCATTCAGAGTACGCAGCGTTGCTCATATGCTCAATTTATTTCGGCGGCTCACTCAAATAGATTTGCTCCCACCCACTTAAATCTTTTTGTGTTTATTTTCTGCTTGTGTGGAAATGTGGCAGAAAATGCAGACTGACAGAACTGCTAGAGCTGCTAAAGTCACTTAGTCTGTTCTTTTTACTTCACTATATCTATTTGAAAGCTCTGCTTACCAGTTACTCTGCATATTAAAAGGTTCATCTAATATAAGAGCATCTCATAAATTAGGATAGGCTACTTTTTTTTAAAGACTAACCTACCCAACTGCACATAAAATATGTAGAATCAGCTCCATCTAATAAAACATTACGAGTTGTAACGGTTTATTTCATCATAATAATGTCCTAATAATTTCCAAGACATTTCCTCAAAAGAGCGATGTAATGAGGTAGAAGTTATAGGGAAACTAGTTGGTACATTTCCAGTTAAGTAATTCAAATAAGATGATAGCATAACTTAAAGTCTTTCTACAGGCAAACATACAATTCAACATATATGGAGAATTAACATGAATTAATTCATCAGGGCTGTCAAAGTTAACGCAATAATAACACGTTAACGCAAATTCGTTTTAACGCCACTAATTCCTGTAACACATTAACGCAACTTGCGATTTTTAGGTTGCAGTGGGGTCAGTTTTAAAGCTAGAGTGAAGATACTGGTATCATATAAAAATAGAAAACCTGATGAATCCATTGGTACCAACCATGTCATACTACATTGTCAAGATAGCCCACTCCCATGTTGATAAGAGTATTAAATACTTGACAAATCTCCCTTTAAGGTACATTTTGAACAGATAAAAAATGTGCGATTAATCGCAATTAAATATTCTAATCGATTGACGGCCCTAGAATTACTATTTACTTGGGTTGAAGCGAAGTTTTACTTTCGTATTTTCCTATAATAATTTGTACAGAATGACAAGGTTCCTTCTAAGGAACTTCTTGAAAAATAAAGTAAAATAAAGTGTTACCTAAAAAATAACAGCACTCTCAAAAGGGCCATTACACAGGTAGTCTGACAGCGTGACTGTGCCATCTATTATGTTTTTCAAGTATTCATTTCCCTTTAAAGACCAGATTTGTGTCACAGCGATGACCCAGTGACACATATTATGCAACATTCACAAAAAAGTGTCAGCTGACGTGTGCTACCTGACGTAATCTGTATTTGGTTTTGTGCCTGAAATACTCGTCAGTGAGGTAAGACAGACATACAATAGTCACCTGCATGTCTTTGTTAAAGCAGACACAATAAATATGACCTGTATACATTGTCAGTAATCTGAAAGAAGATCTCAGGTTACTGACGATGTATATGAAGGTGTGTAAGGCTGAGCTGTTATCTCACACAGCGGTTAAACGTGAGCTGGCTGCTGTGTGTGTGACCTAGATGCTACAGAAACACACCCGATATGTCACATGACCTTTCTTTACGGCCCGTCCTCCTGTCAGATAAAAGCATGCACGGCTCACTCACACCTATTCATCCCTGCATCGTCTCCCAGGTATCCACCACACAGATACGGCTCCTATGGGAGCGGTGTCGGCTTACCCAACCTTTACCGAACAATGAGCCACCAGAGGAGTGAAAGGTCGAGCACAGACACTCTGTATGTGACTACGAGGCGGAGAAGGGCAGGAAGGTGTGCTGCTCTTATATGAGCCATCTTGTCATATATTGGGATGTTATTATCGGGATAAAATCAGGCTTTAGGCTGTGCAATCTGTTCCTGGCTTTCTGCTTATTGGGAAACTTTGAGCATGTGCATCTAATTTAGGATTAATCTTAATTTTAGCCAAAGAAAACAACTACATCCTGCACATTTTAATCTAACTTTCCTTTTTATCCTCTTTTGGTATTTCAAAGAAAACCAGTTAAAAGAATGTAAGATGCATTCATGGACACGTGTGTGGAGTTAATGCCAGAGTTGTTCTGCAAGAGTCAAAAGTTAAATAAGCAGATGAGCCACTAATAAATGTAATTAAGACTGCACAATTAATCAAATTTTATCGAAATCGCAATATGGCCTTCTGCAATTTTCAAATTGCAGGAGGAGCAATGTTTGTTAAAAGGTGAAATGTGTAAAAATACCATTTTAAATTAAATATTGTGGTGCTGCTGGTCTTTGTTTGGTACAGATCCCCTGCAAAATCACACCATAATCATTTAAAAATGTTTTTCAATGAAAATAAGAATAATGATGAAAAATATTATCATTCACTGTAATATTGCAAATCATATAGCAATAATGTAATATCAGTCAAAATATTCACAATGGGATTTTTTCAAAATCATTCAGCCCTAAATGTAATGTAAAAAATGTAAGGGACTTTGGGAAAATATATCATGATATAAGGTATAAACGAACTTATGTCCATAATCATGTATCCATGTATCTTGGGTATAAAGTTTTAGCTTCCAAACAAGTTTATTGTGATATTGATCAACATTGAACATTGCATCATATTGATCTTCTCCAAACTTTGTTTGTTGCATTTCAGACCGACCTTAAAAATTGTTAAATGTGAAATGATTAATGTGTTTTTACAGAAGGTTTTGAAATTTCACAAACGATCCCAGAACGAGGACAGAGTCACTATCTTCCAGTGAGAAGAGCATCACTGATATTATTTATTTGTTTTTATTCTTAACTACGACGAGAGAAGCCTGTGAAATTTCATTTTACCCGAGTATAATGACAATAAAGATCATTCTGATTCTGATTCATTCAGAAATGTGGCTGAAATCTCTGAAAAAAAAAAAAAAAAAAAGTATAAAATACATTTGTAAGTGGATTTTTTGTCAAGCAAAATGCTAACCCAAAACTGAATAATTCAATCTCCCTTTTTACCAAACACCAGCCCACCCAGCTGCTCTACACCACAATCTGTGTGTGTGTGCAATTCATTTAACAAAAGCACATGACAGCGGGGTAACGCACACACGCACACGCACACGCACACACACACACACACACACACACCTAATGATATGCAACTATGTTGTTAACAAGATGATGCCATGAGGCGACAGCGAGGTGTGATATGATGAATATTCACACATAACAACATCCTCATTAAAATGCATCATTCATTCACTGCCTCTCATTTTCTTTCTCACGCACGCACGCACGCACGCACGCACGCACACACACACACACGTACGTTTTTAACACTAGACCATGGGAAATAGTTTAATCATACACTTCTAGGGACTTTTACTTTGGAAAATATCTAAATTAATCCAGTAAAAATGTTTGATTTTCAGCATGTATGTAGTCAGAGATGTCCTGAAGTCAAATATATCAGTCATTGTCAGGTGTCATTTATAAAACAATTTCCAGCAAATCAAAGAATAAAGACATTTCCCTCAGAAATTAGTGGTATTTTCTTTTTAATTTTATAAGGGACATGTAATGTTTTATACTTCTGGTGAATATAATCCAATCAATCTTATTTCCATATATGTATTTTGTATAATACAATTCCCTTTGTTAACACCTTATTTTGAAAACCGGATGTACTGTAGTCACATGTGTATACTTCCTCTAACTTCTCCAAGTCCGTCTCTAGCTCTCCCGTCAGCTCCGTTCTCTTTATCCATCCATGGTCAGCTCCATCGGGGCCGTTTGAATGCATTTAACATAAATGTCAGTATATGGGTGCTCTACAGTTGTAGCGTCGGCCCATTTGACCACGGAGATGAGAGCGACGGCCGGCTCGACCGCACGTTACCACGATACGATAACGTTTCCTGTCCGTGACAGAGTTAGCATGCAGCCTTAGCCGTGATGTCTAGCTCTGCTTTTCCTGCAATGTGTGAAACCCAAAGTGTTTCCATCCTTTACTGGATGTGTAGTGTTTACCACTCTGGATTTAACATGTGAGGGTGCAGGTCGTATCCACGCTGACCCTCCAACGTTTTCTACTTTCTCGTTTCTGCTCGCTGTGGTTTGTTTTGGGTGACGGATACGGAACAGATATGTTACTCAGACTACAACAATAAAAGCGGTAACTTCCTTCTACCTCCACATAGACTCGAATGAAGCAAATATATCAACTCTGGCATTAAAAAAAATCAATTTCAAAATCTTAAAAAAAAATAAATTACTACATAGGTGAATTGATTTTTTTCCCCATCCCTTTAATACACACAGTAAAATATCACAAAATCAATTCATGGTTTTGAGCAAAACCTTTACGAATCAAGTACTGAGTGAAATACTAAAACGCCCGTCATATTTCATTTTAATATGAGGAGCAAATAGATATAAAAAAGCGCAGCGGTTTCAGCCTCTCTCAGTAGGTTTAACCATGGACCATGTGGTAGAAACCAACCAGCACTGATCATGATACAAAGCATTTAATCACATTACCAACACTACAAATTAAAAAACCTCTAAAAGAGAAATTATATTATTAATGTCGAAATCAATCTCAGTTCAACCCTGATCTGGTGCAGCCTAATAGATAGTTATGAACAAGGCTACCGGTCACAGCAGTTGTAAGTGGAGACAGCTGAGTGTAATACTGAAACTCAACTAACAACAACACAAAACAGACTCAACTGATTCATCTTATATCATGATACTGTCAGCTGGAAGAAAACCCAAAGCCTCAGTATATTTTAATCTGGCTGCATGTACGTCTGCTGATGAAAGAATGTAAGATTAACCTACTATCCTACAGCCATAGGTCACTGGAAATAAGAGCATTACTGAGTGGGAATCCCAACAACAGTGGGATGAAAACTCCTAGAGTAGTACTGTAGACAGTAGAACCACAGCTGGAGCATTACTAATTACTACTAGAGGTGTAAAGATTAACAGATATCAGAGATCTGCCTGCATTGATACTCAAATCTGACCCAAATTCTGATTGAAATTTGGGAAAATCACTCAATCAGCCATCCAGCTCTCCACAGCATCGTGTACAACGCTGCCTGAAATCTTTACTCCTCATTAGCGGTCTTCAAAACGTGCAGTAAAATATGCCACTACCACCTATGGGTGCTATAAATACTGTACAGTAGCAGCTGTGTTCAACGGTCATGTGAGGACACGTTTCTTCTTTGGGTGCTGCTGAGGGAGGTGTTCATATGCACACAGTAACTGTTGGGTGTGTCTACATACCGTTACTGCACCTTAATGACTGAGTTATGTAAACAGAATCACACCCACGGCTTTAAAGGGCTGACACAAAGAACGGTCTGGTAATTTTTTTATATCTGATTAACAGTCTATGATGGTAGGGTAGTACGACGCTGCCCTGATATTAGGGCTGTCAATCAATTAAAATATCTAATTGTGATTAATCGCATGATTGTCCATAGTTAATCGTGATTAATCGCACATTTTTTTTATCTGTTCAAAATGTACCTTAAAGGGAAATTTGTCACGTATTTAATACTCTTATCAACATCAGTGGGCAAATATGCTGCTTTGTGCAAATGTATGTATAAATATATTATTGTATATCAATTAACAACACAAAACAATAACAAACATTGTCCAGAAACCCTCACAGGTACTGCATTTAGTATAAAAAATATGCTCAAATCATAACATGGTAAACTGCTGCCCAACAGGCAACAACAGCTGTCAGTGTGTCAGTGTGCTGACTTGACTATGACTTGCACAAAAACTTCATGTGATTATCATAAAGTGGGCATGTCTGTAAAGGGGAGACTCGTGGGTACCCATAGAACCCATTTTCATTCACATATCTTGAGGTCAGAGGTCAAGGGACCCCTTTGAAAATAACCACAACAGCTTTTCCTCACCAAAATTCAGCGTGAGTTTGGAGCGTTATTTAACCTCCTTCGCAACAAGCTATTATGACATGGTTGGTACCAATGGAATCATTAGGTTTTCTAGTTTCTTCACTCTAGCTTTAAAACTGAGCCCACCACAACCTAAAAAAACACAAGTTGCATTAATGAATTAAAGAAATTAGTGGCGTTAAAACTAATTTGCGACAGTCCTACCTAATATACATCCCCGGTTCAAGTAGCCCTTCTGTCTCCTCCATCAGCTCTCTACTAGCTGTCCAATAAAAGGCAAAAGATGTCCCTGAAAATACTAAAACATGTCAGATAACTGAGAAATGCCTGTCACGATGTCCCAGAGCCCGAGGGAACATTTGGTCTCATCCAACCAACAGTCCAGACCCCGGAAGTATTCAATTAACAGTAACATAATAAAACAGAGAAACAGCAAACTCTCACATTTGAGAAGCCGGTACGAGACAATGTTTGACGTTTTTTTTCCAAACAAAGAATCAATTAGCAGATTTGTTGTCCGATCAACTATCTGAAGAATCTGCCTTTATTCATATAATAAGCATTGTGTTAGTCTCGAAGCTTCGCAGAGCTCCGTGCATCTGGCCCGACGTCTCCATATGGAATACAAAGCAGCATGCTGACATCACGACTCTCCTCCCGGCTGCAGCCTGCCGGCTGGGCAGGAGCTCAGTTTGGGGATGCACGGCGAATAAACAGTGTAATCAAGTGGGAGGAACTCCTCAGAGATTCAACAAGGAGAACAGACGGATGGACCACACACAAACACACACACACACACACACACACACAATACATTAAGATCCAGCGGCAGAGTCTTTCTTGAGGGTAGTAAGAAGCTAAAAGAGGGGCTTTCCTGGGCAAACTGAGGTGAAGCAGAGCTTTTCCAGTTTCTGCAACCCCCTGAGGCAGAGTGTGTGTGTATGTGTGTATGTGTGTGTGTGTGTGTGTGTGTGTGTGTGTGTGTGTGTGTGTGTGTGTGTGTTCAGTAAGCACTGGGCCACTTTCCCAGATGAGATTCTCTGCTGCAGGATAATCCTGATGAAAATATCTTTCCTCTTCCTCTCCCTCTCGTTCTCTCCATCCGTCCGCCCGTCCGTCCGCAGACAAACAGTTGGCCGGCCACCCTCGCTCATTCCTCTCCCACCTTTGTTCACATCTCACCTCCCTCGCACTACCAGTGACAGACCACTCACTGACGTAGGTATCCAAAAAGAACAGTAATACGACGAGTGTGCGTCATTATTATTCTTATAAGACATGCTGCAACGCCGAGCTGCTTTTGTTGTTCAAAATGAATCATAAGCACACCCCCAATCTTCTTCTTCTTCTTCTTCTGTCTGTAGCTTTTATCATGGCCTTCTTCTTCTTCTTCTTCTTCCTGCTCATCCTTCTTTCTCCAGATAGCACATACTTGAGTGCATGTTATGAAAGACTTAATGGTGGTAAAATGACAAGACAAACCCTCCCTCTGTCCACTGACACCATATGCTGGTGCTTTTTTTGTATTTTATTCTCAACACCTAGTTGGATGTGACAAGTTAAAAACAGTGCGCCTTCATTTCTGTACCCAGGGAAACGGTGCGAGCATCCTCTGCTATTTTAAGTCTTTCAGAGTCACTTAAGGATGCGCTGCTGTCTCGCAATAAAACACAAGTGTGTGTAGTATGGAGACGACCTTCAAGCCAACAATGGTTGCACGTTTAAAAAAAAAAAACACACAGGGAAATAACCTTCTCAGTGGTTCGTAGTATCTTCTGTAATGTCACACTGACCTCGGGCTGCTCCTCTTTTCCAGTTCAGACTATAAATTCACTTAAAAAGCATCAGCAGATCTGACTTGAACGGCAAATTATTCTCCGCTTTTGCTCAAACCGACTCAAAGTATTAGATTTGCAGCATGAGGAGAGATAGTGTTACCAAGGTCGTCATCACATCCAGGCAGCATTTGCAGGTCAAAAGACATCCAAAGTGTCAAGATGTGTGTGTGTGAGCTCGGTCTGGCATATACTGCATTATTATTTTCAGTTAAGTTAATATCATATTTCAGGCGGTTCTCATGAATTTGTGTGTAATTAACGTGATTGTGAACCAGCAAATATAAAGAGCAGAGAACGCCGCGTAGGGAGGAGATCGAGGTGGATGGGTGGGTCAAATAATACTGGACTTTCACCCAGGAGGCCGGCGTTCGAGTCCGTGTGAAACCTAAATTAGTGTATCTATCAGTACGTCCTCATACCTCATACGTCCTCATACCTAAATGCAACGGTCGCAGTTTTAAACGCGTGGTTAAGGTTGTGAAATGGTCGCAGTTTGGTTAGGCTTAGGCAACAAAACTACTTGGTTAAGTTTAGGAAAACATCATGGTTTGGGTTAAAATAAGTATATTTGTTCAGGCTGGTGTCATACACCTTTGGTAGCTATACCTACGAACAGTAATGCACTGTGACTTCAGTCAGTTTCTACTTGCCCTTATACAGATTGTTTTATTTATTAGCGGCTAGTTTCAGAGAATCTGCACCATGAAATGTCTTGCTGCTAGCTTCGTTAGCTAATAGCAATTCCTTTTAGCACTGCAACAACACAGGTGCAGATAAATCAACTCACATGATACTGAAGACATTTTTTAAAAATGTGGATACTGCGAGACAATATCTGAACTTATATATGTACAACTGTCCTTGATGGACATCACAGAGATGCCTGGTGACATCTGTGTATTGATTTGAGCATTCTGGGTAGTTAAGAGTTAAAATAAAGTCACTGAAACACTGTGGAAACATTGATATATTATGTCAAGTGGCCGTCTCAAATTTAGCCTATTTTTAACCGAGTTGCAGTGACGCCTTTTGACCTGCAAGTCTGCAAATTTGTACTTCACAATATTTCAACTCTTTTCTTGAAACAAACACAAACCATCTGGTTCTCCACACAGACTAAACACACAAAGAAATATCTACATATTCATCTTTGACCGAGCCAAGACTTCACTGAGCTTCATTTCCACCCACCCCTACAAGTTGTGAGGCGGTGGTACGTTCCAGCGCTGTAGCCTCAATAAACACACATACTGGGTCGGGCACAGGTCAGGGCCACTTTCTCTCCCCGCTAGGTGGGTCCCCTGAGGTCTCTAGGCGGGATATGACTGTAAGGTGACACTGAGGTGACCAGGAGGGGGGGAGGAAAAAAAAGAGTGCAGGGTGAGAGAGAAAGCAGAGCATACAGAGAAAGAGAGAGAGAGAGAGAGAGAGACGTCCTCAAGGACAACTTCTATTTTGGCCTGGTGGTAAACTCGGCTTGGCTGTCTGACAGGAGTCCGACACAGTGGCGGTGGGTGTGTGGAGAGGGGGGGGGGGGGGGGTGGGCATGGAGGGAGAAACTGCCTTATTTAGAAGAGGGGAGCACCCTCCTTCGAACAACAAGAGGGGAGGGAGAGGGAAGAGAGAGAGAACGAGTAAAGGAAGAGAAAGGTAGCGATGCTGGTGTGTAGACAGGCGGTCCCGTCCTTGACAAACAGCAGCAGTATGTGGAGAGCTCTCCATCCGCCCCCACATGAAGCCCAGACACACTCAGTCTGACCTGCCAGAACACAAATCCATACTTCATCATCACAACTGCTGCCCCTCAAGACCCTGCTCGACAGACGGCATGTTTGTGTGTGAGAGACTATGGGGGGGGGGGGGGGGTTGTTAAGTCTTTGCTTTATGGAGACTACAACAGGCTACGCAGTATACCACCGATGGCTGCTGTTGCAACATCTCAAGAATATTAACCCAAGTCATGGGCGCCGGATGTATGGGGGCCCTGTCCCACTTTCTTTTTAAGGTCACGAATCACTGTATCCCTGTAAATGCTCCGATATTGCAACACGGTAAAAAAGTTGTTTCAATCATTCCCGTGCACCCCGTGCGTGTCCAGACTGGAGGGTGTCACAAGTGTTTTTACTCTACAGATCTGCTCTCATGTTAATCTGGTCAGCAGCTGTCTGCACGGCTCCGTCTCAGCTGAGTCTCACGTAACTGCAACCTGAACTGAAGCCTTTATTTACGCTTCAAGTCTATTTTCTTTTGACAATACATGCGTAAATGTGAGGTTGATGCCCAATAAAAATAACACTTAATAATATATTTATGTGAGTGTGCTGTGGATCTTTATCCAATCATAATCAACTATTGTGTATCCTAATTCAAATAAAATCACAGTGATCTGACATCCAGCCCGCTACAGTTTCATAATGAACCAAAAATATTTTTACACTTCTCAACGGGTGGCTTGGCCCTCGCCGGGTGTATCGTCTGGTGCGCTGCGACCGAGGTCTGCTTGGAAAGGCCCGACCGTGAGTTTTACAGCAGCCCTAGCCCAGACCTCGCCGCTGCCCGGGGGGGGGGGGGGGGGGGGGGGGCGTGGAGTTCTCGCTGCGCGGTGCACCCTCTCTCCCTGTGGGGAGGGACGGGATTCCCAGCACGACTGTCCACCGAGGCGGACTGTCCTCAGTGCGAGGAGTCTCGTTTAACATGCTTATGCTGTGTGACTTTTTGCCATCAGCATTCATAACCATAAAACCTTTATGATTACATTGTTTACTAGACAATTGTCTAGTATTGTTTACCCCCCTTCAACACTCATTCCGGCGCCGCTGACCCAAGTCCATCGTCTCTGTTGGTCAGCAGACATGATGAGGTCTGTGGGCACCTGCAGCTTTTTACGATTTGCTTGTTAAACAGTTTTTGTCTGAAATGGCTCTGATAGTAATCTTTACAGGCCGGCAGATAGGCACTTAGGCGAGGTCACGCTTTAGACACAAGATGCTGTAAAAGCACGAGCAAATAAAGAGAGAAGAGCACGCAGACTGGGACAACGGTCAACCTAGTTTTCAGTGAACAACTAACAGACAAATCCAACGAATAAATCACTTCTTAATGATGACCAAATCTTCTGAGCTTAACATAAGAAGTTAGAATACTATAATGATGACTGACACTTGGCTGTATAAAACTACACTTAAATATTGGGCATGAAGGTTTGTTCAGTAGCTTACAGATAATATAATAATACAATAATAGAAGTAGCCTTCCAATATTGAATGTGCAGGACTATGAAAAACTATCTGTCCACATCTGGTGTATTACTTTATTTGACTGGGACAGTGCATATTATAACATTTCTGAAAATAAGCCATAGTTAGCCAGAATTTACATCTGTAGTCCCCGGGCACTTGAAAAAAAGAAAAGAAAAACTGGCAACAAGGTCCACTTACTAAAAGAAGACTGATAGATGTGGTTGAAAGCTCAGGAAAAAAAACTAGTATGTGCCTTGAGTTATGATTTTATCCGTCGAACTACATCGAAACAGTTTATAAAAGAAAAAGGAAGGAAGTGGAAGTTCAAGAAGAAACGTACGCCTCGGTTCGGGTCAGCCCGAAAAATCAAACTTTTTATTGTTAATTCAACATATCATACCATGTATATTTGGTTTCTACTAGAACATGTTTACATGTTTTAATGTTCAAAAAACACATTATTTTTCTCATCCTGTCTGTCTGAATATACCTATATTAGGCTCGTTGTGGTAGTCGATGTTACCGATGTTACACGGTGGTCGGGCACATACCAATTACATTCTGTACCCACCGCCCCCACAGTCATTCTGCTTTTTTTTTTTACAGAAATAAAACCCATTTAGTTCATTTTCGCGCATCAGTGGCATGTTATCAATTCATAGTCGGACGACGGATGCTACAAACTGACAGTGAATGCATCTGCTCCATACGGAGTCTCAGCTCAGAGCATCAGGAGTCATATTTTACACACGGGACGAGAGAGAGTTGACAGACAAGAGGATGGCGAAGAAGTTGGTGTCAAAGCGAAAAGCAAAAGCACCTATTTGGTAATATTTCAGATTTAAACCCAATGCTAAAAGGGAACCATAACGTTAATGAGGTAATCTCTGCGAGGAGGACAGAGCAGTGCGCGGTGCAGCTTGGGAAAATTTCCTCACTGTCACATCCCTAACCTGAATTCACCGTCTGTCTGAAACGCTCCGTTTTAGCGCCTGTCTCTTTAAAAAGCTCAGTCTGCTCTGATTGGCTTCTGTGGAAAAACATGGTGCACCTTTGCAAAGGTTGTTCTCAAGCTGTGGGCGATATATTCTAATGAGGCTGTGACATAGGAAGGGGAGCAAGATCTGAATGTCTTGTTGAATCACATGTTTTCTGATCTAGACAGCCCACAAAAAACTGACTGGGATGTTTTATTTCACAGTTTGTGGATTGGTAGGTTCTCCAGATACCCAGATGGATGTGAACAAGCACTGAAAAAGTGAGTTTTTCATGATATATCCCCTTTAACTACATATTATTTAAATAATAGACAACAACCTATAAATATCAATGCACTGGCAGCTCAAACGCAGCTGCAGAGACTCACTGTGTCATCACGCATCAAAATCTCTTTCATCAGCTCAGCCTGCCGTCATTCAAAAGTGAAATTAATGACTCAAGTTTCAGTCTAAGAAGACACTGCTGCCAGATGACTGGAGGTGTTGTCACTATCTATGACTGTCAAGACACATTTACATTATCTTTGTTTTAAATCCCTCGCTGCTCACACCTTGCACAGAAACATGTTCTCTGCTCGTGCAGCCCAAACAGCAGCTTCACAGTGTGCAGAAGCATGTGAGCTCTCAGAGTCAAAGTAGAGCACCACAGTGCTTCCTTTCATGTGCCGAGCTCCGGGATGGTATTTATATCTCTGCAGCTTGTCGGGTGACAGCAGGTTAGTGACGGGGAAAACTTTGAGCTGTTCGTGCAATCGAGCCATCAAAACGCCCTCCGACTGACTAATGAGGGCTCTGAACCTTTGGAGCCAAAAGGTGTTGCGTTTTCTGCCTTTAAACGCAACATCTGCAGCATGCGTGGGCCGAGGGGGGGGGTGGGGGGGGTGGGGGTGATGCAGGTATGTGTACGATGTATGTGTGTAGGCGGACAGAAAGAGAGGTGGCGAACTTTAATGGAAGCCTGATAAGTCAAGTGAAAAAAATTACACTGCATGAGAGAGAGATGTGTGTCTGATTCTCTCTCCAGGAATAGTGTGAGCACAGCCAGGAGCCGAGTAGTGTGTGTGTGTGTGTGTGAGTGAGTGTGTGTCTACAGATGCCAGATCAGAGGTGGAACACAGCTTAATTCCCCCAGCAGCAGCAGGCTGTGCTCGGCCGTACGTAACCTGTTGGTGGGGTTAGCTAGCATGGCGCCGTTTGGACATCCTGGAGGACGACCCTGCCTGAACCGCAGAGATTACACACACACACACACACACACACACACACAAAGCAGAGATGATGCACACAGAGATTGGTTCTACTGTATGGTCCAGGTCAACGGAAAAACAACAGGCGGTGAGGTGCACAAGAGCTAGAATCACTCATGTTGCTGCGCGCTTCACTCTCCGCTGAGCTATGTCTTGTAATTACTTTAGCGCGCTGAATACATCCCTTTGTCCCACTGACTTTCAATGGAATAAAGAGCATATTAATGCCAAAGACCGCCCCGGGCAGGAAGTAACGCTATAGCTGCTGGGACAAATACGGCCTCCCGCGTCATTCAGCTTCACTCAACCTTTGCTTTAACTTCTCCACTCGGCACTTTTCACTGTGGAGACGCAGCTGATCTAGAATTACAATAACTGTGAGCCATCCATCCTTTACATTTACTCTAAGATGGTTCTGCTGCTGCTGCTTGAGGCTCTCAACAACTCATCTACAACTTCAGGAGGTTCCAGGAAACGAGTTAGAAGCTAAATGTGCATCCTGAAAGTTTCAAAAGTTGAACTGCTGGACCAAGATGTTTCCTACTTCACTACAAAGTCCCGGTCTGTGCACTGGAGGTTTCCACTTCACACTTCTGCACATTGCATACTGTCAAAAAACCCTGCTCACACGTACACGTCACATATTAAACTGAGATTTAAGGTGAACACAGAGAAACGTCCTGCCTTCAGCAGGTGAATAAGAAAACAGCTTTCTAGTGTCAGACTCTGCACATACATCATTCTCAGTGAAGCTCAAACATCTAAGAGAAGTAAGAAGAGGCACTTTTTTGAGTGAAAGGGGGCTTTAAAATTCCTTGTCTTGTTTTCTTTATGATCTTCTACATGTAAAACAGAGTAAAATCACATCATTAACACTGCTGTGCTTTTTGCTTTGCTTTCACAAAGTCAGTGATCCACAGGTTTAATTTGGTAAAGAAATAAAGACATTTACTTTGGCTATGCAAAACTGTCTTTCACTGGTGTTCACATGCTGCAGGAGATCAGATGTCTGCATCCATCTGCTTACAACAACAAGCCTGGTTAGTGGTCATTTCCTGCAGACTTACATTCTCACCTCTTACAAAATGCAATATGTTTGACTTGGAAAAAGACAGAGGGCTCTGTTTGGATTTTAAACAGCACTTGTACCAAAGTAAGAGGAATAAACTCTCAGGTCTCTCAACATGGCGACAACTGAGCCGGCGGCTCGTAGCTACCGGTGCTAATAGCGCTAACAGTGAAAACAGCAGTAACAGTGCTGACAGAGCTAAAGGCCCTCTGACACACCACGCCGACGGTCGCTCGTTGGACAGTATGGAGAAGTCAGTCGGCGTCTGTCGGCCTACTGTCAGCTCTAGTCTGCCCGTGTGTGAGGCTTTTTGGCCGATTCAGCATGTTGAATCAGCAGCGGAGCTCGTCAGTGAGAGAAATCACTCTGATTGGCTGTTCAGCTTAAAACGAATCAGTGCACGAGAAGAGAAACGGAAGTGAGGAAAACAAGCCAACGAGTAAAGTCAAGAGGACACACACAGAGGACTCTTCTCATGTTTCGTCTTCGTCTCATCTGATCATTCCAACACACGGATATTTACACAGTGACATGAACATCTGGAATGAAGCTAAGTGGTGAGTGAGAGTGCTGTGAAAATGGTCGGTAAATGCCGCAAAACACCTGCTGGTGTGGAGAGTTATTTCCTCTCACACAGGCGCAGAACGTACGTGCTAACTGGCCGTCTGCTGAAGTCTTTGCGGTGTGTTCAAATGCAAGTTGTCGGACAAAACAAAGGTGTCGTGAGGCACAGAGAAGAGAAGCTCTGATTCCAACACAGACAGAGGGAGAGAGACTTCATTCTCTGCTCAGGTAGACATTACTCCTCTTGATGCTTAATGCTGTGGATATCGTATAGTGAACCTTTAACAGTTTCAAGCATCCTTGATCTGATTGCAGCCTTTACTGTAAGTGCACTATGATTACAGGAAGCCTGACTGTTGGGTCACAGTTATCATCTGATTTCCTAGAAGTAAACTAAGTCTTTTAGAGGGAAAACTTGCAAAAAACAGGATTCCGTAGAAGAGGACGGGGCTGTTGATCTCTGCGTACCCAGATCACCTCTGGCTGTGGATGTTAACCGACAACCTCTCCGCGTGCCAGCAAAGCCATTTGTTTCGGCCTTGCAACTTGAGTCGCAGGCGGTGAAAAGAGGGAGCAGCATAATGAAAGTGCTGTGTGAGAGGAAGCGAGGAGCAAAGAATGGAGGAGTTGTGATCAAACAGACAGGAAGGTAGTGCTGCTTATGACAGTTAGTTAATGAGATAAGAGGTACGACATTGTTTTCTTTTCCACATGACATCTTATTATCATTAGATGTGTCGACAATGATGCATAAGGTATCTGCTGACTCGCTGTGCTTGAAAAGAATATAATCACTGTGACTTAGACATCAAAATTTCCCCTGCACATGTCCAAAATACAGAGACCGATTTGAGATATATGATCAAAGTTTTGCAAAAAAGCTTCAGTGCTCCAGACTTGACCATGCAGGGCCATGAAGCTGCATTTGTTATGTGCTGTCACACGGCAGCTAACTGCCTTAAAGGAATAGTTCGACACTCTGGGAAGTGCAGTTGTTCGCTTTCTTGTCGAGAGCTATACGAGAGGATTGATTCCACTCTCATATCAGTACAGTTAACACAAAAACCGACAACTCACCGTTTCATGGGGGGTTACCGGGCTATTTCTTGGCCGAGACTCCAGGAAGTTACTGGTCCCGGCCAAGAAATAGTCATATAAGTCATATAGTAATAGTCATATAAGTCACATAACCCTCCGTTTGAGGAATATGCCGGTAGGTGTAGAATCAGTTACCTTTTTGCGAAGCTAACCAGCTTCATATTCTCTGTACAGACTTGCGTGTTTTCTTAAATGTCGAACTATTCCTTTAAATGTCATTGATTTTATTTCATGGTTCTTTCCTCATATAACTAGTTTGAACTCTGCATGTCTTGTTTTTGTCTCCTTTATGCACAATTTTTCTTCTCAATATGTTTTTGCAACACAGATGTATTTACATCATGAGAGAGAGAGAGAGAGAGAGAGAGAGAGAGAGAGAGAGAGAGAGAGAGAGAGAGAGAGAGAGAGAGAGAGAGAGAGAGAGAGAGAGAGAGAGAGAGAGAGAGAGAGAGAGAGAGAGAGAGAGAGAGAGAGAGAGAGAGAGAGAGAGAGAGAGAGAGAGAGAGAGAGAGAGAGAGAGAGAGAGAGAGAGAGAGAGAGAGAGAATCACAGGAGAGTGCTCTTAATCAAATCTGACAAAAGCAGTGAGCTTCAGCTGTGGGGCTCAGGTGGATCTCTGGAGTCCACACACTCTTTCAGACACATGACTGGATATTAACATCCCACCAGCCCACTCCTCTCTCTGTTCTCTCCGTTTCATTCTTCAGTCCTTCTACATCCATCCACCCATCCATCCATCCTCCGTCTTTACATTTCACTCCATTTATCTCCCCGTTCTGACCCGAGCGGCTACACCTCCACTCTGATGCACACACATACATATTCAGGTATGGCAACTGTGTTCAGACCCAAGCTGTGGCATCTAAAACCCCAACGATCCCTTGGAAACATTTTCTTTCTCTTCTCCTCGTCCTCCTCCTCTTTCTGCAACCCCAAACACATCAGCTCACTGCCCTGTCTCTCAGCATCAGCATCACTGGGAAGTGAAAAGGCCAGCATCCCCATGAGATGTGGTCTTTGTTGATGTTGTTGTTTTGAAACGTGGGGATCCGGGATGTTGGTTTGGGAATCGTCGACCATTTGAAGCCACAGTCAGTGAGATAACCACACAGAACCGGAGCAGTGAGTGGTGCAGTGGAGTATACACTTCCTGTTTCCCCCCAGCTCTAATTCTTTCCTTCTCTGCTCTCTTTCCTGCCTGGCAGCTACACATATAGGTCCAATTTTCTGTCCAAACAAGTGAAAACAAAATGCCATTTCATCAAAAAGAAAGCTGCTTCTGGGTTCAACTGGACCAAATCAAGAGTAGTGTGTCTTCTACGCAAACAGGCATGGACTGATCTCCCTCGGAGCAATTCTCAAATAATTACCTCTACCTGTGCATCTTTAAAGACCCGGATTCATCCACAGGGAACACACTGAGCACGCTCACCAGCGATGCCCTGTTTCACACACTCACAGCTGGGAGCTGCCAGGTACAGCTACAGTCTGCTAACTGTCTAATGAAGTTACTGCTCAAGGGCAACATTACCAAAGTACTCAAAGGGAGGAGAAAGAGCTTCATGTTTACACTCCACAGCCACAATCTCACCTGCTTCTCTATGACCTCCAGGCCTCCCCCCTCATTCATTAGTGCTAAATTTGCACTTAACTGCCTATCAGAGCTCAGCTTACTCAAGCCCTCATATACTCAAACCCACCTGGGACCTCGGATCAATACCTGACCCCTAAGCAGCGACCAGGGAGCCGGGCCCGCTCTCGTGGGAAATTAGAAATGGATTGAGCAGCAGGCGGTGGCGTTGGGTTTTGGTTTGACTAGATGGGAGATGAAGATGGTCTTTGTCAGCGAGGCTTGCATACAGAAGACAATCTCCCGGGGCGGGGCGATTCAGATGTGGTGGGGTGACATGTAGCGAGGCTTTGAGCGGGAAGATGTAGCAGCGACAAGGCTGATCGCCGCCATCAGTTCAGGTGTTTGGAGGGAGGGGGGGGGGGGATGTGTGTGGTGTGAAAATGAAAAATATGGCTGCATTAGTGGACACTGAAAGTAGCTTATAATACTATAGTCAACATGGGAACCAAACCCCCAATCCTGGACGGGTTTAGTGCAACATCAATCCACTCTCAATGACTCATTATGAGACAGCTATCTAAAAGACCCCCCAACATACATACGACAAAGACCCACACTGAAAGTTGTGTATTTATTTTGCATGTTTTTTGTAGTCGTTTTGTGTCCCTTTGTGGTAGTTTTGCATCTCATCGTAGTCATTTTGCATGTTTTTGTAGTTGTTTTGTAAGTCGTTTGTGGTGGTTATTGTGTCTCTTTGTAGTTGTTTTGCATCTTTTTGATCGTCTCGTATCAGTTTGCGTCTGGGGTACTTTCATGTCTGTCAGAATCCTTCTGCCGCCTGACCCCTTTGGGCCCCTGGGCCAGTGCCCAGTAGGCCCATCCAGTAATCCATTCGTGGTCCTGGTGTACTATTTCTGTTATTAGAACTAAATCACATATCCAGGAGCCCAATAACATCACAGAATGATGATAAAAACATAACCATGAGATGGCATAATCTACAGGATCTGTCTCAGTCCGTTTCCACCCATCTACTGGATAATTGCATGAGAAGCATCATCATCAACCTCACACACACACACGCACAAATACACTGCAGTCTTGAACTGTACGCGTAATGGCAGGGGTCTTCACGTCACGAGCCTTCCTGCTCCCCCCCACACCCCCCCCAACCAACCTCCATATCCCGGAATCAGAAAAGCCCACAGAGAGCGGAGCATCTCGTCTTACCCATCTGTGCCTGTGTCGGATGTCTTTCAGAGGTTCATGGTGGATGGGAGCCCTGCTGATCGGAGTCTAGTTTGCTGGATTTGCTGCAGATGCCGCTATGCCATCGCATTGGTGATGCTGGAGTCTCGGTGGTAACCGGGGGCCGGGGTCTCTCTCTCTCTCTCTCTCTCTCTCTCTCTGTGCCTCAGCCGGGTTACTCTACAGTCATCTCGCCGTGTTTACCCCCCCTTCTCCGGTGTTATCCACCGAATCGGTTGATCGTCCCAAGCGGGAGCTACAGTGGATCCTGTCGGTGTTAGTGATGGCACAGCCTCCTCTCTGGTCTCCGGTGTTTATTCTACGACAGACCGAGCAGAGGTTTGTCCAGATAGGATCAAAATAAAGAGAAAGCACGGCGCTGCTTTGGTGCGCAAAGGGATGATCCAAAGGACGCAGAAGAGGATGGAGATGGAGAGATGAGGAGGGACACGGGGTTGGCGGTGGGGGGGTTGATCGCCGCTTTCTGCCGTCCTATTCGCCGTTTTCTGTCGTGTTTACGAGCCGCTGTCGCCTCCTCCCTCCGTCTTCTCTATCTCTCTCTCTCTCTCTCTCTCTCTCTCTCTCACCGTGATGCGTCTCCCTCCCTCCCTCCCTCTCTCTCTTCCTCCGCGCTGCGCTCTGCACCCGCTGTGACGCCTTTTCCGCTCCGAAGAAAATAAGACCCCCCCTCTCCCCGCTCTCTTCTCCGTTACTTCTTCTTCATCATCTTCCCTCTCTCCCTTTCGATCAGACATGCAAGAGGAGGAGGAGGAGGAGACGAGTGTGTGCGCGGGGGGGGGCAAGTGAAAGAAAACGAAGGGGATGGAAGGAGGAGCCCCGCGAGGAGAGAGCTCCTCCCCGTTATGCTGCTTATCAGCGGAGGACGAGGGGGGGGGGGACCGGCATGTAGAGGAGATAGAGAGGAGGAAATATGGGAGGGTGGTAGTGAACTTGTGCCGAGGCTCCAGCAGAGAAGCTGCTGTTATTATTAATATTATTATTATTATCGGGCTCCTGCACCTCCTCTCCTGTGATGCCCACTACCCGAAATGTACCCAACCACATGCAAGTTCTGCAAAACTAAAAACAACATGACAAAGTATTTGACCACAGCAGAGCCCCCGTGAGGTTGTAATGCACATTACATACCATAAAAAAATGTTGCATGGTTAAAATATGAAGAAACATGTGCTGTTTGGAGACTAGCGGGTGTAAGAATGAGACCTGAAGCTGCCAGCAGAGGAGACATGTTGGGACTAAAGGAATCATTTTGGGAAATACGCATACTGTATTCGCTTCCTTATTAAGAGCTATATAAGATCAGTCTCTCATTTGTCTCTTCAATATGAAGCTGGTTAGCTTAATCAGCTCAGCTAATTAACATGTAATATCTGTTTGTTTAAAATAGGGCTGTCAATCGATTAAAATATTGAATCGTGATTAATCGCACATTTTTTATCTGTTCAAAATGTACCTTAAAGGGAGATTTGCAAAGTATGTAATACTCTTATCAACATGGGAGTGATCCGTTTCATTCTGACAAGTCAGCTTTTTCAAAACCAACATGGTTCAGTTCAAATTTTGTTTCAAAAATAAAACTACTTATCTCTAATATACTCCAATATTTAGTGTTGGAACTCAATTAACAACACAAAACAATGACAGGTATGGTCCAGAAACCCTCACAGGTACTGCATTTAGCATAACAAAAATGCTCAAATCAAAACATGGCAAACTGCAGCCCAACAGGCAACAACAGCTGTCAGTGTGTCAGTGTGCTGACTTTACTATGACTCGCCCCAAACTGCATGTGATTATCATAAAGTGGGCATGTCTGTAGAGGGGAGACTCGTGGGTACCCATAGAACCCATTTTCATTCACATATCTGGAGGTCAGAGGTCAAGGGACCCCTTTGAAAATGGCCATGACAGTTTTTCCTCGCCAAAATTCAGCGTGAGTTTGGAGCGTTATTTAACCTCCTTCGAGACAAACACTTTTAGCACATTTCATTCACTGATAACCGCAAGAAAGTGAATAAGCATCCCTCCCAAAACTTCACACTACTCCTTTAAATCAAAATGGTTTACTGCGTTCATATCACATGGGATGGATGGGAGAGGTTCCCACATTTACAACTTGCAATTCATGTTACAACTTGATGATTGTATGACTGCAGAGTCGGTCCTAAAATACTGTGCATTGTCGATAGAGAACTATTTCCTGGATAAGGCTTCATCACGATGTTAAGAAGCCTGAACATGCTACACGTCACTACAAAAACTGGGATACAAGCGTATCCAAACCAGCCTGTGCCGTGTGTGCAGGTCCTTCTGGTGAAGTCTGACAGTGGTCATGTGAGAAATACATTGTTTTCTTGCACTCATCTTGCATTACAGATGATTAAAGAGAGAAGCCAAAAACAGCCGAGCAGTAAATACAGAGTCCAGGCCGAAACCAAACCGGGTTTATCCTCAATTGTTGGGTCGATCCAGAAATGACAGACTCGCTGGATGTGGAGAGCCAAAGACAATGTCAGACTATGAAGGGATATGCATAACCAGTAATACTGAGGTGCTACATTAGCAATAATATTTATAGACTGGCTTAGTTCTGTTGAACAAGGAGCGGTTACCAGATAGCTCTACAATCAGGACCCAGGCAGAACCAACATTACTGAGTACACAACAAGCCCTGAGGGCAAACACAGAAAGCAAAACCACATCACCTGCATGTTCCCATCACACCATCGTCTTACTACCAGGATTCAACAAGACCGACCATGTTGAAATAATATTTGAAAGCAGACAGATGCTGGATGTGTGTTCATCATCAATGTCCAAATACCAAATTTCATGAAAATACGTCAATAATTAGAGGCATTTCAATCAAAACCAACAAAAATGTCAACCTCAAAAGACAGGCGGTCGTACCGACTCACTGCAACCCCTAGAGCTGTGTTAGCTAACCTTACTGGTTTAATCAGTTAACCAATATAACATTCAGTGAGAACATATTTTTGTAGGCAGAAACATTTTAATCTGACGTGACTGTTTCATCTCTACTGTTCTTTAAGTGGTGGAAGTACTCAAACACCTAAGTATGATTACTACAGTACAGTAAAAGTCCTGCATGAAGAAAAGCATCTGCAGAAGACATGTAAAGTAAACTCAAGAGACTGTTTCCTTTCAGTTTAGTCACTGATGCATTACTCTGAATTCACTCATTTATTGTTCGAGTCATTACACTGGCATGGCCCTCCGGGACATTACCAGACAGTTGTGACAATTACTACAGATCAAGCACAGATTAACACATTATGTGAGAATAAACTGCATTATTAACTGCATTTACTGTAAATGGATTTTTTTCCTTTTGAAGCCGAAATGTTCCCGTTTCTCCCGTTGGTTAGTTTAACCTCAAACTACCAACACACTCAGGTTTAGCCTCAGGTGACCTGAATGAAAGGTAACACATGTAATACATGTTTGGAATGAGGTGTGTGGGCAGACAAGCATGGTGACTACACCCTTAAATAATTGCTTGAGGACTTTATGTCTTGTTTTTTGTTTCCGCTCCATCAATCTCATTATTCGTTATGATACAGCTGGCAGTACCAGGGCAACAGATTTCCCCCACATCTGAATTCCTGTGGTACTTTAAGTATCAACTAGGGCGAGGTATCACACCATTAAGTACTGAAAGCTAGCTTTGACTGTCTTGTGAAATTCGTAATCTTAACACTGGCCCACACTAAAAGATGTTTCAAATCTTAACAGATGTAGATAATGTGAGAGAGCCCGCACATAACAACATGTTCTGTTAAATTTAACAGATTCATCCATGAACAACAAGAGTCCCAAAATACAAAAAAAAAACGGAAATCTTGCAGCATCTCTCGCAATCAAACGTGGCTTTAGTGTAAACAAACATGTCGGACGACGGGCAGGAAGAATTAGAGATGTTAGTTTTTACTTTGTACTGAAAATTCACGAAGGATGGATGGATGAAGTCATGGAGACACGTTAAATAAACACTTGTGTTGTTGCCACAAATTATTAAGTTGGTCCTCTATATCTGAGCTCCATCTTACTACTACTTTATGCTTCACGTTTTGCATTAGCTCATGAATTAGCCGCGGCTAATGTTTATGAACACATGGACTTTTCAAGCACCAAAAAATACGTCGACTCAGCCATGGCATGAATCTGTTCAGTTTTAGCTTCCAGCCTCGTCTGTGAGCTGGATCCTTTCAGGAGGCCTCGGGACGCAGATGCACGGGTCTGGGAAGACTTCCAGCTTATGACAGTTTGTAGAGACAAACTTGTGTTTGCTAATGTTTTTTTTCAGTGTAATGTTTGTTATAATTTGTGCAGCATCGACGGCGTAGCGGTAACAGCTACTGCTCATTTGTCTCACAGCGTGGCCCATGTGAGGCTCCGTTAACGCTGAACAAGCACTCTACAAATAAACTTGACCTTTTTCATGTTTAGTATGTATTCAGTAGAATAATAGGTGATGAATCATGAGGGGGTTGGTCTCTTAGCTTTTTGTGGGACACAATTCTGTCCAATTGTAAAATGCATGTCTGACTAAACTAATTATTATACGATTGTGATTTTACAGCAAATATTGCTTTAATCTCTCGTGACTGTTTCAGGCTTCGTATCAGGTTACAGTTACGTCACTTTTTCTCAGACTCAAAGCTGGTCACTCATGTGAACAAGAATTCAGGTGCTCATTATTTGGCAACAGTGATACAGTTGGCCGATGACCTACTTACTTTTTAACGAGTGTCGGCATTCATGCGTTAAGTTGGCAATGCCCCAGCTTGTTAGTTATACAGTAAATACAGCTGGATGTTAAAGCCTCATCTCTCACACGAGATCTTCAACCTCGCAGCCTCCGTTTGCTCTGAGCAGTCAGCAGCCGTCGGAGGGAGGGAGGGAGGGAGGGAGGGAGGGAGGGAGCCTTACAGACCCACATATCAGGCTGCCTTTTTATCAAATATTGATATCAGCCTGTCAGCACATCCGACGTGACAGATGTTTCCGTTCCTGACAACAGAGGGGGCTGTTTTATAAAGCAGGGTTATGAAGTCAGTGAGAGTAATACCTGGAGACTCATCACATCTGGAACAAAGCCTCTTCCAGGTCTTTATTTTTTTCTGGAAATTTGAGGGGTTTAAATTGTACAATTCAGCCGATTAGACTGTTGTCAGGCTATTAAATAGGCGTTATCACTCGCTATAAGCATTATAGATGTGGGTCAATTAGGGCCTACTTCAGCCACTAGTAGGTTTTATCATCTATTCACATGGTAGATCAACGAAAGAAGGAATAAAAGAACACATCAGCGACCTCTAGCGACCGTAGTAATTATGACAGGAGCAGAGGTGGAAGTCAGGCGCTGTAGTATAGACAGTGTGAAACTCCACAAGGGGTCATGGTGGTCGGGGACGATGGATGGGACACAAAACACAGGGTTTTTTAACCCAGGAGACTGGAGTTCACATCTTAACTTCAACTTAACTAGTGTTTTTTTTTTAAACTTTAATGCTATAAAAAAAGGTCAAATTTAAAACGATTATTGAAGACTGGCACAAAACAGCCAGCGTCTGTCTCGGCGTATGAAACCCTAACTACTCAAAACGTCCTAGTTCAGGAGACTCTGCCAAAACTCTGTACATCTTGGAAAACGAGATTCCTGTTGAAAACTGGCACACACATGCATAGACGTCCAAATTCAGAATGTAAAATATCCAGCTTCTCAGATGACACTGGAGATATGCGCGTTATGGGGGGACTTTGATGTGAGTGCAGAAAAACTGAAGCGGCTACAGATTTCACCTCACCGAGCTTCCCTCAGATAAAATTCCAGAGTGACAAGACAGAAATGTGGAGCTGGAGACAAACCATGTGACTGAACTCAAGGCAACGTTAGAGACACATGGAGGTGCGTGTCGTGAAAGGGCACAACATCTACTATATCTGTAGGATAAACACAACTATGTGGGCTGGAAAATAACTCATCCTAGGAATTAATAGGGATGCATCAACATTTTGAGAAATACGCTTATTTGCTTTCTTGCTGAGAGTTAGATCAGAAGATCAATATCATTCTCATGTCTTATAAGGCTAGCTTAGGTTAGCATTAAGACTGGAAACAGGGGAAACAGCCACTATAGCACCTCAAGACTCCAGAAAGTTCACACAAGTTCAAACCAGAGGGACAAATTATTCTGTTTTCTTTCCTGAGAATTAAAAGTAAAATTAAAAGCAGGTCTACTTAACATAAAAATGCTGTTGTACTTATTATTTTGCTATTTTCATTCTTTTTAAGTCACCAGAATGCAGGAAATAAAGTTTCTGAAACTCAAATTTTTCACCGGGCGGACCCCCAGACCCCCAGACCCCCCCGCTTTAGTTTAAAAATCCTCCAACTTTTTGCGGTCTCAAGGTTGGCGAGTATGTCTGCATGAATGCAGAAAAACAATCTGGTCATAGACGTCATCTCTCAATTCCAGTCTCAAGTTACTCATCGGACTGTAAACAACGCTTGGCACATGGAAGAGGAAGTCTTGGATATCCGCTGGCTACACCAGAACCCTCGAATTATGGGCTGTTGTTGTCCCCAGAGGCTAAATCGTCATCAGGCCGATAGCTGATGGGTTCCGAGACTGGACAGAGCCTGGCCGTTTCCAGTGTTGGTGCTAAGCTAAGCAAACTGCTAACCGACTCCAGCTTTATATCTAACAGACATATGGGAAGATAAATATACTCTTTGGTCCAACTCTCAGCAAGAAAGCTAAACATTTGTATTTCCCCAATATGTCAAACTGTTCCTTTAACAAAATGCCACAAAAGATTATGAAACATTTTGCACATGAACAGCAGACAGCTTTGTGGTATATTCAGATGGAGATTATTGCTGATATGCAAGTATAACTTCCTGTTTCTGTTTTTGCAAGATGTGAACTGTAGAATATCTACTTGTTGTGAGTGAACAAATGTCTGGACAGAAAGGAATCAAATAAACTTTTGGACATGTGTTTCTCTTCACCACTGCCTTTAAAAACAAGCCCAAACCTCATTACAGTTCCCAACACACAAGCTGCGTGTAAAAAAAGACACAAAGCGTCAGACTTCATTACACTCACAGCAAGAATTTACAGACACTTGATGGAATAAAGATCACAGGATTTCTCCTTCACTAGCAGAATAGTGGCAGACATGCTGTCACCCTCACCCACACACATTTTTCAGTTAGTGAGCATAGATGATATAGTATTTACCTCTCAAATGTCCTCTACTCATGTATTCCTCTGCAGTCCCACATGGAGCAATACAGCCCGAGTCAACAGTCCAGCTCAGGTAAGCCACACCCTGCTGCCAGGTGACAGTAATGAGATGTGCCATCAGAGGTGAGAAGAATCAGGTGAGTGTGGGCTGAACTCTCTCTCCCTGGTGACAAACACAGCAGATGTGGTGCCTCATTGGTTGTGAGTACACCCTAAACACACCCACATATATATGTATCTGCTGAGCCTGCAGAAACAGAATAATAAGAAATGCATTCAGTGTCTTGCACAACATTTATTGCGTGGCATCGTGTTGAACGAGCCAGCAGGCTTCAGGTTACAGTACGCTCGGTTAATCAACCACTTGGGTGCACTGCTGCCAAACGGAGACAGAACCTGAAGGCACACAGGTCGCTACTTGAAGAGAGACAGTTACAGATGTGGAAATCTGGCTCCACATTGCCATCTGATGGACTGACTGAAATAAACAGCAAGACAAGTTTGAGTGGCAGCAATCTTGGGCTCAATATGAAGGTTTCTTTGTCCGAGAGGAAGAAGAAGGAAAAAAAACAAAACACTTAATTTTACAGGTCCGCAAATTTCATGGTAATTAGGTAATAATTAGCAAGTAACCTATTTGAAATTTCTTTGGAATTACTGCCAAATTACCCCAATATTTACCTCAAAACCTATTTTATTATAAACATTATTTAATTTTTATATGCTAAAATAGCATATAATGGTTAAAATAGGACCCTTAGGCTTGAGAAGCGGCTGCTCTTCATCGGAGGTGGAAAACCAAAACTAATAGAAGACACTTCTGATCAGGCACAAATCTCACCATTGTGACTTATTGTCTACACAAATGTAACCTGGTAGCTAATGTAATGATTCAGGGATTTTTTTAAAAGAAATTCCAAAGAAGTTATTTGCTAATTATCATCTATTTATCAGCAGACATGGAAATAAAGCATATCAATTAACTTTGTGTTCTTCTCCTGGAAATGTATTAAATACATTACCAGCTATTGGGAAATAGCAGAATATAATTATTAAAGTGGCGGTAGGCAGTATATTTTTGGCATCATTGGGCAAAAATTCCATAATAACCTTTCAGCATATTGTAATTCAAGCTCCGGTCATGTAACCAGAACTTGGCGTTCCTTCACCAGATTCCACAATGGCTGCCGCCTCACAAATTCTCTCATTTTATAAATGTATTTATAAAGCACATTTAAAAACAACAAAAGTTGACCAAAGTGCTGTACAATTTTAAAACCAACAGGACATTAAAATGATAAAAGTGTTAAGACCAATTGGAAAGGATTAAGAAAGGCAACTCTCACGCCGAGCCAAAAGCCAAGGAATAAAAGTGCGTTTTGAGGTTTGATTTAAAAACAGGCAGTTTGGGGGACAGCCCAACATGTGGAGGCAGAGCCTTTAACTTTGACCTCGGGACAGTCAGAAGCAACTGGTCAGTGGATCTGAGCGTCCTTGATAAAAGATGTGGTTTTAAAAGGTCCGAGAGATAAGTTGGAGCTTGCCAATTTAACGATTTATATGTTAATAATAAAATCTTAAAATCAATCCTAAAGGGAGCCAGTGAAGAGAAGCCAGAATCAGGGAGATGTGCCCACGTTTACAGTTAAAAGACGAGCTGCCGCGTTCTGAACAAGCTGCAAGCGAGACAAAGAGGCTCGGCTAACACTGACGTAAAGTGCATTACAATAATCAAGACGTGTGGTGATAAAAGCATGCATGACCTTTTCAAAATCATTAAAAGATAAAAAGGACCTGGATAAATATGATGATTTTATAAAATATGATGCATTGATACAGAGTAAACTAACTCAACAGTAGATAAATTACTTAAAAGTATCTTTAACCAGTTACAACATACAATACATGCATAGTAATACATTAATAATCCCATAATGCTGCATAATGGGGATTTTTACTTTTATATCTTAAAGTACCTGCTAATACTTCTGTATATCTACTTAAGTAAAATGAGTATGTTTACCTCGAGGCTACTTTTACTTACAGTAATAAGACATCTGAATCCTTCTCCGTCCTGTGACTCTGACAAGCCACAACATGTTTGACTAAACTCTCTTACAGGAGCAGGAACAGGAAGAACGACTTGTTTTTTGATCATCAGAACTTGATAACGGTGTGAGCTGATAATGTCACCACAGAATGTAAAAACATGCCGTTTGCATATCTTGCTTCTTTCTTTTATTCATGTCTTTTAACACAGTATTGAACAGGCGGTGTCCCAAACTGACACTTTCTTCACTACTCAGATTGACCTTTTGATTTTCTTCTTGTTTTTTTTTTTTTACTATTATTACACTATTGCACAAACAAGTTCATCAAGCTCCAAAATGAACACTGATTGTTATACTGTGCTATATCACCCAGTCAAATGTACACTGTTCATTTGGCGAATAAAGCGATTGATTCTGTGAAATAATACTGTATCCATACCACTTTTTTTTGTGTCACTTTGCATGATGTTTGAGGTTTTGTTATGCAAAAAAAATAAATAGTAAAAGTGTTGAATGTTTCAGTCCTGGAACAAAGCCTGGGATCGTCAACATCCGAGGCCACGCACTTCCACGAAGCTCCCTCGGAGACCGTCCATCACAACAACACATGAGCAAACACAGTCTGTTTCCAGAAGACTTCAGCAAGGCACTACTGTATCTCTCCCACGCAGCACATTAATATCATGATAATCTAACATAACATACACAAAGAATACAGAACAAATTCATCATCCCCATCCATCAGTGGGCTTACATTTTATGTGCACAGACTAGTAAGGAGAGGGACGGACAGAGCTCGGTTCAACCTCTCATCATTCACCTGAGACTTTTTCATTTCCCTTCATTTCACAAGGAGCAATAAAGTTAATTGAACCCACTTTTCCAGAATAAGGCCACAGCCTACGCAGGAGGAAAACACCAATTACCTCCAAAATGAGCAATTAGTAGCACGCCCTGTGTCTGCTTTGATACTAAACAACTGTGTGTTACACTAAAGCTCCAACTGCTGATTTGAGAGGTTTAATGTGAAATAATTATTCTCCCGTTTATTACTTTTTGTGTGCGTTTCTAATCAGCTCCCTGATTAAGCCAATTAGAGTTTCATAACAGTGTGAAGTTCATTTAGGGAATGAGAATAACTCCTGGCTCCCAACAGGAAATAACGCTGGATGGTGACTATAGTACAGAATAGTAAAACAAAAACATATAAATTCATAGAGAACCACTAAACTAGCTGAAAGCACTCAACGCAATTTCCAAGTCTAACAGCTGAAAATGGATTTTCAAAGGAGAGACATCTCTGGTATGTCAGCCTGCCTTTCATGGTGGAGGAGATAGAGATATGAGGGGTGGAGGTGATGAAGCTGCATGTGAATTGAAAAATGGAGTGATAAATTATCAAGTGCTTTGATTAATTTAAAGCTGATTTGACTAAAATCAGTTGTGATATGATGAAAACAGAGCCACGTTGCATCATTTTCACTATCTTACCTTCATCATTCACAACACAAAGCTGACATTTATCATTTCAGGAAATCAGCCTCGAGGGAGGAAGTGACAAAAAGTAACTGAAGAAAAAGGAAGTGGTGAAAATGCTTACGAACTGATAATGGAAGTGATGAAAATAAAATGTATTTGAACTGAAAAATGTTGAAAGATAAATTGTCAATTGATTTGATGAACTTGATTGTCATTTTATTTGAAACAGTGTTGCTCTGATATTCAACAGTCGATCATTCATCATTCACAACACCCAACTGACATTTTTATTGTTTACAGCACGCAATTTGTGTTACTTCCACCCTATGAATTGACATTTTTGGCGGAAGTAACACAAAGTGTGTGCTGTAAATAATAACAATCAGTCAAGTTTATCAAATCAACTGAGAATTTATCATTCAACATTTTTCAGTTCAAATACATTTTCATCTCTTCCCTTTTCATCATTAATTGTGACTTCCACCTTTGAGGCCACTTTCCTTAAAGCTGAAGTAGGTGAGATTGGAGCAAATATGATTAAAAAAAGGTATTTTTATAAAATACCAGTCACTATATTGTGACAGTAGTACATGAGACAGGTAATCTGAAAAAAAATCATGTTCCTCTGTGTCCTCTGGTGCTCCTAACGGCATCTACAAGATTTAACAGACCGGAGGAAAACAACCAATCAGAGCTGATCTGGAGTCTGCCGTCTCTGAGCAGCTGTCAATCACTCGCGAACTCCGACCAAACGGTCAAACTAGGCACCGCTGATCAAATATGAATCAATATTCTGTTACTGTAATGCCTATTTCTCTCCTCAGATTTTCTCAGAAACATCTTGTAGTGTACTGTTTAGCTGTAAAATGAGAAAGTTTGTGACCTGGCAGCCATGTTGAGATCAGTTGAGGAAATACCAAGCACCACCCACCAGCCGGAGCACAGCCAATAGGAACGCTCTCTCTCTCTGAAATGACCTGTGATTGGTCAAAGTCTCCCGTCATGGGCTAGATTTTTTTGAAGTCTAAAAACAGAGCCATGAGAAGGTGCAGAAGTCTAGTTTTCTCTCAGAACACTTGAATTACAATATGCTGAAATGTTATTATGGAATTTTTGCCCAATGATGCCAAAACTATACTGCCTACTGCAGGTTTAAATGATGGCAATTTTGAGCTTTGAATGATGAATGTAAGATGGTGAAAATGATGAAACATGGCTCTGTTTTCTTCAAATCACGACTGTTTTAGTTAAATCAGCTTTAAATTAATCAAATCATTTCATATCCACCATTCACACCATTTCAAATGCATTTTCATCACCTCCATTTTCAATTAATCTTTGTTACTTCCATCCCTCATACAGAGATACAGATTTCTTTACCAACCTTAATACACCAGAGGATGTGAGGAGGGTTATCCTCAACAGGAAAACACCCTTCTTTCCTTCCTAGAAATAATTCTGGTGAAGAGAAAATTAGTTTACAGTGAAGTGCAAAGAATCAAAAACTGGTATGCAATAGTGGAATCATTTTGGGTTTGAACATTTAAAGATTATTTCAAAGCGCCACATGGGACAGAATGGCGGATGACGGATGGCTCCATTTGCTGCAACAATCACTCAGCTCCTCCCGTAGACCTTTCCCACTCCTGCCCATCACATGACGGTCGATTATATTTTTACTTCACTGCGTTATGAACACAGTCTGCCGGCGCTCAAGTCTCCACACTCCCCATCCATCAACCTCGCGCTGCTGAGGTGTCAGAGAGGTCCTCTTCCATTCTTCTCCGTTGACATGTTGAAAAGAGCAGATCACGCTTCAAGGACTCAAACACAGCAGCTACGGTAGACTCAGCACATCCCACATCTCATACTCTCCTCAAACTGTAGCTTGTCTTGCTAAAGCAGCCACTAAATCTCTTCATTATTGATCCCTGAAAACTTCCAGGTTCAGCTTTTTGGTTTCGGAGTGGTCAGATTTATGTTTGTCTTATATAACTGGATTTCTTGCCATCAAAATATTAAACCAAGGCCTTGAAATTGTATAATTTCAAAAATATATGTACAGCATGATCATCCTTGCCTTCATACTTGGAAGAAAAAGTTTTTACACCAGGCCCCCATACTCACTTTGACATCATTTGTTTTAAAGCAACATTAGGGAACTATTTTACCTTAAAATATCAGCTTCAAAGTCATTTTGATGTTACCCTGACTTGTAATAGGGAGAATGATGCTTCTGTCATTCCCAGTCCTCGCAGCACGGCTAACCACGTTTGTGGTGTCCACGTGTTGGATTTATTACTTTTATGAAGTCTCTGAAAAAACACTGTTGTTCCAAGATTGATTACAAACCGTTTGAACACGATCGCACCCGACACCTCGTTAGAAAGCCACGGTGGTGACGAAGCAGCTGCAAATTAAAGTAAGTCTCTACACTACAGTGTTCCTGTCGCATATGACAGCGTCGACCCCGGGGGGGTTAAAACACACCTTATGTGACCACATGTCGCCACAGGTGACGTCACACCCGCTGAATGAGACCCTCCTGGTGTTGTTTGGTGAAACTCAAGACATCAAACTGAAATGTTTCAGGCAAGAGGTGGTCAAATGTTAATATGAAGAGAAGCCCAGAGAGCCCATTGAGTCATTTAGATACTTTCATTACAAATTAAAAAGTTCTTTCAAAACACATCCATTCAATCCATTTAAGGCCTTAACAGTATGTAATCATTCTCAACTCTCAAGTCTATGAGATTCCTGTTTTTTTTTTACATCTGACAATAATGGCTACAATCTGGATTACATATATTCACAATCATTCATGACCAGCATCTAAAACTGAAGCGCACACATCATTTTGTGGTGTCGTGACACCAGTTTCTCACAGTCTCAGGGTTATTCTTTGCCCCCACTGGCTTCATTGATAACCCCAGTCCTTCCTCCATGCGTCCCCATGCTCCTTTAGGTCACTTATTTTTTAGTTGTGATACATTAAAAGCATTTCATCGGCCATCCCAACCACCTCTTAAAATCTTTGTCCCTTCACAATCCAGCTGGCACCCAGCACCCTCCTCACTGGGGTCCCAGTCCTCCCTGGGTGCTCTGCCCGTCGCTGTGGTCACTTCCCCACAGGCGGTAAAACTGACTGAAGTCCACGTAAGGCGGGACCCTACCCGTCTCGTCAGGCTGAGCTGCCTGGCTGCCTCTCTGGCGGAACAGGCTGCCATCTCCCGAGCTGGAGCTGGAGCTCTGCGTCTGGGTGTTGGTGGATTGGAGGGTGGCTGTTGGGCTCTGACTGCTGGGGAGAGTGGAGGAGTAGAAGGGCGGTCGGTTGGGGAGGGTGGAGGAAGGTATGAGGGGGGGAATAGAGGAGGAAGAAGTGAGGAAGGGGTCGTGGGTGGAGAGACAGAGGAGAGAGGTGGAGAGAGGGAGAGGGAGGGGAGGAGGAGGAGTGGTGGAAAGAGAGAAGAGGGAGGTGGAGAGGGGGAGAGGAGAGAAGGGGAAAAGAGGGGAAAAAGGGAGTTCAATTATGGGCTGCAGGATGTCGACGGATGTCTGGCAGGTAGCGGGGTGAAACGTGCTACGGGAGCGGAAAAAAGGAGAGGCAAGGACAGAGTGTAGGACACAGGATGGATGTTGGCAAGTCGGGGCCCATGAGGAAGAGAAATACAGATGTGAGTCAGACAGTGAGTGACAGACAGGACAGAGTGAAAGTCATAAAGGAAGAGGAGATAGAGAAGCAAAGGGCTAAAGAGGACACAGAAAGCACGTACATGCATATACACACTGCAGGCAGGTAACCTCTCTGACTCCAGGCACATTCCCAGCATGTCAATGAATCATGCTTGATATAAATTAAACAAGTATTAACTTGGCAGACGAACATCACATATGACATAAAGCTCCAGTAGGCAGAAAGTTTTTGGCATCAAAAATTCCATAATAACCTTTCAGCATATTGTAATTCAAGTGTTCTGAGAGATAACTAGACTTCTGCTCCTCCTCATGGTTCTGTTTTCAGGCTTTAGAAAATCTAGTCTGTGATGGGAGACTCTGACCAATCACAGGTCATTTCAGAGAGAGAGCGTTCCTATTGGCTGTGCTCCGGCTGGTAGGCGGTGCTTGGTATTTCCTCAGCTGTTCTCAACATGGCTGCCGGGGTCACAAACTTTCTCATTTTAGAGCTAAACAGTAACTACAAGATGTTTCTGAACACATATGAGGAGAGAAATAGGCATTACAGTAACAGAATATTGATTCATATTTGATCAGCGCTGCCTAGTTTGACCGTTTGGTCGGAGTTTCTCTCATAGACGGCAGCTGGACGGCAGACTCCAGATCAGCTCAGACTGGTTGTTTTCCTCCGGTCTGTGAAATCTTGCAGATGAGGAGACTCATCTCATGGACGTCGAAGTCACATGCTTCATGTACGTCATCATTTATTTGCCAAATCTGTTTCCATTTTGCTTTTATCGATACACAAATTTTTCCACCTCAGCCAAGCGTAAAAACTTTTTTGCGATATTTTATGATTTTTTAAAAAAAATTGGGGGATTTGCACTCAGTTTTTTTTTATGCACAAATTGAAAATGTGCATAAAAACAGGTGGATGGAAACACACCTAATGTCTAAAATCACTAAAAATGACCCCCAAGAGCAAAACTGATTTAATTATATTCATATATGGTGTGCATGTTATGCTTCTGTGAAAGTTCCATATTAAAATAGTTTTCCAGCTGTACTTGATCAGTCCTCCCTCTCTAGTCTGTGAAAGGGACCCGGGCAAGATACTCAGCGGAACAATGGGGAAGTGAAAACCAGGCTCACACATAAATAAGCATAGCAGTGGAGGGACACAGGGGAGTGAAAATCAAGCTTACCTAAAATAAATATAGCGAGGGAGGGACGAGGGAGTTATCTAAAATACAGCCAAAATAAATGTAACAGTCGGGAGGGAAGAATGGAGTCAAAATAAAGCTCAAAGTCAAAACACCAGTGAAAATCAAGTTTACGAGGCAGAAACACAACGGCGGTGCGACAAAAAGCAAAAATCAAGCCCATTCAGAGGATGCACAGCAGGGACAAAATATGCAAAGGAGTAAAAATCAAGCTTACCCGGAGCGAACATACGAGTAGGAGGGGGAACCAGGAGTGAAAAACAAGCGTACCCAGAGCAAGCAGGGACAATACATAAACCTTACCCTGGTGTGGGGGTGCCTTCCTCCAGGGTGGAGGCGGTGTTGGTTCCATTGGTGAGAGTATTTTGGGAGGGCATGACCAGTGAGAGGGTAACACTGGTTTTACTGGTGCTCTGGCTGTTGGAGTAGGGCACCGACACGGGGTAGATACGTCCACCTGAGAGAAGACCAAACAAGAAGTTAAAGGCTGCTCCCTACTTTTCACAAGTACTATTATCAAGAAAAACACAGTAAAACTAGCGTGCAGCTTCAGCATATTATGAGCATCTTGGAAACCCGGAACTTCTTTCAACTTATTTTTTTCTCCTCTCCTCCTTTGTTATTTTGGCTCTGTGTGGTATTCTTGGCTGCACCTCTTGAAATCTTTGATTTCTCTTTCTCAAGGTTGGTTGAGCCCAGAAGAGGATAAACATAGTACTATTTTAAGATGTATTTTGACGTGTAGCTTCCCACTGGTTCAGGACTAGACTTATCTTATTTTATATTTGAGCAACCAACCCTAAAAGTTCAATATAATCCAAATCCAGCATACTTTCGGTATGGTTCTAAATTTCAACAACCCTAAAATGTTGATTCTTATATCCTAACATCTAATCCTATACTGTAAAGGTTTATAAAAGTTTATATAATTTTAAAATCTATAAAGCAGTGGTTACCACCTGGGAGTTGGGACTGTCTAAGAGTGTCACAAGATGATCAACAAGTTAGGAAAGAACAGCAAAAAATAGAAACCTACTCAATAAAATTATGTATATTTTTTAAGGACATTTATACGACGGCGTGTTAGGGCCATTGTACGTAGAAAAAAATAAATCACGGAGCCGGGGGAGAGGGGGCCATGTCCAAGATTAAAGTTGTAAATTTGTGAGAAAAAAAAAAGTGTTCTTATCGTCAAGGAACAACATGGCCTCACTTTGCAAGGTTGCATCAACCTCATCACACCACAGATGCCGCCGGTAAACAGGGAACGCCACGCGCACACGTTAGTGAGGAGGCACAACAGTATGGAACATGGCGATATCCTTCATCTGTCCATTGTAGTTCCTGATGCACTAAAGCTGTCACCTCATCCAAATCAGCCTGCCGTTTCCTTCTGAATCGGCCCCAAGTCACGGCTTAAATGTCTCTTCTAAGTCCAGATGTTGATGATAATCTGGTGATTCGGGGTTAAAATCGCAATATTTCCTTATCATTCTATCCGATCGCAAAGTAGGATTTGAGTAGATCATCCACTGCATGCATAATACAGAGCAGGCGGAGGCAGCAATGGTGTGATGAGCTTGATCCAACTTTGCAAAGTGAAGCGATGTGGTTCCTTGCAAAAAAAAGATTAATTTCTTGTAAATTTGTGACTTTAATGTCAGAGAATATCTGAGTTTTTTCACATAAATTTTATATATTCTATATATTCTATATATATATTTTATTTTACCCACCTCCATATCTTTTTTTGTTGTTTTTACCTACAATGGACCTAATACGCCTTTGTACATTTATCTCTGCTATTTCTTTGTGAAATACTGAATAGTTTTACTTCTTCAGGCCTTACTTGAATTAAAAAAAATCGGAGGAGTTAAAAAATATTTTTAGCTTGAAGTGCTAACAGCTCATACAGAAAAAAAAGTGAGTTCACTTTGTTTTAAAGAGTTAAGGAAAAAGTCGGTAACCACTGACATGAAGTGTTACTAGTTTTCAATGTTCTGTGTGAATCTGAAAAAAAAAATGTCCCACATGCTTCTAAACTTTGAAAGTTTTAAATGAGGAACACTGGCGTTGGTGTAGCCAGTATGGAGGTCTGTTCCCTGGGCAGGTTTTCTTTCCTTTCCTACCCTGCGTGGGCGTGAGCACTCCGTCAGCCAGCGGGTAGTTGAGCGTGCGAATGAGCAGGGTCATGTCCTCGTGCCGAGAACAGTAGGTTGCCCTCTGACGGCCGGACACGTAGACGTCGTGGTGCAGCCGCTTGACGCGCTCCACCACCGACTGAGCCACCGCCTCCAGACTGGTCTGCTGGGCCATCTCTGCTGCTACTATGGCAACGATTTCCTTCGGTGGACGGCAGAGGAGACAGGGAGCCAGAGAAAGAAAGACTGATGTTAGAGTTAAAGAACTAAAGAAGATGATGAGGACGGAAAGAAAGAAAATACTATAAGTGATGGAAAGGAAACAGCAATGGACACTAAAACCAAAAGTGGTGAAGAAAACAAGACTTGGGATACAAGAAGGGTCAAGGAATAGTAACCAATCAGGGCTCTCAACTAACTTTTTTCACCCGAAACCGTCCCAAAATACAACCTTAGCTGTCCCAAATTTAAAATCTTTGTTTTATTTATTTATTTATTTTTTATAATTTGCATGTTTCTTTTGATTTTGATGTTAACAATACAGCTAAATTAAATTAAAATATGTTTTATGTGTAAAAAGTATATGGGTAAAAAGCTAGAACCGGCCCTACTAGCTGCGCATCTTAAAGATGGAGGAGCTGCTGGACAAGATGCTCCTGTCATGGGGAGAGGAGCAGCATGTTGCCACGGACAACATGTGATGGAGAGATCTCATTGCAGCCTTATAACCTTATTACCTGACAAATAACAAAATAGTAACAGAAAAATGACGTCAATGAAAAGGAGGAAAGAGGAGATTTGGGTGGGAGGAGATGACAGGAGGAACAGGAAGGAAGGGTAAAGATGAAAGAAAGAAAGATATGAAATGCAGAGTAGGTGGTGGAGAGACATGAATTCAGAGATTAAGTGAAAGAAACCAGGAAAACAAGTGGAGGGAAAGTGTGGTTGAGGTGGGAAGAAATTATCAGGATGAATCTGCTAACCTGATTGGCTTGTTCGGGGCCGTGGGCGGACTCGAGGGCATTGATGAGACCTTCTGACATCAGCAACAAGAAGCCCGTCACGCTGTCCAAAGACTGGCTGCCATGGATCTCTGGCTCTGCGATGATTGGCCTCGTCTTGGCCGCACTGATGGTGTAGGAGGACAGGAGATAGATAGAAAAATTTATATCAAAGAGAGAGAAAGAGGAGAACAAGCAGGGGGACAGGGACTGGGAGGGAGAGAAAAAGAGGAAAGAACTGAGACGAGAAGAGAGACATAAGTGCACCTGACCTAAATACAATAAACCTGGCTAATCTCACAGATCTGAAGAATCGCTTATACTATGTCCAAAACAAATTTCCTGCTCTCCCCTTGATGGCACTAAGGAGGGAATTCTATAAAGATTCTATTGTGTGTTTTTATTGAGGATCGTAATTGGAATGACTCGTAGTTATCTGAGCCTGATTTGCTTGGCCTGGACAGCAGAGAGGAACAGGAAATGAGAAGTGTGAGAGAGGGGGGCCCCGGATCATGGAATTCCAGGAGGCTCCGCTAAGGAAAAAGAGAGGCTGGAACCGAGTCAGATCTGATAACAGACACCATAACATGGAGACAGAGCCTCTACTGTCCAGGTGATGCTGAGTACACACACACTGCTACACTGATTCTACTTTAAAGGGATAGTTTGGATTTTTTGAAGTGAGGTACTTATCCATAGTCAGTGTATTACCTACAGTAGATGGAGTTTGGAGACACAGACAAGAGTACCAACACAGAAGCAAAGTGATGTACTGCTGTGGACGGGGCAGCAGCTTTTTTTAGACATGATGCCACCATGTTATTTGTGTGACTTTGGTGAATCTGAACTAACCCTTTAAAACGCCAAAGTCAAACAATAACACAAAAAAACTAACCGATAAAGACAGCAGTAGATCAGCAACTCCAGTGTTCTGCGAGGTTAAAATGACTGTTTTTGTTAATGGAGTCTGGTGGCTTTGAAGAGAGCATAGATAACGGCTTCAGTTCCCCGTCTGACGGCGAGGTAAAGCAGTGACAATATACACCATAAAGACAGAGCCTCCACTGTCCAGGTGATGCCGAGTATACACACACTGCTACACTTCAAAGTGATAGTTCCTATTTTTTGAAGTGAGGTACTTTCCATAGTCAGTGTATTATATATTCTAAATATAGCGTACACTTGTCTAAAACACGTTTTGGTCCTGCCCCCGTCCACAGCACTAAACTGCTTTGCTCCCATGCTGGTATTCCTATCTATTTCTACAAACTGGCGCCACGCTGACCGCCATCTACTGTAGGTAATACACCGCTATCTGTGCTCTCTTCGAAGCCACCAGACTCCATTGAAAAAAACAGCAATTTTACCTCTCAGAACACGGGAGTTGCTGGTCTACCGCTGCCTCGATCGGTTAGTTTGTTTGTGTTATTGTGTGACTTTTGGATCCGAACTAACCTTTTAAAACAGCAAAGTCACACAATAAGGGCCTTTACACAGCGGGGGCGTGACAAGTATGTCTTGGGCAAAAACTATATACAAAAACAGTGCCTTCCTACTGTGCTGGGCCAAGAAATAGTTCCAGCACACAAGTCCCCGTGAAACCACAGCTTGTTTTTAGACTCGGCAGCCCACCTTGTCTGAATGAAAATAACTTATTGCAAAGAGCTAGATCGGTGCATCCCTAATAATAATAATAACTAAATATTAAGAATACAACATAAAACAAGACAGAACAAGCAAAACAGGACAAGAGTGTATGTACAGCAAGTGTTTATGGTGTAGTTTGGGTATTCTGACTTCACCTGAGCAGGTCGATTTCATTGTAGTTGAACTTAACGCGGTAGTCTCCGAGCCTCCTGGTGCTGCTCTGACCAGCAATCTGCCCCGCTTGCCTCACACGGGCTGAATCCACACCTGTGAGAGTGAGAGGAGACACGTTGAAGACAGGGAGACGTGGGAAGTGAGGACAGAGAGGAGATGAGTTAGAGGATATGATGATAGGCAGAAGGTATGGGGGAGAGGAGCAAGATATTTAGTATGGGGAAGGAGAGGATAAAGCAATAAGTAGAAGGAGATGGGAGGTGGGAGGAGGAGGGGGTGTGTGTTTGAGGGTGGATGAAATTATGAGGGGAGAGGTCACCTTCAGCTGGGCTAATGGAATGACTTCCATTTCATTGAAACCATTCAGAAAAGGGCCTGAACAACAGAGTAAACTGGAGACAGAGAGAACAAAGGGAGACAGGGAGCTCTGTGCTGTGAAATGCTGAGGAAACAATGCAGCTAATCCTCCATTATATTCATTACAGGTGCCAAGATGCACCTAATGCTTCCTCTGCAAAGCTAATCATAATGTATGTATTTCCTGTTACATACAAGACCCTCATTACTGGACCATTAGCGTGGCTGTCCACCATGGATAGATGGCTCACTGTATGTCTCTATGGCAGCTAGTCGGCCTGTATATCCTGCAAGGAATTTAATGGATTTCTGTGGCGACATTCCCGGGATCCAAAAAACCAGGGTCTGAAATTCACTTTTTTCACTGCCTCCCCCTGTGGCACGCAAGTATGTTTTTCTGTCTGCTACTTTTGAAATCTATGCACAAAAGAGAGAGTTTAAATTACACCGTACCTTCCGGGGGAGCCCTGTTTTTCAGGGATGGGAGGGTATCAATGGAACCTCCGTTAACGTTAGTAGCTCTGTTATTTATCCATGCAGACTTCTAACACGTAACGTTAACTAACTCTCCTCCTGTTGATTTCAGTGTAGTATTATCAGGAAAAAAATAGGGTGTGTGTTTCAGATCCTGCCAAAAACACACCTGCAATTACTGCTTATCGCCACTGAAGAGAACGAAACAGACATCTTCGAGATTGTAACTTTAAACGTCTTATGATAATACTTTTATGTAGACGAATATTTTTTTATAAAATAATTCATCCACAGAAAGTTCCCGAATATAAGTATGGCTTTTGAATTAATAATTTAAAAAATGTTGGCTGGTCCAAAATGAACGTTTTTGTTTATCTCTGTGGAAGGTATCTGACGTTTGGTTAGTAGTAGTAATAGTAGTAATAGTAAAACAATAGTAAAACAGTAAAACAACGTTGGTATCAGGTGGTATCTCTGGGTCGTCAGTTAGTGTGGAAAAAACGGATTAATGTCTGAGATTGACGGTAAGTGCCTGGCAACGACTTGTTGTGAAGTAAATGCAATGGAACGGGGGAGGGATAATGCAACATATTGTGGCTGAACGTTATCAATAGCACCTTTAAGTAAAAACTGAAATAAAAAGGTAAAACAAATTACTGGAAATTAAGGAATTCAAAACTATCTGACAGAATATTCAAATCAACAAACAAAATTCATTTTGACCAGTTTCTTTGTTTTTGTTAGGGATTAATTCCAGTCTTGTAAATAGCCAGAGAAAACAACAGTGAAGTCAGCAGAGTACGAGAGGAAGAAAGCAGCACTGCTAATCATGTTGGTGAAGTGGGATGTCACTGACCAGATTATGTGAAATATCTGTCTCAGCGGGTACTAGGGCATGGTTGGCTCAAATATCTAAATGCCTAGTATGGTTTAGTATTATACTTTTCCCCAAACTGAGTGATCTAAAATAAAATAAGCTGTGATAAGTAAGGAAAAAGTAAACTAAATAAATGGTTAATAGTGTAGAAAAATAATCTGAAACTGAACTAAAATAGTGTGGTTAAAAAAAAAATCTATCCGTCTGTGCGTCTCACCCAGCGCAACCAGCCTCTGCAGCTCGTCTTCATTGTCGGTGCTGTGAGGTCGGCCGATCTGGAGAACCTGGTTCTGCCCATCGCTGCTGGACTTGCACAGCAGTGCCCGGTTGGTACCTGGAATCACACACAAACATATTTGAGGTGAGTCAACATTTACACAAGACTGGATAAAAAGAATCAAATTCCTTTAGTATAACCTAATGGGTAGGATCGCAGCCAGGAAGACAAAATATGAAATAAGTTATAATATTTTTACATTTCATGTTCAAAAGTTTAATTGAGTTTCAAGTTTTTGTTGACACTATGTGCTCTTCACATTTCTCTATTTTGTGCCTAAATATTTTGTGATATTGTGATACACAGGTGAATCGCTGTTTTTCCCCGCCCCTACTGTTCATATGTGCAATGTGTGAAAAGGAGAGCCGGTCGTGCCTGTTATGTCCATGTACCCTTGGCTGAACCCCCACACACTCCCACTCCCAGCATATCAAATTATGGCTCATACGACCTTAACTGTCAAATATATTTCACATCAGCACACAGCTGGTAGAGCTTTTTAGAGAACACTTACTCTTATGTGTAACCCTCTCTGGGATTCATGTTCTGTCAACTTTGAACTCTTGACCCTCACACAGCGGGCCATTGGGGAGACAGTCCTCCTTTCTACTTTCTCTCTACTAATTACTACCCCCCCACCCCCTCCGATTCTCCGCTCTGTGCCACGTCCTTGAGGACAAAAGAAAATGAATCCCAGAGGGAGGGTGAGGGGGCTCTTTTCCTTTCCCTGCTACAGAATCTAGCAAAAAGACAGAAACATCTAAAACACTGTATTTAAGGGATTTACACTCATAACCAGAGTCACTTTGAGTTAGTGCAACTGTAAGATTCATACGCTTGATTAATGATGACATCAAGCAGAAGTAAGAATAGCCACAGTGCCCAGTTACATGAAACAAGCCCCATATACAGCAGCTGGAATCTGGTACTTTGATGATTCTTAAAGAGGAATACTTCTAAGGAGGCTCCTCAGGGTGGGTGGATGTCTGTTCCAATAGTCCACAATTTCCCAACAGTTAAAGCTGGAGTGCGGGACTTTTAAATATAAATTAACGTCCGTCAAGCCAAACGAGTTCACACAATGCTGATTAAGCCAATCACCGCCTGGGAAAGCTCTCAGTATTACACAGTATACCGGACTCTGTGGCGACTTACCGCTCGCCGCCGCATCTCCCCCCGCCAACACATTCTCACTCACAATTCATCAGATACCGCCGCTTGGTCAGTTCCCCTCGAACATCAGAGACCGCAGCACGGGGTACCAGGACCAGGGACAGCGTGTCAATATACACTTGTTACACGCAGTGTCCATTCAAAATAAACTTCCATTTTCACAGGAAGTTAGGTATAGGCAACACAACCACTTAGTTAGGGTTAGGAAACTGTCGTGGTTGACGTTAACTTCACTGACTGGCGACTCATGGTTCTGACATTACTAAATGACTCACGTGACTGATGATACCGACGAGTCACGTGACTAACAACTGACATGAAAAAATAAGTCAAAGTTAGTTTCACACGGGACACGAACACCGGTCTCCTGGTTGAAAGTCATGTGTATGTTTGACCCGTCCACCTACCCTCCGTCCCACCCTGAGCAGAGTCTTGTGCTATTAATACTACATCACTCCGACCGTCGAATAACGCCACGGGTGGGTTTTACATTGGAGTTAGTTAAAAGCCCGGTTTGTCACATACTGTTGCTAAAGGCGTGCGTCTATGCGTTGGTTTCCGATGCCGAGGGGCGCTGACCAATCCTCGGTATTTGACGAGTTGGGAGTGAGAACAGATTGCCCCCCCCCCCAGGAGCAGGTCAGTCTGCGTTCAGCTCCGTTCTTTTCAAATGGAAATTGCCACTCAGCCGTTGCAAAAAGCATGACGTGACGTAGGTTACCAAAGTAAGCTAATCAATAAGGTTATGAAAATGTGAACTAGCTGAGTCAAAGTTAGCAGTGCTAAGTTTGGAAATAACTTAAAGGGTTAGTTCAGATTTTTCGAAGTGGGGTTGTATGCATACCCCCGCTTTCTGTGAGGTAAAATTACCACTTTTGCGAATGGAGTCTGGTGGCTTTGAAGAGAGCGATATAAGTGCTTCTATTCCCTGTTGGAAAGGGCTGTCTGACGGCGAGGTAAAGCAGCAGCAGAAAAACAGCAGTACAAAGTTTTTAGAAGGGCTTGAAGGGAAAATAGTATTTGACACTAAAACGTACGTACTTTTACCAAAATTTGAATGTTCAGATTTAAATAAATAAGGAACACCACTGGGAAGCTGCAGGATGACATAAAAACCTAAAAAAATATAAAATAAAATAATGGACCTTCCCCTTTAATTCTTCCTCTGAAGTTTCTTTTTTTCATCTGGAGCATCCAGTCCAGGTAGTTGCTGCTCCGTCAGACGGAGGAGATAAAAGTTCTGCACTCCAGCTTTAAGGATATAAAATAGCCTGCAGGTTGGTGTAGTAAAATATCAATGACACATGCTTCTTTTGTGTTCTGTCGCCAATCTGAACACACTAACACACACAGAACAAGCTATCGTGCGACTGCCCCTGCATCCAAAAACAATGACTGACATTGTAGGTGTGTTTTGAATAAAGAGAGTCAATATGATTCCAACATCTGTCTGAAAGCCTCAAAACCAGAACCTATTGGAAACACTTTCTGGTTCTTTGTAGAAATATGTAAAGCACATGTTTGCTGGCAGGGTATTTCATCTCATCTACAGTATGTGAGACCTACTGACTTTGGTTTAGGTGTTTCAAAACCATGACAAATCAGCATATTTTTGTAAATTCTGAGTACTTAGAGCACATGACCACAGAAATATTTCGCCAAATATTTTGTAAGACATACTGTTTAGATACTCAGGGTTCTTACAGCTTAAGACAAGTTAGATTCAAGACTTTTTTTAATACCACTCAGAATGAAATTTAAGAGCAACTTTACAATAATAAAAACTGAAGAAAAAAACTACATCAATTACTGAGGGTTAGGGAGAATTTTACCTAAATGTTTACTGTAATATAGAAGACTTCCCCATGTCGTCGCTAGCAGACAGAGCACATGCTCTGAGCGTCAACAAAATATGAGTGTTGTTGGTTTCGCTATCCTGATGATTTGGAAAGTACTACTCACACAACAGGGACTTTTTTTCCTTCTACCTGGAACCACCTGATCAAAATCTGTCCCTGCTTTCTCCGGTTGAAATGAAGGTTTAGTTCCTGAGTTCTCGGTCCCCTGGGAAAGTTCCTGCGGTGGAGATGGCCTATAATATGAATTCATAAACTTTAAAGTTCCTATCTGCTTTCTGTGAATACCACCCAACGAATCTATAAAGGTAGTCTCTGACTGGGACTTTTAAAGAGTTACAAGCCCAAAACCAAAACCTGTGTGAGCCTGACATCTACTGGTGTAAAGCAGACTCTAAGTGGGCCATCTACTATTGGCTGGTCTTTGGTGCAAACCATATTTTCCAGCACTACTACAAAGATGAAAAATAAGTTAAAACTAAATCACAGTATTTCTGTCACGTTTATAATAATGACTCTCTAGTAGTATTAAATGCACAATATGTAATTTTCTGCCACTAGGGGTCTCTCAGTCAATACAATAACAAAAGACAGAGTCTGGTGAAGGATCATGGAAGTTAGTTTCTCCCGGTTAGGATTCCTTCAGTGTTCAGGTTTTTACCAGGAGCCGAATTTCAGCAGAGGTCTGCTCCTCTCCAAAACAAACTGACCAGCTGATTAAAACCGGTAACAACACTGAATAACGCAGCTTCATATTAAAAATCTGTTTCTCAGACGCTGTTCGGCAGACACAGGACATCCCGGAGGGGCTGTGAGCTGAGCTGCTGCTAACGTTTGCAGCTTAAAACTGGAAAATAGTCAGTTTATGACAGCTTCTGGCAGTGACCCACAACGCATGCACAAAGGGGATATGACGCCATTGACAGGCGACCGAATGAAACACACCGTTACCTTGATTAAAATTATATTAAAATTAAGATTTCTCAGGTTTGAAAATTGCTAGAAACATTTGGGATAATGTAAGTTCACAACTCAACAGAATACTAGAAAGTTTCCCTCATTGATTTGGAAATAATTTTCCGTTGCTTCTGCGGCTTCGGGAGGTCAGAGGCCGGCGGTGTGTGCTTTGTGTGTATTTGAGGGACCGATCATATTTTTTGTTTGTGTGTGTGTCCATACCAACACTGGCGATATAGAGCTTGTTGTTGAGGATCAGTGCCACCACGGCCGTCGCTCCTCCTGACACCTCCTGCTCCAGCTCCTTCAGACGCTCCTGCACCTTCTGACTCTGAGGAGAAAGCTGGTGGAACGACACATTCTGAGAAGTAAGACAGGGAAAGAAGGAGAGGAGGAAGAGGGGGTAGTGAGGAAGATAAGTAAAGAAAATATAGTGAGTTGAGGGAGGAGGAAGGATGGGAGGGGAAGACGTAAAAGCAGGAGACAGCAGATTGAAGGAGAAAAAGAGGGAGTGATAAAAGAGGAGGCGGGAAATAAAAGAGCATTGAGGCAGAGACATGAGACGAGAGGAAAGGCCATTGGAAACAAGAGGAGAGGGAGGAGTGGTGGAGGAGGAAGAAAGGAGGCAGGCAGTAGGTGAGATGAAAAAGGATAAAAGATGAGTAAGAACAAAGGAGATAGTGAGCATGAAAGAGACAGATAAGCAAACAGGACACAGTGAGAGAACAGAGAAAAAAGGAGATTATGAGTCGATGCTCTTAATGAACCAGCTCAAATCAACACACAGTGACTAACATCATCTTACCAAAACGCCCACACCAGCAACAACATCAGGACTGAATATAACACTGAAAACAGGGATTCAATGAAGAGGAGATACAGCATGGGAGATGCCTAAATCTGCGGTTGCTATGGAAACCAAAAGAGATCCCCTCTTCTCAATTTACAGCCAAATCTGTCAATATTCTTTGCAGAGTGTCTTTGAGTGAGAGTGTGTGTGTGTGTGTGTGTGTGTGTGTGTGTGTGTGTGTGTGTGTGTGTGTGTGTGTACCTCATTGTGTGGTGGGAGGTAGTTGGACAAGTGAGCTTTCTCAGCCAGAGCATCATCTATCGTCTCAAAGTAGCTCTTCTCCACCACGTCAAAGGCCTGCCACAACCACAACAACAAACATCTGGATGACACAATGTTGGCAATTATCCAGGTCAGTTTGTAGAGTACATCAATGACAAGTACATGCTCTAAATCAGTTGTTCCCAACCTGGGGGTCCTGACCCTAACTAAGGCCCTGTTCAGACCTGGCATTAACATGCGTCCTGAGTGATCCCAACACAAGTGGACAGCTTTAAGTATGCCTGTTCACACCTGGCATTAGAATGCGTCTCCAGTGGCCACTTGTGATCCGATCTCACTTCCCCGCTCTATATGCAAATAAACACGTAGTAAACACACGGCTAATACAGCAGACGTTGTGACGTAATACTACAGGAATCTCAGTAGTAATATCCTACATATTCGTGAATTCGGGAACATTTTATTATAGCTGAAGAAGGCGAGATTGATTTAATTTATTTGCTTAATCGTGATTAACTATGGACAATCATGCGATTCATTACGAATAAATATTTTAATCTATTGACAGCCCTAACTACAACCCTAATCACCAATGCTGTGAGTGATCGTATACATTTAAGTCACAGATTTTGCCTTAAAATAAGTGACTGCAAAGGTGTGAGAAAATGAATCAATTCTCTACCCTGGAGAATAATAAATTTCACACTCTTCCTAGTGTATAACAACATTATAGTACTTGCTTTGTAACCATTAACAAGTGAAATTTCTAATATGAACACACACATACCTGTGTGAGGATCCTGCGGACGTCGTTGTCTGTGTGACTGGAGTTGAGCTGTCCCAGCAGCAGTTCAGCTGTCAGACACTGGGAGGCAAAACTGGCCACTCTGCTGCCATCATAACCGTTAAAAACCCCATACAGGAAACAGCCGTCCTCGCCTCTGATTGGTGGAGGAAGAAAAACAACAAACATGTTGCTTCAGTTTCACTTCAAAGAGGGAAGAATTCAAACATCCTTCATCCATAACTCTTAGGATTGTTGTGTGTTTTGTGTAAAATGGAAGGTGTTGGGAGCCTAATGGTTTCTATTTGGGGTCATGTGACATGTCATTGAGGACAATTACATAGATTATAGTTGAAACTGGCAGTAAGTAACAATTTGTACATGTTGTATTTAAGTTACCTTAAATGTTTACATGTACATTTAATGTAGCTCATGTCTGCAGTTTGAGTGTTTGTTAATAAGCATGGCGGCCTCAATAAAGCACTTCCTCATGCGGTGCTATTTGCAGCAACATGACTCAGTGTGTCCGTCAACAAACGTCAAACACTCAGACGTAACGGTCTTGTTTGGATAAAAGCGATTTATTTACACATGATTAGAGAAGCAATGCCAAACAGTCACAAGGGAAACCTGTTTAACACGTTGAACACATTTCTGTGATTGTGCTCGCTGTGGGGGTGGGGGTGGTGTAACCACACACCTGATACTTAAAATAATTCACTTCAACTCCTTGTGGATGATTTACTGTAATGTAAGAATCTTATAATGGTGGAAATTATCTAATGTTTTATATATAATATAACATATTTTTTTTAACCCATATCTAACCAGGTAAGACCCGTTGAAGAGAATTTCACCCCAGAAATTCAAATAGCAACAGTGAAGATATTCACTTATTTGTCTTTACAAATACTTTGATTTAACAGTTTAAAACATTAAGGCAGACACATCCAATACATTTTCTAGGGAAAATCCCAACTATCTCTACCTTTAAACCGCCAAGTTATAGAATAGAAAGTGTTAACAAATGCTATAAGAAAGAGACTTACAATTATGGCTGCCCCCTCTTAGTTGATCAGTCGACTAATTGGTCGTTTTGGTCTTACTCGACTAAGATTTCTTTAATCGTTAGTCATTTTTTATGCTTTTTTTCATGCTGGATGACTTATTTCTTATTTTCCCCTTTAACCAGAACGAGGAAAAGCTGCACTCGGTACTCATCCAGGCTCAGAAAACACTAGTGAGATAACCTATATATGAATGTGTTGCTTTTTTTTTTTAATTGAATGATGAATTGTTGTGTTGCTGCTATGGATCCTCCTGTGTGTCTGAATTAAAGTTTGAATATGTCCTTCACATAGGTGAGACACTGCTGTTGCCTCCTCAGCAGTCATCACTCCAGATATGACATTATTCCTTTTTGTCTCTATTAGATAGATAGATAGATAGATAGATAGATAGATAGATAGATAGATAGATAGTAACTTTATTGATCCCGAGGGAAATTCAAGTTTCCAGCATAACAGTTCCATAGTGCAAACATAATAGCAAAAACGTAACAGGTAAGTAGTACACATGTTAGTAAAAACGTCACAGGTGAGTAGTACACATATTAGTAAAACGACACAAGTAGTAACAAGACACATGTAAGTAATACAGAGTATAAAACAAAATATGCTATGTGCAGAAGAACTGTTAAAAATGAATACAGTGCAGGGTAAACAACTGAGATACAGGACTATTAAAGGAAAAATGAATGTAGTGCAGAAAGTGATATAGTGCTGGGTAATAAAATATAGGAGATACAGATATTAAGACATGTCAGATATGGAATATAATGCAGGATAAGAACTGAGGTAGAGAAGTTTTTTGTAGTGTGCATAATTAAAGTGGCTCAGTCTATTAAAGTGCACTGTGTGCATTAACTGTCCTGCATTATAATTTGTTTTACTTCATTCTCTGTTCTTGTTCAGGGCCTTTTGTGTGTCTCCAGAGAGTCTCACCTGAACCTCAGGTGTCCATCCTCGTTGGGGTGGATCAGAGAGCCTTTCCCATCGGGGCCGTACACACAGTTGGTTGCCGTGCCAACGCCGCACATCTGACACAGCGGCAGGTCATCTGTCCAGCTCTGATGCTGTGAAAGGGACAAAATGTTTTAAAAAGTCCTTTCTCTATACATCTGCACGTCTTTTCACTAACAGCTCAGCACACACAGAGAGCCCACACAGGCTCCAGTGTTTCCATAGTAACCAATAAACCGCATTGAGATTAAAGTTGGGATAGCTAAGCTAACTGTTAGCACAACACTTCAGAAGCTAACTGAACTAGCACTAGCATGACTGAAGGAAGCGAAACAACAGCGAACGGAACAAAACAAACAGAAACAGCCACCGGGGGAGATAAATGAGACCTTAGCACGCTTAAGTATTAATGCAGCAGCAACATTAGAGGTTAGTGAGAGTGATAAATACAGTTTCCACTTACGCTCTGTATCAAGTTCCTGCGCTGGGCCGCCATGTTGGACGTTGCGTTCACGGCTTCATTGCAACGTCGGAATTCCAAGTTTCGATGTGATAAATTGACTTTAGTGGAAAATAATTGATAATGAAATGAAAATGAATAAATAAAATTACATGTTTCGTGGCTGTTGTGATAATTAATCGCTACTAATGTGAATAACAGAAAAAAAACACACAACACGTAAATGATCATTTCAACATCAACACATCTCAGCCCCCCCAGCCCCGTGACACACTTTATATTAGGCAGGGGGTATTTTTTTCTGTATTTATTTGTGATAATGCTGCTTGGCTGAAGTCTGTCATATTTATTATTATGTTATATGTATTTATTGTATTTTGGATTGTACTTGAAACTGTGATGTTATATTGTGATCCTGTTGTGATGTTATGTAGTGTGTCTATTGTGTCTATTGTGCCTATTGTGTCTGTGTTTAGGACTACAGATGGAAATTAGCTTCCCTGCTAAATCTGGTGCACCCATCTTTTTGTTTCTATGTAAACAATTAATGTCTGTGCACACAGTCCTTTTAAAATAATAACATAGAATAAATAAAATGTACCAATCATTACTGCTCTACTAAATTCCGACAGCACTTAAAGGCAACATCTTTATAATTTTGTCAAACTCCTGATTTTTTTTAATTTTTTTTTGTATATATTGCGATATGTTCTTTGCACAGTTGCCATTTAAATGTTTTTACAGTACAGTACCCTTAATTTAATTAATTTATAAAAAGGAGGAAATAATCAGGGACACCACTTCCGTTTTGTTGCAATGCTGAATGTATTTGACAATATCGCCACCGCGTGGGTTCCTTATGAACTACAAAAATAGAGTACATGTTGGCTGTTGGGCCTTTTGAGCATCATTATTGGCATAATTTAGTCTTCGTAACATTTTAAGTTTATTCATGGCTGCAGAGAAGTAAACTTGGAAGTTTTACTCCCCCCCCCACCATTAATAGTAATTTGTATTTGAGATGGCATTCTGGTGCAGTAATGATATAGGCCTATCTAATGATATGCTATTAATCAATTGATTTCTGGGAACCAGTGCATATTTGGATGATGCACCTTAATAAATCTAACCTTTGTTAATTAAAGGTCTGTTTTTAAAGCTTATTACATGCTTAGAATTAAGGAAACTAATCTAAAGTCAGCCAGTAACACACAACTAAGCAGCTTAACTCTTTGAATTAAGGAATTAATATGATTTATCATTCACCAAATCAAAAGCTCTCCTTGTAAAATCTGCACTTAGATGTGACTACAGGTAAAAGTCTTGCCAGTAGAGGGCCTCATTTCTGTGTCTCACTGCAGCTGCTCACTATCACAGCTGGACTGAAAACACTTGAATTTAGTTTTTATATATTATTATATCTACAGTATATTTGTTTCTTTGTAAAAAAAATAATTAATAAGCATTCCCTGTACAATCCAGAATTTGTAAGGCAGTATGGTCCATGTAGATGTATTGTATCGCCCACATTAGTTGAATCTAAGGACTCAAAATTTAAACACTTTAAAAAAAAAAAAATCGCAGGCCAGTATCATATCAGCCTTTTCTTTATTTTTATTGGTTAAAATCACAACAAAAACATACATTTGTACACAATCTTTTTCTTAAACCTAACCTTGCTTTTTTGAACAGATTTCACAAAGGAACATCACACATTTATATGTCTACATGGTTGTACAGTGTAAAGTATACATATGAGCATATATACTTTGATAATTTGGTCACGTTTTTTGTTGCTGTATTTTTTTTTTATCGTTAGTATTATTATTCCAAAATAAAAACATCTCCTTACCCTGAAAGCAACATAAAGGATGAGGCATGGATGACCTCACCGTATACCTTATCACAATAACACTCAACGGAACATAGATCTTCTTTCTTTTGTCTTTTCTTTTTTTATACAGAACTAGCATAATGCCCTAAAATAAAGCATAATCTTTTTTCAAACACTCTAATATACTGAATTATAGATTTACATATATTTATAGAGAGATAGATATACTTTATTCTTTAAGAAAATGGAGCAATGCATGTTCATAAATACTCAAGATGTTGCCTCATCTGTAGATTTGTTGAAATAAAGAGGAAACACAACAGATAATTAACCTGTAGTTCTTCAGTGTCTGTAGGCCTGCTGATATGAAACATTTTTGAATCATTTGGGATGCTCTATAATGAATGAATGCTTGTTTTGTTCAGGGTTTTTATGTGCTTAAGGACAAAAAAAAGTCAAATTTGAATTTGCTGTATTTTTGCTCTAAAGACGCTGAAAGAGAACTGTGATACTGTGCATGTTGGGAACTTGTTGCCCTGTGTTCGACGGATTTTGCTTGGCAGTCAGCACTAAGGCAACAATCGAGGAGAGGGAAACAAGAAAACACACACTGTCCTACATCCACACATAAAAAAAATAACAAAAAAACAAAACAAAGGAGGCCTTTCAACCCACACAAACACACTCCCGTGTTACAGTTGAGGGGATTAGTTGCCAGATATGCAACTGTTGCTTGTTTGTCTATGCTGAGATCCTGTAATGCACCACTAAGGAGTTTCGTCAGCAGAAACTTGTTTTTTTCACGTTAAAAATCCATATGCTGTGTGCTTGCATGTGTGTGTGTGTGTGTTTGTGTGTGTGTCAACTAACACTGATCGCAGTCATTTTGCTGACTGACAGCAGACCTCAGAGGATGAAGGCAATGTGGTCACAAGCATTGATCTGCTACATAGTGACCGTTTCTGCACAACTTTGACCTCCCAGTTTTTCCCACAATCCCTTCCCATGGAGGTCCTGACCCTGCTTGCCTTTGTTCTACTGCAGACTCACACCTAATTGACATCTTGTCATCAAAATCTGGAAAGTTGCCCACAATTTCTGACCTCGTGATAAATTCTGCCCTTAATGGAAATCAGCCCAATAACAATGATCCAATTTAGGTCAATATAGCACCAACGCAATACTTTACCCAGAACCCAAAACCACCCAAGACAATGGATTGTTCTGCCTCAGTTTGAGTGTTATTTTTCATATTACGGTTGGCTTATTTACATAAACTAAAATATGGTATGGTTGCAAACTGTTATATACGGCGCCCTTTTGTTTGTAAAAATAATAATTACGGCGCCAGAGGAGGGGGGTAATATTCCGGGAAAAAACTCGAAATTTCCGAGATTAGTTTTGACTAGTTTCTCGTAAATTTACCACTTTAATTTCAGAGAATATCAAGCATTTTTCTTGTAAATTTGTGAGTTTTTTTCTTGTAAATTTACCACTTTAATCTCAGAGAATATCAAGTATTTTTCTTGTAAATTTACGACTTTATAATCTTGCAAATTTGTGATTTTTATCTCGTAAATCTACCATTTTAATCTCATAGAATATTCAATTTTTTTTCTCATAATGTTTGTGTTTTTTCTCGTAAATCTACCACTTTAATCTCAGAGAATATCCAAGTTTTTTCTCTTAAATTTATGACTTTAATCTCGGGAATTCTGAGTTTTTTCTCGGATTATTACACCCCTCCCCCGGTTCCGTAATTATTTTTTTTTACCAACCATTCTTTCACACACACACACATACGGGCATTTGGGGCCGGCGCCATTATTGTTGGAGGTGCAAACACTGGAGGCGGAGGTGCATGATATGCATTGTAGCGGGGAGCAGCGTGGGTATAGCGTGACGTCACTGTGTGTGAAAGAATAGCCCTAATACGCCGTCGTAGTTATAATCTACTGCAGCTCTTTTAAACCTACATACCTGCTACTATATCTACTGGTGTTGCATCGATGCTTTATTAACCCAAACTGTGATTTTTTTTAGTGTTATGGAAACTTTTCAAAATCCACTCTAAATTAGGAACTATGGGCAACTTCACCCAGATCCCCCCCCCCTATAGTATATGTCCCCCAAGTATCTCAGTAGTCCTGACGCTGGTAGCCTCCGGTGCCGTCAAAGGCCCCGTCGCTGTTGGCCTGGCCCCCTCCTCCTCCTCCTCCTCCTCCTCCTCCTCCTGGGCTCTCCAGGTCGTCCCCACCGAAGGAGGTGTAAGGGGCTCCGGCTGCTGCGTCCTGGCTGGGGTCCGTGTAGTCCTGGGAGAAGAGGGCCGAGTCGGCCCCCAGCTTGTACCTTTGGAAGCCCAGGAAGGACTGGCCCGCCTTGGGGATGGAGGGGTCGGAGATGGAAGACGGCAGGAAGGCAAAGAGGATGAGCAGATGGATGAAAGGTGTGGAGAAATGGATAGATGTGGAAGCAGAGATGCAGATGTGTTAGAGCAGAGGTTTGGGGAGAAGAGAGAGAAGGAAACATTGATTAGTTGGCTTGGAAAGCTTGTGAAGCGTATATGTTAGTTTGAGCATTTAGTCAGTCAGAGCAAGTTGGTTCTACAGGCAGCAGTGCAAAAAAGCTCCACAATGAGAAACACCACCTCAGCCTCACTTTACATAGTCCGGTGTAGAATAGGGACCAAGAAATGAAACTGTGTCTGTGAACATTATTCAACAGCTGAGGCCCAGCACTGTAAAACACAAATCTCATTTGTGTCGATAATTACAGGTTTCAAGACAACTGGACGAAAGCCAACCATGCCATGAGTACACAGAGCAAACACAGACACCTACAGAGAGAAAAAGAAAACCACAGAGTTGATTTAATATCTCAGAGCCGGAAGTTTCATGAGGGTTTTATTTACTGGTGTGTCTCAGCTCGATCAGATGCTGCAGACAGATCCAATCTAGTTGAACATAGTTCGACTCTTTCAGTCTGATACAACACTCGGTCTTTGGTCCATCGGATATTTTGTCTGGTTGGTTGATTGCATAATATGAAAACAAGTCAATACACCTTCAGAAAAAAATTTAGTTATTGTTTAATAAAATAATACAATCTACACCCTGAAAATTTCAGATTATTTTGTTAATATGGATGTGGAACATTTTAGTATAGTGGTCATGTAATAAAAATTATTTTTGACCCAATAACATTCATCAATCCTATGCATATGCAATAAAAACAGTTTGATACTTCATTTAAATTGTCTTAAAAACTGTCCAACCATATTGTTTTTTTCTAAACCTAACTATAGTGGTTTTAATGCCTGAACTTAAGCAAGCATTTGTTTAAACATTGAGCACGCCGAGGAGTCTGACAAAGCGTCAGAGTATATTTGGTAGTTCTCCTACACACTTGGCACACTGGAGAAGTTTCGGGTTGTTGCAATCTGCAACCTCACCACTAGATGCCACCAAATCCTGCACACTGCTCCTTTAAAGGAATAGTTTGACATTTTGGGAAATACTTCTTCAGTTTCTGGGAGTTAGATGAGAAGATTGATACCACTTTAATATCTGTCTGTTTAATGTGTAGCTGGAGTCAGCAGCTGGTTAGCTTATCTTAGCTTAGCTTAGCATGAAGACTGAAAACAAGGCAACCAGCGAATAAGTGTATTTCCCAAAATGTTGAAATAAAGCTTGAATGTAACTTGTTCAAAACCCCAAAGAAATACAAAACCTTCACAGTTTGAAGCAATGCAGTCTGACGAATTTGAAATCACGTTTTAAACAAAGCATATAAAGTTTCTGCATATAAAAAACGGCCACCTTCATAAAGCACCAATCAATCTGTAAAACTTCATGTTAATGATGAGAAAAAGTGGGGGTCTGCTCTGTAAATTAAGACTGCTCTTGTTTAAAGCTTCAGCTGTCCAGAATGTGCACCTGTCATACACCTAGCTACCTCAGCAACAAACTGCGGAAACACTTCATTTTACAGGTCTGCAAATTTCATGGTAATTAGGTGATAATTAGCCAGTAACCTATTTGAAATTTCTTTGGAATTACTGATAAATTACCCCAATATTTACCTCAAAATGTATCAAAAATTACTTTATTATAAACATGAGTTAATAAGTATATGCTAAAATAGCATATAATGGTTAAAATAGGGCCCTTAGGCTTGAGAAGTGGCTGCTCTTCATCGGAGGTGGAAAACCAAAACTAATAGAAGATACTTCTGATCAGGCACAAATCTCACCATTGTGACTTAATGTCTACACAAATGTAACCTGGTAACTAATGTCATGATTCAGGGAGGTTTTAAGACATTTCAAATAAGTTGTTAGCTAATTATTATTATCTATTTATCAGCAGACATGGAAATAAAACATATCAATTAACTTTGTATTCTTGTCCTGGAAATGTATTAAATAAATTATCAGCTACTGGGAAATAGAGGAATATAATTATAAAATAATGTTTATAATAAAGTAATTTTCGATTAATTCTGAGGTAAATATTGGGGTAATTTGGCAGTAACTCCAAAGGAATTTCAAATAGGTTACTTGCTATTTATCACCTAATTACAATGATATTTGCGGACCTGTAAAATGACGTGTTACCCAAACTGCTTTGAAATGAAGTGAAAAACATTCAGTTTACATGTCTTTCTTTATCGCTTTACTTCTTTTTCTGTCAAAATATCTACATGAATATGTTGTGTTTGTTTCTGGTTCGGAGCATTTTAATAATTCCAGTGGGCAGGCAGCTTTCATTCCAAAACGGATTACAAGAATTTAAGTAGGTGTTTAATCTTAGCTGTTGGCGATGTCATTGTTGAGTTGTGTGTATTGAACAACAATTGAACCCACTTGCACCTACATGCATTATCATTATAATGTGCAGGCGACATTCTACTGGCAACAATGACGGTACAATAGTTGCTCTTACTGCTGGATCACGAATACACCCATCAGTATTTCATGTCCTTAAACTAGAGCAGCCACAGTGGAAGAACAGGAGTGTGTGCAGTAGGACCGGCTGTGGAGGGTTAAATCAGCAGACAGAGCAGAGTCAGACAAGAGGTTGACGGGGCTGAGGGGGGAACAGCTTGGTGTATTCCTCTTCAAACGACACATTCTTTAACTTCTCCATAGAGAAGAGAGTCTGAGCACCCTGTTGGAACAACATCTAATGAGTTCACATGTACAAACGCATCCAAACACAAACCAAAAAATAAGATGGAGGAACAGTAGTCAAGGCATACACATGTTCAAAAGCTCATCGAGGAGGAATTCTTCTCCACCTGATGGCAGCTCATGTTGTGTTATGCTGGTGTGGAGGCCCCTTACCCAGGTGAAGATGGAGAAGAAGGAGAAGGTGATGGCTGCCCGGGCAGCGTCCCCTCCCTCCCTCAGCGGGTTGTCCTCATGCTTGGTCACCTGCCACTGGTTGGCCAAGAAACAGAAACCGACAAACCACATGAAGGACCAGAACGCTGGGAAGAGAGACACGTACAGAGACAGTGTTAAAATAATGATATACAGTACATGCAACAAGACACCACCTGAGATATAATAACATGTTGTGTCAACCTTCTTTTGGATTTAAACCAGGGCTGTCAGAGTTAACGCCATAAGAACGCGTTGACTCAAATTTATTTTAACACCACTAATTTCTTGCACGCATTTGCGATGTTTAGGTTGTAGCGGGCTCAGTTTTAGTGACGATACTGTTATCATATGAAACTAGAAAACCTAATGAATCTATTGGTACCAACCATGTCATACTAGCTTGTCGGGATGGAGGCTAAATAACGCTCCAAACATACGCTAAATTTTGGTGAGGAAAAACTGTCATTGCCATTTTCAAAGGGTCCTTTGACCTCTGACCTCCAGATATGTGAATGTAAATGGGTTCTATGGGTACCCACGAGTCTCCCCTTTACAGACATGCCCACTTTATGATAATCACATGCAGTTTGGGGCAAGTCATAATCAAGTCAGCACACTGACACACTGACAGCTGTTGTTGCCTGTTGGGCTGCAGTTTGCCATGTTATGATTTGAGCATATTTTTTATGCTAAATGCAGTACCTGTGAGGGTTTCTGGACAATATGTTTCTTGACATTTTCAGACTTTTTTTGGGACATTTTTTGACATTTTCGGACATTTTTCAATTTTTATCGATATTATTCAAACTTTTTTTTTTTTTTTTTCATTTTTTGGACTTTTGTTTTTACATTTTTCAGACATTTTTTTGACTTTATTCCAGACGTTTTTTTTTTGACATTTTTCAAACTTTTTTTTTTTTTTTTGGACATTCATCAGATTTATTTTAATTTATTTTTTTTATTGTTTTTTTTTTATTTACATTTTTCAAACTTTTTTTTTTTTACATTTTTCAAACTTTTTTTTTTTTTTGGACTTTTGTTTTGAAATTTTTCAGAAATTTTTCAGACTTTCTTTTACATTATTCTAGACAATTTTTTTTTTTTTTTTAATTTTTCGAACTTTTTTTTTTTTTTGGACTTTTGTTTTGACATTTTTCAGACTTTCTTTTACATTATTCCAGAATTTTTTTTTTTTTTTTTAATTTTTCGAACTTTTTTTTTTTTTTGGACTTTTGTTTTGACATTTTTCAGACGTTCTTTTACATTATTCCAGACATTTTTTTTTTACATTTTTCGAACTTTTTTTTTTTTTCATTTTCTGGACTTTTGTTTTGACATTTTGCAGACTTTTACATTATTCCAGACATTTTTTTTTTTTTTACATTTTTCGAATTTTTTTTTTTTTTTTTGGATATTCTTCAGATTTATTTTAATGTATTTTTTTTATTGACTTTTTTTTTTTTTTTTTTTACATTTTTCGAACTCTTTTTTTGGGGATTTTTGTTTTTACATTTTTCAGAAATTTTTCAGACTTTCTTTTACATTATTCTAGACAATTTTTTTTTTTCTTTTAATTTTTCGAACTTTATTTTTTTTTGACTTTTGTTTTGACATTTTTCAGACTTTCTTTTACATTATTCCATACATTTTTTTTTTTTTTACACTTTTCGAAATATTTTTGTTTTTACATTTTTCAGAAATTTTTCAGACTTTCTTTTACATTATTCTAGACAATTTTTTTTTTTCTTTTAATTTTTCGAACTTTATTTTTTTTTGACTTTTGTTTTGACATTTTTCAGACTTTCTTTTACATTATTCCATACATTTTTTTTTTTTTTACACTTTTCGAAATTTTTTATTTTTTTTGGACATTTTTCAGATTTATTTTAATTTTTTTTTTTTTTACATTTTTCAGACATTTTTTTGACATTATTCCAGACATTTTTTATTTACATTTTTTTTCCTTTTTTTTTTTTTTTCCTTTTTTGGACTTTTTTCAGATTTATTTTAATTTATTTCTTTTTTACATTTTTCAGACATTTTTTTGACATTATTCCAGACATTTTTTATTTACATTTTTCGAACTTTTTTTTTTTTTTCATTTTTTGGACTTTTGTTTTGACATTTTTCAGACTTTTACATTATTCCAGACATTTTTTTTTTTTTTTTACATTTTTCGAAATTTTAATTTATTTTTTTTTGACATTATTCCAGACTTTTTTTTTTTTGACATTTTTTCAAACTTTTTTTTTTTTTAGAACTTTTGCTTTGACATTTTTCAGACACTTTTTTGACATTATTCCAGACATTTTTTAGTTTTGACATTTTTCAGACTTTTTTTTTTTTTCCATTTGAATCATAATCACATGCAGTTTGGGGCAAGTCATAGTCAAATCAGCACACTGACACACTGACAGCTGTTGTTGCCTGTTGGGCTGCAGTTTGCCATGTTATGATTTGAGCATATTGTTTTATGCTAAATGCAGTACCTGTGAGGGTTTCTGGACAATATCTGTCATTGTTTTGTGTTGTTAATTCATTTCCAAAAATAAATATATACATATATTTGTATAAAGCAGCATATTTGCCCACTCCCATGTTGATAAGAGCATTAAATACTTGACAAATCTCCCTTTAAGGTACATTTTGAACTGATAAAAAATGTGCGATTAATTTGAGATTAATCACGATTAACTATGGACCATTAAGTAATCTTAGGAAGAATCTATGAAAGCACCTCTGTTCAGATTATCACCGGATTAAAGACGACATTACTTTAGAGATGTCTCTAACTAAATGGAACTGGTAAAGGAACTCTTTGACTTTGTGGAAAATGTGGTTATTCGCTTTCTTGAAAGTCAGATGAGAAAATCAAGAGAGCATCAACCAAATATTAAACGATTCCTTTAAAAATCAGTAAAAAGAATCAGCTAACACACTCAGATTTGAGGACATTCAGTAATGCAGATTTAAACAGATCTTTCTGTAGTTTTGTGCTGTATGCTGTACAGTAGAAAACCCTCTAAGGCATTTTTTTATTTTTTGGCTGTTGAAATAAAATACTTTGACTTGACGCTGACATAGGAAAGGCAGGCCAAGCATGCTAAACTGCTATAGTTGGAGGTCTAAAGTGGGAAATTGTATTGTATATCATCAGCATAACAATGAAGAAGACAGTTATGGATCAGTTGAAAACAACAAGGGACACAGGATTGACCCTTTTGGGACGCCATGTGTAAAATTAAAAAGACAAACAGCAGGAATTAACCCCCCAAAACCAGATCAGGTTATGTACTGCTGGAACAAGATATTAAGGGGATTCAAACATCATCCCATCACATCTGCTGCAGTTGGAAGTGTGTCAGTGAGTGAGACAGAAGCTAAAATATTATCAGAAACATCCAGTACCGATCAGGACACGTGTAGCAGCTGTTCCCTTGTTTCAGTAAGGTGCAGAGCATTTCCTATTACAACACAGAGACAGACAGTGTGTGTGTGAGTGAATCTAGTCTGTGACAGGACCGGCCTCATTAAGCGACTCAACACTTGACTATCTTGTCATCGTGTGTGAGTTCACTGCAGTAGCAGCGCAGCGGAGGAGGAGGAGAGGAAGTCTCAGTCTGCACAATGTCTCAGAGGCTTGTTAGCACCAGGAGAGTCCTCCTCTCCTCCTTATTATCCCACTCACACCTCCTCTCCTTTTGTTGGGACGATAACTTAACTACCAATCTCTGAAATGTCATTTTTTATAGACTGACCCTCTCTGAGGGTGGGGTATTTTGGGGCTTTTAATCAGCTAGGAAAATCTGTCGAGGAGAAAGGGGGAAAAAAAATGTTATCTGTTATTTAACCGCCTGTACATGCAGTCTGGTAGCACAAGACTGAGGTGAGAGAGTAGAAATGTATGAGTTGTGTAGAGGGCGATGCTGACACACACAGCATGTATGCTGCTGAGTCAACTACCTACAGATTAGGCTTGCCACGGTAGTCGGTGTTCCCGGTGTTACGCGGTGGTCGGGCACACAACGATTACATTACGTACCCACCGCCCCCAACAGAAATAAAACCCATTTAGTTAATTTTCACGTATCAGCGCCGTGTTATCAATACAAAGTCGGACGACGGACGCTACAAACCTGAAAGTGAATGTGTCTGCTCCATAAGGAGTCTCAGCTCAGAGTAGCAGGAGTCAGATTTCACACACAAGACGAGAGAGAGTTGACAGACGAGACGATGGTGGAGGATTTGGTGCCGAAGCGAAAAGCAAAAGCGCCTATTTGGCAATATTTCAGATTTAAACCCAATGCTATAAGGGAACCATAACGTTAATGAGGTAATCGCCTTGAGGAGGACGGAGCAGCGCCGGGTGGAAACCTGTGGCCCCCGGAGAGGTCAGACACACAGACACACAGACACACAGACACCCGACGGTAAAGATCAAAGTAAGCGCTCTACACATATTGACCGTCATGTTTTGTTGTAAAATGTCCGATGTAATCGGTAAAAATTTCCTCACCGTCACATCTCTAATCTCAATGCGTCTTGAGTGCATTCACACCTGTACTTGGAGCGGTCCACTTGTGATCCGATCACTGAGGACGCCTGTTAACACCAGGTCTGAACAGCGCCTGAGATTCAACTCGTCTTTGTTTGAGAGGGGAGAGGGAGACACACCTGGAAGAGATCTGCTCTCTACTGAGTGCATTTTTTCTAGTTTTCTTTGTGGTTCTGATGCTTCAAACAAAGTGTTTGTCAGGTCACCTAACAGTGTCTGAAACTTCCTCCTCCCAACATCTTTCTAACATCAGAATTGGAGGCGCTGCAGCGTCCTTTTTTAGTAGTAGGAAAAGCACAGGTGTTACGAATACCACTAATGATGGCTCTGTTCTATTCAAGTGTTCCAGTGAGACGGCATGCACGACACCAGGAACCTGAAATCAAAGCAGCTCAATGGATTCAGCCATCATTAATTTAATTATTTACACCTGTGCTTATCCTACTGTGACAAGTCTGTAAAAAAGGCCTATTGAATCTCTACTGAATCGCTCCCCATCCTCTGTCCTCTACCACTAACTATCTGATAGCTCTTTAATTAGTAAATCAGGGACTGCTGTTTGTTGGGTTGCAGTACTGCAGTTCAGCCCCCATTTTTTTTTTTATAGACAAGCTGTTTTGAGATATCTCAAAAACTGATGAATGAGTTTCCATACTGCTAATCTTTGGGTACATTTGCAGTCTAGAAATCCCTTTCTGTAAATCATGGCAGTAATGCCTTTGGGTGGTACTGCAAGCTAGAAAACGGTGATTGCCTTGTACTAGATTATCTTATTCGCTTTTAAGTGTTATTGCCTAGCAAGTTGTTGAGCTCTTTGTGAATCTGTTTTCAAAAAGCTATTCAACGTGAAGTTATTTGTTCCAGGTTCATATGTATTAATTCCCCCAGCACTGAGTGTCTTTATACCGCTGTTCATGAATCCGTCTCTGTGTTTGTGCTACACAGCCAACATTTCTTCTTGCTTTTAAGATGCTTCACTCTTCTGTAGAGTCTATGTGGGAAGTGATTTATATTTAAATCAAGATAATCTCATGAATATTTAGGCTGTATTCTTAACCTCTATACTGTACTAGTAGTACGTACTGATTTGGCCAGAATGTAGCATGTAGTATGTAGTATGCAAACAAAAGCAACATCTACAGTATGCCAAAAATACCCAGACGTCGTAATGATTTGGAAAAAATCTCCAGTATGCATCGGACCAGTCTACCTCGCCTACTGTATCCCACAATGCAAAGCGCTGGAACAGTACAGGCTACAGTTACAACAACAACGGCTACATTTTTCTTAGCTATTTCATCACTAAATTCACTTCTGAAATGTTTGAGGCGAGAAATCAACTGTATAGATTTTGAATGTTGACAGTTTTACGATATGGTTTAAAGGCTAAAGCCTTTTCTAGCATACTGCTAAATACATCGCTTGAACCGTTTCATACTGCATACTACTGAGGAACGCAGTACGCAGTACGCAGTACGCAGTACGCAGTGTGTACTGCGTACTGTGTACTGTGTACTGTGTACTGTGTACTGCGTTCCTCAGTAGTATTTAGGAGGCGGTTTTGAATACAGCTTTAGTCTCTGAGTGAAAAAGATCACATGACATTTCTGTTATTGTGGTACTTGGCTGAGGCTTGGTGGTTATCATAATACAGCCCATTCTGTATTTGTGTAGACTAGTTCACTGATAAATGTGTAAAAGTAATCTTTAACTGCACACACACAAGTGTTAAAACTACAAAGGAAAACCAGCTGCTTCACAATGTATCCACCATGTCGTATCTGTATTGTGATGACTAGATGAAGTGTTTACCTGACAACCCGACGTCAGCCAGCACCGCCTTCTTACGGTCTTTGACGCTGCTGATTTGGGGGAAGTAGACGTCCAGAGCCAGGAAGGCCATGCAGCAGAGGAAGGCCATGGAGCCCATGAAGACGCCATAATTACAGGCGTTCTGGTTGCGGTTGAAGATGCAGTACTCCTCCACCTCGTGGGGGCGGTTGATGTAGCCCTCGTTGGCGATGCAGCCGAAGATCACGATGGAGAAGAGCTGCAGAGAAGAAGAGAAGAAGGGATGGGACTGTGAGAGACCTGGAGAGATCTGTCTGTCTGGCGTTTCAAGGTGTCTGACAATATATTTGCATCTTGGGGAGAAACAACTTATAATTGAACATTAATTAAACCCCTGAAATAAAATTAGGGCTGCAACTGACAATTATTTGCACGATCTATTAATCTGCAGATTATTTTCTCAATTAATTGATTGTCTATAAAACATCAGATTATTGTGAACCATTACAATGTCCCTCAAGACTCTCAAGATTACTTCATGAAGTTGCTTTGTTTTGTCCGATCAGCAGTCCAACACCTGAAGACATTCAAGTTACACTGAAAATAAAACAAAGCTACAAACTCCACAAACCATAAATGTTTGTCATTTTGTGTGTTAAATGACAAATAACCAATCAACTAGGCTATAAAAAAAATAACTGGCAACTATCAAAAAAGTCTTATTGACTTGTCGTTTGAATTCTAATAAAGATAATTTTGATAAATGTTGCTGAAAAAGGTAATAAAAACATAACTTCAACTTACAATTCTTAACCCACTGCTGTATTCAGGTGGTATATTTAGACTGACTGGGTAATTTATGAATAAGGAAACACTTCAGCGTGACGCTCTCAGCCCATAATGTCACGACAACCCTGCAGGGGGAGTTTTATGAATAATCCTTCATGTCTTTTACAAACAGTTTGACTGCGGAATAAATTATCTGCTATTCTGCAATTTAGTGTGACAGCTACTGAACACACAGTGATATGAATAATACATACTGTATATAATGCTTATGTTATGTGAGGATAGGCTACATAAAGTTGTGTGAAAACAGGATTAAGAATAGGATTTAACCATCTTTAGTAAGGGTAACCAATAACTGCATTATTTTCATATTCAAAATATTATTGCACCTAAATGTCTGTGATATTAAAATGTATCACATTCTGTTGTATTATTGTCTTGAACTTATTAGTTGTCTTTTCTGTCCAGGGACTGCAGATGCAAGTTATTACATAATAATCTGGTGCAATTATTTTAATTGTGCATGTTCCCTATACCAAATAACAAATTAAATGACCGATTTCACTTGTTCATACTTTTGCATGCAGTATGCATACAGCTGGGACATACGGTACAACTTTGTCATAACTTTGAGCCTTGAATTTGACCCTCTTGCTCAAATATCTGCTGCGCAGAGGATTGTGGGTAAGAATAGCCAGAAAAGCATGCAGGCTTGTTTCATGCAAAATATGACCGGATGCTTTAAGACATCCTGGTATTTTTGGCATACTGCATTTGACATACTATGAATTGTGACTAGGGCTGTCGATCGATTAAAATATGTAATCATGATTAATTGTATGATTGTCCATAGTCAATCACGATTAATCACAAATGAATCACACATCACACGTATGGGTATTGGAACACACATCTGGTGTGTACTCATGCTATGCTAACACAGTTTGTGATCCTAGCGCGTTGCCATGTGCTGAAAAGTAACTCAAGACATTTTGTTCCACACTGCACTCATATAAGCAAAAAAAAGAAAAAGTGGTTTTGGTGGTATTTGCGGCTGTGTTTAATTCAACTGGTGGATTACACGGTCCTCTTGTGACTCTTGGCCACGTGAAATCCTTTCTAAGTGTTTCATTTAAAAAATGCATGGCGGCGAGTTGAATTGTAATGCTGGTTTTCTTAATTGCAAGAACGTGCTGGAGAGGATTCATCCTGACGGGGTTGGTCTGTCTACGGCGGCGACAAAATGGAGTCAATCATACTGTAGGAGGAGGTTGCTGTGATATAAACGCATCTGATGCCTCGCTCCTGTACGCTCCTCTGCATTCCTCTCCTTTCACCCTCTCTCCTCAGTCCTTTCTTTTATTTTCCTCTCCTCTCCTGTCTGCTTCGCCTCGAGGAGCGGAGACACAAAGGGCTACAAAATGGAGTCAATAACAGGAGCAGGTTACTAAGATACCATCTAATCCCTCTCTCCTCTCCGCCAATCAGTACGGCATCACAGAAACACCCTTTCCGAGGCCGTAAATATGAGACCACACGCACATACAGACACCCACGGTGTTAGTATGCCTCCCTGCAGTGCAGCGTAGCAGTCGACTTTGTACTTCAGTTGATAACAGCGGATCAGACAACTCCATCCAACTGACAAACCCTGGGAGCAAACCTCCAGAGAGCTACTTCTGTCTGGATAAGGCCGAGGCTGAGAGTGTTGATGTTTGTCTGCAGTCTGTGTGTGGATTTTTTTTGCGCTCAGTGACGGATTCTGAATGTGTGTGTGTTTGTGTGTGATGGAGAGAGTAAAAGAGAGACTAGGAGTGAACCTCGTGTTGGTGAGCTGCTTGGATAGTTTACCCAGCTGTTGTGTCTGTGTTTATGTGATAAATGACGGCGATACAAAGGGAGGGCGCACAATAGACGGTGCTTCCACTGACAGCCTGACCATGAAGGCCAACCACCAGGCCGGGGGGGAGAGCAGGGATGTCAGTCAGGATGGAGACTACAGCACTTTATCTGCGTCTTTATCTGCTTTCCACTGTCTGGTTCACACTTGGGAAACCAAATTTTGGCTGCTGACACACGGTACTCAACATGTGAATATAAGTCTGTTAAATGAACTCGACACAGACGTCTTTCTTTCAAGACTGAGATTCTTTGAGATTTAACTGTACGAGGGGGAAATCAAGTCACCTTGCTTTGCTATTGTATTGAGGGGATTCCCTTATGGGGCCGGGCGATATGGCTAAAATCTTCTATCACAACATAGGCCATTTCATATCACGATATAGCATGCTTTCTGGCAATTCGATAAATAGTCTATATAAAATGACCACATGGTGAAGCCTATTTCTGTAAATACTTGACACACATTGTAAGAACTTGAATGCAAAATGAACACATCAGTTTTAAGTGAAATTATAGAGAAAAAATAAATACATATAGGCCTAGCCTATATTGCGATAGAAACAATATAGAAAAATATATATGACAGACATTTATTCACATCAATATAAATCGTCATATTGCCCAGCCCTAGATTCCCCATCGTCTATGCCTTGCTTTATCATATTGCTGGCCCAGTTAGCACCAGTATGGTTGTATAATGTATTTATCCAATTAAGACTTTGTGTATATCAGAGCAGAAACATTAAATCTGATGTGGATTCTCCAACTGATTTGCTAAATATTAGCTGTAAAAATAAACATGAATGAATAAATAAATAAATAAATAAATAAATAAATAAATAAATAAATAATCATATGACAAGCTTAGGTTATGTGATGACAACTAAGCAAACTCCATCTGCTGAGGAAGACAGGAAGATGTGGTTGAAAGCTCTGGAAACGTCCAGCACTTTGGTAATATCTTAAATATCTTGAAAACTATTGGATGGATTAAAATTAGGATTGGAAATTTTCTACCAGCATTAATGATGTTCCCCTAGGATGAAGTATAATTGCTTCCCCTGACTTTTCATCCAGCACCATCATCAGAAAAATATAAAATGTGGCCAAATTTCAATGTGGTTTATGACTTGACACCTGCAAAACTACTGACATTCCCATCAGCCTGCAGCTGTATGTGTTTAGCATGAATTAGTAAATGTTAACATGCTATACATGGTTAAAAACTGCACCTGCTAAATATCAGGATGTTTGCATTGTCATTGTGAGCATTGTTGTTAGCATGTTTACATTAGTATTCAGCTCAAAGCACTGCTGTGCCAGCCTCACAGAGCTGCCAGCATGACTGCATAGACTCAGAGTCTGGTTCAAATTTTTGTTGATGAAAATATGGTCCAGGCTGCATAAGCGTAATATAAACCAGAGACCATCTTGTGATGGGATCACACATACTGCGACGCCAAATTGGGCCAGAGGCATAAAGTTGGGGGCCCCACTTCCTACCCACCTACTTCTGGCGCCCTTGCTCGGACCCATCTTCAGACTCAGCCTTCATTTTGACCTCAACTACACACCTGTGAGGTTTTGTGACTGCATCTTGCACAGTTGCGTCGCGGTCACAAAATCTTTCCTGGCAAAGTACTGTAAACCTCCTCTGTGGTAGTTCCTGCTACTGTCGGTGTCTCCAGAGGCCTGTACTACCAAGCAGGATTTGGGGTTAGTGAGGTAACTTCAGGGTTAACCCTTCAGGGTTTTCAGTCCTAATATGGTACTGTATATACGGTAATACACAGTCATTTTGTGCTGTAAAAAAAGCATCACTAATTCTCTTCAGCTCTCTACACCATGTGGAGAGGAAACATGAGCTGGTATTTGGAGTCTGTGTCTTGTCTTAGCAAGCATGCACAACCTTTCTGTTTCCCTCGCCCTCCCTCCATCCCTCCATCCCTCCATCCGCCCTTCTGCCTCCCTGATCTCTGGTTGGTCTTGAGCCTCACACACTTCTCCCTCCGTGGAACGAAGGATGTGTGGAGGAGGACACTAACACCTCTACCCCCCCCTCTGTCTACCTGCAGCCCTTTTCATTAAGGAGAGAGATGATGAAGAGATGGAGAAAGAGACGGAGGGATCGCGGAGGGGACGAGCGGAGGGAAACGTCAGGGTTAGAAGGGGTATGGAGGCGGTGTTATTTTTAGACCGGCTGCATCACCGCTCGCTCGCTCCCTCCACTTGCGTCTTCTCCCATCTCCCCTCATTACCGGCCCTGCCTCTGCCCACGAGCATTCTTGAGAAAAATGAGCGCACTCCGACACACACGCTAACACACGCACTCAACCATATACGGCTCAAACGCACGCACACGGTTTGTCCACTGCTTCACATGCCCGGCTTACTTCAAGATTCAGGTCAGAAAACACAAAGTCACACACACAGTTAATCACATGATGTTAGAATGCTGCTCAGAATAGTCATGTAATACACTCACTGTATATATACTGAGAGGAAAAGTGGTGTTCATTTTATTTGCTTACTTGTTCTGTTGCCTCTTTAGAAAACACTATCTTTTCTGTTCATCTTATTTCCCCTTACCTCCCACAGTCTTTCTGGATGTAAAGCATACGGGAACTGTAGTGTATAATCACATATTAGATATTGAATATAAAGATATGCACCATAAATGTAAAAAAGCAACATGTTAATTATGTTAATATAATGTTATGTACAGCATACATATAATGAGGAATAATGAGGATACGTTGAGACAGGATAACTTGCTAAGGAGGCTTACATCAGACTTTTAAAGATGCTAATGCTAACGTGAGTTAGCTTTCTCAAGCCTCAATTCAATAAATTAATCAATACCGTTCTAAAACATCCTGTATTCTCTTTAGCATGAAGGTTAATTATTTTTTCTTTGTGAAGACATACAGTATCTGTATTAAATGCATCTCACTGATTCAGGTGTTAACCAAATGTTTGTGTTTAGGTCATACGATGACACTGAGTAAGTTTCATTTGCTGAACAAGGCCATAAGATTCGGTCAAAGGAAAAGGAGTGCCTAGTGGCCCAGGGGTTAAGGTGCTGACCGACCTTTGTCGCAGGTCATTCCACATCTCTCTCTCCTCGTTTCCTGTTAATGAAGGCATGAAATGCCCCAAAAATATAATTATTGTGACAGTAGTTTGCTTGACGTTGTGAACTAGTCTGAAGTGTTTCAGTGTGCACGGTGCCTATGGAACATGAACGTGTGTTTTTTATTTGGATGCAGTCGGGAGTCGGGAGTCAGTTTCGGTAACAAGGACAGCAGGAACCTGCAGGGCCACTAGTTTTTAGCGGTGTGACACAGTTTGGTTTTATGAAACTCCACTGGGAAATAAACTCACCACCAGGGATTATCTTCTCTATGTGCCTCTATTTTCCACACTTTCTCTCTCCTTTCTCTCTGCCTGTTCCAGTGACACAAACACCAAACACACAGATACTGGAAATAAGGATTGGTTTTGGCATGACCTAGTTCGTTGGGTTTGAAAACACACGTCGTCTTCAGGGTCACAATTCTATTTGCTGTCACATGGCAGAGGGCAGATTGAATTACTGAGCTTTTTCTCCGGCTGCGAGCAGAAATGCAGCCGGGTTTGTGATGGCTGGAGCTGGAGCATGTCCTTCAAATGTACATCTACTGCACATCACAATGTGTAACGGTCATTTTTCTGAGATACATGTATGCACTTAAAGCTGCAGTAGGTAGAACGTTTTTGGCATCATCGGGCAGAAAGTCCAGAATAACCTTTCAGCATATTGTAATTCAAGTGTTCAGAGAGATAACTAGACTTCTGCATATCCTCATGTCTCTGTTTTCAGGCTTTAAAACATCTAACCCATGACGGGAGACTTTGGCCAATCACAGGTCATTTCAGAAAAAGTGTTCCTAGTAAGCGTTCCTATTGCGGTGCTTGGTATTTCCTCAACTGTTCTCAACATGGCTGCCACAGAACATGATTTTTTTCAGAGTACCTGTCTCATGCACTAGGATATAGTGACTGTTTTATGCTCCATTTCTACCCACTGCAGCTTTAAGGGTACTTTATAAATGTAATACAGTGGTGCAGGAATGAGTCCTAAAACACGGAAATGAGTTAGCATTTTAGCACTTCCTGTTCCCTCGTCTGGAAGTCAATGAGTTTTTCTGAATGGGTTTTTAGTTAGATGCCTGAAATAAGGTCTGTCGTTAACACAAGCGGAAGAGATTTTAACGTTTTGTTCTACGACATAAAATAAACATCAATAAATATCCCACCTTTGAATTTTGAAGCTCTTATGTTTCTTTAAAAAGACGGTTGCTAACAAGTGGCTAAATGAGACCACTAAACGTCATCACGCCGACTCGTCCTCCTTTACAGCCTCGTTGTGTTTATACTCGCGCTCATGTGACTATGGTGTAGATTGTTTATAGCCTAACGTTAGCTTTTTACTTCTGGTGATTGCATTCACACTTCAAAAATTCTGTAATAATCCAAAACCCAATGGAACAATCCCATTGGCCTTTTTATCGAGGGAACCAGGGCGATGCTAACTTCCTGCTTGGCCTACAAAAATACGTCACCTCTGGAGCACACAAAAAATGTGCAACAAATGAAATTTGAACTCACTGTACCTAAACATTCTTCACTTGCTTAGGAGGCCATGAAAAGTGGAGCATGTCATGTGGTTTCATACATGGCTCTCCCTCCCCCACTCCTTTCTGCTGTGATTCTGTCGGTATACGACTTCTCTAGGTGTGTATGTGTGGGGAGGTTCCCTCGCCCCCTCTGATGATCACAAGGCTCCTGGTGGTGGTGAAAGCAGGCACTGTGAAGGACACCACGTGGGTTTCTGATCTTGTGACCATCAGAGGGTCACTTACAAATAGCACATTAAGTATGCCGATTGCCAGAAGTGTGTGTGTGAATGTGTGTGCGCCTGCTTTTGTGAAACTGTGTGCATGCATGCGTGAATTCCTCCAGAATCTCCCTTTCTCTTTCAACCTTACCTTTCCTCTATTTGTTCTGAATTTAAAGGTACTATATGTAACTTTCAGAGAATCCCTGTTATTAATAACACCAGTGGCTGTAAATACGTGAAAACTAAACTAAAAAACATCTATTTGTAAAGAGGCTAAAAGCATGAAAAAACATTCAGAAATATGTGAAAAATATCCGAAAAATATCAGAAAATTATTAGCAAAATGTGTGGAAAAAGATCCATAAATTATTAGTAAAATATGTCAAAAAATATTGAAAAAAGTGTAAAATATCCAAAAAATGGCTGAAAAATATTAGTAAAATATGTTAAAACTAAACAAAATAACATCTTTTTGTAAAGAGCCTAAAAGCATGAAAAAAACATTCGGAAATATATGAAAAATATCCGAAAAATGTCGGGAAATTATTAGTGAAAAATATCTAAAAGAAATGATGGAAAAGTATTAGTAAAATATGTGAAAAAATAGTAAAAACAAATATTCGAAAAATATGTGAAAATTGTCTAAAAAATATCCCAAAAATTACAGTAAAATATGTGAAATCTAAACAATTTCTTTACATACAAATCCGACTACAGGCTGTTAAACAACCGAGAAAGTCGTGGAAGGTCTCAGTTTTTAAGTTACATTACAATCTGTACATGTAAATTGCTACGTATAGTACCTTTAAATCGGAAATTTGGGTTTTTGGGTGACATGCAACACACACACACACACACACACACACACACACACACACTGCAAACAGCCATCTAAGGCACTGGGTAGGCCTAAATCATATCGGTCCAGTCTGGCTGGTTGTGAATGATTTAGAGCTGCTGTTGTGCTGGATGAAAGGCCTTTTGGATCCATTGTGGAGACCAGACAATTGAGCCGGGCCTCATGTCACCCCAGTATTCACACACTGTACCTCACACAAAATCCTGTATCTGAACTAGCTATACACACACACACAAACACACACACATACAGAGGGACACATCAGACCATGACACAGCACTGCATTTAGTCCAGGTCTTTCTGACTGCAGTAGTAGTGTTCACAAATCAAACAATGAATTAAATACCATGCATGGATAAATGACTGCAAAGGGTGAGTTAGTCATCTCCTTTGTTGAGTCAGTGACTCTTAGTGGATGAATGGGGTGTACTATGTTCAAAGGCACATACACAAACCATCAACACTCAACTGAGATTAATACAATATAATCGGATAATGAGAACGTACAACACCCTGTAATGTTAAACAAATTTGTAAGTCGAAAATGCAGTCGATTCCGAGACCTTAAAAAGTGGTCTCCAGACCAAGACCGATCTCGAGTACTACAGCACTGGTGATTACATCTCAAAAACATCAGTCTAACAGGGGAGTTAGTCTCAGATTCAGCCTTCAAGACTTTTTAAAACAAGAAAACAGGTCCTGTGGGGTGAGATCATTTACTTATTTTATTTATGTTTCATTCATTATTTATTTGAACCTGTTTAGCCAAATTAAAATGTTAATTAACTGTAATTTGTGTAAGTGTTGTAAAGTAAACTAACTAAGGCTGCATAACCAAAACCAAACCAAAACCAGTCCCTAGGAGAGGAGCTGAGAGAGGGTCAGAGCTGCAGCAGTGGCTTAAGTAACCGAGGAACACCGGGTCCAGGTGTTCCAGATCACTGCAATCAATCAGCTGCAGGACAAAGAGAGACACGTGTTCATCATGGGGAAACCCCAGAAGACACCTGAGGCCTGTACTACGAAGCAGGATTTGGCGTTATCGAGGTAACTTCAGGGTTAACCCTGGGTTTTCCGTCCTACGAAGGTGGATCACTTCTTACCGGGGTAGATCTCCATGGTAACTTACGCTGAACGGCTAACCTGCTCCGGAGCAGGTTATGTTCCAGATAAGAGATCAACTCGAAGAAAAACACCGTCTACTGACCAATCAGAGCTCAGTGCGCTGATCGTATGGTAATATTACACAAATGCGAAGAAGTTTAAGTCATAATCCAGGCTAAAAACAACACAGTTTAAACTGACAAATGCAGGAAGGACAGATTGATTTATGCTGCGGGTGTTTACTGCTTTGAATTATATTTTTATATTTATTTTTTTACTTGCTCTTGAGTCCGTTTCACACCGCAGGAGACGGGGACGCACCTGAGAGAAGGGTTAAATAGTTATACACGCGTTCTGTTTAATAATGGGTATAATAACCTGTAACCGTCCATCCAGCCATCAATATAATTTCTTATTGCTATTTATAACCCGACGACTTTATCCAACTTTTGAGTGTTCCCTTAAATTAATAAGTCTGTTAATTGACGCATTCACACATCGGGAGTTTTTTCTCTGCCAGCCTCCTGCATTTAGCCCGGTCTTTCTTACTGCAGTTTTAAATGTTCCAAATCAAACAATGAATTAAAAAATATGGAAATCTGCCATGGTGAGTTAGTCATCTCCTTTGTTGGGCAGTGACTCTTAGTGGATGAATGGGGTGTACTATGTTCAAAGGCACATACACAAACCATCAACACTCAACTGAGATTAATACAATATAATCGGATAATGAGAACGTACAACACCCTGTAATGTTAAACAAATTTGTAAGTCGAAAATGCAGTCGATTCCGAGACCTTAAAAAGTGGTCTCCAGACCAAGACCGATCTCGAGTACTACAGCACTGGTGATTACATCTCAAAAACATCAGTCTAACAGGGGAGTTAGTCTCAGATTCAGCCTTCAAGACTTTTTAAAACAAGAAAACAGGTCCTGTGGGGTGAGATCATTACTGCAGCAGTGGCTTAAGTAACCGAGGAACACCGGGTCCAGGTGTTCCAGATTACTGCAATCAATCAATCAGCTGCAGGACAAAGAGAGACACGTGTTCATCATGGGGAAACCCCAGAAGACACCAGGGGTCATCACACCAGAGATAAGATTTAAGGTGGGAGTACGCCGAAACAAACTAGTTTGTATGATGTGTCAACAACTGACCATGTTGTGGGGCAAAAGTAGCCGGGCACCCCCGCTCCCACGGGATCCCAGTCCCAATGGCGTAGATAGCTCATACAACAATCTCTCTCTCTCTCACAAAAAGTGCAATAAACAAGTGCAATGCTTCAATCAATGCAATGTGTGCAATATAAAAAAAATAAAAAAAATGCCTGTGCAAAATTTTTTATAGTATGCAACCTCTACTGCTCCCATATATAGTATATATATACAGTATATGTCTGCTTCTATATTTATTGCAAGTATTTCCTTTATTATTGTACTGTATATTATTTGTAAATACACATTTCTTTTTTAATTCTATTACTGTAAATTTATTTTGTTATTGTTGTGTCATTTATTAATATTATTATTATTATTATTATTATTTTATTTAATTTTTTGTTACTTAACTTACTATTTTCTTAATGGAGCTTCCCAGCAAAAAGTATTTCACACGATTGTACTTGTATAACTGGTGTGACAATAAACATCTTGAATCTTGAATCTTGAATCTCTAAGGCAGAGCACTGCACACACACACACACACACACACACACACACACACACACACACACACACACACACACACACACGGCCCTGCGGTTGCACATCGACGCAACTCACGGCTCGTATTGAAACACTTCAGTCTTAAAGTATTGGTACTAATAAAATGGGGTATCGTACCGTTTCTAACGGCGGGATATCGCGATAATACTAGACTTGAATATCAACAAGTTAATCAGAGTATACACAGCTGCATGTAAACGGTAATATTAGTGGAATATCCATTTCCATCAGCCATGTAAACAGCTTAGTAGGAATATTTTGTGCACGTAAACGTAGTCAAAAGAACCCACTCTGCCAAGTGTTATGATCCACTCCTCAGTGAGAGAAGAAAGCTGTAGATGACAGACATGTTGGATCCTCCACAGAAACACACTGGAGATGAGTGATTCACTGAGATCTGTGACACACAAGGACAGAAAACCTACTTATAAACGTAGATAGATGTGACAGAGAGAAGTGACTACAGGTCAACAGTGAGTTAGCTGAATAATACTGGATCACTGCAGGACGATATTGTGTATGTGTGCGAGCATGTGTGTGTGTGTGTGTGTGTGTGTGTGTGTGTGTGTGTGTGTGTGTGTGTGGGCTTATTGTCTGCTGCAGCGCGTTGGCCTGGACTGGGGATACCTGATTGCTGCTGTCACCATGGTAGCAGCTGCTCATGTAATGAGAGAGAGAGTGAGAGAGAGAGAGAGAGAGAGAGAGAGAGAGTGAGACGGAGAGAGAGAGGAGACCTTGTCAAAGTACAATTGAAGGAGAGCCACTGCAGCACCAAGGGTACACAATGGGACAGACACAATCACAAGTCCGGGACACAGCAGCGACACTCACATCCACACATTTACACTCTGTTCTCCCCACACATCCACTCACACCGCTCTCCTCTCTTCTTTTGCTGTGCTATCCCTCGCCATTTGAATTTTGGAAAGGCAATTAGCCGAGTGAGAACGTGATCAGATGATTCCAGAAAACAAGGTCATATCGAGGTGAGGAAGCAGACGCTTTCTCAATCTTATAAAGCAGAGCATAACAGAATCAAGAGAGAGTACAATCTGGACTCATTCAGTTACTCCTGCACAACAGTATGCTATATTATGAATCTTAAAGGACCATACCAGTGTGTTTGCATGTTTTAGCCCATTTATTAGGCATTAAAAAATCCATGCATCTGGTCTCCATTCATTTATGTATTGTATGAAAGTCTGTCAGCAGACGCGTATTATTTGCTTTAGTGTTATAATCCATCATCACACCGAACAATAATGAAGAATATACTGTATATTGACAAAAAAACTTATTTTTTACGGGCTACTTACTTAAAATACTGAAGGTCCTGTTTCAAAAATATCAAGTTGGTCATCTTAAATTATTGATATGATATAAATTAAACTTTAAGTTTTTAAACGTATAAACTTTTTAAATCGTTTTTTTATTGCCAATGTGTGAACAGGTTGTAACCTAATCTAAAAAATGAGACCTTCCGCAACTTTCAGGGTTTCCTCTATCAGTCTGTAGACCGCTTTCCAACGGATGTGACATCATGCACGCTCGCGAGTGCCTTTATTTTCAGCTCCACTACGGGGCTAACAGTGTGCTACCATAGCTAACGCTAAAGTCATATCAGAATTCATGCAACTTTTACTTTTTTTTTAAAAAGTCTGATATTGGCCACATTAACAAAGCCAAACAAAAAAATCAGATCAACTAATAAATCTGCAGTGAGCACTAAGGCTCGCATTGTGAACGTAGCCGTGGCTCGGGAGCTAAAACTTGCAGCGACTGGAATCAGATTTACATGCTTCTAATCAGGCAGAGCAAACACAGATGAACAAACAGATACAACTAACTTACTTTACTTTCCTACTGTACTAAAAAAAAACTGACTGAGTTTATCACAATATATAGACAATATAATCTATCTGTAGATAAGCAAAGCTTTAAGCCACTGAGGTGTTGCACCTGATTAACGTTACATTGTAAAATCAAAGTCCAAAACACACTTAATGCTTGGACACAATTATTTTCTATGAAGCTTATCCATTAATTACACGTTCACTCCAATAGCAACGAACAAACAATACACAAGTAAGGACTATAACATGCTGCCTTCCGGGCGGAACAACTGACCCGGCCAAGACTGGTTCCTACTTCTGCATTTCAGTACCAATTGTCCTCAGGAGACCCGATACACCACCTGGCTCCTACACTGTCCCTACTGCAGTGTGTTGACCGATCAGTGGAGAGTTTAGTTTACTGACACTGACCAGCCAAATGCCAAAACGTATTAACAACCCTGCTGACAGACAGTTGGGTGTTACTCTGGGCTCATCAGTAAATGTAATTCCAGATTATAGGCTTGTTTAGTTCATCACAGCTCTGCAGACATATACAACACATTTTCACAACATGACTCCTGCAGCACATAAAGGCTTTTATACAATGCAAACATGCATATTAAAATAGCTTTCAACCTGTGTCTGAATTCTGGCACGCAGACACTAACAAGCGGAGTGTGTTCCTGTTTTACACGGAGCTGACAGAATGTGCTGCACTGCAGAGAGTGTGTTTGTGTTGATAATAGCAAATAGTTATTCACCAATTACAAAATCACCTGATCATCATCATCATCACAGCTAAATTCAAAATGTTTGCTCCTTATGTATATAAGAGCATTTCTTCAGCAGGTCACAGTTAATCAACTTGTAAACAATGCAAAAGTGAGCATTGGCTCACATACCCCCCCGTTCACTGCTTGACCCCTGCTAAAGTAGGGCCAAAGGTTTTGGCCTTTTGGAACTAAAGGAATTAATGGGCATTAACTAATTAACTAATGGGCACCCTTGACTTCTAACCCCCAAAAGGCACAACTAAACCACACTGTCAACTATCATACCAAATGTGAAGTTCCTAAGTTAAGTAGTTTCCGAGTTCTTCTCCAGAAACGAAAGTGTGACACGCGAACGGACGGAAGGACGGAAGGACGGACACGCGGATCGCTATATACCGCCGACTACGTTGTCGCGGGGGTATAATAAGAGTTTATTAAAGGTCTGCTTTGAAATGTGGCTTGTGTTGCAGATAGTGTTACTGTAAGAGAAAGCAACCCGATGAACTGTAAGATGCAGGAGAATGCTGTTGTAACTATCAGTATGGGAGCATATACTTGCTTTAACCCTCTTACTCTTTCAAAGAAAGCCACACACACACACACACACATCAAATATCACTTTCTTTTTGGCAGAGTTAAGAGGTGAACTTTGATCTGCAAATTCACCCAGTGGGCCGAAACAAACTCCGCTTTGGGCATGTCGACTTCTGAAAGTAAAGAGGCTTCTTTAGTGGAATAAAGCACCAAGCTAGCAGAACTAAGCATCACATTAAGGTGCATAATAATGATGTGATAGATGTTTGAAGTTGCCCTGGTGATAACCCAAATCCTTGAACAGCAGCAGAACGACGCTCAAAGCAATAAAAGCAAACATCCGAGCTTCAGAAGTAATGCTCTGTTAAATACAGATCAAAAGTAGAACCACGGGCGTCAAGATGGCATCTCAACTTTGCAAGTCAGGTTGAACCTATTTAGTTTTATTCAATAAATAAATGTTATTATAATTATTATTTAATTTAGAAATCATCATCACACACAAGGTGCTCTCCCCCATCTGTGACTATGTTGACTCTTCTCTCCTCCTCCTCCTCCTCCCTGAGGCTAGGGCGGCACCATCATGGCCAAAATGATAATCATGATTATTTTGATCAGTATTGATATCACAAGTATTCATTGATTTTAGCGACAACATATTTTTATTGCACTTTCACATTAAAATTAACAGAGCACTGTTTTCACTTCCATACTGTGCTACATTCCTGCTAATGAATGAATTAGGGCTGCACCATGTTGGAAAAAATCTGAAAAATATTTTTTTTCTGTTATATATATTGCAATATGAAAAACCATTTTGTTAGCTACATTTTAAAGTGAAATGCTTTAATCTGGTGCACTAAGAGAGCAAAATTAGCAACAATAAGAGCTAGATAAACTTTATTTTATGCTCTTAATTTAATCATAAACACATTGGTTGTATAGATAATATCTATACCCAAAAGTGAAGCCAAAACATCTCGATCACTGACTGGTGGCTGTTAGTTTAGGAAGCGCTTGATTTGATTTACAGCAGAGTTTTCTATGAGCAGAACGCACATTTTAAATGTCAATATCTCAGGCGATCATGTTCATTTAATTGTGGGAGGCAAAAATTGTGATCGCGATTAATATTCGATTAATTGTGCAGCCCTACCTGAAGCTGAATTACACTCTCACACACACACACACACACACACACACACACACACACTTATTATCACCTCCACATCCAGCCCTCATAAGTCACAGGAAGCGGTCTCCTAGAAAGAGAAAAGGAAGGGCAGAGAGAGAACCCTCAACCACCATGCATAAATTGTTCTCTCTCTCTCTTGGCAATGCAAATCTATCCATTCCTACCTGTCTCCCCCTCTCTAACACACACACACACACACACACACACACACACACACACACACACACACACTTGACATCCCCCATCACCCAGCAGACTGCGTATTAGCACGATCACACAAAACATCACAGCTCAGGCCGTGGCTGTTACTATGGAGACATGTTGTTGCTCGGGTGACACCTCGGGAGCGAGGCATCTCACAGGCCCATAAAGTCTCTCCATACCTGTTTTTCACCTGTACATACGTAGCATAACTTTACTGTGTTCCTCAGAGTCGAATGTTTAATTTATCGACAAAACTATCAATGATTGTTTAAAGCGGCAACAGACTCAAATGAAACAAATATATCGATTCTGGCATTAAAGAATCAATTTCAAAATTGTAAAAAACAAATCGCGATATATAGGTGAATCGGGAAAACGAAGGCTCCATTTATGACACAAAGCCGTGGAAGAGCAAAATGCAGTGTGTCCTGTGCAGCGCTGATAACTCTTTTCCAATGAAAGCAGCTAGCATCCAAAAGTCGCTAAAAGTCGCCAGATGACATCATTGCGCAGTCATTTGCATAAAGCTCGTGTGGGTTGCAGCGAGGGAGAGACCGTGCTGTTGGCAGTGATTACTCTGAGCAACAATGGGAATGAATTACAACACAATATATTTGAATATATTTCTTGCTTTGCCCCTGACATTCTGAATAAGTCACTAATCTGTTGCTAGTAGTTCTGAGGAAAACGGAGAGTGATCCGGTTGTCTTTGCGACAGCGGCGGCAACAATAACACCACTTGGAAACGCTAGCGGGGAAAGTTGAAGTTGCCACTTTAATCAATTTATGAAGAAAAAAAAATACTAAACATTTGCTGGTTTCAGCTTCTAAAATGTGAGATTTGCTCCTTTTCTCTGTTTCATGTTATTGTAAATTGAATATTTTTGACATCAACTTGGACTCTTGGGAAATAGTGACATTGTGAATGACGTTTTCACTATTTTCTGATATTTTATAGTGCAAATAATGAAGCCCTATAATAACCTGTAGCCCTAGATAACACTCATTGCAAATGCAATAATGACTCCTACAGGTGTTTAGGATAAAAGCATCTATTGAGTCATTTATTTTGAAAAATCAACCCTAAAACTCTTAAAAACGTTGCAACACCAGTGTTTCCTCCTTTCAGTATCATATAGTGACATGTCACGTTTCACTAAATGTCTTTCTTAATGCTAGAAACTATTCATACCGTACAACATGGATATCTGTAAAGAATCTATTAATGAGAAATATAAAACCAAATTAATCAAAATGCTCCTTCATCACATTAATATAATGAGTGTATTTATCTACAACTAGAGACCTCATGACTCTAACATGCTTACATCACAGTTCATCGCACAGCCACATGACTCTCCTTCACACGCCATTCAGACACTCACTCAAACTATTTTCACACTTCTCTCATGTGCTTTGGATACAGTTCACATTTTATGTGAGCGTTAAGTTTACTATCAGTCTCACTTCAGTCACGAGAGACAGACGTTACAACACTTTATACTCTTTGTTCTTACTAAAAGAAGTTAAACTTCATCAACTTGTTTTCCTGTTCCCAACTCAGAGTGACATAAAACTACCCAAAGCAATCGTTCGGCCTATTTTGTACACATCTCCACCAAAAACAAACTCATCAGTCTTGACCTGAGAAGCGATTTTAAAGTACATATCAGAGCTTGTGACCTCATGTTTGCAACAACCGGCCCGTCAGCAAGACTCGCCCATTTACTAGAAACATGAATCCATCTGCATCTTCATCCTTTCAGCTACTTGAAAAGGCTCTCGGCTTCATTTAAAGACAGGGTTGGGAACCATTTTAGAAACATTTTTGTTCTTATTATAGTTTAAATTCTCATTACATACCAACTGTAGCAACTACTGTCAATTAAAAAGCTGCTAAGAGGCTGAGGTAGCCTCTTGACTGTGTGACTCGTCCCAAAAAGTTCAAAAGTCCGGATGCGTTTTACTGTTTATTAAATTAAATGATTTACAAACAGTGAGGTTAACTGGAATAACTACGTGAAGTGACAGTCAACAGAAGTCTATCTCACCCTCTTTGTCTAACTCCTGTAGTCCCAGTTAACAGGTAAAAATAGGTGAAACCAAACCCCTGTTCAAATGACCGGAAGTGATGACAACCAAAAGAAGTTTGCAGCCTAAACAAATAATAATAATAAAAAGAACAGGCCAAATACAGACTTTGGCTCCTACACCGACTAATGATGCTAGCTAATTTCATTGGAAAAGAGTTGGGCTTGTTTTTTTTGGCTCGATCATTTAAAAAAATCTTGTGTACTCTTGCTAGTCTCTCAAGATCAGCCACCCTGCCTTTACGGACACGTAGACACAGACACAGTCCTATAAATAAGAAACAATCCCATATGCAACTTTCTGCTGCAAAGAATGGCTTTCCTTCATTATTTTACGCTTTACCTTAAAGAATAAACCAGTATAGACGTTGGATTTCGTGTGGATTTAGCAGAGTCTCAGGACTGCAAAGGCAAACAGTTTGTTTTCTGTGTGCATTTCACGAAAACCAGCTAACGAGAAGAGTAACTTTACACATTCCTTAAGAAGGAGTGAATAAACAAGGTGATGAACTGTGGGCATCAGACACAGGAAACACAACGTGCAGCTCACTATTCTTAGTCTTGAAATGTGACATCTAAAAAATGTTAGTGAGCATCATCTGAGTGGACGTCTTCTGCACCCATAAGCTCACTTTTATATGAGGAGAAGATAAATGAGAAATCAAGGTGGCCTTCAGCTTCTATTACATTGGCCTTCAATGTCATTTATTTAAACAGAAATGCAACTAATAAGAGAGAGGCAGAAGAAAGGAGTGGCAGAGATTCTACTTAAAATAAATAAAATAGATCTTATGGTGGTAATAGTGGCATACACTGTCTGTCTCTCCTTTCGAGGTATTTCTGTGTTCCTCATCCCAAATGAAGATCATATTAGAAGCCAAAATGCAAAAGTTGGTTGAAGGATTCCTAAACAAAGAATTAAATCCTGAGTTCATAATGACCATATCATATTTCATCATATTATTCCTATGAAATACAACTTCTAGAAGGAGAGGCCTCTTGGATTTTAGGGACATTTGTAGCCATCTGTTTACCGTCCTTCCCCAAAACTACTTACCATCCTGTTGCTATCCTTTTTCATTAGTGCTCCTCTGTCTTGAGGAGGGGAGGGTGGGCCGTTATTATGAAATTATGAAATCCTTTGAGTGTGCCTGTGTGTTCTCACAATGCTTATTAGAAAACATTAGCTAGCCAACTAATATATCATCAGAGGAGAGGGCAGTAAGCAGTGATCAGGACCCATTCTGGGCCTACATCAGCCTGATAATAACTCCCTGTTGAGTACCATAATCATAAAATGGGAATATCAAAGTATATTGATACAGGAAAATAAAAGCATAAAGCAAGATATGATGAATCATACACTCCCTGTAATCTGTATTATTTATCATTGATATATGATTTAAATAAACAAATAAAAATAATTCTCTCCCATATTTGACATGTGCACGTGTAAACTGTGCATAATTAGGTTATTTATCCACTCTGTAGCTAAGAACCAACAAACTTATTTTTTTTTTGAAATGTGTCTGTCGGTCACTCACCCACGACACGATGCGGAGAATGGTCTGAGGCTGCTGGAAGAAGGTGACGGGGTCGAAGGCTCCTCCGGCTTTCCCGGCCCCGTATGCCTGCATCCCCTCCATGGTGCTCCTCCTGTCTGCACAGCCTCCTCTCTGGTCCTCCCCTCCTCCCCGCTGCAGGCTCAGAGACACAGGACAGGGTGTGTGTGGAGCACCGGGCGACCGACACGGACAAATCCTCTATTCTGCTCCTGCTTCTTCTTCTTCTACCTCTGCTGCTGCTGCAAGGATGCAAGGATGGATGGATGCTCCTTGGCGCACAGCCGCCCTGTTTCTCTGGTGTTGTTGTTTTTAATTTAACCTCTAAATTCCCTGTCGTCCTCTCTCGATATCCAGGCCAGAGGAAGCTGTGGACTGAGCCAGTGTTATGATGATGCTCTCTCTCTCTCTCTCTCTCTCAGTGCAGGAGCCGGTGGCGAACACGTGCACGCGCCTCCGTTGTCACGCACATCTAAAAAAAAAAAAAAAAAAACACACACAGAGAGCACGCGCACATGTTTATTAGGGGCGCGCGCTTTGTGCTCACAGGATTGCCACATGGAGTCACGCGCTTTCCTATTTTGTCAAGTAGACTCAACCAGAACATGATATTCATATAATAAAGCTAATTTATATAACTAAGATGCCTCTGTGTCTTAAGGAAACATTCCATATTCATCCAATGTGATTTAATATTAACTCAGGACATTGATTTCTGTCTGATAACCGCTGTAATTATATGATTATACATATGAAAGTGATACAATAACGTTGCAAACACCACAGAAATGTAAATCCATGTGATAATAAGTGATTTGTGATGCTGAGGAGAGAGACACCGCCCTCTAGTGGTCGCACTGGGCTTTGCATTGCTTTTATTGGGCGATTTTTCCCCGAGATACGCCTTTCAGGTCGTTCTTACTCCAAACCTCTGTACCGTACTACCGTGCCCGACCGACAAGCTTCAACCATCTAACGGATCGTCTGGTTGGAGTTTCGATACACCAATCTTACCACAAGTGGCGATAATTGTCCACATCTTGAAGAAGCTTGCCTGACAGACAACCTCAGGGGAAAAAAAACATTTATCGCTTCTTTTTACTTCCTCACAACCAGCCAATGACAGCGCAGCCACGCTTTCTACGCGCTCTCTGACTGAACCAATGAAACACCGTTGTGGCTGGTTGCTAAGCGACGCGTTGTGTTCAATGTTGTCGAGGATCAAGGAAGAAGATTTCGATGCACAGACAGCTAAAAACAGAAAGTAGAGCTTATTTACCGTCATTAATGAAACAAGACAGTTTGCTTACCGTGTCCGGTAGCTGTCCGCTGTAATGGTGAAGTTGAGGGCGAGATGTCTGCTTGTTGGTAAGTAAGTTTAGTCCATCCTTCTGCTACTTAACCATACAAGGGCTAAAGCTAAAGCTAAAGCTAACCAATCTGTTACTAAACGTAACGGAATTGTGTCCTAAACCAGACAGTTTTCTGCTAACATTCTACTAAAATCCCACTTTAACTACTAATATAAATGATCGTGTGATGTTTTCAGTTAATTTAATGGTGTAAAACTAAAGTCTACCTCCTTACCTTTCTATCTGCATATCGTATTAATCATTTACTTTAGCTTTGTCTCTTCCAGAGTCGGCAAAACGATGCTAACGCCGGTGAATTAGCCGTGCGCCACCGTTGGCCTAAGCCGGACAGCCATATTTTCTACCTGTAAACACTGGGCGCTGCTGGCTTTTCCGGGGTATTACGCTGTTCTTGTGTCTCCCAATGTAACATCAATGCTGTCAACACATCCGGTACCGTATTTCCGTTCCTTCACAATAAGATATCACGCTTCAACACCTCCAAATCATGCACTATAAGCTCCTTCATTTACATTTTGAGTGTATACCACCACCTGCTGGTTGTTTTGTTAAACTCTATTCTCATTTCAGTCACTTGCAAAATACCAACTGATGCATGAAATTTAGCAATTATGCACAAATAAGTGTATAGAACAATTACTATCATTACACAAAGTGCAGAGTAAGAGTTATAGTAGAACTACAAACACAAAGTATTCATGATTGAAATGGTGCATTGTTTTTAATCAAAAGACAAATGACTAGAGCAAATAATCATTTGCTCTAGTCATTTCTATATGGTGGGCGAATGAGGAAAAAATACCAAGCAATAATAGATTTTAACAGGTCAAAGATAAGCACAGTTCATAGTATATTTGTGTAGGTATATAGAGCCTATATTGAATACCCTTTTCCTGCCTTTTTAGTAAGAGATATTGTGAATGGGGAAATAGAGTGATTTAATGTTACATGAGTCATCTATTTACATGGAGGTTTGCGTTTTCAACAATGACCAAATAAAACACTAAAAAATGTAAGATTAGAGTATAATGAACAGTAAATGAATAAAATAAAATGGTAAAATAGCACATTTATCTCGCCTATAAGCAAAACACAGTACACCATACCAGCAGAAGGAGCAAAGCCTTGAAAAGAGGATGAAACTAATTTATTTTAAAAAAAACACAAAAGACAAAAATAAGATAAAACATGTAAAAAAAAATTAAAATAAATAAATTAAATGTCTGGACAAACATTACATTTAAAATAATCATCGTCATCCAGCTCCTCGTCCCAGCCCACACACACGGTGTGAAACCATGTGTGGCAGCTGTCACACTGGACCCACGACACCAATCCCTCCGAACCCTCCGGAGGGTCAGGTTCCCTGCACCGGCCACACCACCAAACCGTCTGCTCCATCTCTTCGGTGGTGTGACCTACTCACAGAAAAAAAAATACATAGATGTAAGAAAATTGTCTGATCTCATGGGCTGGCATGCAAAGACTGTTAACATTAAGAAAACTACCGGTGGATGTCGTGGGTCCAGCAGGCGAGGACGAGGAGCTGGATGACGAGGGTCTGGTCCGGTCTTGAGAGGCTGTATAAATAAGAGACAAAGCCTTACATGTTTTGCTTACTCTGCATCATGGCTAATGTCACCAACATGTTAAGATGTTGCTTTCTGTTTTACAGATTATATAAAGCATTTACAGTGGGAGGGAGAGGAAGGAGCTTGGGACCCTCGGAGGCCAAATCTTGATGTTGAAGGCTCTAAAAGAATAATCATATTTTATTATTACAACATTAAAATACATACTCCTAATAATGTCTATGCATCACAATAGAAAATACATTTTGATATTTACATTAATTCAAATCTAAAATAGGTATGCTTTACCAGAGACTTGCTGACCAGGAGATGGGGGAAGGTGGTGATGTCCCTCAGCAGGCAGGCTCGCTGGTGATGGTGTGGTGGCAGGCAGCCGGGGACCGTGGGAGGCACAAGAGGGGGCTGAGGGGGCTGAGGGACCGGCGGTGGAAAGGCCGGAGCTGGTGGCTGGAGCAGCCCCGAGGGGCACTATTCTCCTGCGGCTGGGGCGGGAGCCGCCAGGCAGGGTAGAGGAAGTGGCTGCCGGGCTAGTGTGTTCGGCCCGCTGCTGCTCTCTTCTGGCCAGAGCTTGGGCCTCCCGCCTTGCACCACGATCCTCCGCCTCCTCGATGACGTCGGACATCTCCTGGGCCGTCAGTATCCTGGCCTTGGTGGTGTTCCTCCTGACCTTTCCCGTGTTAAGGTTATAATTTATTTCGGCCAGGAGGTGGGCCAGGTCTACTGTTATTCGGCCTGATGTTACCAGGGGATGGGTGAGGTAGGGATTGGGAGGAGGAGGGGCAGGTGGAGGTGGGTTTTGGGGATTGGGGATAGGGGGTGGTGGACTCTGGGGCTGGGGGGTCAGGACAGGGGCAACTGGGGATAGGGGATGTTGGGAGGGGTGGGTAACATCAGGCCCAGCCCAGGAAGATGCCGATGAGGTTGGCGGAGGTGGTGAGGAGGAGGTCCCACGCCGCGGCCCGGACGGCATGACCCGTGACCAGTCAATGGCCATTGGGTCCAGAGGGAAGAGGCCACACCTCCTGAACCCAGCCACCACCATTCTCCGATCCTTCACCCTCTGGTAGGAGTCTCTTAGGACCCTTGAAAACTCCTTCTTGGAAACTAAGAAGGAGTGGCTCACTGCCGACAGATCTCCCGCAACAGCAGAGAAATCTGCCTTCAAGGGTCCGAAGAAACTCACATCCAGAGGCTGAAGGATGTGAGAAGTATGTGGTGGCAGGCACAAGAGGATGACCCCCTCCCTCTGTGCCGCCCGGACCAGCTCTGGATCCAGGTGTGAGCGATGTCCGTCCAAGACGAGCAGCAGCGGGCGCTCCTGCGCGGCGAACTTCAGGAAGTGCCCGACAAACCACTTCCTGAACAGCTCACTGTCTATATACCCTGCCGGCGACTTCCCGTAAAGGGCATCGGGAACCCCTACCCTGTTATAAGGGCCCCCTGGATATCCCCCCTTATAAATGACAAAAGGGGGGATATCCTCCCCAGCCGCGTTGAGGCAGGCCAGGACGGTGATGTGGTCCCTGGTTCCCTGGGCCTGCCTATAGGCATGTTTGGTCCCCCGGGGCACGATGACTTGTCTCCTCGCCGAGTCCAGCTGAAACCCCGTCTCGTCGCAGTTGTAAATCTGACGGGGTTTCTCCCTCAACCCGTGCTCCTCCAGGGTGGTGGTGAGGAGCCTGAAGTACTCCTCAATGGCCCCCCTCTTGGCACAGGATGCCCTCCCACGGTCTATTATGTCTGGGGTCCGGGCAGTAAGGCGATGGTGCTGCCGCTCCCGAAAGTTTATCCACCACGTCTGGCCAAGCACGGTCTTCGGTGCGTCCTGGTGGCGGAGGTTGTAGATGGCCAGAGCGTGGGCCAGGACCTGAGGCTTCGTCAGTGGAAACCCGTGACTGGCAGAATACAATAAGTACTCTACCAGGGAATATTCGTCTGCAGGGGTGAGGAGAGGCCTCTGACCTTGGACACAGTCAGAGGCCACCCTTCCACTGACTCGGTCACTCAGGCTGGACTTTGGGACCCCAAACTGCTGGGCTGCCTGCCGTAGACTGAGCCTGCCTGCTTCCACCTCCTGGCGGGCCTGGTCCATGGCCTCCTGGGTCCACTTCTTCGTCTTCCTCTCCCTCTTCCTTATCTGCCGGATGTTGGGCATCTGCAATGCACATTCATTTTTTACACAGTCCGATATAAAATTCAAAATTAGGTTTAAAGGCACATTTCATGTCTTGAATAAGGTTGATAAATTCTATAAACTGCCACATTACCACATATAGACATGCATATTTACCACAGGCATAGACACATATATTTACCTTAAGCCACAGTAGCAATACAATTTCTATTTCCATCTTTTCTTTTCTTGATGCTCCTGTAAAGGAAATTAAAAAACTCTCTCCCACACAGACACACATGTTACCTACCTTTTCTTACTTTAAATCTGTCTTTTCCTGCTTCTTGCTCTCTTTCCTGCTTCTTTCTTTCTCTTTCCTGCTTCTTTCTTTCTCTTTCCTGCTTCTTGCTCTGTCTTTTCCTGGTTCTTGCTGTCTTTCCTGCTTCTTTCTTTCTCTTTCCTGCTTTTTGCTCTATTTTTTCTGCTCTCTGCTGTCTTTCCTGCTTTTTGCTCTATTTTTCGCTCTATGTTTCCTTCTTCTTACCCTCTGTCTCTGTTCTCTATCTTTTCAGCCAGGAACATAAACCATACAAGAGAGAAAGTTGAAAAGCAAAAACATTAGATTTTGGTTAACTATATTTATATATATATATATATATATATATATATATATATAAATATAAAATCTAGCAGAATATTATATTGGAGGTTAATCTATAACCTATATCTCCAATCATAAGAGCCACAAGTGGCTTTCAACACAAGTCTCTCTCTCTCTCTCTCACACACACACACACACACACACACACACACACCAACATTATTTGCATTATTTATTGGATCATTATGCATAGATATACATGATGTAGCCTGACTTATGAACAAGAAAAAACATTTTACTTTATTTATGTCTGCTGTCATGTTTCAGAGCTAAACACACAAACAAAACAGCTGCCTGCCTTTGCTAACACTACGTGATCCTCTATTCGTCTTTCCCGCGGCCACAACTTTTTTTTTCAGACATCAAACATTTCTGCCTCTCTTCACCCGACTACAGATTATGTCACTCATGATCCTCTATTTTCATTGGCTAGACAAAGCAGGGTAAAGCTAGCTACGAAATGCACTCATATGCTAACTCATATTAGCTGTACAGTGAAAATACCGATACACTTTTCAGGGGGAAAGATCGTCGCCCGAGCGCAACTAAAGTGTTCTTACTGCTTTCTCTCATCAAAGTCACTTTCCTGTAGTAATTCGACATGTAAACATCCATACATATATATGAAATTTGACACTTAGATACTTGGATATGTGTAAATTGATTCTACTTACATTTCAGTTGGGATCTCCGGAGGAAATGACCGCGAAAAGACCGGAAGATGCGTCATACCGGATGCGTCCGGTTTAGGCCAATAACGGCGAGCGCCGTCCGGTTTAGGACACCTTTACGTTAGGTGTTAAAACACTAGAGATGAATAAGTTATCCACTGTCTAACTATCCCAAACGTTCAAATAGTGTTTATCTACATATCGTGAGGGATTCTGTGTGCAAATCGCAACCATTTGTTGGCTCTCCTTTCTTCGGTAACACCTCAGATGTTCTGACAATCATGTGCATCACAAACAAGTCACTGCACCAAACAAACGCTGGTAAATCTGATTGTGTTTGTCTTTGTCAGTGGTGGAAGGTAACTAAGTACATCTTGCACTTTACTTGAGTATTTCCATTTTATCCTACTTTATACTTTTACTCCACTACATCTCAGAGGGAAACATTGTACTTTTTTACTCCACTACGTTTATTTTCTGGAATTATTAGATGCTTTTCAGATTAATGTTTTACGTAAAACACATAATATTAAACATTTAACATTAAAGATAAAAAACAGTGTTTCCCAGTCTTTTTGACTTGTGACCTCTTACAGAAAAACAGGGTGTAGTTGTTGCTCCTAGTCATGTTTCAGGTGTCTATGAGTTGTCAACAGTTCGCCTCTAAACACATGGTTTCATGTAGGGCTGCAACTAACGATTATTATCGTTGTCGATTCATCTGTTGATTATATTCTCGATTAATCGATTAGTTGTTTGGTCTATAAAATGGTGAAAAATGAGGATCAGTGTTTCCCAAAGCCCAAGATGACGTCCTCAAATGTCTTGTTTTATCCACAACTCAAAGATATTCAGTTTACTGTCATAGAGGAGTAAAGAAACCAGAAAATATTCACATTAAAAAATTTAGACTTTATTTTTATAAAATTACTCAAACTTGCAGCTGTAGTTTCATTTCGATAACTGTTGAAATGATCCAAATGATCCAATACTTCAGTACAAAAAAAAATGAGAAACATCCAAAAATTGAAAACAGATTTGTGTATCACAACTTTGTTTTTTCTTCTTCTCTCTCCCATTAATCATCTCACGGCTTCTCATATTTATCTGGTGACCCTTTGGATATAAAGTAGTTAAACCTTCTCCACCTCAAGCAGCTACAACAGTAAAATTCTGCTGGATTAACAATCAGTTATGTAATATACAATGATTTGCCAGTCAAGGGCACTACTACTACTGCAAAATTATTACTTTTACTTTTGATACTTTAAAAGTACATTTTGCAGCTAATACTTTTGTACTTTTACTTAAAACGCAACACTTTTACTTGCAATAGAGTATTTTTGCATTGTTTTACTGGTACTTTTACTTAAGTAAAGAATCTTGATACTTATTCCATATCTCGTATCTGTACTCTACCAGATAATTTGGCAATGCCAGCGTTCAAACTCTGGCTGACAAAGAAAGGAATGTGAACGGTGAATTTAATGTTTTTTAATGAAACACAATTTACAGAGACACAGATTATGAAATTCTGTCTGTTTTTCTATCCCTCCCTCTGTGTTTGTGTGTGTTTAGGAGATGCTGCAGTGGGGAAAAGTGCCCTTTGCCATATGTTCCACAGTGACGGTACTCTCTTCCAGAAGAACTACAGCATGGTGAGAGCATTAATGCACAGGGAATAAAATGTTACTGGTTTGATCTCTTCTGTAATAATATCACATGACACACAGCGGGACCATGTAATTCTGAATATACTGCGGTGTGTGTGGAGCACCCTTTGTATCATTGTAATACTCTGTGTAAAAAATATATTGTATTCACATCACACAATCACAACAGAGGAATGGTGTTGTTAAACAACTGGTGTAGGGATTTAGGGATTGGGCTGTGCTCTGAGTCGGGGACTAGCCACAGTCTTATATTCTTATGCTCAGGTACGGTAACTGAGGTTTTGAATCGGGTTTGAAGGAGCAACTCATGAAGTTGAATTACTAGACAGCAGTATGTCCATGTGCCATGAAGTGCTGCAATATTTATTATTCAGTCATTCAGTCCTGCCGGATATTACAGCAGCTAATCAATGATTTGATAAACCAAACCTGCTGCTTTACTCGGCACATTTTTACTTTGTTCAGAGTAACTTTACAGGAAACCAGAGTACTCATACCTGTAGAGATCTTTGCAGGCTCCACTATATAGATATAGACAGTGCAGTTGAGCGGTAATAAAGTACTTTTGGAGCAGCATAATTAATCATGTACAGTCACATTTTCAGTCACACAATTTTTGAATTAGGCAATTATTGAAATATCCAATTTAATAGTAATCATTTTGCCTGAGGTCATAACATTTACTTTAGATGTGATTATCTATCAGTTGCAAATCATCAAAACTAATAATAATCATGATCATATTACATGTGTAGTTTCTTTACTCCTTGCAAGCTTTTCAAGGACCTGCAGAGGTCTCTTAAGTCTACCACAGGAATCAGCAAAGTGCAAAACAGCATAATGTACCAATTAATGCTGATGCAGAGCGGGCCAATCTGCATTATTTATGCTAATCTGCACGAGGGAGGGAACTGTGTCATTAACCTGACTCTGTGATATACGGGGTCATGGCTGCTCACGGATTCCCTCTGTCAATGTTTCCAGGGCTAAACACATGCACTGTACATACAGGTGAATGCAGCTGCAGTGCATTCACTTGTGAACATAAGTATATGCACTATAGCGCAGCTTGCACATATTCACTCATAAGTTTACTGTTGAGCCTCGGAGCTGGTTAGGGTACAGAACAGGTTGGTGGGTAAATACTGGACAAGAGCGAAGTGTGTGTGTGTGTGTTTGTTCAGCTCTTGCTGTGTCAGCAGTATTGGGGGTTCTGAGGTGACAGGAACGTCGATAATTAATACAGCAGGATTCTGGAAAGCCACCAGAACAGGTACTTAACAAGCGGGTATGCACACACACACACACACTGTACAACAGTGTTGAGTTTCTCCATACTGCATCGGCCTGAACCGAGTCGCTTGTGATGCTGTGCGTGTCTGTTCATGTTGGACTAGTGTGGAGTATTAACAAAGTGCTGCATTTTTAATTTGCACTGGCCTAGGATAGGTGCTAACTGAACTCCAGGCAAGCCTTAACACATCTGTACTAATGCATAATATGTAAATATAAATAAATAAAAAAATCCATTCAATAAAACAAATAGAAAAATTAGAAGGGATGTCACAAAAGAGGAGAAACATGCAGGTTAGCATGTGTAGCAGCAGATCAAAGCCCTGTCCACCAGACACCACTTTATTAGCTGGATGCACTGAAACATTTGCTTATGGGAAAATTGCTGGTCACGGTCTCTGCTGTTGCTATGCAACCGTTAAAATACCTATTTGAAGCCAGCCGCATGCTTGATATTAGCTGAAATATTTTTAACTTGTTGCCCACTTGGCGCCAAGTGCTTCATGTGAGACAAAATCCACCTTCCAAAACTTTGAAGCTGTTCACTATAATTTTGATGAGATACTATGTATATTAAAGGGACAGTTTGGATTTTTCTCAGTGTGGTTGTATGAGGTACTACTCCATAGTCAGTGTATTACCTACAGTAGATGGAGTTTGGAGAAACAGACAGGAGTACCAGCACGGGAGCAAAGCAATGTACTGCTGTGAAGTTACTCCCGTCTGGTTCTTCAAACTGGATAAGTATATTATAGATAAGTACCTCATACAACCCCACTTAAAAAAATCCAAACTATCCCTTTAATTGTTATTTAGATCAGTCTTCATAATGGTAGTGATAGAAGCAATAGAAAGTATCTTCGTAGACCTTAAAGATTCATTTCTATATCCTTTTCATGTCATGCCACTAACGGTAACACTTTCCCCAGACACTACACTTTTGTCACTGATGTTTTCTGAAACATTTGCTGTGGATATTGATGGTTCCCAGGGGATGAATCTCATTTTTCATGACCCCTGACCTTCCATCATGTACCACAAATTCCCCAGAATTTCCACATGCACAAGAAATATCAAAATCTAATTAGACAGATTGACATGCAATTAATGAGCTTCTTAATGCTCCCAAGAGGATGAACCCTTTCCATTCTGGACACTCCATGAATCTTTCATTTGGTGCCAATCTAATCTGCAGATTGCCATTAGATTTGCTGAGCACGATCACGATTGAGGTGCACCCTTCCATTGCCTTTAACTCTGATAAAGCACAATCTTTATGTTGTTAATACCATTTTGTACATACTTGCACCACTATAAGCACTCATGACTGAGAGGTGCGTCACCAGTAGCAGTTCTTAGTGGTGTTAAATGTGTCAGGTTGGCTTTTCTCTTTAAGATTTCACTGCAGATGGTAACAGGGAACAGCGTGTCCTTTCCATTGTGTCTAAAAGCAGCCGGCGCTGTGAAGAGTTATTCCTTGTGCAGACGCCTGTGCCATCCCTCATGTTCTTCAACTTTTGATTTTGAAGGGTAGCGGAGGCTGTCGGCCATTCTCCTCACGTCCTCCTTTGAAAATGTCAGACGGCCCGTTAGCAATATTCCGAGCTTATTTGTTACTAATAGGCCCTCATTGACATTCCAGAGAGAGGCTTCCTATGCATCACACCGGCTCATTAGACCGCTCCGGAGTGGGACTGCCGCATCGCCTGTGTGTGTGTGTGTGCGTGGACCATTGGATCCTTGTTATGAACTGATTCTGTGTGTGAATCAGGTAAATGTTGATCTGAGGTGTGTACAGCATGTGTGTGTTTCACAGAGGCAGTGAGCGTGAAAAGTATGTATGTGTGTGTGTGTGTGTGTGTTTTTCTGGCATTTGACACGCTCAGTTAAGTGTGGAGCTCAGGACATCAGATCCATTTAGACGTTGGTGCTGATGTGAAGAAACCTCGGCTTGCTTCTTCAAGGTCACCACTGATCTCATAGCAGCGGACACACAGTGGCGATAGGCAGCCTGCAACCATCCAGTTCACTTAGGACTTCATTAGATCTCCAAGCTTGTGAAGAACGTGCACCTGTGATGGGACCATATTTATCATATCCTCCTTACCCTCTGCCTTTATATCTACCACCTCTATTTGCCCCGTATTCATTTAAAATCTCAACTACTCATGTCTCCAACCTCTGCAGTGAAGTTCAGACAGCTACTCTTTCTTGAAACGACCATTGGGCGGACTCCAAATCCCATCTGACACCTCAACTATACACCTCCACCGTACAAGAGAAAGGAACAGCAACTCTGGTCATTTCAGTCTACCAGCCACAGTCACAACTGTCAAATTCCAAACATTGCATTGAATGTTTGGTCAGAATCATAATTTTGTTTACTTATTCTTTGATTCACACAAATTCAAATCAAAATTTTGCCAATTTTAGTTTTGTTTTTATTTTGGGAAAACGGCTGTGTACGACTGCTTGTGTGTGGACGACATTCAACATTTGAGAACAATGAAGTCTTTTGTTAAAGCGGCTATAATCAATATTTTTATTTTAACAATTGACCACATGACTACTTGTGTGTGAGAGGGGTCACTCATAGGCTGTGTTTAAAATCACTTACTATTGTACTTCATACATAAATGAACGGTTAAGTATGATTTCACCAGCAGACTGTTCACACTGAAGTATGCTCAAGCAACGGCCGGGTTGGTCTCAAGGCTTACTAATATATGTAGTATACATCAGGGCATTTCTTGCATACACAAAATCCACATACTGTGTGTGAATGCACTACATAGACATTACGTCATACTTATTATGAATTGTGTGTTCGTATGAGATTTCGAACTCAGCCACTGTGACAAATCCACAGACACTTATCACCCAACTCACACTTTTTTACAGTGAAACAAAGCACAGCCAAACTATCAGCTTTTGGTAACTTTCAACCCTGTATATGAATGTAAACCTCCACTCTTAGATTTCCATTAACAATTCAGACTCTCACTATGTCTTAATTGTCGTCACTGCTGGGCCCAAAGGGAGTTTGTATCATTCTCAATTTACCATCAGGAGGACGGTGACGCTGCTTTCAAGGCAAGCCAAGCTGCTAATTAGTGATGCTTATGTTTAGACATTAACAATAAATCACATCAGACAGTTTGTTGTGCTTCTGTGTATAGTGTCTGTGACAAGTAAATCTCTCCTCTCCTCTCCTCTCCTCTCCTCTCCTCTCCTCTCCTCTCCTCTCCTCTCCTCTCCTCTCCTCTCCTCTCCTCTCCTCTCCTCTCCTCTCCTCTCCTCTCCTCTCCTCTCCTCTCCTCTCCTCCTCCTCTCCTCTCCTCTCCTCTCCTCTCCTCTCCTCTCCTCTCCTCCTGCTCCTCCTCCTCTCTTCTTCTCTATAAAAGCCACTGTAGTAAGAATGTTGTAAAAACGAATGAATGTATAAAAACTGAGCCCCCTACAACCTAAAAATCACAAGTTGCATTAATACGTTAAAGAAATTAGTGCCGTTAAAATGAATTTGCGTCATTATTGTATTAACTTTGACAGCTCAAAAGCAAATGTGGCAGAAAATGCACTCCCTACAGTAAGGTGCTTCGTACAAAAAAACCCCAATGGCAGATGTTTTTATCGTCACATTGACATTGACTTATTATTGATATGAACTGCAGGCTTCACGAAGGTCTTTTGGCTTTACATAGCATAAACAGCATTGTAATTAATGGTTGTGTTTGTTTGGCAGACAGCCGGAGTGGAGCTGCTGATGAAATGTGTCAACATCCCAGAGACCAATGACAGTGTGGTGAGTCCAGCCATTGTCTCTTCTTCATCCACCACACTGCTTGTGGGCTTATTTGTTATTATAAAAGTCACAGAAGGTGGGCGGTGAGAATTGGAATCCATCAGTCGGTGTAGAAGAAGAAGTTTTCCCAGACGTTTAATATTGTTAGTTTCTCATCTGTATTCAGTGAGCAATAGGGCAGCCTTGTAAGAAGAACATTAATGTCCTTGCCAAAGAAAATAAGAAATGTAAAACCTTGTAATTTGACTAAATCTTCATGTATAACACCTCTTCCCTTCCCCTGTCGCCTCTCCCCTCCAGGAGCTCTACATCATAGACTCTGCAGGGAAGCAGACATTAGTGGACGCCTGCGAGAAAATGGTGAGACTGCTTCTCTGGAGTTCTTACATTTGCATGAAACTAGTGAAATTCCACCATCCAGGGCTCCACATCCTCACATAAAGTACAAACACAGGGCAGCTCTTGAAGTATGATTTAGTTAGTCACAGAAGTAGAAAGAAGTAAGCTGATGTGATACTAACTGTATGTCTCTCTCACTGTCTGTCCCTGTCCCACCCATCATTTCCTTCCACAGTGGGGGGAGCTGTCGTTGCTGTGCCTGGTGTTTGACCTGACCAGTGAGCAGTCTTTTACTAACTGCAGTCACTGGATAGAGAGAGTCCTTGCTCACTGCCAAGGTCTCCACCTTCCAGGTAAAAAACCCCAGAGAATTTGTTGGCCAATACAGATATTAAAGAAAAGTAAAATAAATTTTCAATAGCAATATCACATTAACAAATGCATTTAAGATCCTTTACATTTGGATATTATATTTATTTTTATTTTATTTTATTTAACCAGGATATTCCCATTGACATTTTTTTTATAAAAATACCTATATTTTAATCATATTTTCTCCACTTCTACCCACTGCAGCTTTAACAGACATTTATTTTAAATGAAAATCTTCCAGAGTATTACCTTTAATAATGGATGCATGAATGGACATTAATAGAATCAAATGACCATCAGCTTGTATAGTTTATAGTTTTGGCCTTAGAAATACTGTGTTTTATACTTTATAAAGACAATAGATCACATAGTACAGGTTTATTTGTTTAGATGTCGATGCTTTCCTTGTGTATTTGTGTCTCAGGTGTGCTGGTGGGCAACAAGTTCGACCTGTCTGCTAGAAGGGAGGTGCAGGCATCTGTGGCCCAGGAATGGGCTCACAGCCAGGGGTTGGAGTACCACGAGACATCAGCTGTAAGTCTGTTTCAATATGGACGTCATATTGTGTTGTTGTGTGGCTTTGTGGGTAAAGTACTCCAGACGGGTTGTATTGTATTTATGTATGAGCAGAGAACAGCGTCAAGAACTAAGATCTGCACACTCTGACACGTTAGAAGCTCTCAGCAGGTTTGATTGTGCAGCGTTTCGATCATCAAATCACCAGCAGAGCAAGCAATATATATAGAGACGTTCACCAGTCAAACTATGATATAGAAAAATACATAGAAAAAGTAGAAAATAGTAAATAATAGTAATATATTATTGGCCCAAAAATAAAAGAAAAAAACATAATAATTTGTAAAAAGAAAAAAAGTATTAATACCTACATATTCAATATAAGAGGTTGAGTCAAATTTCATAAATTACAGAAATCAACCAAAAAATGATCATGAAAACTACTATATATTACTATATTTTTAGAGTTTTTGTTGATCCCTATGACACCAACGTAAAAGAGAGAGAACGGCGTCACTCATCACCGTGTCTTCATGTTTGTCTCTTACAGAAGGAGATGGAGAACTGTGACGCGCCGCTCCTCGGTCTGGCCCGGGCCTTCCACTCTCTCTACCAAGAACGTCGCGAGACCATCCAGAACCTGAGTCCAGGCTAGACCCCCCCCCCTTCCCCAGTCACTCACACACACACACACACACACACACACACCTTGATTCAAAGAAACCCTGTGTTCTTTAGTGCCACCAGGCCCGGCAGAGAGCAGCTTGTTCAGAATGATATTTTGATGCGACCGTGAATAAAGTTGTTTTTATGATAATCAGCGGCTAGCTGTGTTGTCTCTTATCCGCTCGTTCCGTCTCTATGCACAGATAGCGGGCCTTACTTTCACAGCGATGGTCGGGTCAATACCAAAACCACAATAAGACTCCAGCTCATTGTGGAGAGTCTGTACCTCCTCTCCTCTAGATGATATAGATGGCTGTTCCTGATTTTAGATGGAACAATAGTTCAGGCTCAGACTATTCCCTCCCACCTTCCCTCCTTTTTAATGTTTTCTTGTAATCTCAGGCCTTGTCTGCACGTGGATTTTTTTGGAGAACAAAGGAGGAAAAACGCTGGTTACAAAAATACCTACAGTACAGTATGTACATGTGGACTACGCCTCAGTGCCACTTTGTTCTTGACCTCATCTCTCTCCATCACTTGCTCTCTCTGTCTCACTTTCTCTCTTTCTTTAGCAGCTTTTCCCTGTTTTGTTGCTTTTTTTAAAAAACTCGTCCTTCCTGCTTGCCGTCTCTTCTCTCTCCAATCCTGTCTCTTCCCTTCTCTCTCTCTCTCTTGTTGTGTTAACTCCCCAGCTGAAGCCCTCTCACATCATCTCAGTCATCATGTCCCCGGTGCGGCGCTAACAACAACCAGTAATCACTGTTCTAATTAGCAGTCTCCCATTCAAAGCAGGTCAAAGCCGTGTCCTTGTTCTCCGCCTGCCTCTCAGACCAGCTGCCACCATTCAAATGAGGGCGCGCTGGTTCAGGCCAGACACAATGGGTTTTATCTCATTATGCGCTACATTGAAAGTGACTGCAGCGTCATAAAACAGTCTCTGTCCTCTTTGGGAAACGCAGTCAATGAATTTAAGTTTTTATTTCAGCTGTCTTTTGACACAGTGTTAGATTTGACAATAATTTGAAATTTACTTTTAGTCGCTTACTGAAAATTGTTGTTGGTTTAAAGTCACATTTTATTGTTTGGTTTTAGTCAAGATTCAGTCAGTTGAACTCATTTTTAATTTTAGTCAATGTTTTAGTCATAATTTTCTCAGACAGTTTCGTGATACTGTGATGGATTTTGCTGAAGGACATTTCCCCTGGCTGTAAAAATGAAATCTAAATCTAAATTAGCATCCCTTGTCTGCCTTAAACTTGGTGTGGGCGATACCGCTAAATTTGGTTTTGATCCGATACCAAGTAATACAGGTCCAGAATCGCCGATATCGATATAGTGATACGATACTTTTTATAATTAATTTTTTTTAATAAACAAAGTGCAAACATTTACTTGTTGTGAATAATGAACGTTTAAGCACAAACTACCCTCAACCAACATTCACAGCTGTGAAATAGCTCCAAACATGCTCCTCTTTCTTCAGCCGTCATGTGTCTGAAACATGATCCTCTTTTGTATCGATCCTACTGACGCTAGAATCGATCTTGAAAACGAGACACAGGTATCGGTGGTATCGATATATTCGGATCGATCCGCCCACCCCTAGTATTCTCGTATTTACTCGTCAGGGCATAATGAACAGCCGTAATTTTATTAACATTAACATTTTCGTTACAATTTAGTCATGAAATAAGAGGACGTCAACGAATACTTATTGTCAAAATTGTCTGTTTTGACATTTGTTGAGAAATATAGGACGTTTTTTAAAACCACAGCAGTTTTTTATTATATACAGTATAAAAAGTAATATAATGGTCAACTTTTTTCCTGTAAAATGAATTGTAATAAGGTTCTTAACAGAATGCATATTTAACAGCATGTAATTGTTATTTCAGCACAATGTTTTCGTACTCCTTGAGTGGGTGATCATAATTACAGCAATTAGGATCTTTCTCCTTCTCTTTCTTTCTGTCCTCATTGTTTTTGTGTCTATAATGTGTGTGTGAGGGCGTCTGCATGTGTTTTCTGCTGTCTGGTTGTTTTTTTTCCAGGCATATGGGCACAAAATCCCAATAATAGCAACACTGTCTGTCACAATAGGGTGCTTTGTGCATCAGCATGGAGATTATACATCTTTTATCTTTATCCGTACCAACAATGTGCATATAAATGTGTGTAATATATGTGGCATCGCCAGCTGCAGTACTTTCCTGGACCTCTGACATAGATTATTATTGAACAAACACACATAAAAGTGCAATACAAACTCTTGACCATCTTGGAAAATCACTTCAACAACAGTATCCTACAGTCTGTTCATTTTAAATGGAACATCATGTCTTGGGATTATCACCTAATAACATCTCAGGACAGAGTGTGGGCTGCTGCTTATTGCTTTGGGAGAGACTTCTTCATTTCCACAGATATTGAAGCGGTCGGTCAGCAGTGACAGAAATGTCGAGACAAGCCTGTTTTTGGTGGCTTTATACGCTCCCAGTGTCATATGTGCCCATTACATAAAGACATTCACTCTCAATTAGTAATCAAAGCAGGTTTGCTCTGTTGGCGCAGGCTGATATCACAGCAGGACAAACTGCTGGTCACTGCTGCAACTCCCATTCAAAGCTGACAGATCTGCAGTCAGTGATAGAGGTCAACTCTGGGATGTTTCTGAACGCAGTCACAGCTTTTCGTGAAATAGTCACAAAATGTAATCTATTTGTTTTGTGTACATAGACACGAATTACCCCTTTTTTTTCGTGATGCTCAGCACGGCTTTCAACAATGCATTTTTCGTTCAAACACACTCTGAAAACTAAACTTAAAAGAAATTGAAAAGTCAAAACTAAAATGAAATAAAAACTAATTGAAAATTCAAAACTATCATCACCTTGATGCAGACCACAACCACCTCTTTCTCCACAGATTGGTTAAATTGTGTTAAAGCTAAAGACTATCTCATGATAGTCAGTAACTAATGCAGGGTCTTTTTGCAGTACTCAGCAGAGCACTAATGGATATTTTAAAACTTTTCATGCCTTACTTATTAATGCTTACATGTGCCATTACGTGGGTGCTTCTATCTAAAGTATGCCATAAGTGCATTTTATAATGCATGGCCCATGTGGGCACAGACCTACTCTACTGCTGCCATGCTCTATCAGGTGATTTAAATAGGGAATGACGAAAAGGTTGTGCCAGAGAGGAGGGAGATAACGAGGGACAGGTGAATCTCATCAGGGCGGGGCAGACAATCACACAGGTTGGAAACAATCAAAGGCAGGAAGTAAATCACAACAAGACAAGAGGAGAAGACTTTCAAACTAAAACAGGAAACCAACTATAACAAAAACCCTAGGACCATGACAGTGGAGTACTGCCATTCACCGGAAAAACGCGTCACCACTTTTTTTCTTCCAAGTTACTTTTTAAGTGCTCAAAGATCCAATCATCGGCTATGTTTAGGCAACAAAACCACTTAGTTAGGTTCAGGAAAAACATCATAGTTGGGCTCAAAATAAGTATGTAGACTAAGTAAAATACCTACATAAACAATGTAACATAAGTACATAAAACATGTCACAAACGTCCCTAACTTCAAAATGACTCAACAACACTTTGGGACACGAACATCATACTTTTTAGTGCACTTTTGAAAATACAGAAAAAATAGGTCTATGCATATTGGTCATCAATCATGACTTTACAATTGGACTAATACATTTTGGATAGCAGCCAATAACTGTTTCAACAGTGCATAAAAAAGTTTCAATTGCATCCTCATTCCTGCAGTACATTTTGGGACGGCCAACATCTGAAGACACCTACAGCAGAGATCATTTAAATGATCATTTATGTGACATTGACGGGTCAATTCTGCAGAAATTCCCAGGTAATTATCATAAATAAAAAACTGGTTTAATGGACTCAAAGTAGAGCCAGAGCTGCTGCATTGAACATTTCATGGGCTACAAATGGCAGAAGTCGAGTAAACACCTCGAAAACTAATTACTATGTTGAGATAAAATGTAATTTTGACAAATTATGCTCGCTGTGCTCTTTTACACCATATAAAAACGAACGTAGCATTTTTTGGTGATCAGCCCTATCCGTGCATCTCTACACATCACGTCTGTGCCAGGTCTGCTTTGTGACATCAGGGTTTTATCTCACTGCAGTGCTCCTCACCCAAACAAACACAGCGTTTTGTATTCATGACACAGCCTGAGCACGGGGCACAGAGTTCCAGCTCATATCTTACACCTACACTCGCTCACACACTTTTCCTGCAGATCAGCTATTTGTCTTTCTGGTGACTTCCTCTCTTATTAGGTCTTTTTTTTTCCCTTTTCTGCATGCCCTTTCTCATGTTCCTTTGCAATTTAAATCAGCCGTGCCCCATAGCGATACGACCAAATTATACCATTATACCATGATTGTAAATTATGCTCACTCATATTAATGGAGTAATTTGATTGAATTGACCTCAACCTTGGTCTCTCTCTCTCTCTCTCTCTGTCTTACTCTCTGTGTGTGTGTGTGTGTGTGTGTGTGTGTGTGTGTGTGTGTGTGTGTCTAAGAGCATGGCTTGTTCCGTAGCCCCTAACTGTCCGTGACCTAAAAAGCTTGATAATTGCAGGTGAGGGAGGACACAGCAGCTGTTCCCCCAGATCTGCTACCCTCCTGTCTGAACTGCAGCGTGACAAAAATCAGCCACAACGCCTCCAAGCTCACCTGCATAACAACAACAATGTTTTTTGTTTTTATTACATTATATTACCTGTCTGCCATTTCAGAAACTCTTTCTTGCAAAACCCGACCAGTAGCATCCCAAAAAATTTGCATTCACATTTTAAAGGACTCGAGTACGGATCGACGAACCGTGCCCAAGTACGGTACAGAGCGCTCACACTTATCAAACGAACTGGACTCTGGGGACAAGTGTACTCGGATCCGGGCCTGGGTCCTAATGTAAAAGCACCCTTGGTTTCAGGTGATTATACACAAAAGAAAACATAGTTATTAATATTATATTCCATTTATCCCAACAGATCCCCCTAATTCATACACATTGCTCCTTTAAATAAAGGTTAAAAAAAAAAAAAAAAGAAGCCTTCTCATGGGGCAGGATTGGCCAGGACAGGTTTTAGTGTTGGTGGGAGTGCCATAATGCATCATTTAAATGTACATTTAATTAATCACTCTATAATAGCTTTTTAAGTATGTATAATTTTATTAATTCATTACGATTTAATGTTAAAGTCTATACTTATTCTGGCAGCACACCCCAGATTCATATATCAGTTTAGAATCATGATGTCAATCTTGAAGAGAAAGTCCGTCTGCAAATGAGAAAGTCAACTGAATTTACTATCCATTATATTCACGCTGCTAACAGACACTGTTGGGGAAGATTTATGCTCCGTGCACTTTGGCGAGGTCACAGAGTTCCAACACTAATATGAGAAAAATCATTATGTACCTCCACACCAGAGGGGGGCAGTGTGGTGCTGCTTGAATCAGGCTGCTCCACTCCCTTTTCTCTCTCCTCCCTCCCTCCCTCCCTCCTCCTCCCTCCCTCGCTCGCCTCTCTTCAGTGATCACAGCAGTACTGCAGAGAGACATGCCAGCCACTTTGATCATCGCACCAGGGGAGGAGAGAGGGAGAGAGGGAGAGAGAAGGAGGGATAGAGAAGGAGAGAGCACATAGAGACAGGTATCATGCAGCAGGACATCGAGGCCGATGTTGAATTTGACATTTATTCTACAGCTGGCTAATGGAGAGCTAACAGAGATAGAGAGGAAGTGAAGAAATAGGTAGAGAGAAAGCGATAGAGTGAACAAGGACATGGCAGAAAAAATAAGTGGATGAAAGAGTCATTTGAAAAAAAAAAAAAAAAAGTAGAGAAAGACAAAGGACAGAGTGTTCATTGTACAGTATACTTTGCCCATGGGTTAAAAACTGCGTAACAGTATTAATAAAGCGCACCAACGTGTTCGGTACACACTGTTTGCACCCTGAGGAAGTCTTGGCTGTGCTGCATTGTGCTGCTGCATTTTCAACCAACAAGATCAAGATGTTTTAATGTTCTCTATGAGAAAGTGTCGTGCAGTATGGGATGGTGAGCCTATAGTCAATATGATGTGTGCGTGTGATGACGTTGCGTGCTGTGGCAGCTATTCCACTAGAACGTGGATGTGTTACAGTAAAGTTCCACTGAAATCATAATAATTATCACATTTTGAGGTAAAAATAAATCTGAGCTCAGAAATGCACCTGGGCCAGATTGTTGGTGTTTGAGTGACAGCTGACCCAGCTGAGATGCTGACATAATGTAAACACACTTGTTGGTAACTGCAGTTTACAAGCCAAGGAAAGAGTTAGCAGTGGTTTTGAAGAATAAGGACGAGAACATTCAGCATCTAAACTGAACAATCTTGGCATTTGAAGATACATTTTCAAGCTGATCAATATGCTAAAGATAAATAAACTAAATAAGATATATACATATATCCTGCAAAATGAATGTTAGCAGTGCACTTTTCCTTCTCAAGCGAGAAAGCAAATGTAGGTTGGACTGATGGTTAAGAAAACACCAAGGCTTGCGAGCTAGCGGGTAGCATGCTCAACAAGCATTGGGCCTCGTGCAGCAACATTCTCTTAAATTTCTCTTATATTTCTTCTTAATTTTCTCTTAAGAGAAAACACAAGAGCAGTCAACTCCAGATGCACCAAAACATTCTTAACCATCCAAATCTGCTCTTATCCAGGTGTGCTGATTGAATCCCACTTGATCATAAATTGGAGGCGTGTGGCCGATGGTTTATTATTAGCATAGGTAACGCCCCGTAAACAACATATAAGGGCAGGTGTTGTACGTGTGCAAGTACTCCGGCACATGGCCAAGAATTGGAGAGATGCCACCAAAAAAAAAGCCTGTAAGAAGAAGAAGAAGTTCAGCTGTAGGGAAACTATAGTACTGTTCAATAAACTTAAACAATATAAACATGTGATTTTGCAGAGCGTCAGTACTAGCGTTACATGGAAATCAAAAAGCATCTAAGAGCAGTATGTAAGTCATTCAGAAGCTGAACTCACGTAATATCATCCAAGGGTTTTTATAATCATAATTAGGATCAATGGACCAATAGTATCATTATAATTACTCTAAAACAAAATCATCTACATTTTATTATATGATATTCATGTTTTTTTTTTAATGTTCCTCAAATTTAAAGTTGGACCAACAATTTGTGGACTGTGAAAACAAGATGTTTTTCTCTCTTATCTTGGTAAGAGTGCTCAAATACGAAAACATTGGTGAATCCCAGAAATCAATGGGTACTAACAAAATAAGAACAAATCGTGGATGTAAATAAAAATAAGAGGAAATTTGTTATTGTATCGCTTTCTGCAAGAGGCCCATTGTGTGAATAAGCAACCTTCAACTGGACGGATCCCAGAAACTCCAATAATAATCTTCTCTTCCACAGACATTTTCCACATCTGGAAAAAAAAAAATAATAATTCCTGGCAACCACCACGTTTTCTTTGACAGTTTGTTGGAAAACCACAACGGAACAAAGTTTAAATTTGTCGACTTTCGACCCATCCTTCTTTAGCGTTGCTGGTCATTCTTGAATCACCTGTTATACCCACAATGCTTTGAGAGGCGATTCATTTGAGTCCCGAAAAGGAAGAGGTGAACTTTGTTTAATTTGGCTAAGCTTTGTGTTGCACCACGTTCAGTGGGTCTTTACCATCAGACCTTTTCAAGACGGGTTCTTTAGTCTTTCAATGGGTTAAATTAATGACAGTAACCAGTTGCTAAAATGCCTCAAATCTTAATGTAGTCTGGTCCTTCTCTGGTCTAATTGGACTCTGTGTTTTTTAGACCACACATGATACAACAAACACTCTTTCTGTTCCCTACGGGGGGGTTCAATTTTTATTCGTCATCAGGACTTGATGCATCCAAGTTCAGAATCATTCAGTTTTGGCACCTTGAAATTGACATTACGCTTTTTTTAAAATTCTCATTTACAACAACACAACGCAAAACCAAAGAACAAGAAAAATGAGACAAAGAAAGAGACTAAGGCTGTGTGAGAGTTCAAAGGAACCGAGAAAATAAAATTAAATGGAAAAGGCAAGATAAGATTTTCTTCTGTTAAAAAAAAAGCCTTGATACGTTCTCCAAAGTTTGTTCTTTTTGTTTCAAGCGTAATGAAGCCCCATCCCAAAATTACCCACTCAAAAAAATAAGAAAAGAAAAATTGAAATAGACACAGTACTGTAACATTAATTTCTACCTTGTCACCCCCACTGCCCTTACATGGTTTCATTGTTCAATTGTTCAAAACATAGGTTCCTTAAAAGCAGATCGGATGATTTTGATTAGCATGCATGTAAATTCTTAATTTTTTGGAGTCACTTAGCTTCACCTCGCTGGTAGCCATGTTCTCTCACGCACTACTTTGTGTCTTTGGCAGTAGTGACGTCTCATTGTCCACAGTCTTCTTCAAGTTTTCTGAGAGATCCTCCATTACCCAGAGTTCTCTCTTCACTCCGCCCCTTTATGGAGCAAAAAAAGTGAGGTCAACTTTTCACCTCGAGTTGACCCTGATCAAAGATGGCTGCCAGGGTTTCGGCGGAAGGCCAAAAGAATTTTTTTGTTGTTGTAAAAGAATGTGATAATGTGTCTAATACTAACCAGTTTATCAAGTAGCCTCTGCCCGTCAAATGAGCCAGTCACAGAGAATCCTCAGTCTTGGTTTAGTTTCCATGATGACTTGATTTAGTTTCACTTGTAAGGTACTTTTTCTTTTTTTCCTTGTTGATATTTTTGCGCCAGGGAAGTCTAGTCATGATTTATTAACATATATATTCATATATTTATATATAATCAATACATATATTAACTTATGGTTTTTTTCTTTTTTTTCGTTTTTTGCGGCCTCAATTGCTCCCTGCTAAAATCCCACACCGCAAATGGTTCACAGTATTAATGCGAATAAAGAATGAAATCAAGAAGATACAGCAACTAAAGAAAGGAGTGGGGTTTAAGGGAGGTTAAGGTGTGTGTGTGTGTGTGTTGGGGGGCTTGTGGGATGGTAGTGCGAGGGTGGGATCATAGGCGGGGCCGAGGGGGTTAACTACGCGCCCCCTTTTTATCAGACTGAGGAAGAGTAAAAAATATAAAGTTCACCTTTTAACGGGCAGTCTGGCCCAGCCCACCACTCCACGGATCCACAGCCCCGAGACAGACAACCACCGGCCACCCCCCCCCCCACCCAGCTCCTCTTTCCCCATCCTCCCCCTCAAATCTTTACAAACATGTTCAAAACTCGTTAAACAATGGTAGATGGGAAAATCATGCATGTTTCTTTTTTATGCATTTTTTCTCTGTTTCCTTTTTTTTTTAAAACAGAAAGTGATCATCTGAGGTGCTGTGGAGCGCCCAGCACTTCCCTTCTGTCGCTTCCCACCTCACTCCATCTATCCATTTAAGCCCCCTTCTCTTCCTCCTGCCGTCTCCTTACACCGTGTCTTTTGTCTTTTGCCGCCTCCCCCCAAATTCCCTCTGATTATTTTGAAGTGTCTGAGGTCCCTCTATCAGTTTCATACAGGTGTGGTGCGTCGGTTGGCGGTGTTGCCTGAGTCTTTCAGGTCCTTCTGGATGCAGTTGTGGACCTGCAGGAAGTTGTGGTCCCTCTCCGTGGAGTTATAGGTGGCTGTCGGGGTGCCCGTTTGGCCCTTGGGCAGCGTGTACATGGACAGCTCGGTGGAAGGCAGCGCCCCGAAGGCCTTCAGGCCCACCGGCGATGCCTCGCGGGAGTGCGAGGGATCCGTGGAGCGGGACGAAGAGCGTGAGCGGCGTCGATAGCGGTAGCGGTAGCTGGGGATGCGCGTGATGGCCGCACCTTGGAGGTAGTCGGCGGCTCGCGCCCCCACGCGCAACTCCCGATGGCGGTCGATGAACATGTGCACGGCCAACACGCCCACCATTTCGGCCATGATGAAGGAGAGGGCGCCGAAGTAGAAGGACCAGCCGTAGGAGTAGCTGTTCTTCTTGGAGTCGCTCTTGGAAGGGTCCCCAGCGTTGGCTGATATGTACACAATGATTCCTATGATGTTGCTCAGGCCTGGGACAGGAGAGGAGGGAGAGAGATTCAAACTAAAATACAGCCAAACTGTTACTCAAGTAGGCCCACACAATAAACAACCAAAGTCATCACAGTTATTATGTTCGTCAGCTGAAAAAATATACAGAAACCAAAGATAAAGAGTCATTAAAATCCAGTTTTCTTGTTTCTAGTGAACAGACCTGCCTTATTCTTTACAGAAAATTCCTAAAACAAGTTTATTTCTTTTGAAAACAGGTAATATTACATATACAGGTAATATTCTTGAACTTATTTTTGACATGAAATGAGTATAATTGACTCAATAATCAATCGTTTTTGGTTGGCTAAGATTTCTTTTGTCATTTCTTAAGCTTTTTCCATGCTGACTGACTTATTTCCAAGAAACTTATGAGCACATCTCCGGTAAACACGAAAGCCCAGTCGCACAGCAGGTTGTGAAATAGTCACAAAATTGAATGTATTGATTCATGTACATACAATTTTTTTTGTGATGGTCAGCATGAAATCAATTTGTATGTAATCCACGTAATTGTGAACCGTGAAGTCTAAAGAGCGGCGAACACAGCATAGGGAGGAGATCGGGGTGGATGTGTGGGTCAAAAAACACCAGACTTTCGCCCAAGAGACCGCTGTTTTTGTCAAGTCAAAGTTTATTTATTTGTCACGTAACTTCCGTACTTAAGTTACAGCACTTCCGGTGTTATTTAAACCAAAACTGCAATCTTTTCCTAAACCTAACTAAGTAGTTTTGTTGCCTAAGCCTAGCCAAGTCGATCTTTTCCTAAACCTAACTAAGTTTTATTTTGAAAAGACTTGAGCGGGAATTGACACGTGCGTCAAGTGTTGCTGGACATTTGCAGAAAAACGCACAAAAAATATGTTGTTGAAAGTCGTGTACACGAATCATATAGAAGACATTTTGTAACTATTTCAGGAACTGCCGTGAGACTGTGTTGAAACACAAGATTTAAAGTGGTGCTTTTGTGTGATTCCTTGTGGAGAAACTCAGTTTTACAGATCTGTCCATTTAAGTTTTCACTTGTGGTAAGTAAAAAAATCTGCCAATGGAACAGGTGCAAATTATCTGGGTAAAATTTCTCGAAATAAGATGTAATATTTCGGCCTTTCAAGATAAAAATGAGCTGGGGAAACTCATTTAGAGCTGTATTTCACTAGTATTAGGAAGTGTGTGTCATAATAAGCCTGTAATGCTCAAAAAATGGTATTTTGTCACAAGATATTCAACATGCATTGTCTAAAAACAAGTCACTGAAATGTTACTTGTTAGGTGTGTCTTATATTAAGTGTATGAAATATTTCGACTAGTAATTAGACAAATATACTTGGTAAGGTGGACTCAGAGTTTCTTTGGTCGAGGACAGCCCTTAGCAGAATGATTATAACATAACTTTTTATTATTGATTGACATTTTTATGTTCAAATGACTCGTTTACCGTCAAGTTATTTTATTGTTGTCCACCAAATCAAGTAACCAAATAGCTGTCAGACAGAGAAGATGAAGACAGCTGATGAATGATGGTGATAAATTAATAACTTATTACATCGGCGTGTGAATGTGAATAGAATCTGAATGACCACATGTTTCCAAAAGCAGGATTTCAACTTCAAGTTTCTCTCTCTTTCTTTCTGTTTTCCCCGTAGCTCTGTCTCCCTCTCTGAGATGCAAACTGGGGCAAATCCAGCCTTACATTTCTTTCTTATTTTATATTTGATTATATTTCTCTGCATCTCTGCATAGTTCACCCTCCCCAGCCTTTCCTGCCTCCAACGATGTTCAAATTCACTCCTTCACTTCTCTCCATCTCTCTTTCCTTTTCTCCCTCCCCCCTATTTTGATCATCTGTCATTCTTGTCATACATCATCCAGAAATAACCACACGACAGACAGAAGGACAACTATGCAGATAAACAGTGAAAACAATGCTGTACAGAGACACCGAGAAGCAGACTGAGGTGTGAGGACTGCGAGGGGCCTGATTGAGATGGATCAGAGCAGAAGAGTATCAGGGACACCTTATTTTTAGAGTGTAATCCCAGTGGCCTCCTCTTAGCCTAGCAACAGGGCGAGAGAGACAGACACAGACAGCGAGAAAGAGAGAGAAACAGAGAGAACTGCATCTCTCACTTCTGACTTGGAGGGGAACTAGTTATCTAGTGCAGCACAGTAGGCCATGGCCTAGAACCAGAGTACAAACACACACACATGCACACACAAACACACAAAAAATGCTCAACCTGCGCTATCTTTGTCTCCCTAGCTTCGTCCTGAGGCGATTGTTGTATACTACACACACATCATACGCAACGCAACACATTCCGGTGGTCAGCGAGCGCCATCGTGGCTTCTGTTGTCTCCAAAGCAGGACATTTTTCATTTTCAGCTGCTCCACAGCTCAAGACGTGTGTCTATGGCGAGCTGTTTTAACATTTAATAGCTGGACTGGATATTCATTAGGGATATCTGCAATGTCATTTTGCCTAGACAAAACTCTAATTCAAGATATCCCTAATTCTATTTTGACTAGGTAAAACTCTAATTTTAGATATCCGTAATTACATTTTGACCAGTACGATTCAAACTTGTGGTGAAGAGGGAGCTGAGCCGGAAGGCGAAGCTCTCGATTTACCGGTCCATCTACGTTCCAACCCTCACCTTTATATCGTCATGAGCTTTGGGTAGTGACCGAAAGAATGAGATCGCGGATACAAGCGGCTGAAATGAGCTTCCTCCGTAGGTTTGCTGGGCTCAGCCTTAGAGATAGGCTGAGGAGCTCTGACATCCGGAGGGAGCTCGGAGTAAAGCCGCTGCTCCTTCGCATCGAAAGGGACCAGCTGGTGGTTCAACATCTGATCAGGATGCCTCCTGGACGCCTCCCTTTGGAGGTTTTCTGGGCACATCCAACTGGTAAGAGGCCCCGGGTTAGACCCAGAACACGCTGGAGAGATTATATATCTCGTCTGGCCTGGGAACGCCTCGGGGTCCCCCAGGAAGAGCTGGAAAACGTTGCTGGGGAGAGGTACGTCTGGAATTCCCTGCTTAGCCTGCTGCCCCCGCGACCCGACCCCGGATAAGCGGAAGAAAATGGATTGATGGATGGATAAAACTACTTTTGCCATTCACGTGTATGGGGTTTCTCATTAAATATATCTACAATTCAGTTGCGCATATCCGTAATTCACATTGCAGATATCCGCAACTGAATTATGACTAGTCGTAATTCCAGTTCAAGATATCTTTAATTCCTGTCAATTGAAGATATCTACATCATCCTTTTTAAAATAACATTTTCACTAGTCAGGATGACGTTGTAGATATCTCAAACTGGAGTTACTTATAGTCAAAATGTAATTACAGATATCTAGAATAAGAGTTTTGACTAGGCGAAATGACGTTGCAGATATCTGTAATTACGTCAGAAGGGGGGGCGGGATGGGACGGGAGGCGAAAGTTATTCAAACATACTATGGCGCAAATGTCTACCACAACTCTCTAGCGAACAAAGCTCTCGTTGGCCACAGATTCCTCGATGATGAGCTCTTTCTATTTCATGTCATTTACTAACTATCTGATCCACAGCGGTCCCTGACCACTCGTCTCACAGCCGGCTGCACATAGAGACCGATGTTATGTGTCCAGCTCGGAGGACTAAAGGCTCATTGTGATTAAAATGAGGTTGTATAGCTCGTTGACTACCTCACTACGGTTAGACAGAGCCGTCGTTTGTGTATTAACAATGTTTCACTTATGTTCCGCCCTTAGCTGACTCTCACACCATTAGCACTACGTCACTTGCTCCGACCATCGAATAACACCACGGGTGGGTTAACAGTGGAGTTAGTTGAAAGCCCGGTTTGTCACATACTGTTGCTAAAGGGTGCCTCCTTCCGATGTCGAGGGGGGGCGGACCAAACGGTGGTAATAGATGAGCTGGGATTGAGAACGGGTTGTACTGACAACAGTTAAGTAACAAACATAGTTATTTTACGTAAGAAACATGAATATTTTAACCCAAACCATGTTTTCCTAAACCTAACCAAGTAGTTTTGTTGTGTAAGTAACCCTAAAACTAAGTAAAACTGTGTTGGAAGTTTATTTTGAAAATTGTAACGAGCGGAAACTGACACGCCGTCCCTGAAACGTCCAAAACTGAATAGTTTGAAGCGTAGGGCCACTGACCAAGCGACGTTTTAGCCCCTTTCAGCTATTTTTTTGGGTTTTATGGCCTGAAACTTTACAGTTTTGGTTCACTCTCACCACTCTCATAATGGTGTTTTTTTTGCCACAGTAGACAGCTGTACACTGCCTGCCCTGCACCAACGTGAACATATTAGAGTATTTATCCGCTAAGAAGTGTAAACCTTCTGACTAACGTTAGCCATATTAACTTTATTAGGTGACGGCGAATATGTCAGTGTTGTTACAGCTTGTTGCGCCGCTCTCAAATGGCCCCAAAATCAATGATCGCAGGTTTCAGGATAACATCTTTGTATTGTCATCTGTCCAATTCTGAATCCGTTTCCATCCATTCTTTTGACAGAACCCAAAGATGAATATGTTGATTCCAAGAGAAAATTGATTTTCTGAAGATGCCCTCCATCACTTTTCCTAAATTACATCCAATATACGTCTACCCCTCTTTCTGGTCTTCTGTTTCGTCCTTACTTTCATCCATTCTTCCTTCCTCTTTTTTTTCCATTTTACTCTCCAATTTCTTCCCTCATCTGCCTCCCTCACTTTCACCTTGACACCTCCTGCTCACTCCTGCCATCCTCTCCCACTCCCCCCTCCTTCCCTCACCACTCCTTGCCCTCCTTCCTCTCCTTCGCTTCGTACCTGCGGAGACGAAGAGGATGCCGGCACTGAGGATGATGTTGTGGCGTGACTTGTAGAACTCGCTGGCGGCGATGCACAGCCCCCCCATGAAGAGCAGGATCACACTCAGGATGGGGAAGATACTGGAGGCTCGTACAGCGCCTGGACACACACACACACACACACACACACACACACACACACACACACACACGCGCACAAGGCAAAAATTATGGTCATTGTCATATCTGTCACCACTGGTCACATGCTAAAGATATTATTATTATTACAAACAGTATGGATTACCAAATGACAGATGATATGCATGAAAGACCTTCAGATGATTAGTGATAAATTGCTCCCAGGTCTGTCTCCACCACCTTGGAGTACTTCTATAAAATGGCATCCGATGAGACTCTTATCAGGACATTAAATAGGCGTTATCAGTCGCTGTAAGCACCATAGATGTGGGTCAGTAGGGACCTACTATGCCTACTATGTTGTAAAAGTGAAAGTAAAACTTCAAAGCAACACGTTCATGTTGTAAAAATGAATGAAACGTTACGTTTTGAACACAAACAAAACGACTTCTTTAGGTTTAGGCAATACAACTACAACTTTTTAAGTTCTTTATGTTTAGGCAACAAAAAAATCACTTAGTTGAGTTTAGGGAAAAACACTGTGTTTTGGTTTAAAATAACTAATACGGGATGCGAACTTATGGAGTTTCAAACTGTCTATATTACAGCGCCTGACTTCCGCTTATGCTTCTGTCATACTACGGTCGCTACCATGTGAATAGATGATAAAACCTACTAGTGGGTGTAGTAGGCCCCTATTGACCCACATCTATGGGGCTTATAGCGACTGATAACACCTATTTAATAGCCTGATAACAGTCTAATCGGCTGAAAATGATCAGCGGTTATGCAGTCAGTCAGCATTTAAAGAGACTCTGCATTATATTATTCTGAACCTTGACTTCTTTTTCTATATTATTATATTTACTTTGGGCACCTTTTGTCTTCCTTTTCAATTTGTATCAAAGATCTCTCCTCCATTGTGCGGTGTGTCCGTCTCCTTCTATCAGGCTCTATCACTCCATCTCTCCGTCTGTCTCTGTCCTCCTCTCCCTCCCCTATCAGTCTGTCCATCAGCTGTCTGTCTGTTTGCCCTCTGCTTGGCTGATTTGCTGATTGGCCTCGGGGTTGTTATGGCGCTGCCGTGGTCACGGCGCTCGATCTGGTTTCTGAGGCGACCAATGTCACATTCCTGAACTTTTCATGCCGATACAGTTTCCTGTATATTTCTGCTTCCCTTTGTTGATCATATCCTTCCTTTTTCCTGACTTTAGTTCCCTTTCTCATTCTTTACAAATACACAAATTAATAAGTAAAACAAATAAATTATTAAAGTTTTTAATTAATATCCATTTGCATGTTTGCGGTGTTTTGAACCACTAACATTTACTGTGTTTGGAGACACTTTCCATACTCTGCTATTGAGAATATTTATCAGGTTTGTCTGTTAATCTTCAACTTTATTACTCAAGTAAATGATTTATTTGTGCTCACCTTCAGATGATGACAGTTTGACTAATATTTAGAAACATTTTAAATGCAATGATTGATAATTTATAGGTTGCAGAATCTAACCACAATGTAGGTTAAAGGATGATTATGTTGATGTATTATGTTTCAACCAAGTCTCCAGAAAAAAAAGTTGGCATTGTGTGTTTCTGCAAAAAAAAAAGGGGGCTACAATGAATGTCAACGTTTCTGAACCAAAAATACGTTTCATATCAGCCTCGTATCACACTTGCATAAATGCACAATCTTCGATGTTAGGTGGTTATGTTACCATGGTTAGGTTTAGGAAACAAAACTACTTCAAGATCATGTTTGTGTTAAAATAATAACGTGACAACGTAATGTAACTAGCGATAATAAACCACAGCCGCCCTTAGCGGACTTTCTTACGTAATATTATGTAACGACCGTAAAATCAACGTTTACTTCTGGTTTCACACGGGACACAAACAGCGGAGAAAGTCCTGTGTTTGTTTGACCGATCCAACCACCCTTAGTGGACTTTCTCACTTGTTATACTCGTTATTATACCACATAACTTTCAATAACACCTGCTCGATATACTAAGTAACTTGCTCTCACTGAAAAAAACAACATTCGATGTATCCGGGGTGTGCACAAACGTACAATGCCAACATGTTTTCTTGGCGACTGGACTGCATTGTTGTAGTTTGGGCCTTATTATTCTTTCTTAGCAACATCACTAAAAAAAGAAATATGAAACAAGCACAGTCCGATTTATTACATTTCTTCAAAGTAAAAATGTACCTTCTGGTTAAACTTCGACAGGCTGTATTTACCAAACTTGTGAGTGCAGTTTTCCTGTGCAATGAGGGATTAATACCAACACGTCACGTGTGCTTTTAATTGATTTAGAGAATCTGGTTAAACTCTGGGCTCATTTATCTTACTGCTCGTGTTTCTTACCTTGTCAAACTTTATGTTCTCAGAGTACAATATTACCCAAAGTAGAATAGAAATGATGGCCAAAACAAGCAAAATATCACTTAAATATAATACGAAACAGAGTTACTTTTCCTGTCTTGCTCATAACCTAAGCACGGCTGCTGAAGGAGGAAAGAGCACGTCGCTCGTGCTTTTCCATCCAAGATCTTGTTTCTAATGACAGTATCTCTTTTCTGTTTTTACTTTCTTTTTTTCTAACTGTCTTCTTTCCATCCCTGTATCTCTCTCTCTCTTTCTCTGTGATAGTTCCATCCTCTGAAGCAGATCAAATATTAAGGTGACCTCAGAGTTGGCACTGCACCAAGCTTCCCCTCCTCCTGCATCGTATTTGTTTTAACCCCATCTCCTCTTCTTCATTGACATGTGCTGTCAGGGCAAATTGTCTTCAAGGTAGAAAGACCCTCATACCAACCACATACTGTATGCACACAGAGACACACATCGCTTTTTTCTGGAGTAGGCGGAAATGCTTCCTGACACACACACACACACACACACACACACACACACACACACACACAAACACACACACACACACACCCACACACACCTGTACTACACTTGATTTATCCCTCACTATGGTGAACACACAGCTGGCTGAGATTCTCTACGATGTTCAGAGACACACACAGAGTATATTCTCTGTCCTGGACAGCACATAATACACAGCAGCAAGGTAGTATTATGTTATCAAATGGTTATTGACCATCTCCTCTTTAGTTAGTGTATTACACTTTTGCATTTCAGCACATAACATTTACAGTTTACAGTGACAACGGTGGCATATTGGCCACTCGAAGTTTAGAGTAATTTTTTAAACGTGTTCTTGATTTCAGAGAGAAGTAAAACAAAAAACTTCTCATTTTTAATCAGCGACTGATTTTGTAGTTCCCTAACTAATAACTGTAAAATCAGCTGTGTGAGATTGTTGAAAACTTCAGCCTCTTCAGCTGATTTGAGAATCCTGCAGAAGGGTCTTGAAGATGCAACATGCAGATTTTTTAGACAGCAGAGATTACAGCCACAAGGTGTTTTTTTATGGGAGCTGTAGTTTTTTGTATGCTCTTAAAGGGATAGTTTGAGTGTTCTGAAGTGGGGTTGTATGAGTTACTTATCCATAGTAAGTGTATTACTTACAGCAACATATTCTCATACAACGGCTCGTATGATAGCTTACGAAAAAATGATTCCTCCTCGCTCGCCTACGAATGTCCAGAAACGTTTGCTCGTTACATGCATACAGTCTTTTCAAAATAAACTTGCGCCTTCACAGGAAACAACTTCCTTTTAGGTTTAGGCAAGAAAGCTACTGAGTTAGGTTCAAGGCCGTGGGAAGTAAGGGTTCGGAGGGTGCTACAAAACACCCTGGCAGATGGTAGAGGACCTGCACATTCACAACTATACATTTGAAAAAATAATAAATGAAAAAGTTAAATTTAATTGTTGTTGGTTATGTTCATATTCTAATCTAATATTTTGATTTCAGTAAGTGGTTGATAAAGGATTCAAATATTCAGCCCGGTTTGAAATTATGTTTAGATCTCACGACGTGACCCCAAACAGACGCGCAACAACACAAGAAAATGGCGAAGTAAAAGAGTCCAGACTCCACAGTTCCAGGATATAACCTACGTCGACGCGCTTCGAGCACACGGCCAACTTAAAGCACGCTCACCGGATGCGCTTGTTGCTGGAATCATGGCCGTAGCCGAGGTATACTAGTCAAAGGACTCATTCTAAGCTAACGAAAACACACCGACTCTTACCAGGTAATTATACACTAAAGAAAACATACTTATTAATATTTTATTCTATTCTATTATATTAATGAATAGATCCCTAGAAATGTTACACACTGGACCTTTAAGACTTCAGCTTTGTGTAAAGTGTGATACAAATACAGGACAAAACAAAACAGGGCAATTGTGGTGGGAAGCTACAATTGCTAAAATACAGGTGATAGAGGGATGAAAGTGGAAAAGAAAAGAAGACAATAGGAAAGAAAGCAGAAGAAGAAAAAGAAGACGAGACAAGAGGAGAAGCGAGAAGACTGCAGGCCTTCAGTTCCCTGTGAAGCTGCTTCGCCTCAAGCAATCTCTCTATCTCTCTCTCTTCCCTCCTCTCTGCACAGCGCTTTAAGCAGAAGGCAGGGAGTTTAAAGGGAAGAATTTTTTAACCAAATGCGCTGGCCTCCAGGCGCACCCCGCCACCAAGCACATCACGGCACAGAGCCGGAGAGACGGAGAGAGGTGAGCTGACAGTGAGCGAGCTTCAGCAGCAGCAGCAGCAGTGAGGAGACGTCCACAGTGTGTTTCTAGTGTCCTTGTGGAGGATGCTTGAGGCTGCTGTGGGGATTGAACCTCCGACTTCCTGGTTGTGGGATTATCTCTGTAAACTTCAGGCCGTTCTGCTTCATCACACAACAACATTTTAGCAAGTAAACTATTTGTATTGTGTATTTACTTTTGCCTGTTCTGAAACTTTGCTCCTGCTTGCTGTTGTATAGCCACTTAATCTCTAAATAAACCAAGCAAAGCTATAGTTCTGTATCCAAAAACTCCTGAATGGCTCCTGGTTGTTGTTAACACGTTTGATGCCTGTTGTTAAATATTAGGAAAGCTAATAAATTAGCTATAATTTATTAGCTGCTTTACAGACGAGAGTACGGGTTGTTTTCTACACCTTGTTGTCGGAGCAGATCAAATACATACATACATATTTTTTGCAAAGATTGCACTGAAAACTAGTCAGAATTTACTTTTACAAAATGTAAACTTTGGCAATAGATTTAAGGGCAACACACATCGGTGGTGCATAACGAGCACCACCTCATCTCATCTCATCGCCCTGAAGTGGATTCTTTCAAAACAATGACCCGCTAGCTGTACATTATCCCGCTTATTACATGGCTACTTACTTAAGAAATCAATAATTTGACACAAAAACCGTCCGCCAGAGTCCGACATCAGAACTGCGCCCATAGCAACTGTCTGTTATACATAGCAACGGTATGCTATAAAGAAATGACAGACTGCAGAACGCCGTGATTAACTGAACAGAATCGAGTACTCAACACAGCCGTGTAATAAATATAGATACATTTAAATCCCTTCATGCATTTGTGGCCATGGCCTCTATAGGGGGTGAACATGGAACATGTATCTTCAGCACATCCACGCTACACTTCTTCTTCTGTCTGTACGACGCGTCTGGTGTGTGTGTTCAAGTGATGAACGTCAAATGATGCTGTGCTTTGATGGCCGGTGTGTGATGCACTTTAGAGTTCATTTTATCACAATTATTTTCAGAAGGGTGAAGATTTATTCACTGGTGAATGTCTCTGCCACTGTATGTGCCAAATACATTAGCAGGGTGTGTTTCTCAATCAATGAAAGTGGTCACTGATAAAACCACTGCAGTATTCTCCAAAACTATTATTACCATAACTCCGGCATGCACACCACTGTAGTTAACAATAACACAGTTGAAGACATCATTGCTCAGCTGTGTTGGAGGACGGTTATGAAAAGTGAAAGCAATAAGCGAGCACAGAAGCATCAGCAGTTGATTATCAACATCTATCAATCCATCCGAACCCATTTATCCTGTACAGGGTTGCCGGGGGAGTTTACCACAGCTCATACTGGGAGAGAGAAGGGGTTCACCCTGGACCGGTCACCTGTCTGCTGCTAATTATCTGCACGGAAGCGATTTGTAATATTGTTGTAATGTTTCCCTGTCGGACCATGCGGTGGTGGAGGATTATTATTTTACTGAAGCTGTTTTAAATTAGAAGAGATTTAGGAAGGCTTTATATCATTCCTGTACATACTGAGACTATTATCCAGAGGACAGAGTCTTGATGATAATGAGGCTGTTGCTAGTGATATTCCAATAATATAGGCCTACAGGTAATCATAAATATATCTCATATAGATCATCAGCTGTGTGATATTTCATTATACAAATCATAACCTGCTAACCTCCTAAAAACTACATTCCCATACAACAAAACCGCATTGTGAATTACGTTTAAAGAGAAACGCATTTTGTCGCGGATTACGTTCGTTTATCACAAATACAGGACGAACAAACACAGGACTTTCACCCAGGAGACAGCTGTTCATGTCCCGTGTGAAACTAAAGCGGTATTCACACCGGAGCAGTGGCGAACAGTCCTTTATGCAAATGAGCCCGTCCAGCGCGACGCGCCCGGGTCACGAAACTTGGACCAAGCTATCAAACTATAGGCGATCTCGTTCTAAAATGAAAAGACATTCAGCAGTGGCATGGACTATTTCTCGCTTAAAATGTTTTCAGAAGTAGATTTTAAACGAGAGGGTGTGTCACCACTTGAGTTAAGTGGGGCAACGCGTCCCCTAGTGTCTTCATCTGACATGGTGGACATGTACCACTGGATTTAACATAATAGAAGTGGCCACTGACTATTTGTGTATAAGTCTTTTGTTTTGTTTTGTTTCAATTTACAACAATGAATACGTTTTAAAACGGTTTAAAACCGCAACTGGAATCCGGGAAAAAATACGTTTCTCTCAAAACGTAATTGAGAATGCAGTTTAGTTGTATGGGCACGTTATTTTGTAGGAGACGGGGTTGAACCTGCATTGTTTTATTGTTATCAATGGTCTCTGCTTTTAATTTCACTTAAATATTTTATCATCTCCCGTCTTCTTATTGTCTAACTTTATTGCCCTTGTTTGAATGTGTTGCCTTTTTAATTTCTTTATTATTATTATTATACACACAGTTGGTAAGAACCTAATGCTAGGCTAGTTTTTAATTCTGTTTGTTTTTTTTCCTTTTGAATCTCTGCAAATTAACAAAGTTAAGCAACACTGTGTGTCATCCTGTCATCTTTGTACCATGTGAGTCAATATGTACTGTGCACTATGGCTCTGATATAAAACACAGACAGACGGCAGAGCACGCACGCACACACACGCGCACACACACACACACACACACACAGACACACACACACACACACACACACACACACACACACGCGCACACACACACACACACACACACACACACACACACACACACACACACACACACACACACACACACACACACACACACACACTAACTAAAGCCATCTCTTTCCTTCCTCCGTCTCTTAAACCTCTTTTCATTCTCTCTGTTACACTTTCCCCCCTCCCTTCGTTGCTCCCACTGCTTGGTTGGTTCTGCTGCAGTGGTGTGTGTTTATATGGTTGTGTGTGTGTGTGTGTGTGTGTGTGTGTGTGTGTGTGTGTGTGTCTGCTCTGACTTATGGTTTCATTAGCTGCGGCAGAGGAGAGCCTTGTAATTGTGGCTGAATTATAGAGGCGGGGGTGGACACCACCATGGGAGCTCCCTGGGTTCACAAACACACACACTTTAGTGTATACACACAAACTACAGTGCAGTGCAGCAACCCCCCCCATTACTTTGTCTCACACACACACACACACACACACACACACACACACACACACACACACACACACACACACACACACACACACATCAGCTCAACAAGCTACAAAGTGAACACACTCATCGATCAGCCTCCCACCCACTCACTTGCTCACTCTCGGGCTCCAAAGTGGGGTGTTTCCCATACACACTGTATACTACCCACGCAGGAACGATCTGCTCGCTCTCTCTCTCTCTCACACACACACACACACACACACACACACACACATTTCGCCCACGTGGGAGAGCCCAGCAGCAAAGAACATGTGGTAGTGGGAACTTGGCAAAACAGCTACAAGGGAATTACTAACTCTTTGTGTGTGTGTGTGTGTGTATGTGTGTGTGTGTGTGTGTGTGTGTGTGTGTGTGTGTGTGTGTGTGTGCGTGTGTGTCCATCCATGTAAAGCTGACAGACCAGTAGAATCGTTTTTCTTTTTGTTTTTAGAAAAAATGAACAGATCTTATTGAGAGGGAAAAAGAAAAATGTAAGCATGAACACACACACACACACCAACGGGCAGATGTGTGTGTGTGTGCCTTTGTTAGTGTGTGTGTGTGTGTGTGCATGTGCATGAATGCTGTACACACACAAGGGTGCCTGCGCAGCCTGCCAGTCGTTATCATGCCGTATTACTCATGTAAATCGTGATATGCCTCCACGTCACAACTCGGCTCCCCAAAATAGCTGCCGTGACATCAGCCAGTCGGATGACATCATCAGTGGGTGACGTCACGTGTCTCCTAGCATCCCGTCCGGAGTATTAGCATTATGTACGAGGATCCAGCGGTCTAATTATAGCAACAGTTTTATATTACAGCAAAAGACTGCACACCGCTTCCACTTCAGAGCAAAGCAGGACTCTCTCTGCAAGTGTGTGTGTGTGTGTGTGTGTGTGTGTCTGTGTGTGTGTTTTCCTGTGTTTCTATCTTTGTGAGGACCTCATGAGTGAAGACACTTTGGCAGGTCCGCACTTGTTCAAATGACTTTTTGTGCTTTAAAGGTGCAATGTGTAGCATTGGATACATTTTTTCACTGAGGGTCCTCACAGAAGTACAAACGTGTGTGTGTGTGTGTGTGTGTGCGTGTGTGTATGTGTGTGTGTGTATGCGCTTCCTTCAAGCCAGTTAGGGCCAGAGCTGAGCTGTTAGCCATATCTAATCCCATTCAGCGGCTCCATGCATGGTACAACACACACACACTTCACACACACCTGCACACTTACACCTTCAAAAACACACATTCACACACTGCGTGTTATATACTTCACACCCTTCCCATCTAACCCTGCATACACACAGACACTGTAAATTTATGCTGTTACACAATGATGCAACCAAACACGTGATGGCTTGTGTGTACACCTCATGATTTTAATTAAACCCCAATAGTTCCTTTGTTATCGAGCCTGAAAACACTCTTTAACTTCCCTAACACAGATAACCATGACTTATACACTTCTTCTCAGCCGTAATAACCCAAAACACATACTTCCTATTTCATCTACGTTTTGCATGAGCCGAATTGTGAGTATTTTGAATACATAAATTCATCCTGGTGACACCGAGAGACAGACGACTGTCACCTCAGGTTTCAAGGACAACAGGAGTTCATATGAAATGATAGCAGACAGTGTAAGAGATATATGTTGGACATGTGACTATACATCAAAAAAGTGGCTTATTTAGGACATCACAGAGTCTCAGCAGGCTGAGGTGAATGTTACGTCCTTGTATCATCTTTGTTTTCCTGTGAATTTAGTTGCATGCCATCCCAGTTTCGTTGGAGCGAATGAGGAAACCTGTTGTTTGGTCTGAAAGAGTACTAACGCATCTCATACCAACAGTCAATGTTGGCTTTTTAAAATATTTAACCAAGAGGTTCCCTTAGTGTGTCATGAAATATGATTTAAGATTTTGCAAAATTGTCCAATGTCAACATTCTCCACGTCCCTGGTTAGTCTATGATATGAAAGCATATTAATAGGCAGAAGAAGTGATAGAGAGATGTACAGTAATGTTGGTGAATGCAGCTGTCATTGGACTGACTACCAGTCACCTGCTGCATGTAGATGCATGTTTTAATTAGGTGTTAAATAAGAGTTGATTAAGTATTGTCAGTTTCCATTTGGATATAACGCTCATGCACCCCCAGTTTGTGGTATTTTCTCATGCATGTTTTTGTGCAAAGTCTTGTAAAATGCAACTCTCTACTCTCAAATGCTCCCCCAGCAATAGAAGACAGTGATTGTACTAGATAATCCCCAAATAAATATTAGTCTTTCTAGTACTACTATCTACTACTTCATTTTTGTGAGCCGTAGAAAAACCTCCCCGAACCCCACATGCATACATTTATTTTCTAATAAGAGAGACCTGATTCGAAGGGGACCAGAGGCAGGGGTGAAAGTAAATTGAAGTTCTTGCTGGTACTACTAGGCTACCCCAACTTTCATCGCTTGATATTGTTCTCCTCCCACCCCCAGCTTCATGCATCCCTGAACACACGATTCAATGCCTGTATGGTGTAGAAAGAAACTAGAAACACTTGACATTATGTATAGCAAATTATTTATTTAAATGGTGAAAGTGCTACAAAATAATTTGTAAATGTTGAGAAAACTTTTCAAGTTTTGATTTGTTCTGATTTAAGGGGGCATTTTACTCGTCTGAAACTCGCATTTTTATTATTCTGCAGCACAAGTGCCCTATCTGGTAATGTTAATGAAAGTGAAACAGCATTGCCCCATGTGTCAACAAATGCCTTTGCATTTCCTGCATTATGTTACCCGCTTGCTAGCTTGCTAAATTGTTATCTCTAGACGCAGAGAGTAACGTTAATATTGCCGTGGCTTAGCAGCGGTGTTCTCATGACTTAACGACTTGAACGCCACGTGTGCACGACTTCCCATGTTGTAAACACGAGCTCAGGAGATTCATTTGAAGGCACCAATAGTGAAAGCGCTATAGACTGACAAGCAGCCACGGTCAAAAACAGTTACAGTGTGATAATAATGCATTAGGAATGAAAGTATATTCATAAAAATTAAATAATAACCTGTTTATATGCTAGGAAGATTCATTTATAGAAATAATTGAAAGTCCTATTTTTATCTACTGCACCGACAGGAACACATTCTGTAGCCACTTAGGGGATAGATTTATTATTTGTGAATCAAATACCCTAAAAAAGACATTTAACAGCATACATTTACTACTGATTTCCTAAAATGTTTTGCCCCGCTGTGATTTTGGCGTAGCACCTGATCAGAGTACGCTTTGATTCGCTGGGATATGAGACATGTTGACACGTATGGAATGGTCATTATTTCTACATCTGGTTCAGATGGGTACACCAGCATGGTAAACTGTCCTCTATATTATGCTGTAGTGAAGGATTGGGGTGGTGGCTCTGTCCTCTCTCTCTCTCTGTGGCTGCGGCTGATAGTACTGCTGCAGGAGGAAGGCTGACTGCTCGCCCTTACATAACCACATGTACACATTCACCCAGAGAGAGGAGGGTGGGGGTGGCGGGGTGAGATGGCTCAGAGAGACGGAGGGAGAGAGATCGAAAGGACCCTTTGGAGGAAGAGAGAGAGAGTTAAAGAAAGAGAAAGAGTGTAAATAATTCTAAAAGAATGACATCCTCTATATAATATCGTTGGTATGCGTGTTACTAAATGGTGGCGGAGTGTTAATGAATTGTGACATTTCTGTCTATGTCTTCCAGAGATGGGATTGGGTCATTTGAGGAAGTGGATTTTTTCCACTAAATCGAAAAGCTTCTGCACATTTTTACACTATCATGTCAGTTTGATTCAGAAGCAGTTGAAATGGTGAAACCACACTAATAACACAAAAACCACTGCTGCACTGCAATGACTATATGTTTACATGCACATTAACATTCCACTATTATTCCGAATATGACAATATTGAATTGAATTTGATACGGGTCATGCAATAGCATATTCCAATGCCAAGACATGTGGGATATGCTGATATTATTCAGGTTTCAGGAGCATTCTTTGGACGTGTATACAGGACATTTACAATATGAGTCTCAATCTGGGTTTTTACGGCAGTTTTCGACACACGGCCTCTTGCCTGTTTACGGCCAACGTTGTGTGTTGTACGCAAACCGACGAGCCGACAGTTTGCAGAGATATCCAAAAGAAAAGAATGAGAAACTCACCTACTTTTAAACATAATGAAAGACTTGGATATCAACAGGTTTTAACATGTGCAAATATCACATTGCTGACGTACTCAAGAAGGTCGTTGAAGGAATGAAAGAGGGAGGCTATGCACGTCTGCTGGAATATAACAGGAATATTAGTGGAATATTAATTTGCATCAGCCATGTAAACAGCTTAGTAGTAATAACGTCTTTTCTGGAATAAGGGCAAAAACTGAATATTTTGTGCATGTAAACGTTGTCATTGATGTTGCCCCTTTATGCTTGTTTTATACTGTGTAGTGTGTCTTAGTTGAAGGCAACTGATGCACCATCTAATATGCATTATGAAGTCTCGACAGAATTTTTTTTTTTTGCATTCTCTTACTAGTTTCACAACTTCTACAACATTTTATGTGACGTTGGTCCTGACGTCTCACGGAAGTTCATGAAATAGTCAGAAAACTTAATCTATTTGATTTGTGTATAAAGACACAAATTTCCCCTTTTTTTCGTGACGCTCAGCACGACTTCCAATAACACGTGACGCAGATCGTGGTTTGGCTTAAAATAACACCGGAAGTGCTGTTACTTAAGTACGTAAATCAGCTTTGACTTGTGGTTTCACACGGGACACAAACTTCAGTCTCCTGGGTGAAAGTCCGGTCTTTTTTGACCCAACCATCCATCCCGACCTCCTCCCTTTGCGGTGTTCGCTGCTCTTTATGCTTCCCACTTCACAAATACGTGGATTACATATGAATTGATTTTGTGCTGACCATCACAAAAAACTTCTAAATTTGTATCTATGTACACGAATCAATATATTAAATTTCGTGACTATTTCATGAACTTCTGTGCGACTGGGCTTTCTTTCAACGTACTGTCTACAAGTTTGCCTTTCACAATGGCCATTTCATTTAAGTATAAATGTAATTTACAGACAGAAAAAGATTAAGAAGCGTGTGCTCATTTGTAAATAATAATAATAATCCACAATTGAAAGCCAGTACTAAGACTGACGACACTGTCCTGCAAATTTTCAGAATAAAAGTGTTAAACTGTTAAAAATAAATATTTACTTTTTTTAATGTGTCTGTGACATATTCTACAGATATGGACATCAAAACTGTAATAATGTTGCTGGATGTCAATGTGTCAAAAGATAATTTTCACTGTCTATTTTTGCTGTGAACCACACATGGCACTTGGGGGAAAAAATAGGCAAGACCTCAAATCTCTAGAAGATAAGCAGGCGACATGCAGCTGCAAAAAAGTTTTAAAACATGAATTATTCTCAACAAATAAATGTTTGCACTTTGTTTATAAAAACAATACTTTTTTGATGTTTGCACATTCAATTTACAAAAATACAAAAACATATTTTTGTTATTTGCCTTTAAACAGTGTCCTATTTTTTTTCAACATGCATGTTATAAATAATTAATATTGGAAAGCAACATTGAAGTACATAAACAGCCTTTAATTATACAAAGTATTGTATCGATATCGGCGATTCTGGCCCTGTATTACTTGGTATCGATTGAGACCAAATTTTGCGGTATCGCCCATCCCTAGTGCACAAATGTTAACATGGCGAAGCGAAATAGATCCCTCGTTCGTTTAATCATTTAATTTCATGCCAGTGCATCTGAAACTATTTACATCCCTGACTTTACCACCTGAGAGGTTTTCTTCCTGTCTTCTACTGATGGTTGTTGTTGGTTCTTTTAACCATGTTGATGATGTTTCCCTAACCAAGTGGAAGTGGTCATAGAAGTGGCAGATCACAAAATACTCATATGAGTCAAATTCAGTCATATGGTTTGGAAGGCAATGATGAACAACCTGTTTTGTAGATTAGGTATGAGGGTTTATGTCAAACAAAAGTTAAAGGCAAAACGGCTTCCGTAACATCACTGATTTAGGCTTTCTGTCCTGTATGGTTCACTGTGGATTTCCCTGTAATGACTCTGCTGTTTGAGGACACCTATCATTGCACTGAAGATATCAGGAGCCCACTAGTCAACAAACACCGAGTGCTACTGCTCCCTGAGCTTCCTTGGCAATATTTTTCATATAATTATCTCGGGCTTCCTACCGTAAAAACAGTATGATTGCATTGGAGGTAGCAGAAGCCTGGGAATTGATGAATCAACATTTGAGGCTTGTAGGGATTAAGGGAGGAGCAGCTACTGTACAACAACCAATCCAGTAGAGCTGCTCAGTGGCCAGAGCCGGTGGTTGAGTTGGGAGGCTTCCAGGTGGGGAATGTGTATGAGTGATAGAGAAAACCCTGCCTTGATAAACAAATGTTGCATCATTTTCCATCTGTCAGAGTGTGTCATCATCCACACTTTACATTGTCATTTTAATAATTTAGTTGACACTGTTATTCAGAGTGACCTACAGTGAGCGAGCTTTGATTACCATATCACTGAAGATTACAGGGAAACAAAAGCGAAGAGTGCAAGCGTCAGTGTGTCTGTGCGTTTACAATAATTATTATGTAATCCTGCAATCCATACAAGTGGTGCTCAGGAAACAGAGGAAGGTAACACTCACTCACACAACTCACTCACAACTTGTCAAATACTAACGCTTGGTCTGTGGCCCTAAGCTTCAAACTATGACGCTCTAAGTAACCCTGTAGAGATAGTTTTGGACGTATCAGGGACAGCGTGCCAATTTCTGCTTGTTACATGCATAGTGTCTTTTCAAAATAAACTTCCAACGTAGGCTTACATAGTTTTTAGGTTTACTTACGCAACAAAACTACTTGGTCAGGTTTAGGAAAACATTGTGGTTTGGGTTGAAATAAGTAAGTTTGTTACATAAAATAAGTATGATTGTTGCATGACTGCCGTCACTAGTATGGAACCGTTACTAGTTACGTATCAAAATTAAGGTAAAATAAGTCAACATTGACTTGGTGTCACACGGGAAACGTATAGCCGTCTCCTGAGTGAAAGTACTGTGTTTGTTCAGGCTGTTCTCATACACCGCTTTTCGTAGCTATACCTACGAAAAGTAATGCGCTGTAATTCATGTATTGTCCCACAAAAATCAATTTGTGTGTAATCAATGTAATCGTCAACCGGGAAATATAAATAGCGGTGAACGCCGTGTACGGAGGAGGTCGGGGTGGTTGGGTGGGTCAAAAAAGTAGTAGACCGGTGCTCGTGTCCCGTGTGAAACCAGAAGTCAACGTTTATTTATTTGTCACGTAACTGACGGACTTAAGTAACACCACTTCTGGAGTTATTTTAAGCCAAACCACGATCTTTTCCTAAACCTAACTAAGTAGTTTTCTTGCCTTAACTTATGTAAGTAAGTAAGACGTAAGTTTATTTTGAAAAGACTGTATGCATGTAACAAGCGGATATTGTCACGTGTTGCTGGACATTCGTAAACGAATAAAAAGGAGGAATAACTTTTTCGTAAGATATCATACAAACTGTTGTATGTCTGTTTGTTTGACCCATCCATCCATCCTCCTCCCGCTCCTCATGCTCCTCCACCCGACGTGGACTTTCTCACTCTTTATACATTGGAGTTAGTTGAAAGCCTGGTGCGTCTTATACAGACGTTAAAGGGTGCCTCAGTGTATCAGACGCCAAGGGGCACTGACCAAGCGTCGGCATTTGGCGAGTTGGGACAAATGGACAATTTGTGCAATTGGCCACAGTCACATACAATTACAGAACTGACACAGCAATGGTGAATTAGATAAATGCTGTACGTATCCACCAACCATGCCTCAGTGTCTCACCCAAACTCTGCCCCTTTTTCCTGCTTTTTTGGCCTTTTCAGTGCAAAGTACACTGCAAATAAACAATGCAAGCTGCTAGAATGGTTACAGTCGTAAGGTTTATGTTCCTCCCTTACTGTCAAAGACTAAAAACAAATCTGTGCACGTCGGTGGAAACATTCTTTATGTGTGTGTTTGTCCAGCCTATGTTTCCAGCTAGTCTTCAGGTTTGTACCTCAAACAGCAACATATACAAACACACAAGTGCACAGCTATTTCAAATGGTTGCCATGACAACGCACAGCAGGAGAGGAAGGGAAATGCAGGATCAGTGGTTCATCTGGACAAAATACAGTAATTCAAAATAAACATTAGCTTCTATCTTCCACCCCAAAAAACCCGACGACTGCTGTGTCAGTGGCCACGAGGGTGTAAAGGATACCAGAGCAGAAACTGATCGATGTCTCATTTCTGAGATGGGATCATTTATCTGAATGGGTACATGGTTGCAGCTTCCGACTTCAAGTGGCTGTATAAACACTGTTCTCTACTGAGGGCCCACTCAGAAAGTCCTTCAGGACCTTAAGGAATCCTCAAACCTCACCTAGAACACCTGATTTGATTGTTATCAGGCCATTAAATAGGCGTTATCAGTCGCTATAAGGACCAGATGTGGGTCATTAGGAGCCTACTACACCTACTACGTTGTAAAAGAGAAGTTAAACTTAAAAGTAACACGTTCTAACATGTTTTAGGACTGAATGAAACGTCACGTTGAACACAAATAAAAAGGCTTCTTTAGGTTTAAGCAATAAAACTATAACTTCTTTAGGTTTAAGCAATAAAACTACAACTTCTTTAGGTTTAAGCAACAAAACTACAACATCTTTAGGTTTAGGCAACAAAACTACAACTTCTTTAGGTTTATACAACAGAACTTCAACTTCTTAAGGTTTAAGCAAAAAAAAACCCCACTTGGTTAATTTTAGGGAAAAACATTATGTTTTGGGTTAAAATAATTATGAACACATTTTGGGTTTCTGCTCCTGTCATTATTACTACGGACGCTAGAGGTCACTGTTGTGTTCTTTTATACCTTCTTTCGGTGAATGTGAATAGATGATAAATCCTACTAGTGGGTGTAGTAGGCCCCTATTAACTCACATCTATGGGGCTTATAACGACTTATGACGCCTATTTCATAGCCTGACAACAGTCTAATCGACTGCCTAGAAACCCGACACAGTTAAAAATCATGAAACCTGAAACTGCGGACTACTGCAGGTCATTATTATTAAATTGTTGAAAAACAACCTCACACAGAAATAATTTAAATGCTCTGCTGCATTCTTTCAAACCAAACTCAATTAAAACTTTGAGAAAGTTTCTAAAAAAAAACATTTCAAGTGGGTTGTGACACCAGTTTGGTTCCCTCTCTGTCCTGTTCCCCATCATCCACTCGCTCCACCCCGTGGCCTCCATCCACCAGCTGTCAGACAGGCGCGCGGGCCTCGGTGGAGATGGACAGACAGATGGATGGAAAGCAAGAGGGAGGAGGCAAGGGATGGATGGAAGGAAGGAGGAGAGGGAGAGGTGTGACCCACATAGAGGAGCCTGGAGTATTTATAGAAGAAAGTGTCCTAATTGGCAAGCCGCTGGGAGAGCAACAGCACTGCTCTGGTACCCTACTCCTTGTCCTTCACCTCCTCAACCTTCCCTTCTCCTGCCACCTCGTCCTCCTGTCCTCTTTCACCTCCTGGAATTTGTCTTCGTCGCTCTTTCTGCTGCCCTTGCCCGCTCCTCTTCCACATCAATGGCCTCATCCTTTGTCTTCCCCCTCTCTCTTCCACCTCTAACTTCTCATCACAGCCCTCCCGTCTTCTGTCCTCCATCTTGCCTTTGTCCTCATTGACCGTGGCTTCTTTCCCCGACTCCACCCAACCTCTTTCCTTCTCACAGTTTAAGTTCTCTGGTGGCAGATACTGACATAGTCTTGTATCTCAAGGATACTTTATGCTGAAATCATTTTAACTCCATTGATCCCACAGATTCAGTGAATTCTCTACTTCAAACTATTGTTGTTATTTCATATTAAATGTATGTTTTAATTGTAGAAAGAGTATGATGATATGGCAGTGGTATTCCAGCCTGGTCTCCTAAAAACTGTGTTCCCATACAGCAAAACTGCATTCAAAACACTGTAAAAGTTACATGTTCACTGAAAAGGGGAGTTTCAAGAACAAGGTAGTAGTGAAGTTAAAGAAACCGAAAATGAATAATCACGAGGGTCTTGCCCGAACCGTAATACTAAATGCATAAGTGGATGAAAACATTAATAAACTCTGGCACATGGATGAAAGGAAGGACTCACGTAGGAAGTACTCGGAAGCATCCGCCGTATAGTCGGCATCCTCGGGGAAGTGATCTATCTGCTTACACATGCCTTTATAAGAACCTGTGTGAGAGTAAGAGAAGAGAGAGGAGACATTTATGAACACAGTCAGAAGTCAAAGCACTTAAATAATTGAAATGAAACTGAACAATCGAAAGCAAAAATAATAAAACCCATTATTACACGGCTGTGTTGAATACTCGACTCTGATTGGTCAATCACGGCGTTCTGCGGTCTGTTATTTCTGTATAGCAGACCGTTGCTATGTAGAACAGACCGTTGCTATGGGCGCAGCTCTGATGTCGGACTCTGGCGGACCGTTTTTGCGTCAAAATATTGATTTCTTCAGTAAGTAGCCGTGTAATAAGCGGGATAATGTACAGCTAGCGGGTCATTGTTGTGAAAGAATCCCCTTCAGGGCGATGAGAGACCCCTCCGTAGCATCACCCTGAAGGGGATTCTTTCACAACAATGACCGGCTCGCTGTACATTATCCCTTACATAATGTATATGTAAATTGGGCTTCTCACAATTCTTTTCCTGTTTAAATGTCCATCAACTCAACACCTTCATTGCAGTAAATTAAGGTAACGACTGAGGAAATTAATAAATAAAGATATGTAGGAGGACAGTAGGAAGGTAATCAGAGAAAATGGGTGAAGTGGAGGAAGAGAAGATGAAGAAAAAGGCAAAGTGGAACTAAAGAAAGAAAGGTGAGAATGCGCTGGAGAGAAGGAGCAGCCTGGTCTCATTCCAAGGCCGTCAGATACCGACGCTTGGTCAGTGTCCCTCGGCATCACAGGGCACGTAAGCGTCTGGAGACTCCCCGAGAGGAGCTGCTCGGTAGGGAGCTCCACTGAGAATTACATAACTCCAAAGGCATTTTTTTGGTCCTGTCTAGAAGGTTACCCACAAATTGTGAAGACTCTTGCGAGACTCGCTGCCTGACAACCTATCCTAACCATAACCATCCGAGGTCAATGCCTAGTCTTAACTATCTCGTGAGAGCTTCCCAAATTGTTGATTACCTTCAAGACACCGTATTTTTTTTCTTTGGTGGATGGGTCACACAATAACTTTTACTCTGGGGACCGGCGTTCCTGCCCGTGTGAAACCAAAAGTTTAGTGGCGCTATGTCACTGAGATACATTACGTAATGTCTGCAGCTTACGGTGCATTACAATCATACTTATTTCAAGCCAAACCATGATGTTTTTTCCAAACCTAACCTGGTTTTATTGCCTAAACCTACCCGTCACCATTTCACAACGTTAACTGTGGCCGCTTTATAACGTTAACTACGCATGAACCTTCTGCGTCAAGACACTAAGCAAAAGGCTGCCCCCCTGGGGGCTTCTACCCAAGCGGCAAAATATGAAGAGTAGGGATGAGATCAAGTTGGAAGCAAAGAGGAGAAGAAGACCAGATGCAGCATTTGAGACAAAGAAAACAAGGAGAGGAAGAGAGATTTGTCAGCAGCTTTGAAGGAAACACATCAGAGGACAGGAAGTGACAGAGAGAAGAGGAAGAAGAAGACAGGAGTGTAATCTAAACGCCTCGACAGAGCAGGTGGGAGGGTGAGGAGGAGAGAGAGAGAGCAAAATGCAAATGAAAGAGAGGAAGAAAGGCGAGCTGATAGTGCCGCTCATTAAGAAGAATTGTGTGTGTGTGTGTGTGTGTGTGTGTGTGTGTGTGTGTGTGTGTGTGTGTGTGTGTGTTTAGCTTGGTTCAGCTCCAGTGGTAATTGTATGCCCTCCCAAACCACTGCAATTAAATGGGCCCTTGTTAATTGGCGATTGAAGGACGAAAGACTAGCACCCGGCTTTCAAATGGGCATCGTTTACATACACACACACACTTGCACAATATGTCTCACACTTACAGACACACACACATACTGTAGCATCAGCCCTATTGTCAAGAGCCTCGCTGGCTGTCTTTCCCGCTCATCGCTGTGTTTTCAGATATTTAGCATTTTCATCATGACCACAGAGAAAAAGAACAATTTCACACCAAAGCTCGATACATAAAAGTGAAAAGAAAAATGATGACAGGTCTCCACCGCGAGCCTGTTTCATATTTACATATCTTTAATACGCCACGGCAAACACTCAGGCGAACAAAGTGTTTTTCATCAGGTAGACTTTGATAGATACATTAAAGATATTTCACCAGGAAGCGGCTCGGAAGCCTTTCAGCGCGCCGCACAATGCTTTCATCATTTCATAATTTCTGTGTGAACTGTGTAGAGCTGTGTGTCGAAATTTTGTATAACTGTGATGAGCAACAGCACTGCGTGTTTCAGGAGGAAATAGCCTCACATTCACATCTTGTCTCTATAACTATTTGTTGTGCAAATGTGAGGGATGCTACAAAGTGAAACAGATTTGGATCGTGTGTACTCAAGAGGCTTTTAGAGATAAGAGTAGAGTTCTCTCAGGTCGCCCTCCAGTGGACATGAAGCTTCGACTGAGTCATCAGTTTTAAAAAAACAATACATCATTGCTTGTTCAGTTGGAGATTTATTACTGATGCATCTTATTAGCTTTGACTTTAGATCATGCCATCTATAAATAACAGCTGTTCCAATCTGCATGCATGACATGACTGTTACTGCAGTTCATATCATGGTAACGACGTGTGTCTGAGCGTGTTATTAACCAGACATGTAAAGGATGTTGAGGCGGTGAAAGGTATATGAGTTCCTTTAAGCCCCGTCTACACGTATACAGATATTTTTAAAAACGGATATTTTCCTCTACGAGTTTTGGTCACTAAAACGGATATTTTTGAAAATGCCTTCTAAGGTGCATGTTTTTTAAAAACTCTGGTTACTTTGTACGGAGCGTTTGGGAAAAGTTTGGGCGTCCTCTCCTCATTTCATGCCCGTTGTTGCTTTGTTTAATGTGCATGCGCCAGAAACAACAACAAAGATGCCTACCGACTACCGGCTTTTTTTACGCTTTTTTACTACTTTATATCTGAAGAATGTTCCAGTCACAGGAGGCCAAAGCAGGAGCACATGAAACACGTGGAGGCTGAATGGTGATTGAATTAACTTTTGGGCGATTGAAGGCGAGGTTTGGAGCACTCAGAAGGGCGATGGACAGAAACCTGAATGACCTCCCTTTCCTCATTTATGCATGTAAAGAGACAGTTGATGACAGCAGAGTGATGACAGGAATCCCATCCCCCCACCACCGACAATAACCAGTATCACATTGACTGTAATAAAGCCGAAGGAAAGGGAGTGAGGAGGGTGGTTAACTTGTGATCTCACTTGAGGTGACATGTAAATATTGGAGTGCGAGCGTTTGGAGTTATTTTTGCGTTCGAGTGTAGACGGAGATACTTTGTAAAACGAAGGTCGCATGGACAGATTTGTTTTTTAAACAGAGTTCAAAATAAATATCTGTATATGTGTAGACAGGGCCTCAGACTTTGTTGCATGATACACAGCGTGAGATGGGTCTAATAATATCTTGGTCTCAATCTGCTTTTAGGCGAAGGCTCCGTAATGCATAGGGTTACCGGGGCTTAAGTCTTGGGCCCTGAGTAGCAGTGACCTCACGAGACACAAGCATAAAAAAAATGTTTGAATATATATATTGTAAATTATAATATTATGTATTTGCACCACTGCCGCCATGAACAATATTGATCAATGCATTCAGTCCCTGCATGGCCGGACATTTGGTTGTTATGGGCGGGCCCTGAAAATCAGGTCATTTTTTTCAGATTTTTTAATTACTGGTGCAGCTTATTATTTATAAGAATAGCTAAGTATGCTAAGGTTGTGTAGCCTCAGCCCACTATTAAACCCTGCAATTCATACACAAACAGTCCGAGGCCTGAGTCAGTTACTAGTGAAAAACAAAGTCGCTAAAACAGCGACATTGTGAGAGTTGCAGGATCAGCACCATGGACAGCACCACACGTCAGACAAGCAAGACAGCTTAGGGGAGATTGATTCTGCTCTCTCACATATCTATTACTCCATATTGACGAAAAAGACACAATATTTTTAACCATCTAAAAGCTGGAAGACAATACAGGCAAACAACTTTTACAAAAAAATATACAAATAATAATAATGGCTACTTATTTACACTTACCGCGAGAAACCAGTTTTTATACTGTTTTTCTTTGCCTGTGATGTTTGCACGTTTTTATTTGAAGAGACTAATCTTGTTGTGTTGCTGCTGTGCACACAGGCCTACTTGGAGAGGCACTAAACGTGTCGTGTCAGTGGAGGACAGGAAACCCCATCTTTTTGATTAAGTAAGGGATAATGTACAGCGAGCCAGTCATTGTTGTGAAATAAACCCCGACAGGGCGATGCCGTCTTACATCGCCCTGATGGGGCAATGACCGGACAATGACCCGCTAGCTGTACATTATCCCGATTATTACACGGCTACTTACTTAAGAAATTAATAATTTGACACATAAACGGTCCTCCAGAGTCCGACATTTTTACCATTCCTGTATGAATCTGTTCACATGACCGCTCTTATTTTCTCTAAAATACATTTAGCTACAGTATTATAAACCATTCAAAATGGTGGTGGTTGTGGTTGCTAGGAGATGTGCAAAGTAGAAGATACAGTCAAATACTCTGTTGTACCATCACTCCCTCAACTTTAATAATAATACTTCTCTGTATCAGCGTTTGGTTTTCAGTTTTAATTTACTGGCGTCTCCACTTGAAGATCCCACTTTATGTCAAACACATCAATTCACACACTCATACTGCCGGGCAGAATCTCCATCATCTCCACTCTCTATCCTCAATCACCGCTCTCTCTCTCTCTCTCTCTCCCTCCAACACATGCCCACCCACGCTGCAGCACAAGCACATGTAATCTGGAATTGCATTTTCCCTTCGTTCTCTCTTCCTATCTCTCTCTCACACAACCCTCTCTCTCCTCTATCTGTCTCTCACATGCATACATGTGCGTGCACCCCGAGGACCAGATTCCCATTTGAACTGAGCTGGCAGCTCAGCGCTCCTCAGAGCACGCTTTATTGTCTCGACAGGAATGAAACCTGTGCAGCCTGAACAGAGCATTACGTCATCATCTGAGATGCACTGATGATATTGACATTAACAGATGGATTTTAGCATAATTTGTGAGTCTCAAAAAGCCTCGGACACGAGTACTTTACATACTAGTTTTCAGAGCAATGTACACATACTAGGGGTATAAGGAAATATCGATACACATGAGTATCGTGATTCATCAGACCAGGTCACCTTCTTGTATTGCTCCGTGGTCCAGTTCTGATGCTCACCTGCCCATTGTAGGCGCTTTTCGTGGTGGACACGGGTCAGCGCGGGCACCCTGACCGGTCCCCATACACAACAAACTGAGATGCTCTGTGTGTTCTGACACCTTTCTATCAGAACCAGCATTAACTTTTTCAGCAATTTGAGCTCCAGTAGCTCTTCTATTGGATCAGACAACACGGGCCAGCCTTCGCTACCCACGTGCATCAATGAGCCTCGGGTCTGTCCCTGTCGCCGGTTCACCGGTTTTCCTTCCTTGGACCACTTTTGGTCGGTCCTGACCACTGCAGACTGGGAACATCCCAGAGCTGCAGTTCTGGAGGTTCTCTGACCCAGTCGTCTAGCCAGCACTATTTGGCCCTTGTCAAAGTCGCTCACATCCTTACGCTGGCCCATTTTTTCTGCTTCCAACACAAAGTTCAAAGTTCAAAATGTTCACTTGCTGTCTAATATATCCCCCCCACTGCCAGGTGCCATTGTAACGAGATAGTCAATGTTATTCACTTCACCTGTCAGTGGTCATAATCTTGTTAATGTTATGGCTGATCAGTGTATATCGCAATAAATCGAATCGTTACCCTAGTATCATGATACATATCGCACGCCAGATTCTTGCCAATACACAGACCTAACACACACACTGTTCTGATATGTCACATGTTTACTTCAGAACAAATAGTCTTATAATATCTACAAACAGATATCTGCATATAAATTTAAACTTTTTTATATAACATGAAATTTGACGTCTGCATTGAACCCATCCTAAGCATTTAGGAGCAGTGGACAGCTTTAAAGCGCCCCGGGGAACAACTTGGGGTTCAGTGTCTCGCTCAAGGCCACTTGACAGGAGGAGCCGGGGATCTAACTGAAAACCTTGTGGTTAAAGGACGACCCGCTCTACCCCTTGAGCCACAGCTCGCCCCGTATGAATGCAGATATGTAGAAAACGGGACTAGATGTTGGTATCGGAAGCGTTCTGGTTTCCCTTTGTAGTCCGAGTTGTATTGACCAATCACGTTTGAGTTTTTGTTTGGTTGAATGCAGGTAAACCGTCCGTGTGGAGAGCAAAAGAGGCGGAACACAGTGGTTGAAATGCAATCTGGGAACCCACCGGCTATCGTATGAAAATTATTGGGCTTTTTAATAATCTCGACAAACAATTTACAACCCAGTCGTAAATGTCTCTCAACTCCAACTCCGGTCTCAAGTTGCTAATCGGACTCTAAACAATGACCAGAGGAGGAAGTCTTGGCCCGGATATCCGTTATCCAGAGATCTGCTGGCTTCACCAGAACCCAAGATATATTGGCTGTTGCCCCCAGAGGCTAAATCGTCGTCAGACCGATATGAGCGTACAACAAATATGAACCTTTGCCACATTGTCATCATTCTATTTCATCATGATTTATGTGACGCCTGTATTTTTTTTATAATGAACTACACTGATACTGAAATACTGAACAACATATCTTAGTGGTTGACAGGGAAACATCAGCGTTTTTTTAAAAGCTGCATTTCATCACCAGCATTTTAAAATTTCAACCATTTAGCTGCTTCAGTTTCAGGGTCCTGGTACTGTTCCTGCTGGCTCACTGTCACACTGTCAACATGGCTTACCGGGATACTTGAATGCAACAGAGCCATCGTTAATGTAATTAGTGACACCTGTGCTGTGACTGGAGAGAGAGTTTGCAGACCACGTTCAGATTTACTTTATATTTGAAATGTGTGTGTATCTGGCATTGGATTCTTTCCTTCATCCTTTTTCTGCCTCATAAAGAACTTGCTGCTCTAAATAAATATCCTTTATTATTATTATTATTATTATTAAAGCTTCAGTCGGCAGAAAGTTTTTGGCATCATTTGGCAAAAAGTTCATAATAACCTATCAGCATATTGTTATTCAAGTATTCTGAGAGATAACTAGACTTCTGCTCCTCCTCGTGGCTCTGTTTTCAGGCTTTAAAAAATCTAACCTGTGACAGGAGACTTTGACCAACACAGGTCATTTCAGAGAGAGAGAGCGTTCCTATTGGCTGTGCTCCAGTTGGTGGGCGGTGCTTGGTATTTCCTCAACAGATCTCAACATGGCTGCCCGGTCACAAATGTTCTCATTTTACGGCAGACTCCAGATCAGCTCTAATTGGTTGTTTTCCTCCAGTATGTGAAATCTTGTAGATGCCGTTAGGAGCACCGGAGGACACAGAGGCACAGGATTTTTTTTTCAGATTACCTGTCTCATGCACTACTGTCAGGATATAGCGACCGTTTTATAAAAATAACTTTTTTTAATCATAATTTGCTCCATTTCTACCCACTGCAGCTTTAATATTATAATTATCAACCACACAATATATGTTTAACAGATGAAACCTTCATTGCACAACAAGAGACTAATAGCCTACAATCTAGTGTCAAATATTACAATTACACATTTACATGTTTTCTACAACACGTAACGCAACTGCGAGACTCTTAAAACTGCGGCCGTCTCGATCTCGTGAGGTTATCGTTGCCCACGTTGTGCATGACGTCAGAGCAAGTCGGGATCAAGTCAGATACAAATCAAACCGGGATGCATTGGCTCATCTAGAACGAGCCTAAATGTCTCCTGTGAATAAAGCTTATTATCTAACCTGCCCGTTCTCATCCCCAGGGCGTCAGATACCGACGCTTTGTGACGCCCTTCGGCGTGTGATACCAAAGCACAACGTACCCTTTCGTGGTACGGGCGGGAAGGGGAGGTGGACGGGTCCAACAAACACATCAGGAGACCGCTGTTCGTGCCCCGTGCGTAAAGTTTCACTTTCACTTTACAATCAACCGTTCATTCGTGTCCCATGTTCACTTCACAAACGTAGAAGTTTTAAGCCCAACCATGTTGTTTTTTCCTAAACCTAACTATAGTGGTTTTAATGCCTCCTGAGTTAGTGCTTTCACAACATTAAGCACGTCTTTACTGTGAACGTATACGTAAAGTGATGCTCAGTTAAGGGTTCTGACAAAGTGTCAGTATGTGACGAGTTGGGATGAGAACGTGTTGCACACACACACACACACACACACACACACACACACACACACACACACACACCTAATTCTAACCTGAACCTGAAAACCAAACAGACCTTCTAAGGACCGTGTCCTCACTCTGAAGGTCTAAAACTCAAATTGGTCCTCACAAAGACAGCTGTACAAGAACACACACACACACACACACACACACACACACACACACACACACACACACACACACACACACACACACACACACACACACACACACACACACACACACACACACACACACACACACACAGACACACACACAGTGCTGAGATGCTGAGAAGAGGTCTAATCAGCCAAAATAAGTGAGAACACCTGTGTGAGTTTACCCTGGATGTATGGATATATGTGCTCTATATGTACACGCTATCATGCAAATTAAAAATATAGCTGTGTTGTTTTAAATATGTTGGAATAATACCATCATTTGACAACAAACTAATACTTTTAAGAGACAGGACATACTTTTTGGAATTTTTTAATTTAACTTGTCTGGACCCTCCAGTCATGACAATAAGTTTTCTGCTACCAATTTCTGACAATTTCACCGCTACCAAATCCTTGCAAAAGTACAAGTTAATACAAGATAATACATCCAGACTCTGGACAAATATAAACCAACTTGAGTGTAAAGTATGCCTAAAGAAGCAGAAATGTCTGAAGGTTAAACTCTGGTCGTGCCGATCTCTATAAACTGTACAAGCCTGGATAAAGGGAAATAAAATAAAGTTGCACTTGCCTTACCCACTAATTATATTTGAACAACAAATGAATGAGTAGACACTAAAGAGTCTTTAATTCACAAGTATTTCCAATCTAGTTATTGGCAGTTGTTGATTCGGGGGTTAAACACAGAACAGGACGGATATCAGTGCTAACTATCATTTATACACCGTTTGACCTCTGATAACAGTCAGAGCTTTCTCTGCTGTTAAAATAAACGATTGCATGTTTTCTAATCTACAGTCACATCAATCGATCTTTTGCTCACACAGAACCAAACAAAACCTTTGTGTCCGTTACTGCATAAAATCCCCGTCAGAAAAAAACTCCTCCCCCCTCCTCCCCCCCCTTCCTCTCTCTGCAGTCGTCATAATGAGGTGTCGCTCTTCCAAAGTGCCCCTGTTAAATTATACATCCTGCTTAAACAAGGAGCAGATACTATTATTCTGTGACCAACCTGCACCTCAGGGGTCAGAACGGATCCGTCACCCACTTATCCTCACAGCAAGAGGGGCCCTTGTGACTCCCTGAAGATGATTTATACCAATAAGAAGAGCACCCGTTGACCCCCCATGCTGTCACAAGACAATCAGAGGCCTGCCTGTCGACTCACCTCATGGCTGTTAAGGATAAGTTAATGTAGTGTGATGAAACACTAGCAGACATCCTTTTATGAAGTATTAACATCCTAACCCACTGCAGAGAGAGTGTGTGAGAGAGAGAAAGAGAGACAACGCACATGCCCTCTTCTGAACCAGCTCTGTGTGTTATGCAAATACTTGGCATCTTTTATTCTTTATGCTAATTATGGCTCAATCTATCTGTATGCTAAAATGCCATTAAAGTAATCCTTCAGCTGCAAAGGTGGATGAACATCAGAGACCTCAAAGGAGACGTGTTGCACAGCAAAGATGGCTATCAGCTCTGTTCAGTTGATTACAAGTGTGATGTACAGAAGACGTGCTCCTTTCTTTTCCTCCACCTATTAATGTTAATTCATCCAGGAGAGGGTTTTCACATGCTCCTTTTTTTCTTTGCAAATATTTTCTTGTACTCTGTAGGTTCCCCATCTGTAGTAAATACAGATATCCCAACGCGTTCTCATCCCCTCTCATATACTGACACTTTGTCCAACCCGTTCGCATGAAAAGGCGTATAAATGCCACAATAATGCGCAATGCGACTTGACTTTTAGTATTGAGTGTGTCACTGTGCAGATATGTGTCAGTTTATTGATTTGGTCATAAAGCTTGGGAATAAAAAAAAAAGAACATTAATTAAAATCAATAAAATGTATATAAAGTCCAAAATCAACTCATTTCAGGACGACATGGAAGATATGCTGCAGAAAAGCGACTGAAAAGCTTTCACTTCATTAAACGACTTCATTGTGAGCTGTATTTCATTTTAATCTTTGAACCCGGACAGCCCAATTCATTTCCGCACAATTTCAGAACACATTCGACAACGGAGAGACCTATTAAAGATAATTGTAATAAATGTGGAATTAGATTCTCACCCTACTTGCACTAACTAATTTAGAGTAAGCAATTACTTTTCCTATCAGCAGGCAAGCACGTGTATGCACACACAAAACATAAATTAGTTTGATGTGTAGTTGTGACAGAGAGAGAAAACTGCTGGGTTTTTGCTGCTGTCTTTGATTCTTTTGAGACGGGGAAGTGGAGCAGTGTGTTGTCATGTGGCAAAAAACAAGAAGCAGCTAATGTGACAGCAGCACAAATGGCTGGTTAATTGTAATTTGGCAGGATATGAGCGGTGTGGTGCAGGGCACCAAAGAGGCCAGGTGGTCAGAGACTATCCCATAACCAGGTGTTCACACTTACAATCCAAATGAGTTCATCACTGCTGAAATTTCCCTTGAAATGAGAGAGGCAAGCGCTGTTATGTGCGCAAACCAATACACTTACACTTGCTTCCAAACGTGACAGGGTTGTGTATGATGATTAATTTACCCAGTGTACTCTATTTAACCATATCTTAGCCAAAATATGAGTGGACTATTCTCACATCAGAATATCAGGAATTTCTGACAGCGTCGATATCTCCAACTTGGCGCAAAGAGCTAAAGAAGTATCAACGAACCTTTTGCAAAATGGCTGCAATGCAACTCACTTGCAATGAAATCCAATACTAGCACTAATAAGATGAATTTGGCTTTTTATCTGGTGTCACTTGTTGACAAAACACTCAGATATACAGAACACAGAGAGACGACAAAGCCAGCAGTCAGGGTATCTTAAATAATGTGTCGACACTCCCGAGTCGCAAGTCGGAACAATTTGCTTTCACTGTAACTCACATTGGAATTGATTTGATCCACTGAGAAGAAGTAAGCACTTTTCAAACTTTTCACACCAAATCTATCACCAGGCAGAACATGACGATTCAACAAAAAAAACAAAATTGTACAAGTATTTATTTATGGAATATCAAAGCATGTCATCAACATCGTGGTTAAGGTTACGCAACTCAAATACTTAAGCTCAGGTAAGTAAAAAGTACAGGGTAACATTGAAGGAAGACTAAAAAAAAGATTTTCACTACCCTGACCGCCCAACCCTGTCTCCCACAAATCTACGTTCCCATACAATTAAACTGCATTCTCACTTATGTTTTGAGGGAAACATATTTTCTCCAGTTTTAAACACGTGGTTAACATTGTAAATTGAAACAAAACAAAACAAAAATGCAAACAAAACCTCTTGGTTAGGTTTAGTAAAACATCATGGATTGCCTAAAAATAAGTAAGTCTGTTGTCTCATTTAAATTACGGACGTAAATTAAAATAAGTCAACATTGACTTCTGGTTTCCCACGGGACATACACAGGGGTATCCTGAGTGAATGTCCTGTGTTTGTTCGGACTTCCGTGGTTTCCCTTGAAACGTAATTGACGATGCATTTTAGTTGTATGGAAAAGTAACTTTCAGGAGATCAGGCTGGACCGTCACACTACATACTATCTTGTTTATTACATAAAGGGGAAACGACTTCCTGCAGTGGCACTGAATGCAAATCCTGTGCTGCAGCATTCTCCTATAGTATTATATTCCAACAGGAATACTTTTTACTGCCATAATTCAGGCCTACACAGGGTCGTGGCATACTTGCCAACCTCTGGGGGTCCTCCCCCAGAAAAATTTGAGTTTCAGAGACTTTGTTTCCTGCATTCTGGTGACTTTAAAAGTCAGCTTGAGTATTTCTTTCTCTTAGTTCTCTCCATTTCTCTCTCCGTCTCTCACTCACTGAAGGTCCTTTCAGACACAATGTGACATTCACCACTGCGGTCTGAAACCCATTATTTCCAACGGCTTGCGTCGCACCACGACTGCTTTTCGCTGCATCGAGGAAAGCCCAACTTTGGGTGCTGCACGCTGTGACGAGCGCGGCTTAAACATGAGCCCAAACTACGCTGTGTCAAGAGCTGACACTGCTCTCTTCCACCAGGAAACGACAATTGGTGTAGCTCTATAGTCGTCCGGGTGGAAACAGTAGGGATTATACACACTGTTCAGTTCCAGAAACAGGTTTAGATAACGAAAGAAAAAAAAAAGTATGAAAATTTAAAACAAATCAAAAATATGCATTTCAAGAGCTCAAGCTGTATTTCTTCTCAACAGCAACCAGTGAGCACAACTAGCTCAGCTACTCAATCTCTGGCTTTAAGAGGAAGCTGCTGAATCTTACAAGCTAATGTACATGTTAGAAGCACCACGCAGCATGCACCATGGCCACTTAGATCTGCACTGGTGTCATGTATAATGTAGAAGACTGTTCGCATTACAGATACTGCCGCTGTTATGTTCCCATCATGCATTCTTCCTCTGTGTATCCAGCATTCAGTCGAACAGGTGCAGACATCCCTCTTCATGCATTTCAGCCCACATTACAACTACAGATCTCTCTTATACAAAATACAATTTGTACTGTAAAAGAAAAGTCAGGTTACCAGACGTATCCACGTAATTTGCGAGAGCTGAAACAGCGACACTTTTTTTGGGACAGAGCTGTAGAGCAGCTCTACAGACTTGTACTGTGTCACCTACATGCAGCGCTCTCAAGACAAGAGTGGCGAGTGCAGTCTCAAACAAGGGTTGCAGCTCTTCAGAGCACATTAAACAGCCTCATTATTCCCCCCAAACAGGTACAGCAATCTGAAACTGCCAGCTGTAGCAGGAAATAAAGCATTTTACCGCCTCCTAACTGACTGCAACAACCACCGCATGGTGAAAACAGGATCAGTCTACATGCCTGGGTACAGCAAAATGCATGTCACACATACTATGTAACCATCTAGATGTGATAGATGGTGCCAGAAACTTGGTGACGTAGTAACTATATTCTCTTGAAGAAGACAATAAGTTATAACAATTAGTTCAGGAGAACATATTTGTACCATCCACTCCTGTCTTACTACTGACTGCAAAACATGCTGCATCTTTTTTTTTTTTTGCGTAGTAGTTTATGCTCGACCGACCTGGGTTAAATCAAACTAGACACAGCTGATATGAGCAAATGACAGCAAGATGCAGGAAGTACAAAAGCTGATGGATACAAATTAGGAAAGTACAAAGGTGTATTAGGGCCATTGTAGGCAAAAAGATATATATATATATATATATATATTATGGAGGCGAGGAAGGGGGGAAATAATCTGAGAAAAACTCAGAATTAACAAGATTAAAGTCACAAATTTACGAGAATAAAAATGACATATTTTCTGAGATTATAAAGTCATACATTAACAAGAAAAAAACTGCAAAACCGTGGTAATAAAATAAAATTTTAATTTAACTAATATTTTTTTTAAATTTTCCACTTTAATCTCAAATTAGGGCCATTTTAGGTAAAAAAAACCCCACATATATATCACAGAGCCGGGGCAGAAGTCCCAAATTTACGAGCAAAAAGTCTCAAATTAACGAGAGCACTGCACTATTTTTTTTGTAAATTTATGTCTTTTTAAGTGTTTTCCTTTTTTCTCGAGAATTTGCCACACATCTCAGAGAATATCCAAGTTTTCTTTCACGAATATTTACAACTTCAATTTCAGAAATTCTGAGTATTTTCTCAGAATATTACCCCACTCCCCCAGCTCTGTGATATTTTCTTTAACGTACATTGTCCCTAAGTCAAGTCAGTCAAGTCAAAGTGTTTATTGTCATGTGCACAGTTAAAACAAGTTTCCCTGTAGAATGAAATTCTTCCTTTGCCTTCTGCTCCATTTACAAGGAAACACAAAGTATAAGAAATAAATACAAGAAAACAGATACAAAAAATAAAGAACACTATGTACAATGTATAATAAAAAGAGAGCAGAATGCAATGTACAATATACAAAGATAGAAGAATTAACAGTGGTACGGCAGGAAAGAGAGACAAGATGACAAAAGGGAAAAGACGTGAGACAAGTTGTACGCAGGAAGGACGATGATACTGATGAGACACTGATTACAGAAGACATTTGCACCCCCATCCCATGGGTGCACACACACCATTTAAAATATATAAATTTGCGGACAGGATTTGGAAAAGAAAGGGGTCAAACAATTAAATAATTAAGAGTCTATGACCTGAAGAAGTCTGAAAGAGTTTTAATGGGGAGTAACAGCAACCACCTGCAAACAACCACATTGTCCCCCTTTTGAGAATTCCCTCAGCTCTCTCTCTCTGGTCCCTTCACTGCTCTATCCTAGTTTTTGTTTAGTGGAACTTTCTGTGATGTTTTCCTCCTCCTCCTCCTCCCACCCTCATTAATTCCTCTGGCACAGAGGGAGAAGGAAACGGAGTGAAAGGAGGTAATAAAAAGAGGGAGAGAGGGAAGGAAAGAGACGGACAGGAAAGGCGTGCGAGACAGAGAGGTGACATGAAATGAAAGAAATGAGAGAGACTCACAAAGCTGATAGCGTCCCAGCTATAGCTCATTGATAAATGAGGCAACAGATGTTTAGTCCTGTATGAAATTACACCAGCAGCCATATGTGGAACAGCTACCTGCCCTCATTCTGCAGCTCTACATTACATCCCAAAATCAGATGATGGTGTCACCCATGTGTTCTGTATCTGCTTGTTCCAGCAAATCATCAGTTATATGAGCGAAAAATTCAAACCAAAACTATTTCAGCAAATAGAAATACTACAGATGTGTTTTGCATCACATTTCTACAGTTCTACACGAGGTCTTCGGTATCAATGAAGTTTTTAGAATCTCCAGAATTTAATACAAATATCTGTGAAATTGATCAATGAGTGAACCCTCTTGCAATATAAGAGTATGAGTATATGATTATTTTAGCGTTCATAAGCTCCATGTGGTGTGTGAGTCATGTTTGTGTACTATTTTGAATTTATGAATACACGTCAGTCAACATGTACAAATAAAAAGCATCCCATTTGCTGTCGACTTAAATGTAAATATAGACACTTATCCACTTTGTGTGGCGTGCAACTCATTTAGAGTAACTTCATACTGTGGGACCAACCCTGTCTCCTAGAAATGATGTTTATATACTTGTAATTTGTTTTCCCAATTACATTTTGCAAGGAAACGTAATTGCTGCCTGAATTATGTTCCCCTGGCAACGTTTTTTTCCAAGTGTATGAAGTGCTAAATGAAAGTCATACAGTAGGGAGGTGGTCAGGGTCAGGCTGTTAGTAGCTATACCTACGAAAAGTAATGCACTGTAATTTGTGTAAATCCCACGAAAGCAATTTGTGGCGGCGAACGCGACGTAGTGAGGAGGTCAGGGTGGATGATGGGTAAAAAAAATACAGCACTTTTGCTCAGGAGACCCGAGTTTGTGTGAAACCAGAAGACAACGTTGATTTATTTATCACGTAAGTTAAGTACTTAAGTAACGCAACTTCCTGAGTTATTTTAAGCCAAATCACGATCTTTTCCCAAAGCTAACCAGTTGTTTCCTGTGAAGACGGATATTTATTTTGTAAAGACTAAAACTCCGCGGTTGCATTTGTGTCTAGAGGTAAAAACAGAGACTTTTGAAAATAATGACACGGACTCCCACGTTTGCTTCCTGATTGGTTCTTATCAGGACCGACGTGTCCTTCCGTGATTCGTCACTCCCCTATCACGTGACCCTTTCCAGAGGAAAACAGACGGCATCAGCCTCGACTACCGTGTGTTTACCACTCGTTAGTTCAACATGGATAACAAATTACAGGCGCTGCTGACCTTGTTGTCTATGCTAGCAGCTGTTGTGCAGTTAAATTCAGCATTTTGTAATGCTACTACTGCCTACATGTGCAGGAGGCAAGCTATTATTAGAGTGTCCAATGGTGTTATCAGCTCTACAAAGCGCTGGTTACGGTGAGGCCAGCTGCTTCCTGTTTACATCGGTGTGCACATGTACGTGAATGGTCGGAGATTATTTCTGAAATTGTGCTAAAACGCTCATGTGCACGGATATCGTGTGGATGTAGCCTCACTCTCAGCACACAGGCTGTATTCGAAACTGCCTACTACATACTATCGACGAACACAGTATACAGTACATACTGCAAACTGTGTTCCTCAGTAGTATGCAGTATGAAACAGTTAAAGCGAAATATTTTGCAGTATGCTAGGCCAGGCTTTAGCCTTTAAACCAGCTCTTAAAGCACTGGACAAAAAAAAATAAACAAACTCATACCACTATTACAATATTATCGAAAAATACAACTTTGATTTTCTTTGATCGTGACCAATGTTTGTTTACTTTATAAGATACTTTTAGCTCCACCACCCCTAAAACTATTTATTCCAAGAGCTCATGGCGAAATAAGATGGCTAACGGTAACGTAAATATAAAACATTGCTCGACAAAATTTACTACGGCAGGCGCTAGCTAGCTTCTCAACTCTCAAAATGTTGGAGCAAATGTTTGATTAGCCCTCGAATATCGTAGTGAATTAGTGATGAAATAGCTACAAAAAATTAAAAAAACGAAATCCGTTTTTGGCTGCTGTTGTTGTAACCGTAGCGTGTACCGTTCCAACGCTTTGCATTGTGGGATACAGTAGGCGAAGTAGACTGGTCCGATGCATACTGGAGATTTTTTCCAAATCAGTATGACATCAGGGTATTTTTGGCATACTGTAGATTTTGCTTTTGTTTGCATACTACATGCTACATTTTGGCCAAATCAGTACGTACTACTAGTATAGTATGAGGTTGTACTACTATTATAGTATGAAGTTGTACTACTAGTATAGTATGAAGTTGTAGAATTACAGTCAGAGAGTCACTCATGGCTGCAATTAAAATTTGAATATTATGCATGCAGGTCAGGCCAATAAAACACAAACACACATTCTCAAAGATATGATTTATATATATTTATGACCTACAATTTGTGCATTAATTTACGGACTAAAAAAGGTTGAATGAAAAGCTGGTCATGGTCATAATGTCACACATTACGCCAAATTAAAATGCATTCACGCTCCGGTGGCAAACACGAGTGTAAATGGGTCAGAATCGGCCATTAGCTCATGAGGGTTGAGATGTGACTGACGGGAGCGGGTAAGACAGTGGGTCAATGAGCAATGAATAGCAAGCTCTCTCTCTCTCTGCCTTTTTTCCCTTCCCAGCTCTCTCTCTCTTATTACTTCCTCACCCCACCACCCTCCCATGCCCCACAGTGTGTCTGCGATGGCCGTTGCGTAACATTACTAAAGAAACACCACACCAGCGAGCAGCATCGGTGGGGGTGAGGAGGAGTGGGAAGTAGTGCAGGGGGCACTGACCCAATATCTAATGAAAGAGAAGAGGGATGAAGGGGAGGGATGTAAAGAACGATGGAGATGCAGATGGAGATGGAGATGGAGATGGAGAGGAAGGAGAGTCAACGTGAGAGATGGGAAGAATGGAGACAGAAAGAGAGAGAGAGAGAGTTAAAATGCGAGGGAGGGAGGGAGGCTAGAGGGGGAGAGGAGGATAGAGACAGAGAGGGGCAGACAATGAATTCAGGCAAAAGGAGCCAGGACATTTAAACTATAAATAACCAAGATACTAGCAGCAACACGGGTCGTTCTCTCCCTCCATCCTTCCCTACATCGCTCTAGCATCCCCCTTTCCTCCCCACATTCAAATATCCCTCCATATCTTTCCTCATGCCTGCTTGTTTTGTTCTGGCTGATAAAGTCAACATGTATTTTGAAAGCCAGACATTTTCATTTGCAGATTCCTCCTCCCAACTACCAATCAAAGCAGAATGATGTTTACTAATTTTTATGATTTTGATAATATAATGCATAATTTGCATAATTAATCAAAACACTTTCAGAAAAAACTGTCAGACCAAAAAATATTGTCTTGATGTAAGTAATCAACTGGGGAAGTTTCGTGGTGATCTCTAATTCTTTGGTATCATTGTAGCTGAATGTCCCAGTTCCTCTGAGTTGATTGGAGGGTTATTGAGATCACCTGTTGTGCAGGGTGAGGTGACTGGCTCCTAATTAAGAATTGAGAGCAGCTTGTTGCATTTCCCCCTTTTAGTCAGGGCATTCCTTCAGCCCTTTTGAGACTCCTTTGCTGTCTTACATTTTCTGATTGAGTGTGTGATTTTAGATCATTCTAAAATTAGCTGCAGTGAATATTAAAGAACACCTTTCCACTCGGTTACCTGCATCAGGGGAAGGTCTTTGTGCAAGAGTTTGCGACGATTACATAAAGCCTGCAGGTGTTGTTTTGTTTATTGGTTTATTTTCATTGAAACCTTCTTCATACACACTTAACTATTATCAAAGAGGCAGTGTTATTATAGTTGAACAGGTATTTCTTTCATTGTGACATTTGTTCCTCCAAGTAAATATTTTTGTAATATGTGGCTGGGAACTGCCACATGACAATATCACATTATTCATCTGGCAAGTGGAAGAGTAACTGATAAAAAGTGGTAATTTTAGGGAGGAGGATTTGAAACAGAATGCCATAGATACATCACTGGTGTGTCACGCATCGTATCCTCACACAACGGTTCGTATGATATCTTACAAAAAATGTATTCCTACTTTTTTGTTCGTTTTCATACGAATGTCCAACACTCGTTACGTGCATACAGTCTTTTCAAAATAAACTTCACAGGGAAGTACTTCCTTAAGTTTAGGCAACAAAACTACTTTGTTAGATTGAGGAAAATATTGGCTTTAAAAAAAAACCTCCAGAAGTGGCGTTACTTAAAGTGGCAGTAGGCAACAATTTTTTGGCATAATTTGGCAAAAATTCCATAATAACCTTTCAGCATATTGTAATGCAAGTGTTCTGAGAGAAAACTAGACTTCTGCTCCTCCTCATGTCTCTGTTTTCAGGCTTTAGAAATATCTAGCCCGTGACGGCAGATTTTGATCAATCACAGGTCATTTCAGAGAGAGAGAGCGTTCCTATTGGCTGTGCTCCGGTCATGTGACCAGAACTTGGCTTCCTTCAACAGATTTTACAATGGCGGCTGCCTCACAAACGTTCTCATTTTACAGCTAAACAGTACACTACAAGATGATTCTGAGAACATTTGAGGTGAGAAATAGGCATTACAGTTACAGAATATTGATTCATATTTGATCAGCGCTGCCTAGTTTGACCGTTTGGTCGGAGTTTGCGAGTGATTGACAGCCGGCTCTCGTAGACTGCAGCTGGGCAGCGGACCTTGTTTTCCTCCGGTAAGTGAAATCCTTCAGTTGCCGTTAGGATCACCGGAGGACACAGTAGGACACAGAGGAACAGGATTTTTTTCAGGTTACCTGTTTCATGTACTACTGTCACGATATAGCGTCCGTTTTCTAAAAATAACTTTTTTAAATCATATTTGCGCCAATATCGCATACTGCAGCTTTAAGTGTGTAAGTTACGTGTTAAATAAACCACCATTGACTTCTGGTTTCACACGGGACACAAGCGTGTCTGCTGGGCGAAAGTCTGGTAATTTTTTGACCCGCCCATCCACCCCGACCTCCTCGGTACGTGGCGTTTGCCGCTCTTTATACTTCCTGGTTCACGATTATGTGACACACAAATTGATTTTGTGGGATAAAAAATGAATTACTCGTCATTACTTTTCATAGGTGGAACTATGAATGGTGGATGAGACCAGCTTGTGTCAAGATATAGAACATTTTTTTGCCATGTCATGGTGCATGCAGTTTGAGCTCTTTTTTTGATATCTCTCATGTTTTCTTGTGTGTTTTCTTCATCTGTCTCTGTCCTCCTCTTCCTCTGTGTCCACTGATTCATCCTCCCCCTCTTCTCTTCGCTGTATCACATTATCTGTCTTCCTTTAAGTTTCCATCCATGTGTCCCTATATATATATCCTCCATCCAGAGATGATTCTAATTTAAATTATGCAGAAACCCTCATCTTGATTTATAAAGGGATACCTGACTGAGCATCTATGAGCTCTCATGCTTCTGCTCATTCAGTTTCACACATTCACACCCGGGAGCTTCAAAGTTCAGCCAGTCCTTCAATAAGCAGCCAACGGGGTTAAGTGCTTCCCTCAAACACACCTCAGCAGTGGTTGTTGAGGGCAGAAGGTGGTGACGGAGGTGTGTAAGAACAAACAGTATGTTTATATCTGTGTGCATATATTTGTGGCTGTGTTTAGGTACATGCATGTGTGCACGCATGCATATGAGTATAAGCCATTAGCTGTTATCCACCGGGAAGGCGTGTTAACAGATTTGGCTTCCACTGAGAGGATTGGTAAGAAACCACCAGGAGCTCTCTGTGTGTGTGTGTGTGTGTGTGTGTGTGTGTGTGTGTGTCCGCGCACATACATGTATACACCCGACTGTGTGTGTGTGTGTGCGTGTGTGTGTGTGTGTGTGTGTGTGAGGTCCCATTGAGTCAGTGGAAGGAAAGCAGGGGGTATGAGTGTGAGGGAAGGGAGGGCTGGGGGGGCTATGACTCATCCACTGCATGGGCCTCTGGCTCTCTCTCTCTCTCTCTCTCTGCATAGCAACGGCTGTGTTAAAGCTCATATAGGCCCATAGCAACCAGTGCTGATAGTGTATTGGCCTATAAACACTCCATTAACAGGTCAGAGGAACGATAGGAAATCATATCGCATATATAAACCAATCAATGTACACAAAATACTTTGTAGATATGACAAGTAGACATTTAATAAAGACCGATCTCATGTAAAGTTTGTTGCTGTTTTCAACACAATATATAATAAAGCTTATAATACATAATCAAAACTACTTTTTTTTAATCAAAGGAAGTATTTAAATAATAATAGGGCTGTTAATCGAATAAAATATTTAATCACGATTAATCACAAATGAATTGCACAATTTTTATATCTGTTCAAAATGTATTGAAGTATTTAATACTCTTATCAACATGGGAGTGGACAAATATGCTGCTTTATGCAAATTTATGTGTGTATTTATTATTGGAACTCAATTAACAACACATGATGCCTTGGGTCTTGCAGCCAGTGGATAGCAGCTGCGGCGCCTGGCTCTAAATACTGCGGCCGCCTCGATCTCGTGAGGTTATCGTTGCCCACGTGTGCACGACGTCAGAGCAAGTCGGGATCAAGTCGGCCACAAATCTAACCAGCATGCATTGCGCAGCGATCGATTCTGTGCAGGCCTGGCTCATCTCCAACGAGCCTATTGACTCAACTGAAACTTTACATCTAACAAAGTTTAAATCTGAAATAATTTGTGTCATGTAGGGACATGGAAAAACAGTGAAAAACAGTCAGCACTGTTTTGTGGTTGTGGTAGTTGGAAGACAATGATGTGTACATGAACACATGGACCTGATCCAACAGACAAACACACAGAGCATCACATACTGTCCAGAGACAGCTAACAGCTAGCTCATTGCTTGCATTGATAGTGATAGATGGGACAAATAGCGAAGCTAGTATCACCACGCTGGTGATGGATGATGTTTCCCCAAAGCTCAGGTACAGTCAGGTTTTTTTCCCAAATCAGCAGAAGAGTAAACAAGATGAAAGAGTTGGTCACCGTCAGCTGATGACTTCATGTTTATGAGCTTCCAGTGTCGGGACGTTTCAACTTCCTTGCTGTGTCAACAACATTAACTATGACTAAGAATCACTCACAGCAGCGTCAGTCGTCACCTCAGCACACTCTCAGTTTAAGATCTCCTCTTCCTCTCTTCTCCCTTCCTCTCATTACAGATGTTGCTCTCATTACAGATGTTGTTTGGAAAGCTTTCTCCCGTACACATCCACAGCTACCTGTCCTCCTCCTCCCTCCTTCACAGATGTTGTTTGGCACATGTCTACCCGTCCCCGTCTTCTTCTCTTTCTCCTTTCCTCTACTTTTCTTCATCCCCACCTTTTCACTCCTTCTCTCCTGCTACTAGATTCTGTTTGTCTCTCCATCTGCTCTTTCTCCCAATTTTCCTTCCTCTCTCCACCCCTCGTTCCATCCTCCTCTTCCTCTCTTTCCCTACCCAAACTCTCTATCTCCCTCTTGCTTTTCTTCCTTCCTTCCACACTTTGCTTCCCTCCTCTACCTCAGCTCTTCTGTCTCACCCTGACATCTCGCCCAGATGTTTTCTGGACAGAGATGATCTCCCCTGTAGTGATAATGCAACTGAAAAGTGTCCTGAGGCAAAAGAAGTACTTGTTGTTTTGGGCTGGGGGGGGTCGTGTCACAGTCATACGCTCGCAGCCTGGATAAAGAAAGCAGCACTACTGTCACGCAAGCTGTGTAAGTGTGTCAGTGTGAGGGTTTGTGCAGTTTTGGTAAAAGAGTGCGTATATATGTTTATAGCTGCAACATAGTTTTGGTTTCTGAAGATCATTTACTGGTAGCTGATTGGACAACTGCTGTTTTGGTTCACTCTTATAGCATCACTTTGCATTCAGCATCATTAGTTGTTTTCAGTTAAAAAAAAAAAGCTAAAAGGTGATGTCAGGTTTGATTTCACAACGTGTTTTCACTGCCCCAAAGTGGCCAAAAATAAATTCGTTATTGCAGGTTGAAGTCCGAAGAATCCATGTTAGTGAGGACGTGCTCGAAATTGAAACAATGAGAAGCAGTCAAATGACAGGAAAGAATCAAAGATGCAACAACAACAACGACTGAATGTTGACGCCAGTGCAGATGTAGGTATTCATTAGCATTTAACTTTTGGTTCCACAAAAAGTTAAGGAAATAAGCACGGCATCCTAAAATGCAAATTACGTATAACATGAACAGGAAGTTGGAGAAAGATGTTTAACCCTGAGTGAGTGGATACAGGCAGATGAGATGGAAAGATGGAGGAGTTGTGGTCATTTAGCTGCATGAAAACACAAACATCAACAAAACTTTTGCTCGACTGAGAAGATGATAAAGGCTCCATGTTTGGTTTATGTGGATGGGATGTCCCATTGTGTTCTTGCCCATCTCAACTCTGCTTAGGCAGATTGTCCAGATTTAAATTGTGTGTCTGCAAAGACAGCAGTGAACCTTTGATACACCAACACCATGTGAGCGTCTTTCTGTATCTAAAAATATACAAACTCCACACAGAAAGGGTCAGAATGACCTCCCTCAGTAAGAGCATGGGAAATCATTTCTGTTTTTAACTTTTATTTAACCAGGAGTAAAAACTCATTGAGATTAAAAATCTATTTTCCAAGAGTGTCCTGGCCAAGAGAGGCAGCGGCAGAGTTACACAGTTGCAGACACAAGACAAACATAACAGATGAATAATACATTTATTTTGGTTTTGGATGCATTTTTATAAATTTTCAAATACATTTTCAAATAAATAAATGTATTAAGTGCATATCAATATTCCCAGATTGAAATTTGATAAATGCTTGTTTGCATTTCTTAATTTTATTTCATTCTAAAATTGTTGTGTCAAAGTGTTTTGGTTACAACAGAATAAGTAAGCAAGACATCACGTCGGTCTTTGGTAGAACATTGTGAAAGACATTTGTCATTATTTTTTGACATTTTTTATAGACTAAAAGATTTATTGATTGAATAATCAATAGATTAATCAGCCTTGAAATAGGTGCTGAGAGTCAGCAAAAATACAGAAGAACATAAACAAAACACAAAGACTGAAGACGATCCAGCAGCTTGGATGAGACCTCCGAAGAAAACGAGTGTTACTAAAAAAAGATCTTTGATGATATCAAACCAAAAAAATATTGTTTCAACCAATTTGAGCAGTGACAGGATTTACCTTTTATCATGCAGATGATGTTAAAAGTGCAGAAATACTCGCAATGCCAACAGCCAAACAGAAGAAAAAAATATATACTCTGAAAATATGAAAATATCCGACTCCATTGACGGCTCTTATTACCAGCAAAGGTTTTATTTGTCACGTGCTCATACAATCGTACATGCAGTGAAATGCAGGGTGGCACACTATTGTGCTAAAAAAGGAGAGTGTGCAATAAAAAATAATAAATAAAATAAAAAATAATTATGAAGGATGAAATGTAGGGACAAAAAGAACATAAATATTAAAAATAATAGCGGGAAAGTGTATTGGCCTCGTGTGTTCAGTATACAAAAATATAAAACGCTCTCCTACAAATATGCTAATGTTTTATTTCAAAAGTGTGATTCACAGAATTTTGTCTTCATCACATTTAACAACTCCGCATATGAAAATGTTTCCTTTTGTTTCCAGTCGAGACAAACTTTTTTTTACAGTTTCAAATTTTGGCGCAGAGCTGCTATTCTCAGAGTCGGTGTGGCTTTAAAATCTCCCGACTGTTGGATTTCCAGACCAGGCGAGAGATATTTCCTCCCTGAAATGATATAAAGAATGTCTAACGGGGGCGCCACAACAATCGCCATGACAACAATGATTACTCATCCCCAAACAAGTGAAACAACAATGAATAACATCTAATCAGGCTCAAAGCACTGAAGGTGTGATTATGCACACTGCTGCTGCTTCGCTGTCTTTATGCAAACCATCTCTCTCTCTCTCTCTCTCTGAGTGCTCTGGGCAGAATGATTAATTTGCGACTATTGATTCCTTGAGAATGTGGGAGGGATTGAAAGTGAGAGGGAGGGGAGGAGGGAGCATCCAGTATTCTGAGTAGCGCCTCGTTGCAGCTCTCGCCTCTGCTCTCGCCTCTGCTCTCGCCTCTGCTCCTTCATTTAAGAAAAAGCCAATGGCTGCAGAGTTTGGATCCACCAAATCACCTCCATCCATCCCGCTCTCTTCATCACCTCTCCCTTTCAGGCTGGCTCTCACTAAAAGATTTCTCAAATGTTGAAAATGTGAGAGACCCCACGCATAACGACATGTTATGTCACACACTAACAGATTCATTCATGAACAACAAGAGTCCCGACAAAAAAGAAAAACGGAAATCTCGCAAAATATCTCGCGATCAAACGAGACTTTAGTGTAAACAAACATGGAGGATGACGGGAAGAGTTAGACAGGATATCCCATCGTAAATATTGAACATGTTTAATATTCACAATTTGTAATCGGTGCGGCCAGGATGGACTTCTGAGCCGATCAGGGATGTAAAAAACACTCAACATACCTCACACCACAGAAATATCTGGAAAGATAATCTTTAGAACCATTAAAAAAATCGTCGCTTTGCTGATGATTGTTGGGAGGGGGGGGGGAATCAGGCCCAAAATCGGCTTGATTCTCGTGTAGTGTGTACCCAACATTCTTCTTCCCTCCTTTCCTCTGCTGTCTAAATTATCTATGAATATTCAACAAACGCCGGAGCGTTTCACAACAAGCAGGAAGGAACCGAGGGCAGAGAGGAACTGAGGGCAGAGGGAGGGAGGGAGGGAGGGAGGGAGGGGGAAATGCTTAGAAAACAAAAACAAAATATTTGCCCATCCTAAAGTTCATAAACTATTTAGTTCCATAAATATCTTGAAACCAAGAGGCCAGCCTTTAGCTGTGTTTCACTACAACTTCAAAACACGTTCTAATTCAACAGCAGTGGAAAATTAGCAGAATAATTCTCATTTAATATCACAAGGAGCATATTAAAGCACCAGCTTCTTCCTCAGCAACGGCAAAACACAGCCCTACGTTCATTCTTTATGTTGAATCAACATTTTTAATAGGATACCTATTCATAAAAAAACAGCTTATCAATGAAATTATTTTTTTGACCATTTTGACCTGAACTTTTAAAACAGGTGCCAAATTTGCATCTCAACATTTTGTTTAAACTGATAATGAATTTGAATTTTTTATTATTCTGCCACAAGGCAGTGGCAAAGAGCAGTTCGCCGCAATGAATAAATTATTCTGCGACCGGGAGACGTGTTCATGTGTTTCAGGCGGGAAGAAATTCTATGTAACATAAGTCTACATTTACTGATTGGCTGCAATTTGCTGCTAAAAGTTAAACTTTTCCCAACTTTTAGTTTGGCCGCATTTCGCTGCAGAATAAAACAGCTGCATTTCATAGACATTGTCAGCCCGTTCGCAAGAAAAGGCGAATAAATGCTACAATAATGCAGAAGGCGTGAAGCATGTAATAAGTCTTGTTTCCGTGTGTCATTTATACGCCATGTATCCTGAACTTATGGAGTCAGATCAGTCTCAGTTTTAATGAATCCACACAGAAGGATTCACAAATGTATTTTGTGATTTATATATAGATGATTTTCTCCACAAAAAATATTTTTCAACGAACACAAAAATAGTTATCGTTGTATATAAATGTAAAAACAAATCATCAAAAATAAGGTTCACAAATATATTTCTGATGCACACACAAATATTTTTTTTTTTTTAAATAAATGTATTTGCAAGTTTCATCAAAAACATATTTGGATGTTGTTACATTTATATACAAACTGTTGAACCTGCATTTACAAACTGCTGGTCATGTGTGAACTTTTGAGATTTTGAGACTCCCCTGACGTGCACCGATCCTCAAATGCATTTTTTTCAACAGGGAATTATCTGTAGCCAATCAGATGTCTCCCTCCTTCTCAGCCAGTCACATGAGCGTGTCCCCACGAGGGTATGATTTAGAACATGAACTTACATTTATGTACAACGATAACTATTGTTGTGTGCATTGAATAATATTTTTTTATTCAGAGAGAGTCATTTATATATAAATCACAAAATACATTTGTGTATCTGTCTTTGTGCATTCATTAATATTGAGACTGATCTGACCCGTGTTCGAGACCGTTGATGATCTGTGTTTTGTATCGTAAGTTACGTTAGTGACGTTTGTCTTTTATTGACGTTTGTGACATGTTTTCCGTACTTGTGTTGCGTTGTTTCTGTACGTGTTTCACTTAGTTTATTGACTTATTTTAAGCCCAACCACCCTGACTGAGTGGTTTTCTTGCCTGAACCTAACTGCAGACGTTTGCGTGGCGAACAAATGACTCACAAAAAGCGGTGTACAAATGACTTGCAAAAAAAAGGCTAAAATGCGTACTCGTGACACGCGGAATGCCTGTGTAATGTTATGGTATTGGCAGCTCGCTGAAGGCCACATTTCGCCGCTGCTCTGGTGTGAATTCGGCAATTGTTCCTGTTTTAAAGCATTTTTTTTAAGCATTTATAACCACACGTCTCTAGAAATGAGGCATCTGTTTGGGGTGTCTAGTTTGATATATTACATAACATATACATATTCACCAGAAAGTCTTTACAAAAAGACAACAGCAAACATTCTGGAGCTTCAAAACACTGAAACATGATGTTGTGAGAGAAATGACAGTCTACTGTACAGCGAGCAGATGGCCGACGAGATGTGTTTTAACAGTCACTTAATTCACAGCGAGGTTTAAAAATAATGCTCGTATAGACGCACAAAAAATGCATCCGTCACTCTCACACTCATTCGCTGCAATCCTGCACTGAATAAAGTTGTTTCTGCGTGTGTCACCTGCACTGACCTGTACTCAAACTCTGAGAGGCTTCAGGAAAACTGCTGAATCGTTTCGCTTCATTCTGACTCAACTTGTGTGCTACGGTAGGCTACCTGCTGTCTAGAAGAAGCTTTCTGTTCTCTCGAAGCAGCGCGGTCACATTCTCAACCGTGTCATCAGCTGTTTGCATGAGTGAAGTACATCTACCTTACAAAAAAAAAATCACATTATATCAACTGGGTGGATTACACCAGGGGGGGGCAGGTTTGGTTTCAGAATAGTTGTTGAGCTTTCCAAAATAATGGCAGTCCAAAAAAATAAAGTAAACCTCTGTATTGTAACCCTTTTTAGTTTCCTTTACAGATGCAGTACCTTCACTTCAGAACTATTGAAGTTTTTTTTATCTCATGCCCTTTTATGGGGAGCGTTTACCTGCTAATTAGGATCAACTGGCACACTTCAATCTGACGTAAATTTGGGATGATATTGGTGAATGAGGCTCATTATTAGGCTTAACTACAAATAAAAATAAAGGTGAGATATATATGATTTTTTTTTTTTAACTCAGAAAACACCAAATTACAAACTTCACCAAATAAGGTAGTGTAGCCTATTTAGCAAACCTGTCTCTTATATTTCCATACAACTAAACAGCATTCTCAGTTACTTCTTGAGGAAAACAAATTTTCTCCTTGATTACTGTCACAGCTTTAAAGTAGTCGGTAACGTAGTAAATTTAAACAAAACAAAAGCAACAAAATTACTTGGTTATGTTTTGGCAACAAAACTACTTGGTTAGGTTTAGTAAAACATCATGGTTTGGCTTAAGATAAGTATATTTGTTACGTTATTTAAGTTACGTACGTAAATTAAGATGAATCAACATTAACTTTTGATTTCACACGGAACATTAATAGCGGCCTCCTGGGTGAAAGTCCTGTGTTGACCCACCCATCCACCCCGACGTCCTCCCTACACTATGATTAGAAACATATTCGTGATACGTGAAACAAACGTAATCCGGGGGAAAATATGTTTCCCTTGAAACGTAATTGACAATGCAGTTTCATTGTAGTTAGAAACAACTGAACCAAAAATATATTTTGATAACTGTTCTGTACTAAAAAAGCTTTTAAGGCATAGGCCTAACCTGGAAGATATATCTAGTCAAATAAATGATGTTCTGCTGAGCTCTCCTGATTTTAAAGAATATTTTTTTCATCAACCTGCCTGATGGAAAGGGTCAAACTTTTAATTTAGAGGGAATAAATAAATTAGATGGAAAAATAGTTGACATAGCTCACAAAATAAACATCCAGTTCTTACTCCAACTATGTTACAGGCAGCCTTTGTTTCTTCTGATGTTTTTTACACAATAAAGTTCCACTTAACTTCTCAGTACAGCAGGTGAATATGAATGTAGACAGGACTGTAAATGGGAAAACCATGTTGGTATGTGTGTTTTTTCTTTCTCTGTTACACGACTACTGAAAACAAGATGAGGATATAAAGAAGCTTTAACAAACAGGGGAATAATGGATGAGCATGCAAGCTGTGTTTCGGAACTGCACTCCATCTCATTGTTACGTTTTACACGCCAGCACCACCTGCCCAGTACAACCACCGTGTTTTACTGGGTCATTTAGCAGCTGCAATTGATCAGTGAGCGGTTAAAAGTGTCAGTAACTGATTCACTCTACAGCTACTTACTGTACGGCTCTCTGTGACTCTCCAGTTCAGTCCTGCAGGGGGGAGGAGTACTGCAGACATGAAGTGCACAAGAAAGTCATTTAACACTTTGTAATCCTACAAGGTTTTCAGTGCATCCATGACTTCACATGTAAGACTATTTTACACCGCCAAAGCACACACAAAGTTCCTTCTATCTCTCGCTCAAAATAAAATTTGGGGCATTGGTGGAACCAACCTCTCAACTCATAAATGTAGATGAAACCATTAGAAGCTACACCTGAGACCCTGCACATACCCAAAAGGCTACGCAATGGTAACTGTTCTGTGAGAGAGCAGCCTAAAGCCGTTTCATGCAAATTACTAAATCTGAATAATGGTCTATTTTAATCTCTTCAGGCGCAGTTTTCTCTATACCATTTCCTGCTTTACTCCGTGACTGTAGCGCTAAAATCAGAAAAGCTGGAGGATATGACGGATTAATTCAGGGAAACACTCACCTGCTAATTATAGTAATGGCTACCTACTTTCCTTCTCCACTCTTTAGGGGTTAACACTCTGATGAGAGGTGAGGCAGCGAGTGAAGACAGAGCCACAACTGGTCAACTAGCATCTAAATTAAAAGAGAAAACCGACCTGGTCTCACAGGAAGGCGTATAAATACCACGACATTACACGGACATTCAGCGTGTCATGAGTACGCATTTTAGCCTTTTCGCTTGTCATTTGTACGCCACGCAAACGTCCGCAGTTAGGTTTAGGCAAGAAAAAACACTTAGTTAAGGTAAGGGAAAACATCAAGGTTGGGCTTAAAATAAGTAAGTAAACAAAGTAAAACACTTACAACATAACAGAAGTACAGAAAACGTGACAAACGTCACTAATCTTACTTACACTTGCAATATTTACAGTGTTAATCTCCTGGTGTTTGTTGGACACATCCACCTCCACACCCGCCACCATAGGTGGTCATTCTCACTTTTTATACTACGTCAGTAACTCTTACCCTAGCATTTGACACATGACATGCAGAAATCAAGAAAGGCGTACTTATTGCAGTAAAAATGCCTTGCGCATTATCGTGGCATTTATATCGTGGCTGGCGAAAACATAAGAAAACTGATGGCATCGTCAGAATAATGACAAAAGGTGAAACATGGCTACAGGTATGATGATTTAAGAGCCTTTCTCAGGAGGTGATACTTTTTCTTTCCACCGATTACTGTCCAGTTCAGAGAATCAACCTGGCAACCTTGCATCATAAACTTATTTCCACAACCTTTACTGTACTGTCACTCAAAGGTGATGGTTAAACTTATGACTATTAGATATGAAAATGTTCTGCTTGCTGAATGGGAAAATAAAGTCTTTAAAGTCCAACCTTCATACAACCCCAAAGTGAAGACATGGCAAAATAGTCATGGTCCTTGAGTTTTTGTTATAGTTTGTTGTCTTGTTTTACTTCCTGCCTTTTGTTTGTTTCCCGCCTGTGTGATTGTCTGAGATTCACCTGTTCCTCGTCTGCCCTGCTGTCACCTGTCTCTCGTTATCGCCCTCCTGTACCTTTTGTCTCTGTGCTCCGCTTGTGTTTTGCTGGTTATTCTTTGTTGCTTTCGTCATGTATGGGGTTTTGTTTGGTCCTTAATTAATTAAATATCTGCCCATCTCTGCATTTGGGTCCTTCCTGCCTGTTCACCTTGACAAAAATGTCCTCACTCTCAAGATCTTAGTCCTCACAATGGTAGAAGTAAATGAACTTGATGCACAGAATCACTCCTCAACACACACAAGGGCATATAGCATTACCCAAATGAGGGAAACTCACAAATGCAGCCTCTCTCACACACACTGAGGATCTGCTGCAGACCACCAGACACCAGAGTTCATCATAACCTCCTTAATGTTGCACCATGAGTTAGCCACATCTGGCGCGTAGCTGTAAACTCATTCCACACTGACCATAAAACCCTGACCTGACGGGAGCTGTGACATCTGGGCGCCTCTCACACAGCCAACCACCAGATTATTGAGCTTTTTTTGTTTCCACAGATTCGGTGGTTGATTGAAAACGGTAACACATCCGTACACCTGCTGATTTTCACTGACAGAGAACTTGATAAGACTCCCCAACACGTACAAACAAACACAAACACAGTCCAAGCAGCAAACTAGAACATATGAAAATGGTATTTTTTCAAGCACTTGTGCTTGTTGTGTATATGTACTGTGTATATTTATAGACAGCTAGCATCTGTTCCAAGAGCTTCTGTAACTCAATTCAATCTCTCATTCAGCATTTTTTTCTTTGACAAATCAACATCCACTAGTTGCTATTAAAAATGGAAACACTTGTGATTAAAACAAAGTTAAACTAGAATGGCACTCGGAGAGCGCAGACCTCCGCCAAGGTGCCTGACTTTAAAAACAGATCACAGCTCTCAGCTGTCGGTACTGTGAGGTGGTCGGCTTATTATTAACACGGTGTGTTTCCGTGTAACGTATCGGCGGATGCCTCTCTCATTCAGCAGCCTTGTTATGTCTGTATAACGTTACACTACGTTGTCTCTCATCCTGTCATCTACCGCTTTTTTCTTTCTCACCGCGGACGGACAGCAGCTACCGCACCTCGGAGTCTCGCCACACATCCACACACGTATGTCTCTTCTCTCAGAAGGCTGTATTCTAAACCGCATACTATACTAGTAGTATGTACTGATTTGGCCAAAATGTAGCATATAGAACGCAGTATGCGAACAAAAGCAAAGTCTACAGTATGCCAAAAGTACCTGGATGTCGTACTGATTCGAAGAAATCTCCAGCATGCATCGGACCAGTCTACCTCGCCTACTGTATCTCACAATGCAAAGCGCTGGAACGGTACAGGCTACAGTTACAACAACAACAGCAGCCAAAAAACGGCTAGTTTTTTTTTTCATTTTTCGTAGCTATTTCATCACTAAATTCACTTATAAAAATGTTTGAGGCGAGAAATCAACTGTCGATTTTTAAGTTTTATGATATTAGAGGCAAATCGAACATTTGCGCCAACGTTTTCGGAGTTTAGAAGCCGGGGCCGCTACCTCGCCAGCTGGGCAGTTACGCTTACAGCTTTTATTTCCTTGTTGAAGAATCATTTGTTTAAATACCACAACACAAATGTCCGTTATAAATTAAAGTGAATCTGTGAAAATCTGTCTTTTTTTAGTTGAAAAGCTCAACAATAGCCCGCGGGCGTAGCTCGCTCGCCAGCCGGCTGGTGAGTCCACTGTTTTGTTGCGGTAACTGAAAAAGCAGTTAGTAAATTATATTTCATATTTCCCGTCTCCCCTCATTGATGATCCTGTTTGTCTTACTTCAACGTGATAAATAGTTTAAGGGTGGTGGAGCTGAACCTGCAGTATCTTATAAAGTAAACAAACATTGGTCATAAGCAAAAAAAGTTTTATTTTTTGATAATATTACAATAGTGGTACAAGTTCGTTTTCTTGTCCAGGGCTTTAAGAGCTGGTTTAAAGGCTAAAGCCTGATCTGGCATACTGCAAAATACATCGCTTTCATACTGCATACTACTGAGGAACGCAGTATGTACTGTACACTGCATACTGCGTTCCTCAGTAGTACGTAGTAGACGTTTTTCAAATACAGCCGTAGTGAGACTGGAAACACACACAATGTGTATGACACTGTGTTTATGACTCATGCAGCGTTGTTACTCCATCAGTTTGACCATATGTTACTAAGACTTAACTCCATAATGGAGCAGCAGCGGCTTTGCCCTGCATTCACACTGAGGCTCTGGTGGCATCGATCTGGTGAGCGACATCAATGGACCTTTTGGGAAAAACAAAGATGGTTTATATGTGTACTTCTTTGTCTTAGAGAGTAAAGAGTTTCTATATTTTTTTTGTTTCTGTTGTCAGACGACTGCACAAGTGATTTAATCAAAGGTACCGAAATGCAATCAGCAGTGTGTCTATCAATGTAGAAGGAGACATACTGTACATATATATTGCTCATACACTCACACTGGGCTCCCTGGTCATTCCCTTTGGCTCCTGATGTCTGTAGGATTAGGGAGCAGTTGGTCCTGTCAGCACCTCTCCCACCAGGCGTTAAACAGACTGTGTGGAGGTGCCAACAGCTCTCTGCTACACCACACTCAACCTACTATACTGTAAAACAAAGAACGTGACATGCTGTTACTACTGTAAAACACCGGACTCCACTGTGAAACACAGCACACGATAGCACATGAGAGTGGGTTCTCAACTTAAATACGTTTATCAGAGAAGGAATGAGAAATATCCCTGTTACACAAAAATGATGTATATGTTTCTTTACTTATATTTTTTCCTGTGTAAAACTGGATGATTTATCTCTTCAGGCCTGTAAAAGTCCTTAAAATGAATGAATGAATAACGACACGTTCTCATCCCAACTCGTCACCCCCCGTTGGTGTCACTTTATTACCTATATACTACACTATAGTTACCCTTAGCATCACTTTAGGATTAGGCAACAGGTTTAGGTTTAGGAAAGCACTAAACTACGACACTGAATGTTGTGAACACAGGTCACGAATGAACAGCTGATTGTAAAGTGAAAGTAACACATGAACAGCGGTCTCCTGGATGAAAGCCTCGAGTTTGTTGGACCCATCCACCTAAATGCTAAATGCAGTACCTGTGACGGTTTCTGGACAATATTTGTCATTGTTTTGTGTTGTTAATTGATTTCCAATAATAAATATATACATACATTTGCATAAAGCAGCATATTTGTCCACTCCCATGTTGATAAGAGTATTAAGTACTTGATAAAATCTCCCTTTAAGGTACATTTTGAAGAGCATCACAGTAACATTTCCCTAAATATATTGTGGATCCTCGAGCATTTAGTTTAGTGCTTTCTAATTATCAGTGAGGTCGATGACTAGAAAGCACAATCTTCAGATTTTTTTTGTGTGTTGTGTGTCATGTTTATGGATTTTTAATCTAGATCATAATACACAGAGTGATAAACAATCATGTGATACATGTTGTGTGGGGAAATTATTTTGCTGAGCTTATATTTAAACATGTTGTGTGTCCTGGTGTCCCTACTACACCTGTATATCTATGTGTGTGTGCATGTTGCTGCATGTAAATGTGCTGTGAATACTCCCCTTTGTGTGTGTGTGTGATGGATGTCCGTCCCGTGGTGCGGAGCAGAGTGCGTGTCAGTCCCAGGTGGTGTGCGAGTGCTCGTAAACAGTCTCTTTGATTGAGAGGCCGTGATGCCTGTTTGACAGGCGGCCATGTGCCGCCAACAGAGCGCTGAATCGCCATAGTTACGCAGCGCCATGTGGCCACAGACACCCCACACTGCCATGAAAGAGGAAGAGGAGAGCTGCTGTAAATTGAAGGTGGAGTGACTGCATTAATTAGCTAATGAGGAGAAGGTCATTAGTGGTTTAACCACCGCTGGAGAAGATGATGAATATGATGTGTATATACTGTAAAAACATACAAACTGATAAATATAGACTCACAAGTAATTTTAACTCCACTAAACGAATACTGGTGTCTGACACAACTCCTTCAGCTTTACATTACAGTCAAAATGAATCCACTAATCTGCATTTACTGTTGCCAGAGTTACATTGTGTGGTTCAGTGCAAACCTTATAATAATATAATATATAATATTAATCGTCTGATTTATTTTTCAAGGAAAGTTGTTAAAGATTTGCTGCTTGTAGCTTCTCAAATGTGAAGACTTCCTGCATTTCTTTGTCATTTCTTTTATAAGTTTGCTGCTTGCAAGTCCTTCGGTTTTATTTGTCTTTTAATTCTGTTTTGAGTATCTGCTTCCACTTTATAAATTGTTCATGTTTTCATGCTGTGTACTATTATGCATTTGTATTATAAACTGTGAAGTACTTTGTAGCTGCTGTTTTGAAAAGTGCTATATACAGTAAATAAAGTTTATTGCTATTATTATAAATCATCATAAATGTATCAAAATGTACACCATTTCAAAGTGTTTCAAAAGAAAATAATGTTTTTTAAAGTAAATGCAAAACTACAAATATATTTAAAAAATAAATAAATAACATCTATAAAAAAAAGGCAGGTTTACTTTTGCTATGGATGGTAAAGAATTTATGAGAAAAACCTGCTACATAATGACTGCATCCCAACACCTGCTCTATTTTACTTCTAAAGGTCTGTCTAATATCCCAGCCAGGTGAAGCCATCTCACAGGTGTGAATCATTTGAAGCAGACTGAAAAAGAGATGTTTGATAGCTGCTGAAAGCTTCCTTCACTTCGCTAATATGACTAATGTACCACTCACTGTGTTGTTGGTCTTTGCATCCAATTTAAAAAAAACAAAAAAAACACGATGGATAGTCGAAAAGAAATATTATGGGAAAAAAAAACTCTCCTAAACCATTCACCCAAATCAATTTCAGTATCTGACTCATCTTTCTCTTCAAAGGCTCAATAACACTGACTCAATGATTGGCTCAACAGCGCAATATGCAATATTATTGCCTTTTTTCTTTTTTTTGCAAATTACTACATTTATTCAGATTTCAGTGCTGTATAAATAAGCTTTATTGTTAGGCTATGGGCTATATATTAAATGACAAAGGTGAACATTTTAAAACTAATTAAATAGAACACAGAAGGGCAACGAGGCACAGCTATGATAGAGAAAATCCGTAAATGTAAAAATGTCGGCACAAGGTAGAGTACTTGCTCTGGATGAAGGGAAGGCTGAAGGCCGAAGCATGTAGGGAGAGAGGACGCTCCACCCGTCTATAAGTATTAATTTCTCCTTCATTATTGTTGTTGTTGTTCAGCACTTGTACATGTAGGATGTGACTGTTGGTCCTTGGGGTATTTGTCCCGCCCCTCCTCCATGTCACAAGGAAACCTCTAAAACATATACCTGCCACAGCTGAACATTGTTCCTCAACTTACAATTGTGAATTTGCAAAGGGCCTAAAGGGTTTTACGTAAAAAAAAGGTTTCATAAGGCCAAAGGTCGTTTTTTTTCCAACCACAGAGGACGATGTGTTTTGTCAATCCAGGCCAGTACTGCTTCGATGGAAATTATGAACTGTGGGGAGGTTTCCAAAGGTTCAAGAGGTTCAGATGTCTTCAGTAACAAAATGATTTTGAGTGTGATGAAAGCTAAAATTGAATGCTGGTACAAACACATACACACACAGAGAGCGCCGACACTCTCAGACACTCACACCTCATTCCCAGAAACATATCTCCTGTCAAACACACCCCGCTCGCTCTCAAACCCGCCGTGATGGAGATTAATAGCAGCATTTAGAGCCCGCTGAGCTCCACCTGTCAAGGCCGGGGGCCCCCGGGGCAGCTCCGGTCTGGGCCTAGGAACGAGAGACTGTCCTGGGGCAAGATCCATCATGGAAGTCCGCGACAGGCTGGATCTCTGGAGCCAGCCTCCACAGCTGGACCACCGACACGGGGCCATCCGTCCAGGATGACAGGAACACAGAGTGAATCCAGCTGGAGCAGACTGGATGGCTGCTGGATGGAGGAGTGTGGGGACCGTGTGATGGCTGCATGGATATCAGGAGGCTGAGACGCGTGTGTGAGAACTTTTGAACAAGTGTGTGCCGTTATGAGCACAAATATACACGTAGTTTAATACCGTATGTGTGTATAATAAAGAAAACATGTTTCACATTTTTTTCGTGATGGTCAGCACGAAATCAATTCGTATGTAATCCACATAATTGTGAAGTATTGAGAGCAGTGAACGTCGCGTAGGGAGGAGGTCGGGGTGGATGGGAGGGTCAAAAAACACAGGACTTTCGCCCAGAAGACCGCTAGTCGTGTCCCGTGTGAAACCACAAGTCAAAGTTATTTGTCACGTAACTTCCGTACTTAAGTTACTGCACTTCCGGTGTTATTTTAACCCAACTAAGTAGTTTTGTTGCCTAATCATAACCAAGTCGATCTTTTCCTAAACCTAACTAAGTAGTTTTATTTTGAAAAGACTGGAGCAGAAATTGACACGTGCGTCACGTGTTGCTGGACATTAGTAGGAAAACGCACAAAAAATACGTTGTTGAAAGTCGTGCTGAGCGTCACGAAAAAAAAGGGAAATTCGTGTTTATGTACACGAATCAAATAGATTAAATTTCGTGACTATTTCACAAACTGCCGTGAGACTGTGTTGTGTGAAATGTACTCTTTCAGGCTGGTCTCATACATCATTCGTAGCTGTACCTACGAAAAAGTAAATGCACTGTAATTCATATATATCCTACAAAATGAATTCATATGTAATCCAAGTAATTGAGAACATGTATAAATAGCGGCGAACGCTGTGTCGGGAGGAAGTCGATCAAAAAGTACCATACTTTCGCCCAGGAGACCACTGTTCATGTCCCGTGTGAAACCAGAAGTCAACGTTGATTAATTTGTCACGTAACTTCTGCACTTAAGTAACGCAACTTCCGGTGTTATTTTAACCCAAACCGCAATCTTTTCCTAAACCCTACCAAGTAGTTTTTGTCGTGGAACTTTCACACTTAAGTTACGTTAAGTTTGGCGTAACTTAACCACGATGCTTTCTGAACCTTATAAATAGTTTTGTTGCCAATCCTAAATTTTCTTGCCCTGAACCAAGTTGATCTTTTCCTAATCTTAACTAAGTGGTTTTGTTGCCTAACCCAAACAAAGTTGTTTCCTTTGAAGATGAAAGTTTATTTTGAAAAGACTGGAGCGGAAATTGACGCTGGACATTCGTAGGAAAACGGAAAACTGCATATTAAGGGGTTAATGTAAGATAAAGTATTACATTACAACCCTGAGGTTGATGAATAAGATTTCTACAGTATTGCCATCAGCAGCTGCATGGACACTCGGCCTTTTTATCTACTCACTGGAATATTATCCTGCATGCTTTTTCTTGAAAATGAAAATTTAAAACAAATAGTTTTACTGTTTTATTGCCATGAATACCATCAATTGCCACCCATGGAGCCATGCTAGAAAGTCTCAAATTAACGCTGTAAACTGAAAAATAAAAATGCAATACACCTTGTAGAACCAAACATGTATTGTAGTTTTTGCCAATAATGATTGAATGCAGTTTGTGTTTGAAAGTGAATCTCAGGTAATATTTGATTGACAATTAATGCATTAAAGGGTCTTAAGGTGTCATGGTGAGGAAAAAATGCAGTGCACGTTATCTAAATGATGATTTTCAGGAGGTAATGTGTAGTATAACAATAGGAACATTGGTGGGCTTGCATTTTACATGATAGAGATATTTCCATTTAGATACGTCGTGAAGCTAAAAATCATTTCCAATAGTTTTTGGGTGCTTTGTTAGGAGGAGTCTGCAGGAGTTGGGCGGTTGCAGCACACTGACGGCTGAGGTTTGACAGCTGCCGTGACCCGTCAGTCACTTCTATTACAGTATCAACAGCAGCACGCCCACAGAGCGCTGCTGGATGCTGACTGTTTGCCAGCCTCAGTGCAGAGGCAGAACAATGGCTCTTATTTCCTTACCCAGCACTCCTCCATAACACACCGTAAATAGAGAGCTGCATCTTTTAGCATTTCTATGGAAGGATTTGACCTTTGCGCTCCTTAAAATTGGTCACTTGTGATGTCAGAAATGTGTGGAAATAATACATTATAGTGATGGGGTTCACCTCCAAATGTTCATTCACAGTTCGGAGTCTTTTCGTCACTGAATTGCAATAAGTGCCGCAGGTCTTTGGTGATCAACCATTAACGTTATGATTCAAATCAAATACTGAGTCAAAACACAGTGAAGATGTGTTGGTTGCAGACGGTGAAATGCTCACAAGGGACGATGAACCCAGAGAGAACAGATAGTCCTCTCGGGGCAATAGAAATTACCATGATCTTACAGGAAATACAGGAAGCATCAGTTGTATTACACCATCACTTTGGGTAACATTAGTACATCATGAGGTCTATAGTCTGATTCATGTTGACTCCCCAACACCAAAACCAAAGAGCAAAATACATCAAGGTGACATGTCTTTGTGCTGCAAATGTGGGTACTGATTATAATATTATTATTATTAAGTATGTTTTATTTTCCATTTTATGTTATGCATGCTATGTATTCTATTCCATGTGATTTTTGTATTTTTATTTTTATATTATTTTTTTTTTGTATCTTATTTTAAAGTGTGTTAATTTTTTTTTAATTGTATTTTATAAAGTGTGTTTTATTTCCATCTTATTTTTGTATTTTTATCTTTATCTTATTTTATAGTGTGTTTTATTACCATCTTATTTTACAATAATTATGGCATTTTTATGTTCATTTTATTTGTATTTTCCTTTGCTGTTAAGCACTTTGTGCATTTCTTGGTGCTATACAAATAAAGATTTGTCTTTTGGTTTGTCTATATTTCGTTGGGAAATTTTTCTCCTTTGCCCATCTACACACCTGCTATGAATCAGCCTCGTTAGTCCTTCCCAACCAATCAGCTCCTTTCTTGTTCCCAGTGTTTTTCCCCTGCCAATCAGCTCCCTGCCCATTCCTCGGCCTAATCACCTCATTTCCCTCACCTGAGCTTCTCCGCCCATATCTCCACCTGCACTTCATCCTCTCGTCAGATCAGTTTGTATTTAAGTCCATGGTTTTCTTTTCAGTATTTGTTGGATCCTTGATTTTGTCATGAGAGTTTCTGTTCTGCTGTTGCCTTGCCTGCATTGGAGATTTAATTAAAGTTATTTTCTCCAAGTTCCTGTTGTCTGATCCTGTTGTGATCTCCTGCATTTGGGTCCACCTGTTCCACTCTCCCTGGCAACTACAGCTTGTTATGTTGGGCTATTTCCATATGAATGAATGACATTTTAACTTGGTTGGTTCTGATATTAGTAGTAGTAGTAGTAGTAGTAGTAGTAGTAGTATTAGATCAGAAGGGAGTATCTGGAATTCCACTGAAAGTGCATCTGCGCAGACCTTGTCTGCCTTTGCTGTCAGCCTGGTCACATGATGATGAAAGTCGTCAACATATAGAAAACAACATAAAAAAAATGCAGTTTTTTGAATGCAGTATAAATTCTAGAATGGTGTATTTGAATATTTCTGCATACTGGGGTCCCTAAACAGTCTGGAATTACATAACTTGGGTATCACTGTAAAGCTGAGACTATTGTGGATCCAATGAGCCCAACTGTATTCATGTGTGATGATGTTAGTCCCCATAGGAGCCATTTCATTGTAGTGAACTCACTGTAACCTCACTGTATTGAATGACCTGTGGTGACCTCTAGGATAATCACAGCCTCATGAAACTTTACAGCCACAATCGCTGAAAAAAATGCAATTCTTTCAGAAATCTCATAATGTCTCAAAGTTTTTGATCCCAAATCAAAGCATAGCTTTTTTTATGGTGTTCCTCAAGATCTTGGTGTCTAATGTAATATTTTGGAGTGATTATTGATCATTTTTAACAATTCTCGGGTGGTAAAAAATGGTTAAATTCAGCACCAAATCTGTGTAACAAATGGTATTAACCCCAAAAATTGCTTCAACAACTTATGAGACATAATAGAGTATGGGGATGACCATCATATACTTTAATCACAATGTTGTAAGCCCTTATACACTTTCACAATTTATTTAAATTAACTAATAATGTAATTAATGTTTATATCTGATTTCTGACTAGAACAACTTGACACACAGCGCTTAGCAGCATCTCAAATTAATCTTCGGGTTCCCAGCTTTCAGATGATGTACACCACTTCTATGTGACATCTACTGTTGACCTGCTATCTCCCCCTAAAGACCCCCTGTACCCCCCTAAAAAAAAGACTAAAACGTGTCTAATGTGGGTCTCAGAGGGTTAACGGTCATTATCTGACCGAGAGACTAAGAACCGACCAGAACAGGACAAAATGAGAGGTCATTATTTGCAGTGTGACAAGTGTAGGCTGTAATTTGAGCAATGTTAACAGAACTATCACTTCATCTCATATAATCTGTTGACTTTCAGATAAATCTGCTTGTAATCACCACTTCTCATCATATCGATCAGATCACGTTATTTGCTCGTCCCCATCTCGACCTACAACATGTCTCACTGAGATCACGTGATTTATTTCCATCTCAGTAATCAGATTACATGTCATTTGCGCTCCCCATCCACCGAACCACTAACTGGAGCTTTAGATAAAAAGGCGGTGTGCATTATTTGTTTGTAATCTGACTCCATGTAATTAGTTACTCCCTATCCTGGCGTATCAGTAGCTGGAGCTTTAGATAAAGAGGCAGCGTGGAGAGGCTCTGTTGACGATCAGCACTGCAAAGCTAACGGAGCTGATGGCTATTAGCATAATTAATGTCATCGCCGTAATGCACTCTGAGACAGCCTGCCTCACACACACACACATACACACACGCACACACACTCAAACACCGTTACATTTGAATACAGGCCTGAGAATGAAATCTGCTCTAAGGAACTCAACATGAAACTGTCATGTGTGATCTTTCCTGTTTTGTGATGCTACCATGTCACTGTGATGACAGTCAATCAGTCAGTGGTATCTGCAAATACATCATGTCCCGAGCATTAAAATAAAAGCATTCACTGTGACGTATTGTGTTAAAAGCCGGGGCAAGATAGGTTAGATAGAACGTAGGCCTGTGTGTTAAAGATAGCACAGGATGCCTGAGGGGGTGTGACAGAAAACCAGGGCTGCCTGCTCTTTCTCTCTCTTGTTCTTTTTTCTCCCTCTTTTTTTTTCTCTTTTCTCAACACCTCCCAATTCCTCTCTCTCTTTCTCTTCTCTGCACCACGCAGCTATAAAGCAACTGTAGCTCTGAAGGCGAAGCACACACAGAGAGAGAGCTGGATCTCTCTCAGATTCCTCTCTGCTCTTAACCATTTCAAATCTCCGGTGCCAAGGACACCGAGCGAGCTTAGAGTGTGAAAAGTAAAGCCACTTAGCGGGGAAAATAAGCATATCACATGGAGTGAGTCGGCGTGGCTGCATTCACATCGACCAAATGTGTCGGTGATTTGACACAATTTTGCAACCTCTGCCAAGATTTCATGTCTTAAAAAAAAATCAACACATTTTGTCCATAAACTCACAACAAACCGGTGTCTAAGTTGCTCCAGCAATGAATGTATTCCCATGACCTTGTCTTTAATATGATTACATAATGTGGTCACATGGTTGATCACAGGTAGCTTTTATGATACGTGCATCACATTTTCAACAGAGCTTGAAAATGCAGGATGTGAAACAAGTCTTCTTTTGAGGTAATTTCAAATAAAATCGTTGAGACGAGTGAACGTTCGCGATGACGCAGGATGAAAAGAACGTGAACACAAAATACAGAACAATTCATTTTTCTTCAATTTTCCCTTCTAATAGAAAATGATGATCATTCAACCCGTTGTCACTCCCAACTTGTCAAATAGCGCCGTTTGGGCAGCGCCCCTCGGCACCGGAAACCGACGCACGGAGGCACCCTTTAGCGACAGTATGTGACGAACCGGGCTTTCAACTAACTCCAATGTAAACCCACCTGCGGCGTTATTCGACGGTCGGAGCAACTGACGTAGTATTGATAGTGTGAGAGTCCACTCAGGGTGGGCGGGTCAAACAAACACAAGACTTTCAACCAGGAGACCGGTGTTCGTGTCCCGTGTGAGACTAAAAGTAACGTTGACTAACAGCTTGATAAAGGTGTGACATCCACCAAGTCTCCATTTTCCTTCCCGCCTTTTTTGCGCAGGTTATGTAAATAACCAGCATTCACTGCCAATGCCAGTATAGCCAGCGTTCATCTCACAACACTTTTACATTTCTGTCACAACTACTAAGCATCAAGACTTCTCAGGAAAGTAGCCACTTTTGTCCCCAGAGGGCTAGCATTAGCAGCTAGTAAGGCACTCATGTCCCCCACCTTATGCCTGGTCAGCGCCCCGCGGCGTCTGATACCGAGACACCCTTTAGTGTCAGTATGAGACACACCGGGCTTTCAGCTCACTCCAATGGAAACCCATCTGCATCATTATTAAACGCTCAGAGCAAGTGACTGGTCTCATAAACCGTTCGTAGCTATTTACGAAAAGTAAATGCACTGTAATTTGTATACATTATATTCCATGAAATCAATTCCTATGTTATCCACGTAACCAGGAAGTATAAAGAGCATAGGGCATATAACGCCACTTATAGGCAGGAGGTCGGGGTGGATGGGTGGGTCAAAAAACACCAGAGTTTCACCCAGGAGACCGTTCGTGTATTGTGTGAAACCAGAAGTCAACGTTGATTTATTTGTCACGCAACATCCATACTTAAGTAACGCCACTTCCGGGGCAGCATAACTTAACTTAACCAAGATCTTTTCCTAATCCTAACTCAGTCGTTTTCTTGCCTAAACCTAACCAAGTTGTTTCCAGTGAAGACGGAAGTTTATTTTGAAAAGACTGTAGCAGATATTGATGCTTGACATTCCTAGGAAAACGCACAAAAAATGAGTAATAACTTTTTGTAAGATATCAAACGAACTGTTGTATGAGGATACATATAGTATAAAGAGCGAGAAAGTCCACTCAAGGTGGGTGGGAGTGGAGGTGTATGGGTCAAACAAACACAGGACTTTCACCAAGGAGACCGCTATTCATGTCACATGTGAAACTTCTTGTTGGACATTCTGGAGCTGCTTACCGATGTGGATGGTTAACACTAAAGCCTGGACATCATTTTCTTTTCTTTAACCTAGATTCCGATTTAGACAATGAAATAGCTAAGACATCCCCAGTCGTGTTTCCATTCATTTGTCAAGGGAATTTTAAGCAAACTTTTGAAATGTCGCAAAAAACACAAACTAAAATGGCACTCGGAGAGCGCAGACCTCCGCCCCCCCTCTCCGTTCAGCTTGCACCATCATCCATGTGTATTTTTGTTTATGTTGAGATCAGCTGTACGTAGCGGAGCATCGTAAAACACTTCATTCAAACTGGACAGAAACAAAATAAAAGTCACCTAAACCGTTGTTGTTACTCTTTAAACTCAACTGTAATTTCATCGAGTTTAATGTGAAAAAACGCTGAATCTACAGTCGTCCAAATTTTATTCAAATCCATCGCGGACTTTTTGAGTAATCCCGCAAACGGACAAACCAACAAACCAACGCCGGTGAAAACATAACCTCCTTCCTAGGCCTTCGGCCTTGGCGGAGGTAACTAGGCTTGTTTCCATTACCTGGATTGGAGCCAGTAAACTCGGCTACAGTGTAGTTTGGTCATTAGTTCGCGCTATAGGCTACATACGGCTGTAATCTGCCAGTAAACAGAGTGGGAGAAGAAGTAGAGGTTCTGAACTGGAAACAAAACAAGTCGCCTTGGCCATCTAACCATCTACGAGGGAAAAAAGGAGAGAGGTCTTCAGGAATCTGTTTTGATTTGGCAATTTTGAATTGCTCTTTCATGTCAGCTAGTATTAGATGTTTCTTGTTAACCGGAGACGAGGACAAGCATTCACACATTATTGGAATATCCAAGAAGACACCAACAGCAGAAACAGTTGATCAGTCATGTGAGTTAAATGTTCGCTACGTCAGAATTTATTCGGCAAAGGCGTTTCCATATCCCATTTAGCGCATCAACTATTTTTTGACAAAAAAACAACTACACTTCAAGCAAGCTTAAAAATATTTTTTACTTTTCTAATGTGAACTGTGCAATGTGCAGGGAAACATGGCTACTGTCTCAAGCCTAAGAGCCCAAGGCCTGACCTCTTCAAAAGATCAGAGATGTAGCCAGGGGCAAGGCCTCCACAAAGCTTTGAAAGCATCAATAAAACTGTATAAGCAATTGTAAACTGCTGTTTGAATAAATGATGATGAATTATACAGTATAGTATTTGATTGTGCATATGTTTCAAGCTGTTTAAGTTAGCTACTGTAACAGAATAAAGATGTAGCAAAGGATGGAGGCTAAGAAAGGAAAGCTGAGAAAATATATCTTTTTTTTCTGGAGCAGTGAAGAAATACTGAATGTAATGATGTAATGTGAGATTTATTTAAACAGCCTTCTGTCTATTATAATGTTTCAGCTTCACCTGCACATGGTGTGCTGTGATATCGTCCCTGTTAGCAGCAGAGAATCACCTGTCTGAACCTGAAGAGACTCAGATCCAAAGATAGTTTCACCTTTAGTGAACCAAACACAAGGACAGAAAACATTAGCTAAAAAGTATAATGTGAGCAAAGGTTGTGAGTTTAACTGACAACAATTTGTGACAAGACTGCTGCTAGAAGACAGCATTATGCAATGTAACAGTTTTATAATGACTGCGGAGAGATGAACATATTTTTGTGAATTAAGGGGTTTTATTTCATTTTAAGATGAGTGACCTGACATTATGTTGACACTAGTTCTTACTGATTGAGATACAACATTTAAATGTCATGTTGCTTTGCTTGAACTCCTCCAACTTTTGCTCATTTTTCTGTATAATTTCAGATCGGTAAATTTAGTTGGCATGTTGTAAAAGAGATTAAACTATTACACTTGAAGGTGAGGTGAGGGGCTTGTTCTGGTTTCTCTGATGATAGATTTTAATGTCACATTGAGGCCTTAAATGTGAGGTCACAAGAGGAGAGTCGCGTCACGGCATCCACACCATAACAGGATATGCATGAGTGCACGCAATAACACACGCACACACGCACACGTACACAGTGCATGAGTAATAGGTAGGTGCTTATTATGTCATACATCAAACTATAGAAAGAGTGTTGACTCAGCAACATGTGTCATTCTACAATATAATTACCACTTAAGGCTGGCTCACACTCAAATGTTGAAAATGTGAGAGAGCCCACACATAACTGCATGTTATGTTAATTTTCACAGTTTTGTTCCTATAGTGTGAGGAGGGCAACAATACGGCCAAAACAGCAGCACACCACATGCTAACAGATTCATTCATGAACAACAAGAGTCCCCACTAAAGAAAAAAAGGGAAATGTTGCAAAATCTCTGGCGATCAAACGAGACTTTAGTGTAAACAAACATGGCGGACGACGGGCAGGAAGAATTAGAGATGTTAGTTTTTACTTTGTACTGAAAATTCACGAAGGATGGAGTCATGGAGACACGTTAAATAAACACTATTGTTGTGGCCACAAATCAACAAGTTGCTCCTCCATTTCTGAGCTCCATCTTACTACTACTTTATGCTTCACGTATTGCATTAGCCGCGCCCGCCATGACGTCAGTTGTGTCCTTCCGCTTCAGTCAGCTTGGTTCTCTATTTGCTATCGTTCTTTCCCACGTGACTGCGTCACCGGCTGTCCTCGGGGTTCCCCACACACAACAGGATATCCCATCGTAAATATTGAACATGTTTAATATTTACGATTTGAAATCTGTGCGGCCAGGATGGACTTCTGAGTCGATCGGGGATGTAAAAAACACTCTTTACATACCTCACACCACAGGAATATCTTGAAAGATAATCTTCAACCAATCAGGGCTAAAATCGGCTTGATTCTCGTGTAGTGTGTACCCAGCATAGATGTTAATTTCGATGTGTTTACACATCATTAGTGCATACGTAAAACTGTTGGCCCGACGTTGGAATCTGGACAAAATCTGGCATTCGGGTAGCTGTGTCAAACTTTCTCTGTCGTCTGTATTTTTATCTCTCTGTCCTTCCTTCTCTCATAAAGCCACAATTATAATGACAAGACAGCATCTCTTCTTGTGACAATCGCTGAAAGATGACCAAGTGAATCATGGGAGAAACACCACAAATGCACTGAAAACTGTGCCATCAGCACACAGCTTTGTCCTGTGGATCGGGTGAATCTGGGGCAGAGTTTATATGTGATTCAGGATGAAGATGGATCACACAGGCATGGTGTAGGTATGAGCGTGTCCTGACCCTCTGCAGTGTGTGTGTGTGTGTGTGTGTGTGTGTGTGTGTGTGTGGGTGTGTGTGTGTGTACTCTTGTATAGCAAACTTTTAAACGTGAGGAGTGTTTAGCACTCTCTTCTTTTAGACGTCGGGGCTTAAGATACTTATATGTATGACGTTAAGGTTGGAATTAGAAACAGGCTGAAGTTCAGGGGAACATTTAGGTATTTAGTGGCAGTTGTTGTGATTAGGACGAGGACAGGCTCAGATCACAGGAGTTTTAAAATCCACACATATGATCGTTAATATACTCACACTACAAGACATAACATTGAGTCACACACTACATGATGTTATTTTTCCTTCACATCATCGCACTCTCTCTCTCTCTCTCATGCACACACCCAACACTTTTCTTTGTCCACAAGTTTCAATGATATGTTACGCAGGGCAAAATCAGCTCGTGCCACATTTTAACTTTTCTCCATTTCAGCTCCCAAACAAACCTGCAGACGCAACTGTCCCGATTTTAACTCAAAAAGTTCAAACATGTTTGTAATTTTTGCCACAAGCCCAAGGAGAGACATGAACATTTTAAGATGAGAAACCCCCCGATAAAACCAGGTACAGGTTCTGACCACGACCCCATGTGGTGCAGTCAGACCCCGACTTCAATGTCTATCTCTCAATATGTGTCCTCTATCAGAAGGGGGGACAAAATCCCTTGTCCCATGCAAAAAAACGCATTCTAACGTTCAGTCAAACCTCATATGATGGTTGGACTGGAGACATTTATCAGCCCGTCATGAAAATAAACGCAAAGTTTTACGTATTTTTCCTTTCAACAGAATGTAAAACAACAACAATTGCAAGCTCATAGCAGGACTGGTCATATGCATCAGCTGTATACCTCGCTGGGCTGGACCATTTGTGTCCTTTGGTTGTCCGGTGTGGCAGTGTGCTAAGTGAGCCGAGCTGCCGGGACAGTTAAAAGGCCAATCTGTACACCGGTCATGACGGACCGATATGACAACCCAAACCCTGGACAAGGAAAGCAACCAAACACCTTTTGTTGGGAACTTCATCCAAATCACCTGTTAGGAAGAAGCTGCATTCATCGCTCAACATTTCAACACTATAGATATATAAGGCTTCCTACACCTTAGTAAATGTGAAGAATGCTGCAATTTTTAAAGTAAAAGTAAATCATTATGAAATGAAAGAGTGGGACTTGAAATGCTTAGCAAATAAGGATATGATGTCCCAGATAGATAGATAGATAGATAGATAGATAGATAGATAGATAGATCAGTCCAGTCGCACAGCAGTTCGTGAAATAGTTACGGAATTTAATGTATTGATTCGTGTACATAAACACAAATTTCACATTTCTTTTTTATGACGGTCAGCAAAAAATAAATACGCATGTAATCCCCATAAATGTGAACCGGGAAGTATAGAGAGCGGCGAACGCCACGTAGAGAGGAGGTCGGGGTGGATGGACGGGTCCAAAAACACCAGACTTTCGCCCAGTAGATCACTGTTCGTGTCCCGTGTGAAACCACAAGTCGAAGTTGATTTATTTTTTTTATTTTTATGTTCCACCACTTATTTTAACCCAAACCGTGATTTTTTTCCTAAACTTAAGTAGTTTTGTTGCCTAAGCCTAATTAAACTGATCTGAGCGTCACAAAAAAAGAGAAATTAGTGCCTTTATACACCAAACAAATAGATAAAATATTTCACGAACTATTGTGAGACTGTGTTGGAGAGATAGATAGATAGATTGATAGATACATAGATAGATAGATAGATAGATAGACAGAGCAGATGTGTGTAGAGAGAGTGAGCGTTTTCATGTGTAGAACTGGATGCAGAGTACATACAGAATAGAGTGGGCATGTGAGAGCAAATGCAGGACTGTGTGTATGTATGTGTGGGCATGTAGGAATCGATCTCCCTGAGCGGGGCGGTGTTGGTGTTGTCGGTGTATCTGTGTATGTATATATATATGTAGCTTCTTCAGTACCTTCCAGGCAGCAGGTCCTCCAGAGGCCCGAGTGCGTCATCACCTCCTCGTTCTTCTTGCTGGTCTCGTTCTCGTTGGTGCTCTTGACCTTGCAGACGCCGCGCGAGTACAGCCAGTAGTCTGTCCCCACGGCGATGGTCATAAGGCTGAAGGCGGCGAAGGCCCCCACCGTGGTCAGCAGCATCTGAACTCCGCGGTCAAACACACCCATGTTGCCGCATTCCACGAAAGGGGGGCCCCCTTTCCTCTTGATGTACAGGAAGTAAATATTTGTGAGTTTGCGTCGCCACGCCAGCTCGGAAAACGGGGGGTGGGCGGCGTCGGGTGGACGACGGTAGCGGGGGGCGGCTGGGGGGGCGGGGGAATTAGGGGAGCTCGGGGGAAATCGTATGGTTGGTTTTGGGGTGGAACCAGCAACCAAGTGAAAATCAAGATGAGGGTGGAGGTTTGGCCCAACAGACGGGTCAAACAGACTTTGGCGAGGACGACAGAACCCTCAGCTACAAAGGTTTCTAAATTCTAGTCCTCAAGTGGCAGTAAGTTGCCCTGCTCTGGAAAAAAAAATAGAAAAATGTTGACCTAAAAACACAGGCTTCTAGCAGATCCCACAAGAGACCTGGTCTGGGATCTAGGCCTAGTTTGTTGAGTTGGAAGGCCTCTAAACGTCAAACTCTGAAAAAGGCCGAGATAATGAGAAGCTGGAGGATTTTGCTCTGTTTCTCTGTGGTCGTCTCAGGCCTCAGTTATTACAATCCTCACAGCTTCAACGGTGATGTATGGAGTGATGTGCATGTAGCGCTTGCTTTTTCCCACATAGACTGTCACATACAGCCTACACTGTTATTCTCTCTATCACACACACATACACACACAAACACACACAAACTCACACAGCTAAACTTTCACTCACACACACCTGTGCACGGATGAACACACACATGCACACAGTGTGAATTAATTCATACTGAAAAGGGATGAAGAAACATGGGGGGGGGGGAGGTGGAGGGTGGTTAAGACTAACACAGTTGGCAGCCTGGTATCTTTAAAATGGCCCCAAAAAAAAGCAAAAAGCAGAGACCTCCAACAGATGATGACACGATTCAGGATGAGATCTGACTACCTTGATGTCCCCCAGTGGATCAGTGAATTATGGAGGCTCATCTCTGAAGAATCACATGTATTCTGTGGGAAATAAGGGTGATGGGAGACAGGCAAGACAGACAGGCAGGGCCCAGAATATGTTGGGAAAAAGAAGATAAGGACTGGATGTGCTGAAAGAAATGAAAGAACAAATTCAAACCAGCAGAATCAAGCGCTCCCCCAAAATCAAGGACAGAATGAAAAATAATGCCAAATAATCAGCCGGTACCATGACTGCCATGAAAACCAGCCATTCCTTAAAGAGATGAAGGGAAATAAACCAACCAGGGACGATTAACCCCTCTCTCCAAATTAAAAAAAAAAAAAATCAAGCCAAAAAGAGGAAGAAAAAATACTAAGTTAAGAAAATGAAACGACAGCCTGCTTAGTTTTCCTTTTTCCTAAAATTCTGATCCCCAGTTTCCATATGTGGTCCCTAGACCTTTCTCCGGCGACAGTGGAAATCTGCTATAGGGGGATACAGGCAGCGGTACCGACGGCACACCGCGGAGAGAGGGGCGCATCCAGGCGGAGAGGCCGAGCATCACCGGTCATGCAGCCGGTCGCAGGAATGAGGAGGACACGGGGGGGTGGACGAAGCTTCCCGGAGCGTCAGAGCCTCTTCCTCCAGCATCCAAACGATCCTAGACGGTTATATCACGGCCAACCGGAGCACAACGAGCGCACAGACTCACACAGCCGTTTACTGTCATCACATGGAAACCATCAGAAATCACCAAAAGCAGTGTTTTGTTTGTTTGGCAAGGCTGTCAGGCGTGGGGGAATTATGTGCGCAAAAAAAAGAAAAATGATACAATTTCAAGCCGAGCAACACATCAATCCTTGGTTTCCTCGTTTTCTTCTTCGCAGAGCTGAGATAGAAGTGGAGAGAGGAGAGGAGGAGGAGGGGGTGGATGATGGTTAGAAGCAGCGGATGAAAAAAATCGACACAACCAGAGAGCGAGGAAGAGAGAGCGAGGAAGAGAGAGAGAGAGGGAGAGGGAGAGAGAGAGAGAGAGAGAGAGAGAGAGAGAGAGAGAGGGAGAGAGAGCGAGAGAGAGAGAGAGGGAGAGAGAGAGAGAAAGAGGGGGATGTTCTGTGCGCAGCAGCAGCACTTTACGCAAAAACAAGCGCACTGCAAAAAAAAAAAAAAAAAAAATCCTTTTCAACAAGTCAGTTCATCTGCTGAATCTCAGTTTTTCATTTCTCTGAAGAAAAGCACATGTGGCTTCCTGGTGAGGCAACTTGTTTGTAGAAATATTTTCTTGATATCCTCTCCAATATGTTGAAGGCAAAGCAAGGCAACTTTATCTGTATGGCAATTCAAACTGCTTTACGTAAGGTGAAGAAATGTAGCAGGATATTTAAAAACACACAAAAAAGTAAAATAAAATCAATTAAAATAGAATAAAATGAGATTTAAAAATAGATAAAACGAGATAAAATACAAATAAATTACAGAAAGATGCAGAAGTAGTTATATTGCAGTTACAGTGCCGTAATATATAAAATAATAATATCCATAACAGTTGAGACTACAGAAATGAGCACCCTCAGTGAAACGTCCCCCATCTGAGTTCATATTTCATTTATTAAGTTAGATTCACTCAGTCTTTAAAGGGAATTCCTCTGCTAGAAATCAACAGTACGCTCAAATAACTATAAACATTAACTGTCCAACAGTATTCTGTATCTGCCCTGTATTTAGTATAGTTCGCTCAAGGAAACATATACAATTTAAAATAAATTCTGGTGGAGAAATATAGAACCATTTATTTATTTATTTATTTATGTTGGCCTAAAAGTAGTCACATGTAAGGTTTTATAATCTAAAAATACTAAAATAAGCCCAATAAATACTGTCTGTGTGTATGTTTTTAATTGTGGAATGAACCTGACCTCGATGGCCTTGTTAAAATAAGACCTGAATGTAGAACAAGGATCGTTTTTACAACGTGGCTGCCCTGAATAAAAAGGAATCTGATGAGTGATGCTTAAAAAATCCCAGCCAGCTTTCTGCCCTGCTGAAGTGTCCTGGAGCAAGGCACCACCACCACCATGCCCCTATCAGCCCCAGGGGTGCTGCTCTGTAGCTGACCTCTGACCTCTACAGAGAAGAGAGGGGGGAAGACAATTTTGTGACAGGGATCAATAAGGCGTCACGTTATTATCATCAGCGGGTTATTGTTTTTCAACAGACTGACGTGGGTTTTAATTTCCTGGTGAGGGGGAGATACGAGACACAAGTGATGAAGAGGCTGAGCAGCGAGTGTAAAACACCTGAACGAGCTGTTAAGGGCTCGGATGGGTTCAACAGAAATAGATGGGTTAGGTTGTAAAGCTCGGTGACCCGTGCTCTCTGTATGTTTGACTGTGACATATGTTTCATATCCCCTCGACTCGCACACAAGACAATGATTCTGTACCTGATACCACAGAGTTTACATTAGAATTATTTCATTTGCTTTGAGTGCACAAATATTATTTAGGTATGCATGCAAATGTAGATGTCAGCAGTGCATGTATAGATAAAAATACCTGGAATGTTAATGACCTAATCTGTGACTGGATCATTTCTATACATTTATTCATTATATCTCTAAATATATTCTGAGGTTTGTGTAAAAAGGTTCTCATCTTGTTTGTTTGTTTATGTTTCATTAGTCACATCCTGTTCCTCCTCACAGTGCACCATGGTTACTGCTGCTGCCTCGTCGTGGTGGTGCTGAAACGGACAGCTCCCTCGCTGGATCCAGGAGCACGGCAACTGTCTCCCTCTTGTGATAGGCTGCTCTGTGGCCACATGGTGTTTTCATGGGGATTGCCAGGGATATAGACACAGATGCACACACACACAAACACACAGCAGGCTGGCCTAGAGGCAACAGGAACTGTTTATGTTTTATTCTCTACTAGAAAGCGATGATAATGGTGATTAGTTGTTCACGGACGCATCGGGTTTATGTGTTTTAATCGGTCACTAATCTTGTTTCTCTTCTTGACCCTGGATAAAGGGATGTTTGATCGCATAAATGGGAACTAACTAAGTTAAATGGAAGTTAAATAAAAAGTATTCTACTATACTCTAAGAAAAGAAAAAATCTGGAGAAAAACAGATAATGTCCTGGCAGAAAATTAGCAGCACATTTTCCGTTAAGTTTACGGACATTTTCTTCAACCTAAAATGGAAATTTCTGTTGATTTGCAGGATGTCCTCTGTACCATTCACGGACACTTCTGTCAATCCTAAAATGGAAAATTCTGTAAATTTACAGTATATCCTCTGTACCTAGCCCAATAACAGGCCCAACCTTTACATCCTGGAGGGAAAACAGACACATTTATATGTTAGCATTTATACGTTACCTATCGGTCTTTGCGGGCCACCTGAGGCTAAAACTGACCACTGACCGTTTCCTAACCTCACCTAAGTGGTTGTGTTGCCTAAACCTAACTTTCTGTGAATACGGAAGTTTATTTTGAAAGGACACTATGCATGTAACGACTATATATTGACACGCCGTCCCCGGTCCGTTCAAAAGTAACGCAAGAGCGGTACGCCGTGCGTCGGTCTTCGATGCCGAGGGGCATTGACAAAGCAGCGGCGATTTGGAAGTGAAAATGTGTCGTTTCCTACGAATGTCCACCAACAAGTGTCAATTTCCACTGGTGACATGCATACATTCTTTTCAAAATAAACTTCCGTCTTCACAGTATACTACTTAGTTAGGTTTAGGAAAAGGTTGTGATTTGGGTTAAAATAGCTACAGAAGTGACGTAACTTTAGTAGTACTAAAGTCTGGTGTTGTTTTCAGCGATCCACCCCGACCTACTGCCAATGCATCGGTTGTCGCTCTTTATACTTCCTGGTTCATGACTACATGGATTAAATACAAACTGATTTTGTGGGATATATACAAATTACAGTGCATTACTTTTCGTAGGTATATCATCAGGGTTATTTTTTTAGAGCCACAGCAAATATTTTTAACCGACTGAGTAGTCCCAGGACCAATAAATTGAACTTTAGGTGTAAAGTTGATGGAGTGACTCTTTAATTTGGTCAACATACATGTAGATATCCATCCAAGTATTCCCATCCAAATATTTAAAAGAAACAAACTGATCCCATACAGGATTTACTATCCACCAACATGATCATGATTTACATTCAGTCAAAACCTAATCTAAAGAGAATGATTGCATACTGGGCACTAATAAATCAAATCTGTCAGATAAGATGACGTTTCAGACGCATGGAGCTCACATCCTACACATGCAGCAGCGACGTGGCTGTGAGCTATACAGCACAAAGGCTACCTCGCAGAGGAGGTGCGATTGATACACAACACTTCATGATTTCTATGTATCAAAGTTCAGATTTTTCACAGTTATCTCTCGCTGCCATTTGCAGCTTCTGATATGCAAAATTGCAGCTACAAGTCTGCAAGTGCAAAGACATTCAGTAGACTGAATGTATAAACCAAGAAGCAAAGAGGTAGCAGCCTGTTTGTTCATCCGTATATCCATCCAACGTGTTTCGGGGATGCCTGCTGAGACATTACTGGTCTACTGCTGAAGAAACTTGGAACAATGGATTTTGGCATTTTGAAATTACACTAAATTGCCTGTTGGGGATGCTGTAATTAAATGTCAAAACTTCAAACTTTGAAAGGCCATAACTGCTGCAGCAGTAGTCTGATGTGGATGTAATGAGGGAGGCTCTGTCTTGTCACCGATTGGCCTACAGCTGCCTGCACCATTTGTGGGTGATGAGATGCACAGTGTACTTCTTGCTTTTTGCTCATGGGTTGTTTTTACTCACGGTTCTCTCCATCTTACAAATATAAAATCACCCCCACATCAGGTTATTAGGTTGAAATGTAATGTATGTTTATTAACATTATAAATGCAGCAATGAAGACCCTGCCTGGGCAAAGGAACTTGACAGAATACTACAGAATACATTTTGGATTATGCGCTTATTCACTTGTTTGACAAGGGAGTCATATGAGAACATCGATACCATTCATGTCTCTACAACCAGATGGTTGGCTTAGCATAAAGACTGCATTCAGGGGGAAACAGCTAGCCTGGCCCCATCCAAAAGTAACAAAATATGTATAAAAGCACCTCTAAAGTGCACTAATCTACATATCATATCTTTGTTTGTTTAATCTGTACAAAAACAGGGGGTTGTGACTTTTGCTGCCTTCAAATGAAACTCGCGAGCTCGTGTTTTACAACATGGGAAGTAATGTACACAATATGCTTGGCGTTCAAGTGTTTAAGTCGAAGAACACTGCTGCTAAGCAACGGCAATATTAACCTTCATGTCGGCGTCTAGAAGCCACAGAGGCTAACAATTTAGCAAGCTAGCAAGCGGGTAACATAATGCAGGAAATGCGAAGGTATAATGACAGAGGAAAAAGAGGAGGCCATTGGGAATATCAACATTTTGCTCAGATTTATCATAAAATTATGAAGAAAAACAATATAAGACTTAAATTAAAATATATTAACTTATATGCACCTGAAAATTTAACTTCCATGGCCTCCGCCATTTCTGACAACGTCAACAAACACGTCACAACTCGTGAACTCGGAGCTTTCAGAAACTTTCCACTTACGAGGTCGTGAATACCACAAGAGGGGGGCGTTCATATGGACTCTCCTCGTGAACATGGTAAACACGACCACATTTGAAGGCACCGTATTTCTTGGCGCAGTGACTTCCTAGAATATTGCTGGTTGCCTGGCAACCTCAAGACTCCAGGAAGTCACTGCGTTATTACACTTTTTTTGTACCGACTAAACAAAAGAAATATGACATGTTAATGAGTGAGCTTGATTTGTCGGTCGCTATGGCTACAATAGCGGTAGTGTTTACAGAGCACCAGATTCCCTTAAAAAAAACCTATCCTTTTACTACAGCAGGGTCTTACAGTCTTCCCCCGCTCAGTCCTGGTTCTCCTGTGCCTCCCTTCACTCCAGCAATACGGCCTGGGCCTCCAGCAGCGTGGTGTCGGTGTTGGCTCCCAGCAGAACAGCGAGCCGAAGCTCTGCTCCTGGCCAGAGGAGGAGCCGCTACTGCCGGGCACGGAGCTCTCCACCTCTCACCGGAGCTCCGACTGCAGGTCAAATGCGGCAAAGAAGCCGGATCTGGGTCTGTCGCTACCAGAGGCCCCGTTAGAGTCTGAGCTGAAGGAGTCTCTTGAACCTGCATGATATCATCTGATTTTGCGCAGAATCCGACCAGTAACCAACCAGTTAAAAGTTCCTCACAGTAACTTTGTGTACTTAGTTGTTGGAAGTGGTTCCTTTGTAATTGTAATATATGCATACCCTTAACTGTGGGAGAATCTTGTCTGTAAGGTTTCTGTTCAAAGTGTATAATGATGGAATGTGAAAAAAAATCTTTGGATTTCTTAACCGAGGGTGTTTAAGTGCTCTAAAAAAAAGTACAGCAAAGTAATAAGATATTGCACTATCAATCATTCTGAAAGAACAGGTTTAACTTCTTCAAATTAATGTTACCTCATTCAGTGACGCAAATCCTTTAGCCTAATAACATTTCATACACTGAGTGAATTACAATTACACTGACAAAACTAAATCTGAAGATTCTGGAAAGACTCACAGAATGATGGATGTGAACGGTTTCCAAATGAAAGACACAAGAGTTTTTCCAAAGAAGAGAGGAAGCTGCAGATATAGAGTGGGAGGAAGAAAAGTGAGAGAAAACGGTGGAGAGGGATAGAAACAGAGAGACGGAGAGCGAGAGAGAACAGTCTGCCATGTTGGCCGCCCTCCCTCCTCCTCCTCTGGGGTCTAGAGGACATGTTTAACATTCTACTCTACTCCTCCTCCTCTCCTCTCATCCAGCCACAGCCTCAAGTCCCTGCTGCACTCTGGTTACTGATGGCCAGAGACGAGAGCAGAGGCACAGAGAATCCCTTAATCATGACCAGCACGCCGCCGTTGCTGCATTATTGTTGCTGCATTGTTGTTGCTGCATCTTAAGTGTTCATTCTGCATGAAGCGATGTGACACGCGTGCAGTTTGTTGTTTTCATCTAAGAAGGTCTTTTACCTCTTGATCAATGCCAACGCTTTGCCAAGCAACATATTCAATGCATCACCAAATATCTATCAAAATGAGAGCTTTATACCAATGTGCTTTTATGTCCTTTGTCAGAAAAAAAAGTTTTATAAATCTGCTCATTGTTCAAAACTTATTTAACGTTCAATGTTAAAAGTGTTTCATTTGTTACATTTAGGTTATACCTGTTTTTAAGATACATTTATTTTTTCTTTATGTGAACAATGTTCAGCCTGGTCTTCTAAAAATGACGTTCCGAAACGTTTCGACAGAAACTTATTTTATCTAGGGATGCACCGATCCAACTTCTTCAGTCCCGATACCAATAGCGATACCTGGGCTTTGGGTATCGGCCGATACCAGCGTTTAATTGCCTCACTGTGTGGAAGTGACTGGGTTCATTATTTTATATGTAAGTCAAAATCAGTTTTGACTTAAACGTTGCTTTCCTAACTTTGTAAAACAAAATGTAACAGATAAATACATAGATGATTTCGGAATTGTTCTTTATTATTAAAATAATAAATAGTACATCAACAATTTGGTAAAAAAATCCTCAAAATTAACAAGAACTATAATTCAGGCGTAAACCTTTTTAACAAATTAGTCAGAAGTTAAACAGGGATTCAGAGTCCATAGTATTTAAACATAGAACTGAACTTATTGGATCGGCTCCATTGTCACCAAAATCCGATCCAGTATCGGTATCGGTGCATCCCTAATTTTGTCGCAAATTACATTTATTTTTAATGTGTCACAAATTCGTTTTTGATGAAAGTTGCAGTCCGCGTAGGGAGGTCGTTGGGGTGGACAGTTGGGTCAAACAAACACTGGACTTCCACCCAGTCACCCAGCTGTTCATGTCCCGTGTGAAACCAAAAGTTAACGATCAGTTTTTTTAATTCATGTCTGTAGAATTTTCTTTTTCAATGAACTTTTATATTTGTTGTTTTGGTGTGCATTAGTCTCGAAATCCATTTTTGACATTCTACATTTCTGTCAATCGTCTGTCCAGCACTTTGAATTGCATTTGACTTGTTTGAAAGGTGCTATATAAATAAAGTTTGATTGATTGATTGATTATGTTCTGCAACTTTACTGTTTACCTTCAGTCTAATTTCCAACCACAGTTGTTTTCAAGGAAAAAAACGCTCTGATAAACCCACTGCACTACAGTACACAGGAGAGAGAGAGAGAGAGAGAGAGAGAGAGAGAGAGAGAGAGAGAGAGAGAGAGAGAGAGAGAGAGAGAGAGAGAGAGAGAGAGAGAGAGAGAGAGAGAGAGAGAGAGAGAGAGAGAGAGAGAGAGAGAGAGAGAGAGAGAGAGAGAGAGAGAGAGAGAGAGAGAGAGAGAGAGAGAGAGAGAGAGAGAGAGAGAGAGAGAGAGAGAGAGAGAGAGAGAGAGAGAGAGAGAGAGAGAGAGAGAGAGAGAGAGAGAGAGAGAAAAAAAGAATGGTGGTTTTAACCATGTCGTTCATCTTTGCTGCTTTCTCAGCATCTCTCTAAGAATGGTTGTGTGAGTTTGCAGAAGGTGTGTGCATCAGCAACACTGCATTTTAATTTTGAAGTACTTTTTTTTATTTATTTATTTTACACACAAAGGGACACACCAACAGAACTTACAGACAATTACACAATATGTCTAATTTCAACACCGTCTCACGGCAGTTTGTGAAATAGACAGGAAATTTAATCTATTTGAATCGTGTACATAAACAAGATTTTCCCTTATTTTTCGTGAAGCATTTTTCATGCTTTTTCCTACGAATGTCCAGCAACACGTGACACACACGTCAATTTCCGCTCCAATCTTTTCAAAATTAAACTACTTAGTTAGATTTAGGAATAAATCAACTTAGTTAGGCTTAGCAAGGAAACTACTTAGTTATGTTTAGGAAAAGATTGCGGTTTGGTTTAAAATAACAAGTGCTGTAACTGAAGTATGGAAGTTATGTGACAAATAAATCAACTTTGACTTGGGACATGAACACCGGTCTCCTGGGGGAAAGTCTTGTTTTTTTTTTTTTTTACCCACCCTTCCACCTTGACCTCCTCCCTACACGGCATTCACCACCTTCTATACTTCTGGGTTCAGAATTACGTTGGATTACATACGAAATTGATTTTGTGCTGACCATCACGAAAAAAAAAAGTGAAATTTGTGTCTATGTACACGAATCAAATACATTAAATTTCATGACTATTTCACAAACTGCTGTGTGACTGGGCTGCTAATTTAGGCTAATGCGGCTCCATTCTCTTCTCTCTTCCTTTCTTTGCTCTCTTTCTCACTTTATTTTTCCCTATCTTTCTCTGTCATACTCCCGAGCAATCCTCCCTCAGCCTTCCCCTTTTCCTTCCCTCTTCCTCTCTCTCCCCCTTGTTGCCTGAGGGCGAGCCAGGGTGTCCTATTCCTCTCGCTCTCATCGCAAGCTTCCAGTCTGCATGAATGACTCTGCGTTACCTGCTGCAACCTGGCCTACTTCGAAAGTTCCTCCTCTGCTCTGCTCCAGCGCCACCAGCAAAGTCACAGCCAGACAAAAAGAGTGAGGTGGTGCGTCGGTGAATTAACGACGTGGAGGGAGGATGAGAGCAGATAAGAGAGGAGCAAAGAAAGGAAAGTGTATGGCTTTGAATATATTTTTAAGAGCACTTCATGCTGCATTCACATCGTGGCAGTACTCCATAGAGGACAAACTCATTGTTTTCAGTGGGAGAACAATGGAAAATGTCTTGCCAGTGCTGATGTAAAGAAGTTCATGTTTTTTTTTTTCCTAGATTAACTCATCTACTTTTGTAAAAGAAGTTTTGGAGGAATGGACATAAAGTGAAATGTTTGCTGTGCTTTTCCACTTCTCTAATTTGCTTCCTTCTAATTTACAGTTTACAATTTAAAGTGGAGTCATTTAAATAAATCATGTCCACATTCATTTTCAAATATTACTATAATTACCCTCAACAAATGAGACCATCGCTGAGACAACAGGCAGCCTGTACACTGAATTAAAATGGGTCAGAGTTTATGGTGAATCTGTTACATCCCGTGTAGCACAAACCTGAAACTCTTATTATTTTGCAATCTTATACTTTACATACTGCAGCTTTGTTCTAAGTCTAGTTTATTCCAATTTGGGTTTCACATTAGCTGACCCCGTCGGAATAAATTTTCGCTGTTATCAAAAGCTGTTACCAGAGGGGTAAACAGCAACATGCTCACTGTACTCACAGAAATGAGAGTATGAGAAATATGGTCTTTGTTAAAGAGCATAAAATGCTGCGCTACAACTTTCTCATTTATTCAAAATGTATTGGTTTATTAGAGAACAGGCAAAGCTGTTTAAAGCGTCATGTCACCCAAATCACACACACACACACACACACACACACACACACACACACACACACACACAGACACACACACAAATTATCTGCAGTGGTACAGGTATGAATTTAGAAAGTGTAATTTTTATTTTCTACTACTGGCGGTATCTTCAATGTTTCTTATCTTAACTAAAGGGATGGCCTCCTGACCTCCTTTCATGATTAATTTGCATTAGATAAATGATACATCAACACAGTATTTGTAGAAGGCTTCTGAATCCTCAAAAGCAAAAATAAAAAGAGTGCAAACTGTATACTTGTTTATTCATGCCTGAAACATCCATGCATGAATTAACAATTTAATTGGAGTGCTGTGCTGCTTGTGATTTTACTTTTGCATGAAACGCTTCTCTACATGTTTTTTGGTCATTCACCTCGTATGTGTTTGTACTGAGTCCTCTGACCATCCAGTGATTCAACCCTACTCACTGTTCTCCATGTGCTCCATGTTGTTGTTGCTCAGTGTTCTTCTGCAGGACTTCACTCCTAACCGCAGCTCCAACCTGATCTAAGGTGTATAATAGCGTTCTAAGGACATTCCGTGTGTCATGATAACGCATTTAAGGCTTTTCACTTGTCATTTAACATCGAGTTGCTACCGTGAAATAGTTGTGGTTATGTTTAGGAAACAAAACCACTTAGTTAGGTTTAGGAAAAACATCATGGTTGGGTTTAAAATAAGTACGTAAAATACGTACGTAATCAATGTAACATAAGTACAGAAAACACACAAACACGAACATCGCTAACGTAACACGAACACTGGTTGAAAGCCCTGTGTTTATTGGACCCATCCAACTCCCCTCCCACTGTAAGCAGTCTTTCTCACTTTTTATTCTACGTCGCTAGCTCTGAGCGCGGCATATTCACACAGATGCGTTTGCATTGCAGTCAGTGCATAATACATGGTGTGAAATGACACGCCAAAAGCAAGAACAGCAGTTCTTAACCACTGATGAACACATTCATGCAGAGAGAGAAATATGATCAGACTGACGAGGAATTGGCAGGAAATTCACCTTCATGAATTTCGAATGAAAAAATGTATCCACAATGTCCTAAGTGCATACTTTATAGAAAATAGTAGAACAATGTTTAGTTCACACTAGTAAAAGAAAAAAAAAAGTGTGGGTGTCGTATGCAGTACCAATAGAGTCTCATTCGTGAAATAGTCACAAAATTTAGTCTATTTGATTCGTGTACATAGACATGAATTTCCCTTATTTTTCGTGACGCTCAGCACGACTTTCAACAACACATTTTTCATGCCTTTTCCTACGAATGTCCAGCAACATGGGACACACGTGTCATTTTTTGCTCCAGTCTTTTCAAAATAAAACTACTTGGTTAGGTTTAGGCAACAAAACCACTTAGTTATGTTTAGGAAAAGATTGCGGTTTGAGTTAAAATAACACCGGACAACGTGACAAATAAAATTAACTTTGACTTCTGGTTTCACACGGGAAACCAACGCCGGTCTCCTGGAAGAAAGTCCTGTGTTTTTTGACCCACCCATCTACTCCGACCTCCTCCCTACACGGCATTCGTTGATTGTTGATTTCGTGCTGACCATCACAAAAAAAATGTGAAATTCAAAGTCTGTGTACACAAATCAATACATTAAAATCCGTGACTATTTCACAAACTACTTTGCAACTGGGCTGGATGGGGTGTCATAGGTCTATGCTGTACAGCCCCTCCCTGTAAAGCCCCTTGAGGCAGATTTGTGGTTTGTGATATTGGGCTATAAATAAAACTGACTTGACTTAACTTATAAGGTTGGAAATTCATCTATAGTCAATATTTTATGATATCTTTTTCGACCTCTTGACTCCTAGGCTGAAAACCACGGATACAGTTAAAATACGGATGATTTCTACAGATGATGAGTCACCTCTAAAACGCCTCATATTCAAGGTCAAGACTGTAGGTCAAAGAGCTAACCTGTATGTCTCCTTCCTTAAGCCACGGGTACAATTTGAATAAGCAGATAAGTGCAGGAATGAGTACGATGAGAGACGGGCTAATTGCTGTGGATTTTCAGTCCTCCAAGGTATTGTCTCCCAGACCCTGCTGTTACAGAGGTGAACTTTTCTCTCCTCTCGTCTCCTGGGTGAGCGAGGGAGCTCCCGAGGCGGGCCCTCCCTCCTCAGAAGTCGGTGTTAATGGGGGCAGAGGAGAGCAGAGGGAGAGAAAGACAAGAGCTCAATCAAGATTTATTTTACTCTTTTTTTCACCCTAAGCTTTTTCCATTTTCTCTCTCTCTCTTTCCTAAATTTTTACTTTTTTTATTCCGGCTTCCTGTTGGAGATGATCTCTGTCAGTGTGTTTCTGACTGTCCGTGGTTGGCTGGTACTCACAGTGTGGATGATACTGAGCTGACACACTCGTCCAAGAACACCGGCCTACACAGAGCCCCCCTTATCTTCTGTCACCTGTTTGTAATTATTCTCTATTAGTATATTTACAGTAATAATGTATTTATAGTGCAAGTGAGATGTCTGTTCATGTCCTATAGAGTTGCAAAGTGGGAGCAGTTATTAGGCTCTGGAAGTAAAAGGTTCTCTGAGAATGAATCCTAATGTTTAATTCATTAATTCATTTTGGACCATCATCACAGACAGAAAAAAATATTGGCATTGGATATTTCTGCAAAGCACAGATAGGCCTATGTTGTATGGAAACGTTTCTGAACGAAAAATACGTTTCATATCAGCCTCGTATCATTCTTGCAAAAACGCACAATGCCATGCGGTTGACGTTGAGAAAAGATTCGTTAGGTTTAGGCAACAAAACTACTTAGTTAAGGTTAGAAATAAGACCATGGTTTGTGTTTAAATAATAACGTAATGTAATGTAAAAATGCAACAAAACCATTATATTTAGGTTTTGGAAGGACTACATGGTTGGGCTTAAAACTACTACGTTTATACATATATAGTGAAAATGACACTGAACATTGTGAACACGGGACACGGACGAACAGCTGATTGTAATGTAACGCATGAGCCAATGATGAGATGAAAGCCTTGTGTATGTTGGACCCATCCACCTCCCGTTGTGTCTCTTCTCGCTATTTAAACCACGTCACTTGCTCTGACCGAATGAAAAAACGTCGCCATTCGACGTATCCCTGGTTTGCAGAAACGTCCAATGCAAACATTTTTTTCCTGGCGACTGGGCGGATCATCATGAGCTAGTGCCACCCTCTGACCAAAATGTCAATGTGGCACAGATTACATCTCAACAGGAATTTTGATTGGTTCATTTTGCATGTGCAGAGTACTTTCATGTTCTAGACGTACCAAAAGGTTCATTTGTTGATTCAAATGTGCTTTGCGTTGACTGCCCCGACTCCCCGATCAGCAAACTTTCTATTACTACCTGTTAACACAGGTTAGACCCAGCTCCACCAGCCCGGTGTGACTCCCGGCGCCGGGGTTTGTGCTGACTGAATTTGAGTTCAGCATACAGGGGCCGTACAGTCCCCGGTTAGTGGCACAGTAAACACACATATGACTAACGTAAACTATAGGCCGTCGACATGCAGGAAGATTATAAGGTAGCAGAGTTGTTTTGACTTGGCTCAGAGAGTTCGAGGAGTTTGGTCGATTTTTTTGTATTCTTGCCCTGCTGTTAGTAGTTGGCTTTTCTTAATTTATTTTTTTATAACTTAATTCAACGTATCCTCATATGATTTCTTACGAAAAGTTATTCCTCATGTTTCGTGCGTTTTCCTACGAATGTCCAGCGTCAATTTCCGCTCCAGTCTTTTCAAAATAAACTTCCATTTTCACAGGAAACAACTTCGTTGGGTTTAGGCAAGAAAAACTACTTAGTTAGGTTTAGGCAACATCGTAGTTAAGTTACGCAACACTGGAAGTGACGCAACTTAAGTACGGAAGTGTGTTTTTAGACCCTCCCATCCACCCCGACCTCCTCTCTACATGGCATTCGCTGCTCTTTATGCTTCCTCGGTCACAATTACGTGGATTACATATGAATTGATTTCGTGGGATATACACAAATTATAGTGCATTGCTTTTTGTAGGTATAGCTACGAACGGTGTATGAGAACAGCCTGCTTAATTTGCCTTACAAGCACAAGGAGATAAGATGATAATGACTGATCCCTATGGAGAAATCCAGTCATTACAGCAGCCACAGGAACAAACAAAGAATATATACAGAATATATATAAAAGAAACATCAAATCGGGGGATGTTTAGTTTTAATGCACCCACCAGCTTACATTAGATAGAAAAGAGTATCCTGGATAAAGTAAAAACCCTACAGTTTGCACACTGTCTTCTTTGGGATTTGGGATCTGGAGTTATTTTGAATTAACAAATAGTTAGTAGTAGATACTCATTTATCTTGGCAAATTGACTGTAAACCCCGTAACATGTTTCACTTTTTTCAGAAATTCCGATGAAAGAAACCTTCAGTGAGATATTGCAATGAGTTACAGAAGTTTGGATAACCCGGATGTGACGTCAGGATTTAGGCATCATGCAGCCGGTAGTGAAACAGCAGAGAAAAATTCTTCAGCACTCGCTCCACTGATCCTGACTTGAACATCGTACAGTAGCTGTTTATTAGAAATGTCCTTTAGTTGAGGTCCGCCTTTACCCACTTCTTGTCTCTCTCTCTCTCTCTCTGGACGTTAAAGGGCCAGTGGAGCCTGATTAGGATGCAGAGGAGGAAGGCTCTGCTGCAAATTGAAAACATATTGATTCTCCTCATGCTTGGAGGGAGAGGGGGCGAGAGACAGAGAGAGAGAAGGAAAAAGACAGTGGGGAAGAGACAGAGAGAGAGAGAGGGAGAAAGAGAGAGGGGGGTGAGGGAGAGCGAGAGAAAAAAAGGAGGGTAAAATCTGGTGATGAAACAGAGAGAGCAAGACAGTTGCCCAGTGCCAGTAGCAACTTGTGTGGATGTCTGGTCTCTGTCACACACACACACACACACACACACACACACACATATGCATTTTTTTCCATACACTAACATAACATCCCATGGGTTGAGGGCTCTATGGTCACCATGGCAACGGGGTCAGGGCAGCGTTATTGCGTGAGTGTGTGCGTCTTATACATGTGAGCGCATGCTGTCATGTCCAGCTGTGGAGGGGAGAGGCCGCGGGATGCCGATGAGAGAGGACAGCGCATAACACGTACAGATGTGCTGACTGCACAGTTTCCATGGGAACAAGCCCCCACCCCCTCCCCTACCACCAACACCACCACCTCCACCAAACAACATATCCCTCCTCCTTCCATCGCTCCTCAGTGCTCTTGCAAAAGCTTGACGAGCTCCGCTAATACGTCTCGCTGCGTCTTTATGTGTGTCCGTGCAATCCTGGTGGAGCTCTCAGATCAGCTACAGCTCAATCTATCTTGTTCTGAGTGCACGAGTCACATCTTTTATGTGTGTGTGTGTGTGTGTGTGTGTGTGTGTGTGTGTGTGTGCATATTAGTATGTGTGACATGCTTGTCTCATTCTTTAATCAAGGATGAGGGCGAAGAGAGGAGAGTGTGAGGGAGGTGGTGGACGTTATCAAACAGAGTGGCTTTCTGTCTTGCACACACACACACACACACACACACACGCACACACACACAGACACACACACACACACACACACACACACACACATAGGGCAAGCATCATTTGTGTGCACACAGACAATCACAATCATTGCTGGTACCCTGTTGACAGGAACTGATTTATTGTGTATGTGTGTGTTATAGCTACCAGAACTGATCATAAAGCACATTCTTGTCTTGTCTTCTGTCCAAAAGCTGCCATCATATGGTTATCCACTGCCACAGCTTGTTTAATAACTCTAAAGTGATAGTGGAAAATCAGTTTGTGCACATTGCATGCATTACATAGTATGTTGCAGACTGCTTTGAATACTGCGTGAATATTTAAAGTCTTGCAGAGAGAATGCCAGAATGATGAGCAGTGGTTTGGATGGATTATCAACCATTAAAGAGACCATCTCTTTCACAAAAGTCACATCTAGCATTTAGATGTACAAAAAACTCCGATAGCATCATCTCTGCACACAAAAATGATGCTTTTTTGTATTTGTTAAAAGGTTTCATTGGCTGGGAATGGAACCAACACCTCCCTCTGTACCACTGAACCACCAATGCAAGAATGTTCTGAGAGGTCTGGAGGGGCCTCTATAGGTCTACTACTGTATTACAATCTACTGTATTTGTGAGTGGATTGCCCTGCACTTTGCCACCCTCTAGTTGATTAATGATGAAAAAGTAAAAGTTACCAAAAGCCTGAAGATGAAGTCACTAAAACAGCAAAAGCAGTCTGGTCAGCTCTTTGATATGGATTAAAATCCTACACGTGCCCGTCTTACTGTTTTACATCCTTGTCAAGACACCGAATATAATGATAATGGAGAAATGTGTGACGGCTGTGAAGACATGGTGTTGCCTATTCATGGGTTTGGATATGAACTGAAAGACAGTGGTGGAAGAAGTATTTACACATTTTACTTGAGTATCATTACAGTGTAAAAATTCAAGTAAAAGTCCTGCATTAAAAAATCTTACTTAAATAACATCACAATATACTTAAAGTAGCCTCCCAAAAGTAAAGTGGACTACTCATTATGCAGAATGATGAGCCATATCTGAATAATGTAGGCCTATATGTTATAAGATTATAATTAGTGATGCATTAATGTGTAGGCCTACATCACTTTTAATGTGGCAGCTGGTAAAGGTGGAGCTAATTTTACTCTATAGGCTACACTGCTGAGTAGGTTAACCCGGTGGTTTTCAAAGTGGGGTCCGGGAACCCCGTTTCTGTAGCCTAATAAAACAATTTAAAGCAAAAAAAACCTCATCAAAATCAGATGGGGGACCCTGCGACAAAGTCTTATCAAATGGGGGTCCAACCTACTCAGCAGTGTAGCCTATAGAGTAAAATATCAAATCAGTCTTTCTCTCACTGTGAATGACTTATGGTTTATATATCTTTATGTATTTCATGTTTTTGATGTATTTTATATTTTTGTTTTTATATATTTTATGTTTTTAGCATTCTATGATTTAAATGTTATGTATTTTATATTTTGATGTTTTTGATGTATTTTATATGTTTTTATATATTTTATGATTTTGATTTATTTTATATTTTTAATGTATTGTATGTGTTTTTGATATATTTTATGGTTTATATATCTTTATGTATTTCATGTTTTTGATGTATTTTATATTGTTGATGTTTTTATCTGTGGCTGTTTTATTTTGTACAAAATTCAACCTGTTTGGATTAATTCTACATTGATGTGGCACAGGTTGTCCCACATCAACACATCTCAGCCCCCCAGCCCCATGACACACTTTATATTAGGCAGGGGGTATTTTTACTGTATTTATTTGTGATAATGCTGCTTGACTGAAGTCTGTCATATTTATTATTATGTTATATGTATTTATTGTATTTTGGATTGTAGTTGAAACTGTGATGTTATATTGTGATCCTGTTTTGATGTTATGTAGTGTGTCTATTGTGTCTATTGTGTCTATTGTGCCTATTGTGTCTGTGTTTAGGACTACAGATGGAAGTTAGCTTCCCTGCTAAATCTGGTGCACCCATCTTTTTGTTTCTATGTAAACAATTAATGTCTGTGCACACAGTCCTTTTAAAACAATAAAATAAAATAAATAAATGCATGGTCTAATTTGTGTCAGTTTAGGGGTACTTGACATGAAAAAGGAACCACTGGATTAACTAACTAAAGCTGTCAAATAAATGTAGTGGAGTAGAAGTATACAGTAGTATACAATTGTACTTAAGTACTGCTGAAGTACCACTTCTGAAAGATCAATACATCTAATATGTAGATTGCTGCTGTCCTTGTGGTTTATTGTTCACGATTAAATGGACCAAAACATTAAATTGATTAGGCCTAATTATTCTTAATTTAATAATTTATTTTTTAATTAATATCCATGGAAACCTTTGGATAATGAAAATAATGTAAAAAGATTTATAATTTCTTGCTGAAGACCAGAAGAAGAACGCTTGCGAGCCCTGAGCTGATTTTACGACAGTTTCACAAACATACAGCCGTCTCGCTTTACGGCAGAGGGCGTAGCTCGATAAGCACAGCCAGAGACAATCTAAAGGTAAGTTACAACAAAATCACCTGTAACATCTTTTACCTTTTCGAAACTATCTGACATTGTTAGTCAGTTCGTCTTGTAGTGTTTCCTTCTAATAAAGTGCTTTATTTTCTCCTGACTAACAACTAAAGTTACTGCTACTGTAGCACTCACACATGCTAACAGTACTAGCTAAACAAAGCTCGTCTACAAGTCACCAACAAACTAGAAACTGACTGTTTAGAAGTTAGTTCAAATTTTTTGTTGGTCACATTTGTATTGTCCTTGGGGGCAAATAGGTGCTTGATTTCTACAGCTTGTTTATCTTATGAAATAAGGTAAAGTAAGTGAGAGAAGAAGGCTGATTTTATTACTACTGTACTACAGCGCTGTGTACATTCACGACAGTACTGTGTACATCCACTACAGCACTGTGTACAGCCTGTCTACAGCAGTGCAGTCTTGAAATACACTGGAGATGCCCTGTTGGACAAAGTTAAAGTACAAAAATACTCCAGCTTTGGGTGCATATTAGCAGATCTCTTCTCACATTTCAAACATGACAGCAATGTCTGTGTGAATATGTTTTTTGGCCAGTGGTGGCATGTAACCAAGTACATTTTATTTTAAGTAAAAAGTAAGTATAAGTAAAATGTCACAAGGTCACAAAGTGCTTAACAAGGTCATATGCAACCATACAAGAAAAAAAAAATCATATAAATTGAAGTGACCAAACGAGCCACGTGTTTAAGAAGTGGAAAACTAAAAACACAGTACATAGTCTATAGTGAAAAAACACAGTACACGATAAATACACAATGAATACATAAAGTAAAGTCCTGGTGCATACTGTCTGTCTGTCTTTTGCAGACTCAAGTACTGCACTTAAGTACAGTTTTGTGGTACTTGTACTTTACTTGAGTATTTCCATTGTATGCTACTTTATACTTCTACTCCACTACATTTGAGAGGGAAATATTGTACTTTTTACTCCACTACATATGATTGACACATAGACACTTTTTACAAAAAATAACATATGATATGCTTATATGATATAATGCAGTACTGTACTACTAATCTACTGTACCCACTAGTATACAAAGTAACTCCAATTGGCCAATTACATTAAAAGGCTCCTACATGTATTTATAAATGAACAGAATACTATAATAGTCTATTATAATATAGTACTTTGAGAGGAGTCATTCTGCATAATGAGTACTTTTTACTTTTGATACTTTAAGTACATTTTGCTAGTAGTACTTCTGTACTTTTACTTAAGAAACACTATAAATTCCGAACTTTTACTTGTGATGGAGTATTTTTAGATGATGGTATTTCTACTTTTACTTAAGTAAAGGATCTGAGTACTTCTTCCACCACCGTGGCTGGCTAACCGTTATGTCTATGACCTGCTCAGGCAATGCGTATTGAACTGCCCGGTGCAGAGACACTGCGAGGTGGATCCTTGAAAGCTTTGGTTGTGGTGAGTGTGTGTGTGTTTCCTTGATGCTCCACGCTTCATGCAGATGTCTCTAACACACCACATGGGATGGTTTGCTTGTGTTTCTTGAACTCCTTGCCTTGCTCTAATGTATTTTTGTTCTGTTGTTGTTGGTTGGGATTCATCCTCCTCCTCCTGTTCTCCTCCCAGACGGTGCTCCTGAGTGTGTTTATGTTCCCGCTGCTGAGGACTGTTGGACTGAGGGCGTTTTCCATGGCATCTGAGACGTACATGTCCGGCACACACTCTGTCGCCTTCGTCACTTGTCCTAACGACACAGTGGCTAAAGAGTTGGCCAGGTGATTCAATCAGCAACATCTCAATTCTGTTTTAGAAATGTCTTTAACCCTTGCAGTCGCCCCGCGATTATAAAAGCACTCACTTCATACTTTTAATAATATCTCTGTAACGGATGTAGCTAACTTTAAAAACTCTCCTGCAGCACACAGTCATTGCCACGACAACGAGTTGTCACTTGTTCTTATAATCCATCCAGAGGCTTGGTAATCCATCAAGGAAACACTGTTATGTTTGGACACTTTCGAAAAATAATAAAAGCGATAATTAAATGTTTTATGTAATTATTTATCAAATGCCGACTATACAAACAACTCTTTAACATTAATGTTTTGGTGAAGGAGATTTCTGGCAGACGTGCAAATCACAAGCTGTGTTTGTTAGGTGGTGAACTGTGCTCAAAGCACTGCGCCAATGATGGTTGCAAAATGGCACCTCGATCATTTGCAAACGTGATTGGAGAGATCTATTCTGTGTGCTGAGCATTTAGAAATCTACTGCAACACGGAAGCAACCTTCAGAGAGTAAGATAGTTAAGATAGTTATCTGAAGTGTATTGAGCTACATAAAGACATTGGTGGAAGTGAGGCAGTTCACAAAGGGGCGGAGAGCTGCAAAATAATGCCGGTTCCATTGTGATATAAATGTAAATAGGCCTGTGCTATAGAGTCTTTATTTATTTGTTGTTATTGTTTTTTACCTGAGGCCTTGGCTATAAATGTGAAGATAGTAAACTATTGTACATAGTTGTTTGTTGTAGAAAATTAATGAATTGTTTGAACATTCAAATTCCGTTTTACTTTTTCTTTTGTCTTCTTGGTCTTATAACTTCTTATAGTAGCTATCATGTGATATCAGCGCAGCATACATATTCAAATAGCCCATGTTGTGCTGAAAAAGATGACATCAATTACTTGCTTGTACCTTACATTACTGAATTTATACACATGACTATATATTCAGACAGTCGAGGCCCCAGGAGTAGGAAAAAAAATGTCTCAGTCCCCAGTGGGTTAATATAATTAAAGTAAACGTTATATTCTTGATGTCTCTCCCCTCTGTTACTGGCTGGACATGATGAAAATGGAATGTCCCGTTTGATTGGAAATAATTTTAGCACTTATACTTCATCGCCCTGCAAGAAAAGTTCTCTCTTCTTTCATGCGTTATCATTTGTGGCTGATTCATTAGTTTCTTCTGTCTCTCAGGGGTATTGTGGAAAAGAAGCTAGCGGCTTGCGTCAACATCGTCCCAGCAATCACATCTGTGTAAGTTTTGAGATGGCTGCTCCACTGAGTTTGTGTTTTCAATGTGTACAGGGTGTTCTTGCTGAATGACGGGATACGAATGGAGTGTTTTCTCAGGCAGCATTTGAAATAAATGATTTCTGTACTTTATAAACAAGTAAGGATGAATCACCAGGATTAATTAGACGACAAATTTCTTATTATGTCTTGTTCCTTCAGGTATGAATGGCAGGGTAAGATTGAGGAGGACAATGAAGTGCTGCTGGTGAGTGTTGACTAAGTATTGCAATATTTTAGGCTATTTAAAATGTCTCTCTAAATGCAGCTAAATCCTGTTTCTATAACACAGGGTAAATTACTATCACTGCTAATGTTACTGCTACAGCTTCACCTGTAACCACCACTACTGCTGCTTCTGTTACTTCTACATGTACTACCATTATAGTACTAACTGCTGCAGATAGAATTACTGCTACAACTACAGTAGCACTTAGACAGAGGTATGGTTGGGATTCTATCAATACCATCGTTAATACAATACTGCTTATTGAAACTGATAATTAGCAACAGCGTTGCCAGATGGGAAATGTTAAACTATCATACCAGAGGCTTAAAACTATCATATTTTTAGGAAAATTATCGTGCGCGAGTCAAAACCACGAGAACAAAGAAGCATAAATGTGTAATTTTATAAAGCATGTATTTAAACAACTTTTTGACACGCCTACAAATCTACCCACATTATTTTAAGCCAGCTGACATAGCTATGATGCGTGGAGAGCTGAATGTGTCCATAAGTCAGTCAGTAAATAAATATAAAATAAATAAAATATAAATGCAAAATTAAATAAATAAACAAAAATAAATGCAAAAATAGATAAATGCAAAAATAAATATATAAATAAAAATAAATAAATTAAAATAAATTAAACAGAAGAGTAAATAAATAAGGGAGTTAATACAAAGATAAACAAATAAATAAGCAAATTAAAACAGAAATGTCAATTTATGTCAGATTTGATCAATTAATTAATGTCTACATTTATTTTTAATATTATTTTTGCTACATTTAATGACATCTATTAATTTATTTATTTATTCATATTTTTTTATTGTTACAGGTTCAGTCCTTCATACATTTCAACTTCTTCAGAATAGTTTGCGTAAAAAAATGTCTGTAAGCTTCTGTAAATTTATTTTACATCTGAATGTTTAGTCTCTTCACTACCAATGAACTGAACCCTCCCCCCCCCCAAAAAAGAAGCTTCTTGGATTATAACAGAAATGGACAAGACGTAAACAAAACAGTGTAAAACAAGATTAGCTGTCAGCGGAGAATCTTGTCAGACTCAGCGTTGAACCGTGGCCAATGTTAGCTTGTACGCTATCATGGCCTTCATCACTGGCAAAGGTGGTTGAGCAGGAAGGTGTAGAGACAGACTTCCGGGATCAGGAACGTCAATAATCATGAGCATTTCATAGACTTTATCAGACTGGGAGAGGGCAAACCATTTAGGTGTCCTCGACTCAGAATAGGTTGTTTTTCTATATTTAAAAAATATGCATGTAATAAATGTGTAACTCCAGTGCCTGGTGAATTCTGAGGAGCTGACCCAACATCTCTCTCCTGTTTAGATGATTAAAACCAGAAGTTCCAAGGTGCCTGCTCTTGCTGAATTTGTCCGGTAAGTTCATTTTAAAACACCTACCGAACTCTCACAGGAACACTGTGCTACTCCATTATCTGCCACGACTCATGCAGTCAGAGTATTACTGCTGTTTATATGTACCGTGTGCCTGTCTGAGCGCTGAGTTGACTCATAATTGTCCTCTTCAGCTCCAACCATCCGTATGAGGTGGCCGAGGTCATCAGCCTGCCTATTGACCAGGGCAACCCGCCCTACCTCAAGTGGATCGGAGAAGTAGTCCCCGAGTAAGGACGGACTGGTGGATGAGTGGATGAATTTATTCATGGATGGATGTAAACTGTTCCCCTCAAATACACATCAAGACACTATCCAAATCTGTAATGTTATAACTAACTGCAAATAGTTAGAAGATGACACAAAGTGCCCATAATATGAGTAAGCAACACACTGGTCGTTTTGAAATATGTTCCTTTTTTCTGCGTCCCAGCCATTTGATTAGTGCTTAATATTCTTCCCTTCCAGTATGTTTACCTCTAGAGGGCAGCTTCGGTCTTTCTTTCTCAAGGTTAACCAGGTGCAGAATAAACTGTACTCCAGCTTTGACTCGTCACTAAAATGTTTTAATTGACCAGGTGGATTTCTCATTTCTTTTGTGAAAGAAACATTTTCCAATAAAGTGGAGGATTATTTTTTAATTGGTTTCAAGTCTTTCTTGGTGAACAACATACAGTGAAGTTGAGGTCATAATGACAAATGTGACAACAGTTATAAACATGTCATGTACATATTACATACTATATACTGTACTTGTGTGTATATATATATATATATATATATATATATATATATATATATATATACATTTATATTTTCTTCTGCGTTTCGGCCTCTTGTCCACACGCAAACAGAGTTTTTGGTCACAAAACGGATATTTTTAAAACACCTTATAAAATGCAGATTTAAAAAAACATGGTTACTTTCTATCTGTGTTGGCGTGTAAAACGGAGCGTTTGGGAAACGATGGCGTCCTCTCCTCGTTTCATGCCCATTGTTGCTTTGTGTCATGAGCATGCGCCAGAAACAACAACAAAGATGGCGGACTACTGGCTTTTTTACCTTTTGTTAACACTGCTTGGACTAATTACTACTTTATATCTGAAAAATGTTGCAGTGACAGGAGGCCAAAGCAGGAACACATTAAACATGTGGAGGCTGAATGGTGATTGAATGAGATTTTGGGCGATTGAAGGCGACATATTTTGTAAAACAAAGGTCGTGTGGACAATTTTTTTTTTTTTTTAAATGGAGGGGAAAATATCCATTTTTAAAAACATGTGTATACTGTGACGACCCGCCTCCCTGGCACTAGCTCTCCTTTTGCTTGTTGCTGCTGCTCCTCTCTTCTATCTTGCAGGAAGGAGGGTGGTTAGTGGGATGAGCCACACCCCGGCCCGGTGTGCTCTCTCCCCTTCAAATAGCTGCCTCAGTCTGCAGTCTGTCTCTCTGGAAGACTCAACTCCCACACAAGCATGGCACACTTTCCACCACACACATTCACACACACCCATGCATGCTCCACACCTCTGATTTACTGATTTCCACACGTTATATTGACTTACTGTTGTGTTTTGTGAAATAAATCAAGTGCTTCATTGATCCCCTGGCGTTTATGTTGTTTGTTATTCAATTGGTAAATGTTAAATTATTTGTTGCGGAGTTGTTACATGATCAATGATGTGCTTTTGTAAGATGGAAGAATGATATTTGTATTTTATTTTATACTTATATCACGTTCACTGCACTTATGGATTTCAAATAGATGATAAAACAAGCAGAAGTAATTTTCCTGATCTTTATTGTCAAATTATTATTATTATTAGTGTATGGGAGGAAACCGGAGTACCCGGAGTAAACCCATGCATGCACGGAGAGAATATAAAAACTCTACACAGACAGAGAGGCAGAGCCAGGACCGATCACCGGTCCTTTGTCTGTGCGGCTACAGTGCTAATAATCACTGTGCCACCGTGCAGCCCTCGAACCATCTGTGAATAAGTAGGAGACGTTGTGTTGTGGAATTCGGAGTGACGGAAAATACCAGCAAATGGCTAATTCCCCCTCACACTGCATTGTAGACAGCCATGTAACATGGAGCCTCCAGCAGGGAGGAGGTTCGCTGGGAGGAAGTATGGTGAACACTTACGGTACACCAAACTTCCCCCCAGCAACCCACCCACCCACCCTGTGGCTACACCAGCACTGGTGCTCCACATAGCCATTTGCTAATATTTTTATCACTGCAAATTCCACAATAGCCTACTTATTCACAGATGGTTGTTGGAACAAATACTCACCCTGAAGACGGTGTTTGCTCCTCTGCGTCCCCATGGACCCTGAAATTGTACACACACGTGTAGTCAGGATGACCCCAGTTGCTCTCCACTTGCAACTTGACGTGGCTGAAGGCACCTTTCTGCTGATCCTGAGAGATAGAGAAATGAACAGAGAGGGTTAGTTGAGGAAAAACTGAGAGGATGGGACATAAGGGATATAATAAGTAGCCTATAATGAGGACAGACAAACTGTAATTCTTATGATATATTAGCTTGTGGGTGAAATTTAAAAAATGCATATGCATGTGTCTCATTGCATGATGTAATACTCACAGACAGTTTGAAAGTCTGCACCGACTCCCCGTTCTGATCATAAAGAAAGGTTCCCAGTAGGGTACCTTCATCCTCTTCAGTCGTCATGCCCTGCAAGAGAGAAAGATAGAGATGCAGTTGAACACCTTGTTGTTCTCCGTGTATGTGACAGTGAAATACACAGGACGTCTGCAGTGGAACAATTTTATATTTATGACTTACATAGACAGCAAACATCTTTGGGGCGGAGGAGATGTCAGTTTGCGACAAGGTCTTGGAAATATGACCCAGTGTCACATGGCTGATGGTGACTGGATGGGACAGGGCGAGGACTAAATGTCCACGCTGACCATCAAATGGCCAGCAGCGTCCGGCCACGGTTGGTCCTCCCTGAAGAAAGAAAGAGTATAAAAAAGAGTTTAGATGGTATGTGGTATAACAAAATAGACAGTAAAACATCCCAAACCATTACATAATATTGCCATACCGCCTAGCCATGTGTGTTGTGTGTGTAGTTCCTAGTTCCTACCTGAGTGACAATGATAGGGTCGACGGGTTCTGGTGGCCAAAACGGAACCAGGACATCCCACATGGAAACCATCGGTTCGGTATATTTGCGAGTTTTGGAGGACCACTGATGTAAAACTTGGGCCCCTGCACACAAAAACACACACAAAGAAAGTGAGACAACCAGCTCAAAACTAAAAAGCAAATGTGCAAATTACAATCTGACAGATGAAAATGATGAGCGTGATTTAGATGTCTCACCTTGCGACTCCAGGGCAAAGTTGGCCAAATTGTCCAATTGTGGCGGCTCGTTGATCCTCTTCAACCTCACCAGCTCTTCCTGAAGCAATCTCACCTGCTTCTCCAGCTGCTCATATGGGCTCAAGACCTGTAAGTGACAGGAGATTCATTTTAATGGTGCATGTTGACATCATTGTGTGTTTCACATGTAGGTGAGAACATATTTGGGCTGTGATTGTGTTTATAGGTGCACATTAAGAATAAAAAGAAGTAAAAGAGAAAGCCAAGCTGCTTTTAAGTGTCATACCGTATTCAGCTGGGTTGTTGGTCCAGATGACGCTGAGAGTCCGAAGCCCAGAGAGTTGATGTTCACAAGCAGACCCAGGGTGAAGATTACAATTCCTGATGGATGGAGAGAAAGTATTGGAGAAACAGGTCAGGGATGTTTTATTCAAAAGACAGACACTCTACAGTGTAAAAACACACAAGCTGATGAACAAGATATGATTGTTTGTAGAAGGAGAGATCGCTTACCAATACACACGGGCAGCAAGTAAAACAGCCAGCGACAACTGCTGCTCCTGCTGGCAAAGCTGGCCCAGTTGGTCCTGAAGTTGCTAGCAGAATCGTCAGGTTCAGACTTGACGATTTTGCCTTTCCTACAGGCCCTAAATGCCCTGCTGGCCCAATTGGTCTTGTTTTTGGAGTCAGGCAGACCACCAGCAACAGAAACCTCAGGTACAGACCTGACAGTTTTCTTGCTGGCGGTCTCTCTCCGACTGCCTGGAGAAAACCACCTAGATTTTCTGTATAATGAAAATGAGAAAAGAGTGAGAGCTTTGAAGATGTATAATGAAGAACTTATGACTGTGAAACACATACTGTACAAAGCCTGTGTAGGCTAAAGGAAATATACAAGCATGACTGTGGCACGCACACACACACACACACACACACACACACACACACACACACACACACACACACACACACACACACACACAAATGTCAGCTTACGTAGAAGTCTCCTTGTAGGAAACGACTGCTTCTCCTTGGAGGTTGTAGTATCCGTTCGCGGTCAGTCGAGCGCTTCTTCGAGACATGACTGTAAACCAGAGAGCAGAGGAGGTGGTCAGTCACTCACTCACACAAGTTATATCAAACACTTGATTGATGTGTTAATTCAACTAAAGCCATTTTTGAGGTTGCAGTTTGTGTTGGACGAGCCTTTTAACCATCTTCTCTTCTTTTTGTGAATATAGACTGATGTTTATTTTCAACATAGTCATACAAGTAAAATTTTATAATTATATTTATAATATAAATAATAATATGTATCCTCTTTTATTACTTCTCTCAATGTCAGTTTTTGAATCAGTATAAATTCAACCAGTGCTACATTACTGCCTAACCCAGTTGAATATAGGCTTACAGGAACTACTCACCTGTGCATGAAAGTAATTAAACTAAACTATTTGACCTAACATCAAGTTGAAAATATTGTTTTGTTTTTTGCACAATTAGAAACTTTGCAGTTATATTAGGAAAAGTACAAAAGGGAATTCATGTCCATGACTGGATTATATTTTCTTGAAAGGTGTTTCTAATATTTTGTCAAACTCCATTTGACAAAATGATGAGAAACATCTCTCTCAAACAGTCTGAATATGAATCTCCCAAAGGATTAATCATGTTACATAGGTATATTTTCTAACTATTTCTCTGCTTACTGTGTGTGTGTTTTACATATCTGTGATAGAAGCAATTATTTACCTTCACTTTGTCTGTGCGATAAAAATCAGTCAATAAAGAAGTCGAAGTTCTGCGATGAGATTTGGTTCCCAGAGATTTTGCTTGTAGCTCACTGAGAAGTCCAGAGTCAGCTATGAGTCTCAAGTTCACTTCAGTTGTGAGAGAAATAAGATGTTGAAGTCTAAAGAGAATTACACAAACCGTCATTATAGCGTCATAGAGAATTCTAGCATGACATAGAGCGTCATAAAGAATTATAGAATTACATCACGAAGAACATAGAACACGCGCTGCGCCCCGGTAGCTAGGCAACCATCACTGTCGCTATAATAAAGGCATACAACAACAACAACAACAAAAAGTGTGAACATTTCATTTTAAAGGTCCGCAAATTTCATGGTAATTAGGTGATAATTAGCAAATAAATGTCTTTGGAATTACTGAAAAATTACCCCAATATTTACCTCAAAACTGATCGAAAATTACTTTATTATAAACATTATTTAATATTCCGCTATTTCCCAATAGCTGATATTTAATACATTTCCAGGAAAAAAAATTACAAAGTGAATATATTTGCTTTATTTCAATGTCTGCTGAAAAATAGATGATAATTAGCAAACAACTTCTTTGAATTAGGGACTTTTTCAATAAGTCTAAATGGTGAGATGTGTGCCTGATCAGAAGTGTCTTCTATTAGTTTTGGTTTTCCACCTCCGATGAAGAGCAGCCGCTTCTCAAGCCTAAGGGCCCTATTTTAACCATTGTATCCTATTTTAGCATATAATTATTAAATAATGTTTATAATTAAGTAACTTTAGATAAATTTTGAGGTAAATATATTTGGGTAATTTGGCAGTAATTCCAAAGATATTTCAAATAGGTTACTGGCTAATTATCACCTAATTACTATGAAATTTGTGGACCTTAAAATAAAGTGTTACCAAAATCGTTAAGAAAAAGTAGTAATACCACAGTGTAAAAATACTCTGTTACAAGAAAAAGTCCTGCATTCAAAATCAGTTAAAGTACAAAAGTATTAGAATCAAAATATACTTATCTAAAAGTAGCTATTATTATTATTATTATTATTATGTAGAATGGCCCATGTCTTGATGCAGTACTGTATACATCACATTCATATTGCAGCTGGTTATCTATATCATAATGTATTAGTTGATTCAGATTATTAAATCACAATATAAATCTGCAAAGTAACTAAAGCCGTCCGATAAATGTAGTGCAGTAAAAACTACCTACAACTGTTCCCTCTGAGATGTAGTGGAGTAGAAGTGTAAAGTAGCAGAAAATGGAAAGACTCAAGTAAAGTACAAGTACCTCAAAATTGTACTTGAGTAAATGTGCTTAGTTACATTACATGGCTGATTAATATTGATATCGCAGTAACCCAGCTGTGGAGTGCTGCTGTCACCATGTATTTTATGGGAGGTTCTGGAGGCGCTGGAGGCAATACGTGCAACTTATTTCTAGCTCCGCAATGGACCCACATGCAAGGAGGGTGAAAAGAGGAGATGTCATGCGTTATCAGCACGTCATATCTTTGGGGTACAACACGTGCGCGGTAAAATCTGGTCTGCACTCGCCCAAATTTAGCCAATCGCAACGCACAACCGCAGCTCCAGTTACACTGTGCATGTGTTGTACCCCATAGCTCAAGACCCGTGTCCCAGCCTCCATCAGGAGGCCTTGCCCACATGATACAGCTGCTGACCTTCCTGTAAAGGTCCACAGTGTATTTGTGATACTTCGTTTTTAGTGACCTGACCATCACCAATTGTCATGAAAAAGTGTGTCCCAGTCTTTTTTTGGCTGAGAATACCTTCCCCTCTTCACTTGTCCATGAGTTGTGAGCAGTTTTAACCAGAGTGATTTTCTTAGATTGTTTCACCTGAATCTAAAAGTGTTAGAGGTCAAACTATCCAGTACTTCACAACAAGTAAAAGCAAAGATCAGACAACAAAAGGAATCTAAAATTGAATAGCAAAACATTGTTTTTCTTCTTTCCATTTTGCATCATTCCTCACGACCGGGGGTGACCAGGTGTCCCACTGTACGAGGGACTGCACAGCAATTTGATCCCTTGTTCCTACGTCCCACATATTGAGACGATGTCCCACATTTTCATTGGCTCTAGTTTTCAAAAGTCAAACCGCTGCAGGACAGACGCTTTTTAAAATCTGGCTTTTACCCAACGGCTGTGAAGAAAGCAGGAAGTCTGTCATCACGGCGCTGTGATGGCTGTCAAACTGAGCACACGTGGGTCAAGTGCAGGTGAACATTTCACCGTCTTTGCTACGCTACGCCCAACGGAGAAAATTACGACTCACCGCAAAGTCACAAACTGTGAAGATTTAGGTGGAATATGATGGAAACTACCACAAAGAAAAGGAAGAGCAGCTACAACAAAGACTGTGAAACTACTTATAAGTATTTATAACCTGGTGGAAGGTGATTCTCAGAGTTTTTTGTGAAATTTGCCAGTTATTTTTCAATTTCACTCAACGGGGAATACGACATGAAGCCACACAGTTCATGTGAGTCTCACAAGAAATTATTAAGACTTTATTTCTCATAAACTTATGACTTTATTCTCATAATAATCCAACTTTTTTTCTCGTAAACCTATGACTTTATTCTCATAATATTCCGGCTTTTTTCTCGTAAAACTATATGACTTTATAATCGAAATATCCGATTTTTTTTTATCCTCAATGTGGCCCTTATACCAGAATTTTTTCACATTGCCATTCATTTGCAAAAAGGTGAATGTGACTGGTGGGACAGTTGGTTTCAGGAATGAAGTTACAGGGACGTTGTAAGTAGCTTTTTTCACTTTCTAGTGGAAGTATTCTGCTTTAATTCTCATAGATATCTTTGCCTGGAAATCAATTTCTGTGAGCGTGGTGCTTGTTTGTGCACTGCCATGGGGAAGATCCTTGTACATGTGTCTGAAGCCGATCACTGGCTTTTATAGTTGTTCAATGTCATGTTGAAGCTACTGCAGAACTTCCACCTTAAACACTGTGCCTCAACCGCTGTAGCAAAAGACTTTCTATGGTGAAGAAGCACCTAACAAATTCAAACTGTTATGCCTTTGTTAACAGAAGTTCACGATGCTTCTTCTGCTGTGTCAATAGGTCAAAAACATAAATATGAAAGTTCCCCTGCTGGCTCAGCAGGCACTGGAGTTAGTCTATTGATCAGTTTACCAGAGTTGGGGGTGCATTTCTCTGACTTAAGGGTAGTTCTCGTGAATTTTTCCTCATATATTTCTCTCTCTATATATATATATATACATATATATCATCATATATATCGTCATTTAACTTCAGCAAAATCTAAAGTGCTTCACATCTGGTCTGCTTGTTCACCATATACCTCTGCAGAAGTGAGATTTGTCAAATGCTTTTGTCGCTGTATGTACAGTATATAGTAAATAAGTCCAATGTCACAGGAGAAACGCAGTCCTGGAAATACTGCATGTACAGTTTGTAAATTTACATTTTTCTTCTTATGAACTTAGAAGTTGAACTTTTCATGTCATTTTTTGCGTCCATTTTTAGCTTGGAACTTAACATTTTTTTCTTGGTAACTAAACTTCAAAAAGTTGAACATTTAATTTAATTTTTGCATTCATTTCATTTTTGAGGGACTTTATTTCAGCTACTTCAACACATGTATTACTGGATTATAATTATTGATGCATTCATGTGTAAAACGTAAATGGACTTTAAAGTTCAAGGTTCTTTATTTGTCATATGTCAATTCCAGCAAAGCAGTCATTCGCAATGAAAATCTTTGGTGGTATATATATATATATATACAGTATTTTGTATTAATAATAAATAAATTTGCAAAGTTATCAAATAAAGGTAGTGGAGTAAAAACTACAATATTTCCCTTTGAGATGTAGTGGTGGAGAAGTAAAGTTGCACAAAATGAAATACTAAAGTAAAGTAAAGTACCTCAAAATTGTACTTAAGTACAATACTTGAGTAAATGTACTTAGTTACATTCCACCACTGCCCATAGAAATAAGGTCTCTAAAAGGATAAACTGGCATAACTAATGGATGGAACATCATCTGTAAACATTTATTTAGCCCACTCTCACCACATTACACTTGGCTTTTGTACTTTACCAAAGCTCTGACAACACTGCCGATAATACAACATCTCAATGCAAACACTGTGATCATAGAAAACAAAAGCAATGCTTTGGCAAATTGGCCTGAATATAACCTGCTGATCTGGGATTTGCTCTACATAAGACATAAAATATAGAGTTCACAATACACTACAAAACACACCCCTACTATTTCAACCATCACAACCCATTGATTTTCTTTTCATTAACCGTATCAGCGTAGTAACTATGAGCATAAAGCAGGGAATCCTTCAATAAAGAAAGGTCTTTGCTATGAAATGACATTTTACATGGATGTTCATCATTCATGAAAAAAGTTAAAAGTTTTTTCTACGTGTCAGGGATACATTTTGTCTATTATCTAGAAAGAAAATGGGCCTGTCTTCTACACATTTCCTTCATAATATAAGGGGATTTAATAAATAAATACAAACATGATCATCTGTCTTCCAAAGTTTCCCCACTAGCATCTTTCAGATTTGATGCCAAATCACATCTCACCTAAAGTTGCAGTAACAAAGAAAATAGAGTTTAAACCTGCTTCTTATTGAGATGCACATCTCGGGTAGTAAGCTAAAGCAAGTTGTTGGTAGTTAACCTTAACAGCAGGGGTCTCCAACAAGTAGCTCGTGAGCTACCAGTGGTCGGTAGACTAGAAAAGCGCTATATAAATGCAAGTCCATTTACCATTTACCAGTGGCTCGCTACCCATTTCTAACACAAAGTCACTTTGTAAACCTGTTTAAATTTCTATTGAATCAAATTCACAGACATCCGCCCCCCCCCCTTTGGACACAAAATTACTTTTTGCTAATCAGCTGTCAATTAAACGACTGCCTTCAAATGTGGTTACATCAGTGACGCCGTAACATTAGGCGATGCTAACAGACTAGCAATCGCACACCAGATTTGACAATGACCGCAAAAAAGGACAAGAAATTAGATTTTTTCACGAGGAATGGGTAACAGTTTTTTTTTTTCACGAAGGTGAATGATAAATGTGCGTCTCATTTGAGGTGCGAGCGTGTCAGTCGGTCGGTAAAAGATGTAAGGTCGAGCGCCACTTCACCAAAGTCCACGGCGACTTTTCATGGAGCTTTCCGGCTGGTAGCAGTCTACAAACAGAGAAGGTAATTGAGCTGAAAACAACGCTTAAAAGGCGACAGTCTTTGTTTATCAAACTGAGAAGAAGGCCAACGCAGCAACACAGGCTTCGTTTAGTGGCTCACATCCTAACGAAACACAAAAAGCCCTTCGCCTACGGCGGGGTTAGAGTAGAGGCGATGACCGCGGTGACCAAAACGTTATTAAAGGACCATAAAAGTAAGACAGAAATTATGTCTGCTGTTGCCGATGCACACCTTGGTGCTATGAGTAGCTCTCGGACACTTCAATAATCAATAAATCAATAAATACATATATAAATAAAAATATGGTCTTTGATTTAGTAGATCCCGTACTTAACAAAGTGACTGAAGCCCACACCACCCAAATATACAGGGTTGCATCAATCGTTGACCTTCTTGGTGTAACTTGGCTTTTGACTATACCAGTTGACAGTTTTACGCTCTAGATCAGGAGTGACAACAGAACAAATCTAAATCTCAAAGCTGAGCTGTCAGTTTTGACCATACAAGTGTTTCTGCACGTCTTAGACTACTTGCCACGATAACTGCATACTGTACTTCACAATCCAGTGTTTCAATCCAATATGGCTGAGTTAGATTATTTTTACATTCTCACACCGTGGCAAAAACAGCTGCATTGATATGTGCAGACTATTACATAATGCAAATTTCATCCAAGAGAAAAAATAAAAATATGACCCCAACTTTTAGATGTGCATGTTGTAACATAGTCCCTCCACATGATCTAGCACTGAGCCGGTAATCTGTAGTTTTTTGTAATATTCAAATGCTTTAAATAGCATGTATATCCACTACAATCATGTCTGTTACAGATAGCTGATCTCAAGCACTTTGTCCGGGCAGTCTTCAGGTTGTGACCTGCTGTTTCTACTTTTACTGCCCATAGAGGGCGCTACCTCAGCAGGATCAGAACCTGGGCCTTTCTCATGTTGGGCACTCTGACTAGAGTGCTCCGGCTCAGGTTTACCTCTCACGACCTGTGTCCTTGAGCCCTCTGTTACACCACTATGGTTCCCATTTTGTGACGTTTTGCATATTTCCCTCATCTGTATGGCCCCTCCTGTTCCATTGATTTCCTCCTCTTCTTCTTTTTCACCACAGTCTTTCCTATGCACATCGACGACGCCTTCACTTTTCTGTGCTTGCAGCACAATGCCGCCCCACTCCTCGGTCGGTCGCTGTACCTCAGTGCCGGCCCTGTCGTTGTTCTTCACCCTGCGTGAAGTGCCGCACAGGGCCTTCCTGAAGCCTCTCTTGAAGTTGTCAGACAGAAAGCCGTACAGTATGGGGTTGGCACAGCTGTTCGCATATGACAGCACAACGACAAAAAAGTAGAGCCCCCTGAAGTCCCCAGGCAGGACCACCAGGAGGTTGACGATATTCAGAACGTAGAACGGTAGCCAGCAAAGGACAAACACTGCCACCACGACCACCACCATCCTGGTGATTTTACGTTCCGACTTCCTGCGGCGAGAGGACGTGGCCTGCGCCCGTTTTCCAACACTGCGCACCTTTGAAAGAAAAGATAAAGAGTGTTTACCTGTCTTATGCAAACACATACATTCACCCAAATTAAATAAAAAAACAAAAAAACATTTACCATTTTGTCTGCTGAGGTTTTGAGTTATCCCCACCTGAGATTTCTGCTCTCAACAACACAAATGTGAATGTAACTTTGAACCACTTTGTACCGGTGATGACCCTGTGGTGTCATCTAGTTTGCTGGGTGATTCACCTGTCTGTGTTCTCTCTGCAGGTGATCGTTAGGACACCTGAGGGTGTTCCCAGGTTATTTAAGTCTGGTTGCAGCTGGCAGCCTTCTCTCTGGCTGACCCTTCATTCTGCTGCTGTGTCCAGACCAGAGGGCAACCTCCGAGTCTGAGAAGTGAAGCTGATGCTGAAGTGCCTTAAACCTTCATTCTTTCTAACAGCCAGCAGGGGGCGACTCCTCTGGTTGCTAAAAGAAGTCTGATTGTATAGAAGTCTATGAGAAAATGATGATGACTTCTCACTTGATTTATTACCTCAGTAAACATTGTAAACATGAGTTTATGGTCTCAATCGCTAGTTTCAAGTCTTCTTCAATACAGCATGATGTTCATTTAGTAAATTATGGTCCCATTTAGAGTCAAATAGACCATAAAGCAGGGGATGCTTTAGGGCGGGGCTACCTTGTGATTAACAGGTCGCTACCACGGCGTTGTCCGGACTGGGAGTTGTCTGTGTTTTCGTCGTAGAACTTTAACCCTTTCACAGTGTGTTTTCACTTTATGAAAGTTAATTATAACATTTTTGGTCGCCTTATTCAGCGTTTGGATGTACTTTGCTCCAGCCTCTCGTGTCACTTCTGGTTCCAAAAAACTAAGATGGCGACGGCCATATACCAAGATGGCGATGGCCAAAATGCCAAACTCGAGGCTTGAAAACGGTTTCATGCGTTATCATTTGTGGCTGATTCATTAGTTTCTTCTGTCTCTCAGGGGTATTGTGGAAAAGAAGCTAGCGGCTTGCGTCAACATCGTCCCAGCAATCACATCTGTGTAAGTTTTGAGATGGCTGCTCCACTGAGTTTGTGTTTTCAATGTGTACAGGGTGTTTTTGCTGAATGATGTTACGAATGGAGCGTTTTCTCAGGCAGCATTTGAAATAAATGATTTCTGTACTTTATAAACAAGTAAGGATGAATCACCAGGATTAATTAGATGACAAATTTCTTGTTCTGTCTTGTTCCTTCAGGTATGAATGGCAGGGTAAGATTGAGGAGGACAATGAAGTGCTGCTGGTGAGTGTTGACTAAGTATTGCAATATTTTAGGCTATTTAAAATGTCACTCTAAATGCAGCTAAATCCTGTTTCTATAACACAGGGTAAATTACTATCACTGCTAATGTTACTGCTACAGCTGCACCTGTAACCACCACTACTGCTGCTTCTGTTACTTCTACATGTACTACCATTATAGTACTAACTGCTGCAGATAGAATTACTGCTACAACTACAGTAGCACTTAGACAGAGGTATGGTTGGGATTCTATCAATACCATCGTTAATACAATACTGCTTATTGAAACTGATAATTAGCAACAGCGTTGCCAGATTGGAAATGTTAAACTATCATACCGGAGGCTTAAAACTATCATATTTTTAGGAAAATTATCGTGGGCGAGTCAAAACCATGAGGACAAAGAAGCATAAATGTTTAATTTTACAAAGCATGTATTTAAACAACTTTTTGACACGCCTACAAATCTACCCACATTATTTTAAGCCAGCTGACGTAGCTATGATGCGTGGAGAGCTGAATGTGTCCATAAGTCAGTCAGTAAATAAATATAAAATAAATAAAATATAAATGCAAAATTAAATAAATAAACAAAAATAAATGCAAAAATAGATAAATGCAAAAATAAACATATAATTAAAAATAAATAAATTAAAATAAATTAAACAGAAGAGTAAATAAATAAGGGAGTTAATACAAAGATAAACAAATAAATAAGCAAATTAAAACAGAAATATCAATTTATGTCAGATTTGATCAATTAATTAATGTCTACATTTATTTTTAATATTATTTTTGCTACATTTAATGACATATCTATTAATTTATTTATTTATTCATATTTTTTTATTGTTACAGGTTCCGTCCTAGTTTTTAGTCTCTTCACTACCAATGAACTGAACCCTCCCCCCCCCCCAAAAAAAAAAAGATTATAACAGAAATGGACAAGATGTAAACAAACAGTGTAAAACAAGATTAGCTGTCAGCGGAGAATCTTGTCAGACTCAGCGTTGAACCGTGGCCAATGTTAGCTTGTACGCTATCATGGCCTGCATCACTGGCAAAGGTGGTTGAGCAGGAAGGTGTAGAGACAGACTTCCGGGATCAGGAACGTCAATAATCATGAGCATTTCATAGACTTTATCAGACTGGGAGAGGGCAAACCATTTAGGTGTCCTCGACTCAGAATAGGTTGTTTTTCTATATTTAAAAAATATGCATGTAATAAATGTGTAACTCCAGTGACTGGTGAATTCTGAGGAGCTGACCCAACATCTCTCTCCTGTTTAGATGATTAAAACCAGAAGTTCCAAGGTGCCTGCTCTTGCTGAATTTGTCCGGTAAGTTCATTTTAAAACACCTACCGACCTCTCACAGGAACACTGTGCTACTCCATTATCTGCCACGACTCATGCAGTCAGAGTATTACTGCTGTTTATATGTACCGTGTGCCTGTCTGAGCGCTGAGTTGACTCATAATTGTCCTCTTCAGCTCCAACCATCCGTATGAGGTGGCCGAGGTCATCAGCCTGCCTATTGACCAGGGCAACCCGCCCTACCTCAAGTGGATCGGAGAAGTAGTCCCCGAGTAAGGACGGACTGGTGGATGAGTGGATGAATTTATTCATGGATGGATGTAAACTGTTCCCCTCAAATACACATCAAGACACTATCCAAATCTGTAATGTTATAACTAACTGCAAATAGTTAGAAGATGACACAAAGTGCCCATAATATGAGTAAGCAACACACTGGTCGTTTTGAAATATGTTCCTTTTTTCTGCGTCCCAGCCATTTGATTAGTGCTTAATATTCTTCCCTTCCAGTATGTTTACCTCTAGAGGGCAGCTTCGGTCTTTCTTTCTCAAGGTTAACCAGGTGCAGAATAAACTGTACTCCAGCTTTGACTCGTCACTAAAATGTTTTAATTGACCAGGTGGATTTCTCATTTCTTTTGTGAAAGAAGCATTTTCCAATAAAGTGGAGGATTATTTTTTAATTGGTTTCAAGTCTTTCTTGGTGAACAACATACAGTGAAGTTGAGGTCATAATGACAAATGTGACAACAGTTATAAACATGTCATGTACATATTACATACTATATACTGTACTTGTGTATATATATATACATTTATATTTTCTTCTACGTTTTGGCCTCTTGTCCACACGCAAACAGAGTTTTTGGTCACAAAACGGATATTTTTTAAAACACCTTATAAAATGCAGATTTTAAAAAAACATGGTTACTTTCTATCTGTGTTGGCGTGTAAAACGGAGCGTTTGGGAAACGATGGCGTCCTCTCCTCGTTTCATGCCCATTGTTGCTTTGTGTCATGAGCATGCGCCAGAAACAACAACAAAGATGGCGGACTACTGGCTTTTTTACCTTTTGTTAACACTGCTTGGACTAATTACTACTTTATATCTGAAAAATGTTGCAGTGACAGGAGGCCAAAGCAGGAACACATTAAACATGTGGAGGCTGAATGGTGATTGAATGAGATTTTGGGCGATTGAAGGCGACATATTTTGTAAAACAAAGGTCGTGTGGACAATTTTTATTTTTTTTTTTAAATGGAGGGGAAAATATCCATTTTTAAAAACATGTGTATACTGTGACGACCCGCCTCCCTGGCACTAGCTCTCCTTTTGCTTGTTGCTGCTGCTCCTCTCTTCTATCTTGCAGGAAGGAGGGTGGTTAGTGGGATGAGCCACACCTGGGCCCGGTGTGCTCTCTCCCCTTCAAATAGCTGCCTCAGTCTGCAGTCTGTCTCTCTGGAAGACTCAACTCCCACACAAGCATGGCACACTTTCCACCACACACATTCACACACACCCATGCATGCTCCACACCTCTGATTTACTGATTTCCACACGTTATATTGACTTACTGTTGTGTTTTGTGAAATAAATCAAGTGCTTCATTGATCCCCTGGCGTTTATGTTGTTTGTTATTCAATTGGTAAATGTTAAATTATTTGTTGCGGAGTTGTTACATGATCAATGATGTGCTTTTGTAAGATGGAAGAATGATATTTGTATTTTATTTTATACTTATATCACGTTCACTGCACTTATGGATTTCAAATAGATGATAAAACAAGCAGAAGTAATTTTCCTGATCTTTATTGTCAAATTATTATTATTATTAGTGTATGGGAGGAAACCGGAGTACCCGGAGTAAACCCATGCATGCACGGAGAGAATATAAAAACTCTACACAGACAGAGAGGCAGAGCCAGGACCGATCACCGGTCCTTTGTCTGTGCGGCTACAGTGCTAATAATCACTGTGCCACCGTGCAGCCCTCGAACCATCTGTGAATAAGTAGGAGACGTTGTGTTGTGGAATTCGGAGTGACGGAAAATACCAGCAAATGGCTAATTCCCCCTCACACTGCATTGTAGACAGCCATGTAACATGGAGCCTCCAGCAGGGAGGAGGTTCGCTGGGAGGAAGTATGGTGAACACTTACGGTACACCAAACTTCCCCCCAGCAACCCACCCACCCACCCTGTGGCTACACCAGCACTGGTGCTCCACATAGCCATTTGCTAATATTTTTATCACTGCAAATTCCACAATAGCCTACTTATTCACAGATGGTTGTTGGAACAAATACTCACCCTGAAGACGGTGTTTGCTCCTCTGCGTCCCCATGGACCCTGAAATTGTACACACACGTGTAGTCAGGATGACCCCAGTTGCTCTCCACTTGCAACTTGACGTGGCTGAAGACGCCTTTCTGCTGATCCTGAGAGATAGAGAAATGAACAGAGAGGGTTAGTTGAGGAAAAACTGAGAGGATGGGACATAAGGGATATAATAAGTAGCCTATAATGAGGACAGACAAACTGTAATTCTTATGATATATTAGCTTGTGGGTGAAATTTAAAAAATGCATGTGCATGTGTCTCATTGCATGATGTAATACTCACAGACAGTTTGAAAGTCTGCACCGACTCCCCGTTCTGATCATAAAGAAAGGTTCCCAGTAGGGTACCTTCATCCTCTTCAGTCGTCATGCCCTGCAAGAGAGAAAGATAGAGATGCAGTTGAACACCTTGTTGTTCTCCGTGTATGTGACAGTGAAATACACAGGACGTCTGCAGTGGAACAATTTTAAATTTATGACTTACATAGACAGCAAACATCTTTGGGGCGGAGGAGATGTCAGTTTGCGACAAGGTCTTGGAAATATGACCCAGTGTCACATGGCTGATGGTGACTGGATGGGACAGGGCGAGGACTAAATGTCCACGCTGACCATCAAATGGCCAGCAGCGTCCGGCCACGGTTGGTCCTCCCTGAAGAAAGAAAGAGTATAAAAAAGAGTTTAGATGGTATGTGGTATAACAAAATAGACAGTAAAACATCCCAAACCATTACATAATATTGCCATACCGCCTAGCCATGTGTGTTGTGTGTGTAGTTCCTAGTTCCTACCTGAGTGACAATGATAGGGTCGACGGGTTCTGGTGGCCAAAACGGAACCAGGACATCCCACATGGAAACCATCGGTTCGGTATATTTGCGAGTTTTGGAGGACCACTGATGTAAAACTTGGGCCCCTGCACACAAAAACACACACAAAGAAAGTGAGACAACCAGCTCAAAACTAAAAAGCAAATGTGCAAATTACAATCTGACAGATGAAAATGATGAGCGTGATTTAGATGTCTCACCTTGCGACTCCAGGGCAAAGTTGGCCAAATTGTCCAATTGTGGCGGCTCGTTGATCCTCTTCAACCTCACCAGCTCGTCCTGAAGCAATCTCACCTGCTTCTCCAGCTGCTCATATGGGCTCAAGACCTGTAAGTGACAGGAGATTCATTTTAATGGTGCATGTTGACATCATTGTGTGTTTCACATGTAGGTGAGAACATATTTGGGCTGTGATTGTGTTTATAGGTGCACATTAAGAATAAAAAGAAGTAAAAGAGAAAGCCAAGCTGCTTTTAAGTGTCATACCGTATTCAGCTGGGTTGTTGGTCCAGATGACGCTGAGAGTCCGAAGCCCAGAGAGTTGGTGTGCATGAGGAGACCCAGGGTGAAGATTACAATTCCTGATGGATGGAGAGAAAGTATTGGAGAAACAGGTCAGGGATGTTTTATTCAAAAGACAGACACTCTACAGTGTAAAAACACACAAGCTGATGAACAAGATATGATTGTTTGTAGAAGGAGAGATCGCTTACCAATACACATGGGCAGCAAGTAAAACAGCCAGCGACAACTGCTGCTCCTGCTGGCAAAGCTGGCCCAGTTGGTCCTGAAGTTGCTAGCAGAATCGTCAGGTTCAGACTTGACGATTTTGCCTTTCCTACAGGCCCTAAATGCCCTGCTGGCCCAATTGGTCTTGTTTTTGGAGTCAGGCAGACCACCAGCAACAGAAACCTCAGGTACAGACCTGACAGTTTTCTTGCTGGCGGTCTCTCTCCGACTGTCTGGAGAAAACCACCTAGATTTTCTGTATAATGAAAATGAGAAAAGAGTGAGAGCTTTGAAGATGTATAATGAAGAACTTATGACTGTGAAACACATACTGTACAAAGCCTGTGTAGGCTAAAGGAAATATACAAGCATGACTGTGGCACGCACGCACACACACACACACACACACACACACACACACACACACACACACACACACACACACACACACACAAATGTCAGCTTACGTAGAAGTCTCCTTGTAGGAAACGACTGCTTCTCCTTGGAGGTTGTAGTATCCGTTCGCGGTCAGTCGAGCGCTTCTTCGAGACATGACTGTAAACCAGAGAGCAGAGGAGGTGGTCAGTCACTCACTCACACAAGTTATATCAAACACTTGATTGATGTGTTAATTCAACTAAAGCCATTTTTGAGGTTGCAGTTTGTGTTGGACGAGCCTTTTAACCATCTTCTCTTCTTTTTGTGAATATAGACTGATGTTTATTTTCAACATAGTCATACAAGTAAAATTTTATAATTATATTTATAATATAAATAATAATATGTATCCTCTTTTATTACTTCTCTCAATGTCAGTTTTTGAATCAGTATAAATTCAACCAGTGCTACATTACTGCCTAACCCAGTTGAATATAGGCTTACAGGAACTACTCACCTGTGCATGAAAGTAATTAAACTAAACTATTTGACCTAACATCAAGTTGAAAATATTGTTTTGTTTTTTGCACAATTAGAAACTTTGCAGTTATATTAGGAAAAGTACAAAAGGGAATTCATGTCCATGACTGGATTATATTTTCTTGAAAGGTGTTTCTAATATTTTGTCAAACTCCATTTGACAAAATGATGAGAAACATCTCTCTCAAACAGTCTGAATATGAATCTCCCAAAGGATTAATCATGTTACATAGGAATATTTTCTAACTATTTCTCTGCTTACTGTGTGTGTGTTTTACATATCTGTGATAGAAGCAATTATTTACCTTCACTTTGTCTGTGCGATAAAACTCAGTCAATAAAGAAGTCGAAGTTCTGCGATGAGATTTGGTTCCCAGAGATTTTGCTTGTAGCTCACTGAGAAGTCCAGAGTCAGCTATGAGTCTCAAGTTCACTTCAGTTGTGAGAGAAATAAGATGTTGAAGTCTAAAGAGAATTACACAAACCGTCATTATAGCGTCATAGAGAATTCTAGCATGACATAGAGCGTCATTAAGAATTATAGAATTACATCACGAAGAACATAGAACACGCGCTGCGCCCCGGTAGCTAGGCAACCATCACTGTCGCTATAATAAAGGCATACAACAACAACAACAACAAAAAGTGTGAACATTTCATTTTAAAGGTCCGCAAATTTCATGGTAATTAGGTGATAATTAGCAAATAAATGTCTTTGGAATTACTGAAAAATTACCCCAATATTTACCTCAAAACTGATCGAAAATTACTTTATTATAAACATTATTTAATATTCCGCTATTTCCCAATAGCTGATATTTAATACATTTCCAGGAAAAAAATTACAAAGTGAATATATTTGCTTTATTTCAATGTCTGCTGAAAAATAGATGATAATTAGCAAACAACTTCTTTGAATTAGGGACTTTTTCAATAAGTCTAAATGGTGAGATGTGTGCCTGATCAGAAGTGTCTTCTATTAGTTTTGGTTTTCCACCTCCGATGAAGAGCAGCCGCTTCTCAAGCCTAAGGGCCCTATTTTAACCATTGTATCCTATTTTAGCATATAATTATTAAATAATGTTTATAATTAAGTAACTTTAGATAAATTTTGAGGTAAATATATTTGGGTAATTTGGCAGTAATTCCAAAGATATTTCAAATAGGTTACTGGCTAATTATCACCTAATTACTATGAAATTTGTGGACCTTAAAATAAAGTGTTACCAAAATCGTTAAGAAAAAGTAGTAATACCACAGTGTAAAAATACTCTGTTACAAGAAAAAGTCCTGCATTCAAAATCAGTAAAAGTACAAAAGTATTAGAATCAAAATATACTTATCTAAAAGTAGCTATTATTATTATTATTATTATTATGTAGAATGGCCCATGTCTTGATGCAGTACTGTATACATCACATTCATATTGCAGCTGGTTATGTATATCATAATGTATTAGTTGATTCAGATTATTAAATCACAATATAAATCTGCAAAGTAACTAAAGCCGTACGATAAATGTAGTGCAGTAAAAACTACCTACAACTGTTCCCTCTGAGATGTAGTGGAGTAGAAGTATAAAGTAGCAGAAAATGGAAAGACTCAAGTAAAGTACAAGTACCTCAAAATTGTACTTGAGTAAATGTGCTTAGTTACATTACATGGCTGATTAATATTGATATCGCAGTAACCTGTAGGCCCAGCTGTGGAGTGCTGCTGCCACCATGTATTTTATGGGAGGTTTTCTTAGATTGTTTCACCTGAATCTAAAAGTGTTAGAGGTCAAACTATCCAGTACTTCACAACAAGAAAAAGCAAAGATCAGACAACAAAAAAGAATCTAAAATTGAATAGCAAAACATTGTTTTTCTTCTTTCCATTTTGCATCATTCCTCACGACCGGGGGTGACCAGGTGTCCCACTGTACGAGGGACTGCACAGCAATTTGATCCCTTGTTCCTACGTCCCACATATTGAGACGATGTCCCACATTTTCATTGGCTCTAGTTTTCAAAAGTCAAACCGCTGCAGTACAGACGCTTTTTAAAATCTGGCTTTTACCCAACGGCTGTGAAGAAAGCAGGAAGTCTGTCATCACGGCGCTGTGATGGCTGTCAAACTGAGCACACGTGGGTCAAGTGCAGGTGAACATTTCACCGTCTTTGCTACGCTACGCCCAACGGAGAAAATTACGAGTCACCGCAAAGTCACAAACTGTGAAGATTTAGGTGGAATATGATGGAAACTACCACAAAGAAAAGGAAGAGCAGCTACAACAAAGACTGTGAAACTACTTATAAGTATTTATAACCTGGTGGAAGGTGATTCTCAGAGTTTTTTGTGAAATTTGCCAGTTATTTTTCAATTTCACTCAACGGGGAATACGACATGAAGCCACACAGTTCATGTGAGTCTCACAAGAAATTATTAAGACTTTATTTCTCATAAACTTATGACTTTATTCTCATAATAATCCAACTTTTTTTCTCGTAAACCTATGACTTTATTCTCATAATATTCCGGCTTTTTTCTCGTAAAACTATATGACTTTATAATCGAAATATCCGATTTTTTTTTATCCTCAATGTGGCCCTAATACCAGAATTTTTTCACATTGCCATTCATTTGCAAAAAGGTGAATGTGACTGGTGGGACAGTTGGTTTCAGGAATGAAGTTACAGGGACGTTGTAAGGAGCTTTTTTCACTTTCTAGTGGAAGTATTCTGCTTTAATTCTCATAGATATCTTTGCCTGGAAATCAATTTCTGTGAGCGTGGTGCTTGTTTGTGCACTGCCATGGGGAAGATCCTTGTACATGTGTCTGAAGCCGATCACTGGCTTTTATAGTTGTTCAATGTCATGTTGAAGCTACTGCAGAACTTCCACCTTAAACACTGTGCCTCAACCGCTGTAGCAAAAGACTTTCTATGGTGAAGAAGCACCTAACAAATTCAAACTGTTATGCCTTTGTTAACAGAAGTTCACGATGCTTCTTCTGCTGTGTCAATAGGTCAAAAACATAAATATGAAAGTTCCCCTGCTGGCTCAGCAGGCACTGGAGTTAGTCTATTGATCAGTTTACCAGAGTTGGGGGTGCATTTCTCTGACTTAAGGGTAGTTCTCGTGAATTTTTCCTCATATATTTCTCTCTCTATATATATATATATACATATATATCATCATATATATCGTCATTTAACTTCAGCAAAATCTAAAGTGCTTCACATCGGGTCTGCTTGTTCACCATATACCTCTGCAGAAGTGAGATTTGTCAAATGCTTTTGTCGCTGTATGTACAGTATATAGTAAATAAGTCCAATGTCACAGGAGAAACGCAGTCCTGGAAATACTGCATGTACAGTTTGTAAATTTACATTTTTCTTCTTATGAACTTAGAAGTTGAACGTTTCATGTCATTTTTTGCGTCCATTTTTAGCTTGTAACTTTACATTTTTTTCTTGGTAACTAAACTTCAAAAAGTTGAACATTTAATTTAATTTTTGCATTCATTTCATTTTTGAGGGACTTTATTTCAGCTACTTCAACACATGTATTACTGGATTATAATTATTGATGCATTCATGTGTAAAAGGTAAATGGACTTTAAAGTTCAAGGTTCTTTATTTGTCATATGTCAATTCCAGCAAAGCAGTCATTCGCAATGAAAATCTTTGGTGGTATATATATATATATATATACAGTATTTTGTATTAATAATAAATAAATTTGCAAAGTTATCAAATAAAGGTAGTGGAGTAAAAACTACAATATTTCCCTTTGAGATGTAGTGGTGGAGAAGTAAAGTTGCACAAAATGAAATACTAAAGTAAAGTAAAGTACCTCAAAATTGTACTTAAGTACAATACTTGAGTAAATGTACTTAGTTACATTCCACCACTGCCCATAGAAATAAGGTCTCTAAAAGGATAAACTGGCATAACTAATTGATGGAACATCATCTGTAAACATTTATTTAGCCCACTCTCACCACATTACACTTGGCTTTTGTACTTTACCAAAGCTCTGACAACACTGCCGATAATACAACATCTCAATGCAAACACTGTGATCATAGAAAACAAAAGCAATGCTTTGGCAAATTGGCCTGAATATAACCTGCTGATCTGGGATTTGCTCTAAATAAGACATAAAATATAGAGTTCACAATACACTACAAAACACACCCCTACTATTTCAACCATCACAACCCATTGATTTTCTTTACATTAACCGTATCAGCGTAGTAACTATGAGCATAAAGCAGGGAATCCTTCAATAAAGAAAGGTCTTTGCTATGAAATGACATTTTACATGGATGTTCATCATTCATGAAAAAAGTTAAAAGTTTTTTCTACGTGTCAGGGATACATTTTGTCTATTATCTAGAAAGAAAATGGGCCTGTCTTCTACACATTTCCTTCATAATATAAGGGGATTTAATAAATAAATACAAACATGATCATCTGTCTTCCAAAGTTTCCCCACTAGCATCTTTCAGATTTGATGCCAAATCACATCTCACCTAAAGTTGCAGTAACAAAGAAAATAGAGTTTAAACCTGCTTCTTATTGAGATGCACATCTCGGGTAGTAAGCTAAAGCAAGTTGTTGGTAGTTAACCTTAACAGCAGGGGTCTCCAACAAGTAGCTCGTGAGCTACCAGTGGTCGGTAGACTAGAAAAGCGCTATATAAATGCAAGTCCATTTACCATTTACCAGTGGCTCGCTACCCATTTCTAACACAAAGTCACTTTGTAAACCTGTTTAAATTTCTATTGAATCAAATTCACAGACATCCGCCCCCCCCCCTTTGGACACAAAATTACTTTTTGCTAATCAGCTGTCAATTAAACGACTGCCTTCAAATGTGGTTACATCAGTGACGCCGTAACATTAGGCGATGCTAACAGACTAGCAATCGCACACCAGATTTGACAATGACCGCAAAAAAGGACAAGAAATTAGATTTTTTCACGAGGAATGGGTAACAGTTTTTTTTTTTCACGAAGGTGAATGATAAATGTGCGTCTCATTTGAGGTGCGAGCGTGTCAGTCGGTCGGTAAAAGATGTAAGGTCGAGTGCCACTTCACCAAAGTCCACGGCAACTTTTCATGGAGCTTTCCGGCTGGTAGCAGTCTACAAACAGAGAAGGTAATTAAGCTGAAAACAACGCTTAAAAGGCGACAGTCTTTGTTTATCAAACTGAGAAGAAGGCCAACGCAGCAACACAGGCTTCCTTTAGTGTCTCACATCCTAACGAAACACAAAAAGCCCTTCGCCTACGGCGGGGTTAGAGTAGAGGCGATGAACGCGGTGACCAAAACGTTATTAAAGGACCATAAAAGTAAGACAGAAATTATGTCTGCTGTTGCCGATGCACACCTTGGTGCTATGAGTAGCTCTCGGACACTTTTATGTTGTCAAATTAGCTCTCGGAGGAAAAAAAGGTTGGAGACCCACGCTTTACAGTGACTGAGATGCACCTGTGTCCAGCTCCATGTGTGTACAGTGTGTATGCTCAGGCTCACACAGTATTGATGCTGTTACACAAAAGCTCAACAAAAGCACTAAACAACAGACATTGAAATGTGTTTTTACAAACACTACAATCTAGCTTTGTGGACTGTTTTAGTAAAAGTAAACATAGTTGACATGTTTCATACCGAAACAAGTGACATACCTTTTCAACATGACATCAATAAATACATATATAAATAAAAATATGGTCTTTGATTTAGTAGATCACGTACTTAACAAAGTGACTGAAGCCCACACCACCCAAATATACAGGGTTGCATCAATCGTTGACCTTCTTGGTGTAACTTGGCTTTTGACTATACCAGTTGACAGTTTTACGCTCTAGATCAGGAGTGACAACAGAACAAATCTAAATCTCAAAACTGAGCTGTCAGTCTTGACCATACAAGTGTTTCTGCACGTCTTAGACTACTTGTCACGATAACTGCATACTGTACTTCACAATCCAGTGTTTCAATCCAATATGGCAGAGTTAGATTATTTTTACATTCTCACACCGTGGCAAAAACAGCTGCATTGATATGTGCAGACTATTACATAATGCAAATTTCATCCAAGAGAAAAAATAAAAATATGACCCCAACTTTTAGATGTGCATGTTGTAACATAGTCCCTCCACATGATCTAGCACTGAGCCGGTAATCTGTAGTTTTTTGTAATATTCAAATGCTTTAAATAGCATGTATATCCACTACAATCATGTCTGTTACAGATAGCTGATCTCAAGCACTTTGTCCGGGCATTCTTCAGGTTGTGACCTGCTGTTTCTACTTTTACTGCCCATAGAGGGCGCTACCTCAGCAGGATCAGAACCTGGGCCTTTCTCATGTTGGGCACTCTGACTAGAGTGCTCCGGCTCAGGTTTACCTCTCACGACCTGTGTCCTTGAGCCCTCTGTTACACCACTGTGGTTCCCATTTTGTGACGTTTTGCATATTTCCCTCATCTGTATGGCCCCTCCTGTTCCATTGATTTCCTCCTCTTCTTCTTTTTCACCACAGTCTTTCCTATGCACATCGACGACGCCTTCACTTTTCTGTGCTTGCAGCACAATGCCGCCCCACTCCTCGGTCGGTCGCTGTACCTCAGTGCCGGCCCTGTCGTTGTTCTTCACCCTGCGTGAAGTGCCGCACAGGGCCTTCCTGAAGCCTCTCTTGAAGTTGTCAGACAGAAAGCCGTACAGTATGGGGTTGGCACAGCTGTTCGCATATGACAGCACAACGACAAAAAAGTAGAGCCCCCTGAAGTCCCCAGGCAGGACCACCAGGAGGTTGACGATATTCAGAACGTAGAACGGTAGCCAGCAAAGGACAAACACTGCCACCACGACCACCACCATCCTGGTGATTTTACGTTCCGACTTCCTGCGGCGAGAGGACGTGGCCTGCGCCCGTTTTCCAACACTGCGCACCTTTGAAAGAAAAGATAAAGAGTGTTTACCTGTCTTATGCAAACACATACATTCACCCAAATTAAATAAAAAAACAAAAAAACATTTACCATTTTGTCTGCTGAGGTTTTGAGTTATCCCCACCTGAGATTTCTGCTCTCAACAACACAAAGGTGAATGTAACTTTGAACCACTTTGTACCGGTGATGACCCTGTGGTGTCATCTAGTTTGCTGGGTGATTCACCTGTCTGTGTTCTCTCTGCAGGTGATCGTTAGGACACCTGAGGGTGTTCCCAGGTTATTTAAGTCTGGTTGCAGCTGGCAGCCTTCTCTCTGGCTGACCCTTCATTCTGCTGCTGTGTCCAGACCAGAGGGCAACCTCCGAGTCTGAGAAGTGAAGCTGATGCTGAAGTGCCTTAAACCTGCATTCTTTCTAACAGCCAGCAGGGGGCGACTCCTCTGGTTGCTAAAAGAAGTCTGATTGTATAGAAGTCTATGAGAAAATGAATCTACTTCTCACTTGATTTATTACCTCAGTAAACATTGTAAACATGAGTTTATGGTCTCAATCGCTAGTTTCAAGTCTTCTTCAATACAGCATGATGTTCATTTAGTAAATTATGGTCCCATTTAGATTCAAATGGACCATAAAGCAGGGGATGCTTTAGGGCGGGGCTACCTTGTGATTAACAGGTCGCTACCACGGCGTTGTCCGGACTGGGAGTTGTCTGTGTTTTCGTCGTAGAACTTTAACCCTTTCACAGTGTGTTTTCACTTCATGAAAGTTAATTATAACATTTTTGGTCGCCTTATTCAGCGTTTGGATGTACTTGGCTCCAGCCTCTCGTGTCACTTCTGGTTCCAAAAAACTAAGATGGCGACGGCCATATACCAAGATGGCGATGGCCAAAATGCCAAACTCGAGGCTTGAAAACGGTTTCATGCGTTATCATTTGTGGCTGATTCATTAGTTTCTTCTGTCTCTCAGGGGTATTGTGGAAAAGAAGCTAGCGGCTTGCGTCAACATCGTCCCAGCAATCACATCTGTGTAAGTTTTGAGATGGCTGCTCCACTGAGTTTGTGTTTTCAATGTGTACAGGGTGTTTTTGCTGAATGATGTTACGAATGGAGTGTTTTCTCAGGCAGCATTTGAAATATATGATTTCTGTACTTTATAAACAAGTAAGGATGAATCACCAGGATTAATTAGATGACAAATTTCTTATTCTGTCTTGTTCCTTCAGGTATGAATGGCAGGGTAAGATTGAGGAGGACAATGAAGTGCTGCTGGTGAGTGTTGACTAAGTATTGCAATATTTTAGGCTATTTAAAATGTCACTCTAAATGCAGCTAAATCCTGTTTCTATAACACAGGGTAAATTACTATCACTGCTAATGTTACTGCTACAGCTGCACCTGTAACCACCACTACTGCTGCTTCTGTTACTTCTACATGTACTACCATTATAGTACTAACTGCTGCAGATAGAATTACTGCTACAACTACAGTAGCACTTAGACAGAGGTATGGTTGGGATTCTATCAATACCATCGTTAATACAATACTGCTTATTGAAACTGATAATTAGCAACAGCGTTGCCAGATGGGAAATGTTAAACTATCTTACCAGAGGCTTAAAACTATCATATTTTTAGGAAAATTATCATGCGCGAGTCAAAACCATGAGAACAAAGAAGCATAAATGTGTAATTTTACAAAGCATGTATTTAAACAACTTTTTGACACGCCTACAAATCTACCCACATTATTTTAAGCCAGCTGACGTAGCTATGATGCGTGGAGAGCTGAATGTGTCCATAAGTCAGTCAGTAAATAAATATAAAATAAATAAAATATAAATGCAAAATTAAATAAATAAACAAAAATAAATGCAAAAATAGATAAATGCAAAAATAAATATATAATTAAAAATAAATAAATTAAAATAAATTAAACAGAAGAGTAAATAAATAAGGGAGTTAATACAAAGATAAACAAATAAATAAGCAAATTAAAACAGACATATCAATTTATGTCAGATTTGATCAATTAATTAATGTCTACATTTATTTTTAATATTATTTTTGCTACATTTAATGACATATCTATTAATTAATTTATTTATTCATATTTTTTTATTGTTACAGGTTCCGTCCTTCATACATTTCAACTTCTTCAGAATAGTTTGCGTAAAAAAATGTCTGTAAGCTTCTGTAAATTTATTTTACATCTGAATGTTTAGTCTCTTCACTACCAATGAACTGAACCCCCCCTCAAAAAAAATGAAGAAGCTTCTTGGCTTATAACAGAAATGGACAAGACGTAAACAAAACAGTGTAAAACAAGATTAGCTGTCAGCGGAGAATCTTGTCAGACTCAGCGTTGAACCGTGCCCAATGTTAGCTTGTACGCTATCATGGCCTGCATCACTGGCAAAGGTGGTTGAGCAGGAAGGTGTAGAGACAGACTTCCGGGATCAGGAACGTCAATAATCATGAGCATTTCATAGACTTTATCAGACTGGGAGAGGGCAAACCATTTAGGTGTCCTCGACTCAGAATAGGTTGTTTTTCTATATTTAAAAAATATGCATGTAATAAATGTGTAACTCCAGTGACTGGTGAATTCTGAGGAGCTGACCCAACATCTCTCTCCTGTTTAGATGATTAAAACCAGAAGTTCCAAGGTGCCTGCTCTTGCTGAATTTGTCCGGTAAGTTCATTTTAAAACACCTACCGAACTCTCACAGGAACACTGTGCTACTCCATTATCTGCCACGACTCATGCAGTCAGAGTATTACTGCTGTTTATATGTACCGTGTGCCTGTCTGAGCGCTGAGTTGACTCATAATTGTCCTCTTCAGCTCCAACCATCCGTATGAGGTGGCCGAGGTCATCAGCCTGCCTATTGACCAGGGCAACCCGCCCTACCTCAAGTGGATCGGAGAAGTAGTCCCCGAGTAAGGACGGACTGGTGGATGAGTGGATGAATTTATTCATGGATGGATGTAAACTGTTCCCCTCAAATACACATCAAGACACTATCCAAATCTGTAATGTTATAACTAACTGCAAATAGTTAGAAGATGACACAAAGTGCCCATAATATGAGTAAGCAACACACTGGTCGTTTTGAAATATGTTCCTTTTTTCTGTGTCCCAGCCATTTGATTAGTGCTTAATATTCTTCCCTTCCAGTATGTTTACCTCTAGAGGGCAGCTTCGGTCTTTCTTTCTCAAGGTTAACCAGGTGCAGAATAAACTGTACTCCAGCTTTGACTCGTCACTAAAATGTTTTAATTGACCAGGTGGATTTCTCATTTCTTTTGTGAAAGAAGCATTTTCCAATAAAGTGGAGGATTATTTTTTAATTGGTTTCAAGTCTTTCTTGGTGAACAACATACAGTGAAGTTGAGGTCATAATGACAAATGTGACAACAGTTATAAACATGTCATGTACATATTACATACTATATACTGTACTTGTGTATATATATATATATATATATATATATATATATACATTTATATTTTCTTCTACGTTTTGGCCTCTTGTCCACACGCAAACAGAGTTTTTGGTCACAAAACGGATATTTTTTAAAACACCTTATAAAATGCAGATTTTAAAAAAACTCTGGTTACTTTCTATCTGTGTTGGCGTGTAAAACGGAGCGTTTGGGAAACGATGGCGTCCTCTCCTCGTTTCATGCCCATTGTTGCTTTGTGTCATGAGCATGCGCCAGAAACAACAACAAAGATGGCGGACTACTGGCTTTTTTACCTTTTGTTAACACTGCTTGGACTAATTACTACTTTATATCTGAAAAATGTTGCAGTGACAGGAGGCCAAAGCAGGAACACATTAAACATGTGGAGGCTGAATGGTGATTGAATGAGATTTTGGGCGATTGAAGGCGACATATTTTGTAAAACAAAGGTCGTGTGGACAATTTTTATTTTTTTTTTTAAATGGAGGGGAAAATATCCATTTTTAAAAACATGTGTATACTGTGACGACCCCGCCTCCCTGGCACTAGCTCTCCTTTTGCTTGTTGCTGCTGCTCCTCTCTTCTATCTTGCAGGAAGGAGGGTGGTTAGTGGGATGAGCCACACCTGGGCCCGGTGTGCTCTCTCCCCTTCAAATAGCTGCCTCAGTCTGCAGTCTGTCTCTCTGGAAGACTCAACTCCCACACAAGCATGGCACACTTTCCACCACACACATTCACACACACCCATGCATGCTCCACACCTCTGATTTACTGATTTCCACACGTTATATTGACTTACTGTTGTGTTTTGTGAAATAAATCAAGTGCTTCATTGATCCCCTGGCGTTTATGTTGTTTGTTATTCAATTGGTAAATGTTAAATTATTTGTTGCGGAGTTGTTACATGATCAATGATGTGCTTTTGTAAGATGGAAGAATGATATTTGTATTTTATTTTATACTTATATCACGTTCACTGCACTTATGGATTTCAAATAGATGATAAAACAAGCAGAAGTAATTTTCCTGATCTTTATTGTCAAATTATTATTATTATTAGTGTATGGGAGGAAACCGGAGTACCCGGAGTAAACCCATGCATGCACGGAGAGAATATAAAAACTCTACACAGACAGAGAGGCAGAGCCAGGACCGATCACCGGTCCTTTGTCTGTGCGGCTACAGTGCTAATAATCACTGTGCCACCGTGCAGCCCTCGAACCATCTGTGAATAAGTAGGAGACGTTGTGTTGTGGAATTCGGAGTGACGGAAAATACCAGCAAATGGCTAATTCCCCCTCACACTGCATTGTAGACAGCCATGTAACATGGAGCCTCCAGCAGGGAGGAGGTTCGCTGGGAGGAAGTATGGTGAACACTTACGGTACACCACACTTCCCCCCAGCAACCCACCCACCCACCCTGTGGCTACACCAGCACTGGTGCTCCACATAGCCATTTGCTAATATTTTTATCACTGCAAATTCCACAATAGCCTACTTATTCACAGATGGTTGTTGGAACAAATACTCACCCTGAAGACGGTGTTTGCTCCTCTGCGTCCCCATGGACCCTGAAATTGTACACACATGTGTAGTCAGGATGACCCCAGTTGCTCTCCACTTGCAACTTGACGTGGCTGAAGACACCTTTCTGCTGATCCTGAGAGATAGAGAAATGAACAGAGAGAGTTAGTTGAGGAAAAACTGAGAGGATGGGACATAAGGGATATAATAAGTAGCCTATAATGAGGACAGACAAACTGTAATTCTTATGATATATTAGCTTGTGGGTGAAATTTAAAAAATGCATGTGCATGTGTCTCATTGCATGATGTAATACTCACAGACAGTTTGAAAGTCTGCACCGACTCCCCGTTCTGATCATAAAGAAAGGTTCCCAGTAGGGTACCTTCATCCTCTTCAGTCGTCATGCCCTGCAAGAGAGAAAGATAGAGATGCAGTTGAACACCTTGTTGTTCTCCGTGTATGTGACAGTGAAATACACAGGACGTCTGCAGTGGAACAATTTTAAATTTATGACTTACATAGACAGCAAACATCTTTGGGGCGGTGGAGATGTCAGTTTGCGACAAGGTCTTGGAAATATGACCCAGTGTCACATGGCTGATGGTGACTGGATGGGACAGGGCGAGGACTAAATGTCCACGCTGACCATCAAATGGCCAGCAGCGTCCGGCCACGGTTGGTCCTCCCTGAAGAAAGAAAGAGTATAAAAAAGAGTTTAGATGGTATGTGGTATAACAAAATAGACAGTAAAACATCCCAAACCATTACATAATATTGCCATACCGCCTAGCCATGTGTGTTGTGTGTGTAGTTCCTAGTTCCTACCTGAGTGACAATGATAGGGTCGACGGGTTCTGGTGGCCAAAACGGAACCAGGACATCCCACATGGAAACCATCGGTTCGGTATATTTGCGAGTTTTGGAGGACCACTGATGTAAAACTTGGGCCCCTGCACACAAAAACACACACAAAGAAAGTGAGACAACCAGCTCAAAACTAAAAAGCAAATGTGCAAATTACAATCTGACAGATGAAAATGATGAGCGTGATTTAGATGTCTCACCTTGCGACTCCAGGGCAAAGTTGGCCAAATTGTCCAATTGTGGCGGCTCGTTGATCCTCTTCAACCTCACCAGCTCGTCCTGAAGCAATCTCACCTGCTTCTCCAGCTGCTCATATGGGCTCAAGACCTGTAAGTGACAGGAGATTCATTTTAATGGTGCATGTTGACATCATTGTGTGTTTCACATGTAGGTGAGAACATATTTGGGCTGTGATTGTGTTTATAGGTGCACATTAAGAATAAAAAGAAGTAAAAGAGAAAGCCAAGCTGCTCTAAGTGTCATACCATATTCAGCTGGGTTGTTGGTCCAGATGACGCTGAGCGTCCGGAGCCCAGAGAGTTGATGTGCATGAGGAGACCCAGGGTGAAGATTACAATTCCTGATGGATGGAGAGAAAGTATTGGAGAAACAGGTCAGGGATGTTTTATTCAAAAGACAGACACTCTACAGTGTAAAAACACACAAGCTGATGAACAAGATATGATTGTTTGTAGAAGGAGAGATCGCTTACCAATACACACGGGCAGCAAGTAAAACAGCCAGCGACAACTGCTGCTCCTGCTGGCAAAGCTGGCCCAGTTGGTCCTGAAGTTACTACCAGAATCGTCAGGTTCAGACTTGACGATTTTGGGTTTCCTACAGGCCCTAAATGCCCTGCTGGCCCAATTGGTCTTGCGGCTGCAGTCGGGCAGACCACCAGCAACAGAAACCTCAGGTACAGACCTGACGGTTTTCTTACTGGTCTCTCTCCGACTGTCTGGAGAAAACCACCTAGATCTTCTGTATAATGAAAATGAGAAAAGAGTGAGAGCTTTGAAGATGTATAATGAAGAACTTATGACTGTGAAACACATACTGTACAAAGCCTGTGTAGGCTAAAGGAAATATACAAGCATGACTGTGGCACGCACGCACACACACACACACACACACACACACACACACACACACACACACACAAATGTCAGCTTACGTAGAAGTCTCCTTGTAGGAAACGACTGCTTCTCCTTGGAGGTTGTAGTATCCGTTCGCGGTCAGTCGAGCGCTTCTTCGAGACATGACTGTAAACCAGAGAGCAGAGGAGGTGGTCAGTCACTCACTCACACAAGTTATATCAAACACTTGATTGATGTGTTAATTCAACTAAAGCCATTTTTGAGGTTGTAGTTTGTGTTGGACGAGCCTTTTAACCATCTTCTCTTCTTTTTGTGAATATAGACTGATGTTTATTTTCAACATAGTCATACAAGTAAAATTTTATAATTATATTTATAATATAAATAATAATATGTATCCTCTTTTATTACTTCTCTCAATGTCAGTTTTTGAATCAGTATAAATTCAACCAGTGCTACATTACTGCCTAACCCAGTTGAATATAGGCTTACAGGAACTACTCACCTGTGCATGAAAGTAATTAAACTAAACTATTTGACCTAACATCAAGTTGAAAATATTGTTTTGTTTTTTGCACAATTAGAAACTTTGCAGTTATATTAGGAAAAGTACAAAAGGGAATTCATGTCCATGACTGGATTACATTTTCTTGAAAGGTGTTTCTAACATTTTGTCAAACTCCATTTGACAAAATGATGAGAAACATCTCTCTCAAACAGTCTGAATATGAATCTCCCAAAGGATTAATCATGTTACATAGGAATATTTTCTAACTATTTCTCTGCTTACTGTGTGTGTGTTTTACATATCTGTGATAGAAGCAATTATTTACCTTCACTTTGTCTGTGCGATAAAACTCAGTCAATAAAGAAGTCGAAGTTCTGCGATGAGATTTGGTTCCCAGAGATTTTGCTTGTAGCTCACTGAGAAGTCCAGAGTCAGCTATGAGTCTCAAGTTCACTTCAGTTGTGAGAGAAATAAGATGTTGAAGTCTAAAGAGAATTACACAAACCGTCATTATAGCGTCATAGAGAATTCTAGCATGACATAGAGCGTCATTAAGAATTATAGAATTACATCACGAAGAACATAGAACACGCGCTGCGCCCCGGTAGCTAGGCAACCATCACTGTCGCTATAATAAAGGCATACAACAACAACAACAACAAAGAGTGTGAACATTTCATTTTAAAGGTCCGCAAATTTCATGGTAATTAGGTGATAATTAGCAAATAAATGTCTTTGGAATTACTGAAAAATTACCCCAATATTTACCTCAAAACTGATCGAAAATTACTTTATTATAAACATTATTTAATATTCCGCTATTTCCCAATAGCTGATATTTAATACATTTCCAGGAAAAAAAATTACAAAGTGAATATATTTGCTTTATTTCAATGTCTGCTGAAAAATAGATGATAATTAGCAAACAACTTCTTTGAATTAGGGACTTTTTCAATAAGTCTAAATGGTGAGATGTGTGCCTGATCAGAAGTGTCTTCTATTAGTTTTGGTTTTCCACCTCCGATGAAGAGCAGCCGCTTCTCAAGCCTAAGGGCCCTATTTTAACCATTGTATCCTATTTTAGCATATAATTATTAAATAATGTTTATAATTAAGTAACTTTAGATAAATTTTGAGGTAAATATATTTGGGTAATTTGGCAGTAATTCCAAAGATATTTCAAATAGGTTACTGGCTAATTATCACCTAATTACTATGAAATTTGTGGACCTTAAAATAAAGTGTTACCAAAATCGTTAAGAAAAAGTAGTAATACCACAGTGTAAAAATACTCTGTTACAAGAAAAAGTCCTGCATTCAAAATCAGTAAAAGTACAAAAGTATTAGAATCAAAATATACTTATCTAAAAGTAGCTATTATTATTATTATTATTATTATGTAGAATGGCCCATGTCTTGATGCAGTACTGTATACATCACATTCATATTGCAGCTGGTTATCTATATCATAATGTATTAGTTGATTCAGATTATTAAATCACAATATAAATCTGCAAAGTAACTAAAGCCGTCCGATAAATGTAGTGCAGTAAAAACTACCTACAACTGTTCCCTCTGAGATGTAGTGGAGTAGAAGTATAAAGTAGCAGAAAATGGAAAGACTCAAGTAAAGTACAAGTACCTCAAAATTGTACTTGAGTAAATGTGCTTAGTTACATTACATGGCTGATTAATATTGATATCGCAGTAACCCAGCTGTGGAGTGCTGCTGTCACCATGTATTTTATGGGAGGTTCTGGAGGCGCTGGAGGCAATACGTGCAACTTATTTCTAGCTCCGCAATGGACCCACATGCAAGGAGGGTGAAAAGAGGAGATGTCATGCGTTATCAGCACGTCATATCTTTGGGGTACAACACATGCGCGGTAAAATCTGGTCTGCACTCGCCCAAATTGAGCCAATCGCAACGCACAACCGCAGCTCCAGTTACACTGTGCATGTGTTGTACCCCATAGCTCAAGACCCGTGTCCCAGCCTCCATCAGGAGGCCTTGCCCACATGATACAGCTGCTGACCTTCCTGTAAAGGTCCACAGTGTATTTGTGATACTTCGTTTTTAGTGACCTGACCATGACCGATTGTCATGAAAAAGTGTGTCCCAGTCTTTTTTTGGCTGAGAATACCTTCCCCTCTTCACTTGTCCATGAGTTGTGAGCAGTTTTAACCAGAGTGATTTTCTTAGATTGTTTCACCTGAATCTAAAAGTGTTAGAGGTCAAACTATCCAGTACTTCACAACAAGTAAAAGCAAAGATCAGACAACAAAAGGAATCTAAAATTGAATAGCAAAACATTGTTTTTCTTCTTTCCATTTTGCATCATTCCTCACGACCGGGGGTGACCAGGTGTCCCACTGTACGAGGGACTGCACAGCAATTTGATCCCTTGTTCCTACGTCCCACATATTGAGACGATGTCCCACATTTTCGTTGGCTCTAGTTTTCAAAAGTCAAACCGCTGCAGGACAGACGCGTTTTAAAATCTGGCTTTTATCCAACAGCTGTGAAGAAAGCAGGAAGTCTGTAATCACGGCGCTGTGTTTGCTGTCAAACTGAGCACACGTGGGTCAAGTGCAGGTTAACATTTCACCGTCTTTGCTACGCTACGCCCAACGGAGAAAATTACGAGTCACCGCAAAGTCACAAACTGTGAAGATTTAGGTGGAATATGATGGAAACTACAACAAAGAAAAGGAAGAGCAGCTACAACAAAGACTGTGAAACTACTTATAAGTATTTACAAGCCGATGGAAAGTTATTCTCAGAGTTTTTTGTGAAATTTGCCAGTTATTTTTCAATTTCACCAGAAGCGACACAGTTCATGTGAGTCTCACAAGAAATTATTAAGACTTTTTTTCTCATAAACTTATGACTTTATTCTCATAATATTCTGACTTTTTCTTCTCGTAAACCTATGACTTTATTCTCATAATATTACGACTTTTTTCTCGTAAACCTATGATTTTATTCTCATAATATTACGACTTTTTTCTCGTAAACCTATATGACTTTATTGTCGAAATAACCAATTTTTTTTTATCCTCAATGTGGCCCTAATACCAGAATTTTTTCACATTGCCATTCATTTGCAAAAAGGTGAATGTGACTGGTGGGACAGTTAGTTTCAGGAGTGAAGTTACAGGGACGTTGTGAGGAGCTTTTTTCACTTTCTAGTGGAAGTATTCTGCTTTAATTCTCATAGATATCTTTGCCTGGAAATCAATTTCTGTGAGCGTGGTGCTTGTTTGTGCACTGCCATGGGGAAGATCCTTGTACATGTGTCTGAAGCCGATCACTGGCTTTTATAGTTGTTCAATGTCATGTTGAAGCTACTGCAGAACTTCCACCTTAAACACTGTGCCTCAACCGCTGTAGCAAAAGACTTTCTATGGTGAAGAAGCACCTAACAAATTCAAACTGTTATGTCTTTGTTAACAGAAGTTCACGATGCTTCTTCTGCTGTGTCAATAGGTCAAAAACATAAATATGAAAGTTCCCCTGCTGGCTCAGCAGGCACTGGAGTTAGTCTATTGATCAGCTTACCAGAGTTGGGGGTGCATTTCTCTGACTTAAGGGTAGTTCTCGTGAATTTTTCCTCATATATTTCTCTATATATATATATATACATATATATCATCATATATATCGTCATTTAACTTCAGCAAAATCTAAAGTGCTTCACATCGGGTCTGCTTGTTCACCATATACCTCTGCAGAAGTGAGATTTGTCAAATGCTTTTGTCGCTGTATGTACAGTATATAGTAAATAAGTCCAATGTCACAGGAGAAACGCAGTCCTGGAAATACTGCATGTACAGTTTGTAAATTTACATTTTTCTTCTTATGAACTTAGAAGTTGAACGTTTCATGTCATTTTTTGCGTCCATTTTTAGCTTGTAACTTTACATTTTTTTCTTGGTAACTAAACTTCAAAAAGTTGAACATTTAATTTAATTTTTGCATTCATTTCATTTTTGAGGGACTTTATTTCAGCTACTTCAACACATGTATTACTGGATTATAATTATTGATGCATTAATGTGTAAATGGTAAATGGACTTCAAAGTTCAAGGTTCTTTATTTGTCATATGTCAATTCCAGCAAAGCAGTCATTCGCAATGAAAATCTTTGGTGGTATATATATATATATATATATATATACAGTATTTTGTATTAATAATAAATAAATCTGCAAAGTTATCAAATAAAGGTAGTGGAGTAAAAACTACAATATTTCCCTTTGAGATGTAGTGGTGGAGAAGTAAAGTTGCACAAAATGAAATACTCAAGTAAAGTAAAGTACCTCAAAATTGTACTTAAGTACAATACTTGAGTAAATGTACTTAGTTACATTCCACCACTGCCCATAGAAATAAGGTCTCTAAAAGGATAAACTGGCATAACTAATGGATGGAACATCATCTGTAAACATTTATTTAGCCCACTCTCACCACATTACACTTGGCTTTTGTACTGTACCAAAGCTCTGACAACACTGCCGATAATACAACATCTCAATGCAAACACTGTGATCATAGAAAACAAAAGCAATACTTTGGTAAATTGGCCTGAATATAACCTGCTGATCTGGGATTTGCTCTAAATAAGACATAAAATATAGAGTTCACAATACACTACAAAACACACCCCTACTATTTCAACCATCATAACCCATTGATTTTCTTTACATTGACCATATCAGCGTAGTAACTATGAGCATAAAGCAGGGAATCCTTCAATAAAGAAAGGTCTTTGCTATGAAATGACACTTTACATGGATGTTCATCATTCATGACAAAAGTTAAACGTTTTTTCTACGTGTCAGGGATACATTTGTCTATTATCTAGAAAGAAAATGGGCCTGTCTTCTACACATTTCCTTCATAATATAAGGGGATTTAATAAATAAATACAAACATGATCGTCTGTCTTCCAAAGTTTCCCCACTAGCATCTTTCAGATATGATGCCAAATCACATCTCACCTAAAGTTGCAGTAACAAAGAAAATAGAGTTTAAACCTGCTTCTTATTGAGATGCACATCTCGGGTAGTAAGCTAAAGCAAGTTGTTGGTAGTTAACCTTAACAGCAGGGGTCTCCAACAAGTAGCTCGTGAGCTACCAGTGGCTCGCTACCCATTTCTAACACAAAGTCACTTTGTAAACCTGTTTAAATTTCTATTGAATCAAATTCACAGACATCCGCCCCCTTTGGACACAAAATTACTTTTTGCTAATCAGCTGTCAATTAAACGACTGCCTTCAAATGTGGTTACATCAGTGACGCCGTAACATTAGGCGATGCTAACAGACTAGCAATCGCACACCAGATTTGACAATGACCACAGAAAAGGACAATAAATTAGATTTTTACACGAGGAATGGGTAACAGGTTTTTTTTTTCACGAAGGTGAATGATAAATGTGTGTCTCATTTGAGGTGCGAGCGTGTCAGTCGGTCGGTAAAAGATGTAAGGTCGAGCGCCACTTCACCAAAGTCCACGGCAACTTTTCATGGAGCTTTCCGGCTGGTAGCAGTCTACAAACAGAGAAGGTAATTGAGCTGAAAACAACGCTTAAAAGGCGACAGTCTTTGTTTATCAAACTGAGAAGAAGGCCAACGCAGCAACACAGGCTTTGTTTAGTGGCTCACATCCTAACGAAACACAAAAAGCCCTTCGCCTACGGCGGGGTTAGAGTAGAGGCGATGACCGCGGTGACCAAAACGTTATTAAAGGACCATAAAAGTAAGACAGAAATTATGTCTGCTGTTGCCGATGCACACCTTGGTGCTATGAGTAGCTCTCGGACACTTTTATGTTGTCAAATTAGCTCCCGGAGGAAAAAAAGGTTGGAGACCCACGCTTTACAGTGACTGAGATGCACCTGTGTCCAGCTCCATGTGTGTACAGTGTGTATGTTCAGGCTCACACAGTATTGATGCTGTTACACAAAAGCTCAACAAAAGCACTAAACAGACATTGAAATGTGTTTTTACAAACACTACAATCTAGCTTTGTGGACTGTTTTAGTAAAAGTAAACATAGTTGACATGTATCATACCGAAACAAGTGACATACCTTTTCAACATGACATCAATAAATACATATATAAATAAAAATATGGTCTTTGACTTAGTAGATCACGTACTTAACAAAGTGACTGAAGCCCACACCACCCAAATATACAGGGTTGCATCAATCGTTGACCTTCTTGGTGTAACTTGGCTTTTGACTATACCAGTTGACAGTTTTACACTCTAGATCAGGAGTGACAAAAGAACAAATCTAAATCTCAAAACTGAGCTGTCAGTCTTGACCGTACAAGTGTTTCTGCACGTCTTAGACCACTTGTCACTATAACTGCATACTGTACTTCACAATCCAGTGTTTCAATCCAATATGGCTGAGTTAGATTATTTTTACATTCTCACACCGTGGCAAAAACAGCTGCATTGATATGTACAGACTATTACATAATGCAAATTTCATCCAAGAGAAAAAATAAAAATATGACCCCAACTTTTAGACGTGCATGTTGTAACATAGTCCCTCCACATGATCTAGCACTGAGCCGGTAATCTGTAGTTTTTTGTAATATTCAAATGCTTTAAATAGCATGTATATCCACTACAATCATGTCTGTTACAGATAGCTGATCTCAAGCACTTTGTCCGGGCATTCTTCAGGTTGTGACCTGCTGTTTCTACTTTTACTGCCCATAGAGGGCGCTACCTCAGCAGGATCAGAACCTGGGCCTTTCTCATGTTGGGCACTCTGACTAGAGTGCTCCGGCTCAGGTTTACCTCTCACGACCTGTGTCCTTGAGCCCTCTGTTACACCACTGTGGTTCCCATTTTGTGACGTTTTGCATATTTCCCTCATCTGTATGGCCCCTCCTGTTCCATTGATTTCCTCCTCTTCTTCTTTTTCACCACAGTCTTTCCTATGCACATCGACGACGCCTTCACTTTTCTGTGCTTGCAGCACAATGCCGCCCCACTCCTCGGTCGGTCGCTGTACCTCAGTGCCGGCCCTGTCGTTGTTCTTCACCCTGCGTGAAGTGCCGCACAGGGCCTTCCTGAAGCCTCTCTTGAAGTTGTCAGACAGAAAGCCGTACAGTATGGGGTTGGCACAGCTGTTCGCATATGACAGCACAACGACAAAAAAGTAGAGCCCCCTGAAGTCCCCAGGCAGGACCACCAGGAGGTTGACGATATTCAGAACGTAGAACGGTAGCCAGCAAAGGACAAACACTGCCACCACGACCACCACCATCCTGGTGATTTTACGTTCCGACTTCCTGCGGCGAGAGGACGTGGCCTGCGCCCGTTTTCCAACACTGCGCACCTTTGAAAGAAAAGATAAAGAGTGTTTACCTGTCTTATGCAAACACATACATTCACCCAAATTAAATAAAAAAACAAAAAAAACATTTACCATTTTGTCTGCTGAGGTTTTGAGTTATCTCCACCTGAGATTTCTGCTGCCAACAACACAAAGGTGAATGTAACTTTGAACCACTTTGTACCGGTGATGACCCTGTGGTGTCATCTAGTTTGCTGGGTGATTCACCTGTCTGTGTTCTCTCTGCAGGTGATCGTTAGGACACCTGAGGGTGTTCCCAGGTTATTTAAGTCTGGTTGCAGCTGGCAGCCTTCTCTCTGGCTGACCCTTCATTCTGCTGCTGTGTCCAGACCAGAGGGCAACCTCCGAGTCTGAGAAGTGAAGCTGATGCTGAAGTACCTTAAACCTTCATTCTTTCTAACAGCCAGCAGGGGGCGACTCCTCTGGTTGCTAAAAGAAGTCTGATTGTATAGAAGTCTATGAGAAAATGATGATGACTTCTCACTTGATTTATTACCTCAGTAAACATTGTAAACATAAGTTTATGGTCTCAATCGCTAGTTTCAAGTCTTCTTCAATACAGCATGATGTTCATTTAGTAAATTATGGTCCCATTTAGAGTCAAATGGACCATAAAGCAGGGGATGCTTTAGGGCGGGGCTACCTTGTGATTGACAGGTCGCTACCACGGCGTTGTCCGGACTGGGAGTTGTCTGTGTTTTCGTCGTAGAACTTTAACCCTTTCACAGTGTGTTTTCACTTCATGTAAGTTAATTATAACATTTTTTGTCGCCTTATTCAGCGTTTGGATGTACTTGGCTCCACCCTCTCGTGTCACTTCTGGTTCCAAAAAACTAAGATGGCGACGGCCATATACCAAGATGGCGATGGCCAAAATGCCAAACTCGAGGCTTGAAAACGGTAGTCCACAAACCAAAGGGTGACGTCATGCTGACTACGTCCACTTCTTCGTGTTGCTTCCCTCCCGTTTGGTTTGGTTATGTTGCACCTTTTCAACACCCTTGCTGCTGTAACTTTCCCTCGGGGATTAATTACCTACCTATCTACCTATCTACCTACGTACCACACCTACATCTACCACTAATGCACAGCACACACAACTGACTACTGACACTACTGATATCAACGTCCCATACTTTAATAACTTAAGCTGACCCTTTAATTGGGTGTAATTTGCTTTAGTTTGTTAATTAAAGCTTCTTTTATTGAATGCTCATATGGTGTGACTCCTTTTTTGCTATAGCCAAAGAAATAGTTTGTAAGGAAACTGTTGACAGTCATGTCTTTGGATTATGTAGAGCGAGTACGATACACTTCCTGAAAATACGCTTTGTAATTTTTCAGTGCTTTAGAATAAATGGAACAAATAAACCTGTTTACCTTACTAATCCTGCGTCATGGCTTCCTTTCCCGAAACCGTGAAATAATAGGCTATGTAACTCAAAACATATAACCAACACTGTCTGCATGGAAAGATATTGCTAGTGGTTAGGGGGAAAATGTGTTGTTGTTTTTTTTGGGGTGTATTGGACCTTTCAATATTAAAAGGAGCTGTAGAGAAACCCTTTTTTCGATACATTATTATTGAGTGCATCAATGCTACTTGCTGTAAAAAAAATGAAATATATTTCTGAAAGTAATAAGAGGAAAGTAGCCTTTATTGTAACAAGTATTGTGGTGGATGCTCTCTCTCTGTTTTTCCACAGAATCATAACATATTAACTCTGGCACAGCGTGCTTCTCCATTATTTCTGTACGAAAATTGCTCCGGTACAAGTGCCCTCCAACATCATTAGTGATATCAACGGAGAACAGTCCAATTAGAAAGGATAATAGTGTGTGTACCGATGTGTGTTTGTGCTGTTCCTGATGAAAGCTGTTGCTGCCTTAAAGGGCTTCTCTGCACTGCAGCTTTATTTGGAGGGATTTCTTTAAAAACAGCAAAAACAATTTTGACTTAAAAATAATGTCATGCAGAGTTGGGAAGTGGTATAAGCTGTTTCAGGCACCCCTGGTTTTGGAAGCAAAAGTTTCCCCCTAGACATAGCCATTCAATTGTTAAGTAAATTTTAAGTGAACTTTTGAAATGTCGCAAAAAAAGAAATGTGAATTAGGCACGTTTCCATCAACTGGAGCAAATAAACTCAGCTACAGCGTAGTTTGGTCAGAAGTTGGCGCTATAGGCCAGTAAACAGAGTAGAAGAAGAATTAAAGGCTGTGAACCTGAAATAAAACAAGTCTCCTTTAGAGGTCTTCAGGAATTTGTTTCAATAGTCCTTTCATGTCAGTTAGTATTGGACATGTTTCATGCTGTCTGGAGACGAAAACAATATAAATATATATCCAGGAAGACGCCGACAGCAGAAGCAGCTGATCAGTCATGTGAGTTAAATCCCTGCTACGTCAGAATTTATTCGGCAAAGGCGTTTCCATATCCCATTTAGTGCATCAACTCTTTTTCAACATAGGTAAAAACCACCTCAAGTGAGCGTAAAAACATTTTTTCGAAATTGAGGAAGTTTTATCAGATTTTGCCATTTCCATACAGCTTTTGCTAATGTTGCTAATATTGCTAATGTTGCCTGACTCACAATTGGAACACATAAATGAAGTTGAATTAATTAAAAAGTGGTGGTCATAATACAAACATGATTGTTACATTATCAAGGCTAGTTTCTGTGTTAAGTCATATCGAGGACATTGTTTAAAGACAATAACTGAAAGGGGAATACAAACATTTCTGGAATAAAACACATCTGTGTTACTGTAAATGCTGTACCTTGACAACGATCAGCAGGTAGCACATGCAGATGACCAGCAGGGGGCAAAAGAAGCCCACGGTGCACGTGTAAACGATGAAAGACGTCTTCCACACTTCTGCCGGCTCGGGCCACACGATGCTGCAGTTCCCATCATCCTTCAGCACGTCGGCAAACACCACCACCGGCAGCACCACCACGAAGGACCCCCCCCACACTGTGGCACTGATGGCCTTGGCTACGCGTGGGCGCCGCCACCAGAAGGAGCGGATGGGGTGCACCACAGCCAGGTAGCGGTCCACTGACATCACGGTCAGGCAGAAGATGCTGGTGAACTGGTTGATGGCGTCCACTGTCATGACCACGCGGCACATTAGAGAGCCAAAGGGCCAAGAGAGCAGAGCGTTCTGCACCGCCAGGAAGGGCAGGCCCAGCATGAAGAGCTCGTCCGCGATGGCTAAGTTGAGGATGTAGATGTTGGTGACTGACTCGTTCTTGGTGTAGTTGACAATAACGTGAATGACCAGAGTGTTGCCCACGAGGCCAACAACACACACGATCCCGTAGATGAGAGGGATGAAGACTCCAGCCAAGCCAGGGAGGGATCCAGGTTCTGGTTTGGTGCAGTTCTGGCAGGTGCTGTTAAAGCCGTCACTCGGGGTGAGGCCGAGGAGAGCTTCAGACGGAGTGGAGAGGAGCAGGAAATGGGAGTTGTTGCTCCAGGTAGCTGTAGGGGCTTCCTGGGTGGCCTGGATGAGCTCCATGGAGGCTTTAAGGAATACGAGGCAACAACAGCTGATAAGATCCCTTCAGTGGCAGGTCAACGGCCCTACGAGGCAAAGCAAAGTCGCACATTTCATTCACAAAGGCAATTTTACATTATGTATTTTTTCATTTTAGGAAATACACTTAAAGTCTTTGCAAACCAAGTATGTATTTTTTGTCCGAAATTGTTGCACGTTTAAAGATAAATACGACCTCACGTTGTGTCGATCATGTTTACACACTTTTTTCGGAACATGTTTTTGCGTTTTTTTCGCATCCGTCAGAGTTGTTTGACCACTCGGAACCACCGTAAGTGCAAATGTCATCATCCAAAAATGGCATCTGATAAGTTGGTTCACTTGATTCATTCGTTTCCCAGCTCAAAGCACTTTACGACAAACAAAGTAAAGAAGATAGAGATGCGGAATTTAAAGGTAGAATGTGGCAGGTGATTGCAGAACAGCTTGGAATCGGGGATGTACACAAAACAAAGGACGAAGGAAAGATTAGACAGTAAACGATAGCTTCTTGCTAATGTCATTCATTCATTAGACTAGTGCTGTCCAAAATTAATTAAATGTTGTCTTCTATTGTAAATTTTCGCAACACATATTTAAATTGCATCAGACTCAGTGTGCAACGTTTCTGTGCATAACAATTTTTATTAGATGAATAGAACACATAAAAAAAATATGGACTTGGTGTGCAAAGGCCTTTAGAGATAGTCTGGCTCTGTTCAAAGTTCAAACATATGTCTTTCAACTTATCTAAACTTTAATAATCAATTATTTAATTGTAGGGCTGTCAGTTGATTAAAATATTTAAACGTGATTAATCACACCTTTTTAGGAAAATATGCTGCTTTATGCAAATGTATGTATATATTTATTATTGTAAATCAATTAACAACACAAAACAATGACAGATATTGTCCAGAAACCCTCACAGGTACTGCATTTAGCATAAAACAATATGCTCAAATCATAACATGCAAACTGCAGCCCAACAGGCAACAACAGCTGTCAGTGTGTCAGTGTGCTGACTTCACTATGACCTGCCCCAAACTGCATGTGATTATCATAAAGTGGGCATGTCTGTAAAGGGGAGACTCGCGGGTAACCATAAAACCCATTTTGATTAACATAACTTGAGGTCAGAGGTCAAGGGACCCCTTTGAAAATGGCCATGCCAGTTTTTCCACACCAAAATTTAACATTGAGCGAGTGTTAAAGTATCATTGAGCGTTATTTAACCTCCTTCGCGACAAGCTAGTATGACATGGTTGGTACCAATGGAATCTTTAGGTTTTCTAGTTTCATATGATTCCAGTTTCTTCACTCTAGCTTTAAAACCCGCCCACTACAACCTCTGAAAGATCGATTGCGTTAAAACGAATGCGTTATTATCGCGTTACCTTGACAGCTCTATTTAATTGTGAATAGTTAAAGGAGTAGTTTGACATTCTGTTTTTTTTCTTTGTTGCCAAGAGTTATGCTTTAAAAAACTTCCTTTTTTTCTCTCTTTTCTTTTTCAAAAAACAGCTTTTGCACCCACCTCACCATTATTGTATAAGTGGTGTGTTGCAGTGTATCTGAACGGATGTCCGCGGCGCGCTGAGCTTAGCTTTGACCTGAGCTGAACTGACCTTTTTGTGGGTGCAGCTGTTGACCGCTGCATGAACTGAAAGATGGACGTGACGTTACAGCGCCACCGGGAGTTCCAAACTGGTAAACACTCATGATGTAATGTGAATGCACCTTTAGATGAGAAGTCAATAAGCGCCTTTTACCGAAATGTCAAACTATTCATTTAAACACAATAAATAAGGAATGCAGAATAAGACATTAAAACTTTAAAAAGAACATATACAGTGTTTACAGAAAGGGAGAAAGGATGAGAATCAAAGACACAACTTCACTGACGTATAAAAAAAAAAAAAAAATCAAAATGACGGCTGCTGCTGATGGTGTGGACAGTGAAAAGTTTAAAAAGTTTGATTCAATCTCAGACCAGTGAAGCTTGTAGAATACTAAACTACTAATCAACTTAACAACCTTCTTTCCGTCACAACAAAAACAAGCCTCCTGCATCGACACAGAAACATAACGTATTTAGTTCTATTAGTACAAGACTTGTTTATGAAGCCATCCTGGCTTCTTAATCACTACCACGCCGCACGCAGGCACACCCTCATCCCTCACAGCGATGGTTAATAATTGGTGGTCTGTTAGGAACAAAATGTACTGACCTATGGATAAAAAACAACAGAGGCATGTCCCCCACAACCTTGACTTAAATGCATTAATGTGGATGTGAGGATGATGGGAAGAGAAGAGGTGAAAAGGAGAATAATTCAGTGCTAATAATAATAATTTACAGTGCTACAGGATACAGGCCAAAAAAGTCTGAGATATTGACTACATCAACAAACGAGGAGATTATTTTTTACAGTGTGTTCAATTAAACAACCAGTGTGATTTTTATTTTTCCCTCTTTACAGTATGTATTTGATTATGTTGGTTTTATTTTAAAGCTGTCAAAATGAACGCGGTAATAACTCAACGCAAATTCGTTTAAACGCCACTTATTTCTTTAACGCATTAACGCAACTTGTGATTTTTAGGTTGTAGCGGGCTCAGTTTTAAAGAGTGAAGATACTGGCCTCATATGAACCTACACATACTAATGAATCCATCGGTACCAACCATGTCATAGCTAGCTTGTCAGGAAGGAGGTTAAATAATGCTTTGAATTTATGCTAAATTTCAGCGACATAAAACTGTCATGGCCATTTTCAAAGGTGTCCCTTGACCTCTGACCTCCAGATATGTGAATGTAAATGGGTTCTATGGGTACCCACGAGTCTCCCCTTTACAGACATGCCCACTTTATGATAATCACATGCAGTTTGGGGCAAGTCATAGTCAAGTCAGCACACTGACACACTGACATTAGTTGTTGCCTACATTTTTCAAATTGTTTTGGGGGACATTTTTTGGACATTATTCAATTTTTTTTTTTTTACATTTTTCATACTTTTTTGGGGCCTTTATTTTAAATTTTCGGACATTTTTTATTTTTTTTTCGACATTCTTTGAACCTTTTTTTTTTTTTTTTTACATTTTTCAAACTTTTTTTGGGGACATTTTTAAAAAAACATTTGACAATTTTCAGACTTTTTTTTTAAAAAATTGACATTTTTCTGACTTTTTTTTTGACATTTTTCGAATTTTTTTTTTTTAGATATTTTTCCTTCATTTTTCAGAATTTTTTTTTTTTTTACATTTTTCGGACATTTTTCAATATTTTTTGGACATTTTTCAGACTTTTTGGGGATATTTTTTTTTTTTACATTTTTCGGACATTTTTCAATTTTTTTCCACATTCTTTGAACTTTTTTTTTTTTTTTTTTACATTTTTCAGACTTTTTGGGGACATTTCTTTTAACATTTTTCGGACATTTTTAATTATTTTTTTTGACATTCTTGGAAGTTTTTTTTTTTTTTTTACATTTTTCAGACTCTTTTTGGGGACATTTTTAATTATTTTTTTTGGCCATTTTTCGAACTTTTTTTTTTCATTTTTTAGACATTTTTCAGACATTTTTCAGACTTTTTTTTAATTTTTTTTTTTTACATTTTCCGTATATTTTTCAATTTTTTTTTTTTTTACATTTTTCAGACTTTTAAAAAAAATATTTTTCAGACAGTTTTGAACATTATTGCGGAAATTTCTTTGGACATTTTTCGAACTTTTTTTTTTTTTACATTTGAGGGTTTCTGGACAAAGTTTGTTATTGTTTTGTGTTGTTAATTGAGTTCCAATAATAAATATATACATACATTTGCACAAAGCAGTATTTTTTGTCCACTCCCATGTTGATAAGAGTATTAAATACTTGACAAATCTCCCTTTAGGTATATTTTGAACAGATAAAAAAATGTGTGATTAATTTGTGATTAATCGCGATTAAATATTTTAATCAACTGACAGGCCTATTTTTTTCAAACTAAAGGTCAGCTAAGAAAGAAACACCACCACCTCTAAGTCATCTTCTCTGTTAAAAAAACATGATGAATGAATCTTAATCATTTCTCCTGTGAGATTTCTTATAGGCTGAACGTAGTCGGAGGTCAGGACCTCAATTACTAAGTGTAAACACCAGAGGACAATATGTGCTGTGCGTCCGTGAGATGACCTGTGCCACTTAACACTTAAAATATGGAAGTACACAAACTCACATTATCCAGCAAATATACAATATTAGTTTTTGTATGGTAAGACAATTTGTTAAGATTTATTTTATTGATATGATACCTGATTATTCTGTATCAGTGATATGTGTGTGTGTTTGGGAGCTTTTAACACCTGATGTTAATTTATATCAAGTAAAAAATATTATGTTTGACGATATGTAGTTGCACAACATTGTGGTAGCCATTGATTAAAAGATCGGCAATCAATTAAAATATTTAATCACGATTAATCGCAAATTAATCACACATTTTTTATCAGTTCAAAATGTACCTTAAAGGGAGATTTGTCAAGTATTTAATACTCTTATCAACATGGGAGTGGACAAATATGCTGCTTTATGCAAATGCAAATCAAAAAAGGTTCATAACCTTGTCCTGTGATTCTGCATCATATGAATCTTTGGACCGTATTTTCTGTGTATATATTAATCTAATCCAGCCTTGTGACCGGTAGAATGATGTGTGGGATATTCATATTTAAAATTCTAGTTGTTTTTTAACAACCACATTTATAGAAAATAAATCCAATTGAAACAACATTTGATGGCCTTAGTCCTGAAGTGATAATAAAAATAAAAAAATCATTAAAACCTCATTTGTAACATATTAAATATGCATAAGAAAAGGAACAGAATGCTGAGATCAATCTAAAGATGCATAGCGAGCTGTGGGTTTATGCAGATCATAAATCACAACAATGCCCTCCTGGAGGATAGATACAGGTTTATCACCACATGACCCGAATCCCTGGACCAGCTGGTATAATCTGAAATCTTGAATGGTCATAGTGTGCAACACATTTACATGTTTTTCTAATATGTGATGACAAGAACATGGAAAGGCTTTTTACAAAATTTATAGTGCAAAATAATACATATATCATCACTAAAATTTCCGACTGAAGACCTCCCTGACACAAACACACACACACGCACACACACACACACACACACACACACACACACACACACACACACACTTCCTTGTGTGCTCCTGATTTCCAGGATGTTCACAACACCTGCCATTCTAATCTCTGACACTCACAATAGAGCAGACAGACAATCTGTCTTCCCACAAGGCGTCACCTCTTTTGTTCGCCGTTCTATGGCCGGCTCTAAGAAAAACTTCCTGGGAGATGTTGCTATGGCGATGTAAGGTCAAGACGAGGCCCTGTAACGGAGCAAATGAAAAGAGACAAATAAGAGAGTCCAAATGAAGGTTGATTGAAGAGCTGCTGCGCTTTACATTCACATACAAAGGCAACAACGGGATATACTGACTGCATTGTGTGTGAGTGTACATGTGTGTTTGGCAGTTGTGCATGTGTGTGCGCAGATACTGTAGGTCTGGAGATATCGTTGGTGTTACTAGGTTCATAGTATTTAAGGGCTGCTGCCAGTTAAATTTCATATATTTTTTTTCTGTTGCTGTTGGTGATGCTCATTAACCCTCAAAAAATGGACTGATGTAAAATAAAAAGCGTGATAGCTTTTGCAGCAGAAAGCTGATGGTACGTGTCCACAGGATCCGTCCTTTCTACGCTTCCGATAGTGTCACGACGGCCGTTGCTCATTTGCATAAAGTTGAGGTCTAGCCTACTTTATGCAAATCACGGGCGTCCGACGGGACTCGCTGCCTCTGGAAACTCACGAGAATCTTTTAACATAAACGTTGTCGATCCAAAATAAAGACAGATTCAGCAACTGCGTGGCTTATTTCTCACCTCAAATGTTATAAGAAACACATTTTAGTGAACTATTTTCGTGAAATAAGAGAAGAAAGTTTCCAAACGAGCCTCCATATTGTTTCCGGTTTGAAAGCTGGGTGCAGCAGCCCACGGAGGGAAAGCGTTCGTCCAATCAGGTGCCGAGTAATGTTGTGTCTAGTGGCAGCCACCAAGCGTCCAGTGCTGGGAAGCAGCGCGTCCCCTCGCAAAAAACAATACCCCGGTGGACACGTACCATAAGGCTTCTGTCTTTCGTGTCATCACGTTGAACGCTCGTGATGATGTCATTAAGTTGCGTTGCGTTGCGTTGCGTTGCGTTGCGTTGCGTTGCGTTGCGTTGCGTTGCGTTGCGTACGGAAAAAAACAAAATGCCTTTGCACTCAATTTGATCACGAAAATGAGTATATCTCAAAAACTAAAGATTGTGCATCGTTCAAATAATGTTTTTCATGTGAAATTTTTTGGAATATGTTTTGTGTTTAGTAACATTTTTTTGTCCGATTTTTTTAACTCTTTGTATTTATGACACAATTTCAATACTTTTGTCAATTATTATGGTTTATTGACTTACATAAACTTTTAGCTTAGGTTGTACATATTTCAGGGATATGATGCATTTGAAGATACTCCAAGAAATGACATTACAATAAGCAAAAGTACCGATGTAGTCACTGGTAGTGGTAGTTCAAAGGGTTAACTACCAGAGTCTAGATTATTTTTGACATGAAATGTACTCCAAACACTCAGATCCATCGACTCCTTCCTCTGATCCTCAGATCTAACACAAAAACATATCGTGCTGCTGCTTTTAGTGAATCCTGCAGAGCCATAATTCTCTTATTGAAGAAGGAACTGAAGCTCAAATGTTGGTTAACAAGGGAGCAGACAGAGTGGGAGTTGTGTGTGCTGAGTGGTAGGAGGGAACATTTCAACTAATATCTAATATAATGGATGCCTCAACATTTCAAAGGTATTATTATTCTTCCAAGTCTCATAACGAGATTTCCTTCAGAACTCTTTTTATATCAACAATGGGTCAAGTGACTGTGTAAAAATGGAATTTATTAAATTTATGTGTACATTTCCCTCCTGTCCCCATCACCTGACTGCCCCGCCCATCTACACACCTGTTCCCACTTTCCTCATCAGCCCTTCAGTTACCTGACCTTCCCCGCCCACCTGCTCACCTGCTTTCCATTTTCCCTAATCAGCCCAGTTGTAGATACACCGGTTCATTTCCACTTGTATTCTGTCAGCTCCTCCGAGTTGCTATATGCTTCTTTGTTGTTTCTTTGTTTTCTGGCCACCTGTATCGGCACCTGTCTGTCTGTTTACTTGCCTGAAAGCTGATTTCTTCATTAAATCACTGAAAATCTTCATTTCTACCTGGACTACCTGCATTTGGGTCCTTTCCGTTGCCTCACACACAAACCTGCAGCTGTGACATTTACAGCTTCTTGCACTGCCTCCAGACTCTCCCTTTTTTAAAGGCTTGTAAACAGTGGAATAATTAAATAAGAAACTTTAAACTTAGTGGCATTTAGGTGACAGGTTCCCTGAGATATTTGAATTCCTTCATTTCATAGAGAAGGTGACAGTGTGCATTCCTGTCTGTCCTGATGTCTGTTGTAACACTCAAAGTCAGCACATTTTAAAATTTTACAAAAAGGCTTTAAAAAATGAAATGTGTTGAAGCAGAAAGCGAGTGGGACAGACAAAAACACCGGGTTGTAAGCATAACCTGCCAGCCTGAGGCCTGTACTACGAAGCGAGTTCAACATACCCGGGGTATGTTCTCCTTATCTGGCTTAACTAACCCTCACAACCACGATCCCGCTAAGCGGTCCTACGAAGGTGGTTATCAAACACTTAATTGTCTATAATATCCTCCTTGCACTCACTGTAGCCAAGCAGCATCCCTCCTTCTCTACTGTTTGTATTATTTATTACATGTGTTTTATTATAAAGTATGACTGAACTCTGATTGAAGCAGACGGCAACCTCGGGTTCTGAAAAGTGAAGCAAACGCTGAAGTGCATGCTAAACTTACATTCTTTCTAACAGCCAGCAGGGGGCGACTCCTCTGGTTGCTAAAAGAAGTCTGATTGCTCATAACTCCAAAGCTCCACTGGTAAATAGTGTATTTAGAGATTTATTGGTGAGGTGACGATTGTTTGGAACATAATGTACAGGATCAAGAGTGGAGACTCTGGATCACTATTGGAATTCATTGTTGTGAAATCAAGCGGACTTCAGTTGTCGTCCTCTGCGAATGAGGAAGCCATACAAACTTGTTTAAAGCCTGCTTATACATGGGGTTATTATTTCATACTCAAATATAAATTAAACTACATTTCTGTCTAGCCTGTCGAGCAACCGATCTTATATTGAGCTTTAACGGGTCACATTTCTGGTACCTGATAATCTCTCGTACACATAAAGGAGCACACATGCAGAGATGGAAAACATTACAAATACACCCCTCACAAGCAACCACTCAGCCTTTGAATAAATTTCAACGTCTGGATTTCCTAAAAGCAGTCATTGCTGTTTTATCGACAGTATTGTTGTGAGAGGCCTCTTCATGATTACATGGTTGATACTGGTGAAGGGCTGCTTCCTCCTCACTGAAAACCCTATTGAGGCCTGTGTAATTACCTCATAGTGGATTCAAGCCACAGCTAAGTACAAAAAAAAGAAAAGGTCAGCATTAAAACAAATTTCTGTCTGGTAAATATTTAGTCAGTCAAATGAATGCTAATTACCTCCAACAGATGCATTTTAGGACATTTCCATTGTTTCTTTTGCACCTTACTTGGTTTGTAATTAAAGGTTGAGAATGGATTTGCATGGCATTTTAGCAAACATTTTGTAGCAATTAAGTGTTTTTGCCCCCTGATTGTTAATTACACTGAGCTGCCATTACATTACATTAACAATCATCTCTCCACCTTTAGTTCACATGCTTTACACAGTGATAACTCCATGCACACATACATCTGATGCTGCAGGGCACAAAACACCACCTCACACATGGCTGCACCACTGTGCTCCAAAACACACACACACACACACACACACACACACACACACACACACACACACACACACACACACACACACACACACGTTTATGATATGTTTTGTTCAGCAAGATAATCTTTACAATTGAACACCGGCTATAAATGAACTACACCACGATCTCATGGGAGCGAGGCAACGCAGCTGTAAAGGCGGACAAGTCGGCGTCATGACGTGTCAATCGATTTAAATATTTAATCACGATTAATTGCATGCTTGTCCATGGTTAATGCGATTAATGGTAAATTAATCACACATTTTTTATCTGTTCAAAATGTACCTTCTGCCCAAGCGGCAAAATATGACGAGTAGAGATGAAATCACGTTGCACTGACGTACGTAGTGAACAACATTATTATTGCAAGCATGCAGCATGCTGATGTGAGCATTTAGTTCAAATACTGACCAACCATGTTTCCTACAAAATTAGGTTCCAACACAACTAAACTGCATTCTCAATTACGTTTCAAGAGAGACTTATTTTCTCCCGGATTTTGGGCGCAGTTTTAAACAGTTTTAAACAGTTTAAACATGTGGTTAACATTGTAAATTGAAAAAAAAAAAATGCAAAAAAAATACCTGGTTAGGTTTAGTAAAAAAAAATTATGTTTTATCTTAAAATGACTGTTTGTTACGTTATTGAAAATAAGTCCTGTGTGTTTCCCATCCACCACCCCTCCGTCCTCCCTGTAGTGGACTTTCTCGCTTGTTATACTCGTTATTTTACCACATTACTTTCAATATTGTTATTATTCTACGTAATTAACGGTTGCTCCATATACTTGTATACGTCGCTTGTTGTACTACGTCACTTGCTTCGGCCTACCGCGGACTATCATAATCCCTCAAAGGCAAACGTAATTGGCAGCAGAATATGTTTCCCTACAAACATATTTGAGAATGCAGTTTAGTTGTATGGGAACGTAATTGTTTAGGATACAGGGCTGGCCTGACGGAGCTGCTGGGATGGCTGTACTCTAATAGTCTTGTTATAGGGAGACTTATTAGAAAGTGGTACCTGTTTTGAAAAGTAAATGTAGCTCAGTCTAAATAACAGTTAAAATTGCTGTACAAAAAGAGTTTTTAAAAAAAGATAGTATGTGAAACATACAGTAGGAAAATGCCAGTCAAAGCAAATGTGCATCAGGATGCTTTCATAAACTTGCCCTCAATTGGCTTGAATGAGATTTTTATTTCAAAGTGAAAAGCCATGACGTCAGTAGCTCCATCCTCACAGAAGCATTTTATAGCCTTAATGCACACACATGTGATTTTGTCCCAAAGAAGATGCCCTTTTCAGGAAGATAGTGGACTAATTATGTGTACCGGTCATTTTCAAGCATGCTTTTTTTTTCTGAATGATTCCACTTGAGAACAATAAAGTATAAGTGGAAGAGAGATACACCATCAGCTAATTGACGCTCCATCAGTCTTATTCCCCGCGGGAGTCTGCTTCCTCTGCTGCTGTTCAATTAACGGATTTGCAGCGATGGATCAGGTCTACATCCCCGCCACGTCACTCCCTCCACACTTTTCATTACAAAGACTGACAAGAGCTCACAGATTAGCCCGAGTCTGATCAATACTCCCACAGGCTCGTCATGCACATGCAGACGTGCAAACACAAACGCGCTCACAGGACCTTTCTTTGAATGTGGTTGAATGTGCATAAAGATAAACGTACGCTCACATTCAAATGAGTCGTTTTACTCTGAGTGAGGAAAAAACACGATGAAGACTTTGCAGCACCCACAGAGAACATAAAGGTGTTTGTGTATTTATGTTGTGTTGACCTGCAATGTCACAGCACTTCTAAACACAATTAACTCCTCTTCCCACACAGCGTGCAGTCCAAACTAATGCATGTAATTACAGGCCAAATTAGCCAGATGAACAGAATAGAATAAAAAGCCTTAAAAGCTACATTAGAGTGGATGTTTGCCAATTCAATAAAAAGCTCCTGTGTTTCCCCAGACAGACACAGAGAGAGAGGTTAGAATACTTTTTACTCAATTGACTGACCATCAAATTCAGCAGCGAGGCTTCACTAACAGGTACAAAAAACTAGAGACAAATTAAGTTAAGTATGTGCTCAGTATGGTTCTTATCAGGTGGGTGCGTCGGGGTTTTTACATTAGTTATTATTCAGAATTTATTTTCTTTATTTTGTATGCTTTCCTTGCCTTCTTTCCTCTCTTTTTCTCATCTCTTACGTTCTCTCTTCTTTTCCTCCCCCCCTCTATATCTATCCTCGTCTCCTTTCAGCATATTACCTTTTTCTCTTTCTTTTTTCTCTACCTCCATCTCTCCATTCCTTCCTCTACTCTTCCGCTCCAGTGATTCCCAAACATTTTTTTTTTTTGGTTTGTGACCCATCTAAAAACAAATCAATGTCCACTTGCTATCCCTCATCACAAATTCATGACCTTTGTGTGGATTGTTTCATTTGAAGGGTTTTTAGAGGCATGCAGAGGTTAAAGTCTCCAGTATTTCACAAGAAAACAGCAAACATTAGGTGAAGCAAAAGTCAAACAAACACGAATTTGTGCAACAGAATATGTGTCTCTGTTTTCTAATAAACTCTGCTGCTGCACATTTAACTGGTCTGAGGAAAGCAGAGAGAGGGTTTCCTCATAACTGATCAAAACTCATCCCACCAATACAGAACAATACATGGCATATTACAAGGAAATATAGGTAAAGACTATATCATAACACAGAAAGCAAACTGTATAAGTGTTTCTGTTGGATGACCACGGATATTAAAATGTCAGTGAACACAAAGGTACTTGTGTAAAATTACAGAGAGATAGTGAGATTTAAATTTGGCATTTGGATAAATTCACTGCACGGACAAGAGCAGCCAGTTTCGTTTATTAAAATACGATGTGTTATCACACCGTGATAAAAAATTCCGTTTTGATAAGCCAACGAAATATTTTACTGACACAAACTTATCGTAAACCTCGCGTTTAATCTTCAATGGACAGTTCAATATGAAAATACCTTGAGCACCGAAGACAGAAGACACAGCAGAGCCAACGATGACATTTAAAAAAAAATAATCATAATAATACAAAAGAAAAATAACTTACCAAAATCCATCTAGTCTGGTGTTTTTGCAGCGGAGTCCAGTGGAGGTTAAATTCGTCTAAATCAGACTTGTGTGTGAGTGTCGCGTTAGAGCTCCGTCTGAGCGCACAGAGAGATCAGCCTCCACTACACACACACACACACACACACACACGCACACACACACACACACACACACACACACACATACACACACACACACACTGAAACACACGCACACACACACACACGCAATCACGGTGTTAATGATGTTATCGACTAGTTAGTTAATAAAGGCTGTGAACCGAGCTACATCACTTCCCCTCATCAGTCTTTTCCTCCAGTGCTCTTGGGTACCACTTTGTGATATTAGACTTGTGATCCAAAGTTAAAATAAATAAGAATCCACATAGATTTTAATATTTCATCCGTCTAGGACCCTGACAGTGTCTCACCCTTTTTATTAAAGGTGCTATATGTAACTTTCAGGAAATCCTAGTTGGTAATGACACCTGTGACCATTAACTGCAGTCAGCATCCTGACATCCCTCCACACCTTTCCATTAATTCCTGACATCTCGTCCGGCATTATCCCTTACATAATGTTCTGTAATGTTCCTATATTTTATTTGGACCATTGGCTCCATGACACTAACTGGCTTGCAGTTTATTAGCTTATGTTACGAAGCAACCAACGGCAGATCCATGCCATGCAGTTAAATTAAAGCAAACTGGCTAACCTTAGCTTAAGCACTAAAGACAGTATTTTGCTGCGGCTACACGCTGTTATCGCTGTAGGGGAGCTGAAGAGAGGGCGAGGCACTCGGGAGCGTGCATAAAACGTCATATTCTTTGGATTTTCCCGGCAAAACAGCCCCGAGTCCTTCACATAGAAATCAGTCCACAGGCTGTTATAGGCAAACGAGAAAGTTGGGGAAGGTCTCAGTTTTTAAGTTACGTTACAATGCGTTTAAACATTAGCAATACAAAGTGATTAATACATGTAAATTGTGACATATACATACCTTTAAAGGTCCAAAAGTTATTTTTGAATGTCCTGCTTTGTAGCAAATAAGCAATCCTCTCCACTCAAATACAGTGCAATTGCATATCGTGGGTTAGAAAAAATGCCATAAACCCAACAGAAAAGGGCAAAAAGGAGTTGTTGAGTAATTGTAATATTTAACGCTAGATTGTAGGATATTAGTCTGTGCATTAACACATCTTGCGTGGTTGATATTAAAAAATTATAATAATGAATGTTATTTATATAGCACTTATAAAAATAATAATGGATAGACTCCAATGCCAGATACATGCACATTTCCACATATATTTACAAACAAATATAAATAAATCCCAACGTGGTCTGAAAACTACAAGTAGCCTACAGATCAGATCTAACAGGATGTCACTTTTCCTGTGACTTCCTGTAAATTCTTTGAAGGCTGCTGGAAACGGCTGGAAACTGTTCGACTTGACCGCAGCTTTTTGTCAACGTCCCAAGAAATAAATTTGTGTGTAATCGGCGTAATTGTGAACGACGAAATATAAAGAGTGGTGAACACTGCGTAGGGAGGAGGTCGGGGTGGATGGGTGGGCCAAAAAGTACTGGATTTGTGTGTCGTATGAAACCACAACGTTGATTTATTTGTCACATAAGTTACATGCTTAAGTAACGCCACTTCTGGTGTTATTTTAAGCGAAACCATGACGTTTCCCTCAGCCAAACTAAGTAGTTTTATTGCCTAAACCTAAGGAAGTTGTTTCCTGTAAATTCCTGGAATTTGACAAGTGTTGCTGGACACTTGTAGGAAAACAAAAAAGGAGGAATAACTTTTCGTAAAATATCATACGAACCGTTATGAGAATATGTAAACTGGAGACGTAGACACATTACATGGACTTACTGTACACGTCCTGTAAAAACAGCACTTTTTCAACTGATTTTTTTCAATGTGGAAACAGAACAACACAGAAAAGCAGAGAGAGGAAAAAATACACGGGAGAAGAATAGCTGGACATGTGGCCAAATGCTGAAGATTGATTAGATTAGAACAGGACTGTGCATTTTTGTGTTTTTCACTTCTTTGCCTGTTTTTTTTTTACAGCATTTGTGTGTTCTATTTTCAAACATCTGGAACCAAAGGCCATGTAAGTTGGATTTTTTTTTGTTGATCACTGGCAGCAATTTCATGTTGCCAATACAACTTTTACTGCAGCAATTCTGTCACTTACTATTTTTTTTTGTACTGTACGTTCTATAAAGTAAAGATGACTCATTCACTTTTAGATAGTATGTCGCCAGAAATGTACACATCTGACACTCAACCAAACATGTGGAGTGGTTTACAGTAAAAGGAAACTGAATTATAAAAACTATGGATTTCATAGTGTCTATTGTAATCAGATAGAACTGAAACTTTTTGTTTTTGTAATGCCATCAATTGTTAGCATTTTAAAAGTCATTGTGCTGATTGACTATACATGTGCTTATGTTTTAAGATAAGATAAGATATTCCTTTATTAATCCCACAGTGGGGAAATTTGCAATGTACAGCAGCAAAGGGGTTAGTGCAAAAAGTATCAGTAAAAAACGAAAAGCAAGATACAACACGGTGCAAAAGGCAAAACAAAATATGAATAATTTAAATAGCAGGAAATATAAAAATAGGAACAATATAAACATGGGGAAATATTAGAAATAGGAACAATATAAACAGTATTGACTATTTTGAAAGAATGATTAGACATTGAGTCGGGTTTGCCGTGTTGTGATAGAGTTATTGTATGTAGAGAGTTTCTTTTGTATTCTGAAATGTACATTTGGTATTTAATGAACAAAATGTGTTTTCAAGCAAATAATTATGGCTATTATTATTATTACTCTTTGGCTAACTGTGTTATGGAGGTGTGTTGGTGTTAAGAGTTTAGAAAAAGTATCTTAAGTTTAGGTAAACGCTTGTAAGCAATTGTAAAAAAAAAGATATATAAAAGCTGATGTGCTATGATTGTCTACACGTTTCTCTTGGATAGAAAACATGTGCTAGTGTTTTGAAAGAATGATTTGATATTGAATCGGTTTTGCTGTCTTTTGATAGAGTTAGTGCATGTAGAAAATGTTTTTTGCATTTGCATCAAATGTAGAGTTGGTTTTTCATGAACAAAATGTGGTTTTGATTTAACTATTTGCTTAATTGTGTGATGAAGGTGTGAAGTATAGGTAAACACTTGTTAGCAATTAAAGAAAAAACTGTAAATTAATTACTTTCAATAAAAATATCAACTTAAAGCCAACTTTTACAAATTTTTGATCGTGAACTTATATAATATCTGTGTTCGTCTACTTGAATACACAATGATGTCAGTTTCATGTTGGTCTAATCTGCGTGCTGAATAGACTGTTGCTGAGGTGACAGCTTTATCTTCTCTGTGTACATCAGTCATTTTCCTTGATACTTGATAAGTGATAAACAATTTGCATACGTGCAGACCTTTGTAGCCAATGGGGTTGTGTTGATAAACCTTCATGAGGTGATTGGTGGCTCGAAGGCCAACAGGACAGTGTGAAAAGATTTAAAAAGGCACCACTGTTCCACCAGGAAGGCAGTCATTGAAAGAGATGGGTGGCATGACGCGTCTTCTCCTTTTGCTGTGGGCCGGTGAGTAGTCACCTGTTGCTGTTTACTTTAACCAATCTATGTGCTTTGACATAGTTTTTATATAAATAATGTATTTTCAGTTGAGTTAATCCATCAGAAGTGCTGTAGAGTGCTTCAGGGATGACGTATTTTTGTAGGCCAACCAGGAAGTTAGCATCGCCCTGGTTCCCTCCACTAAAAGCCAATGGGATTGTTCCATTGGCTTTTGGATTATTGCAGAAAATCAGCTCTGTGGCGAACAAACGTTTATGATTTTTTCAGCAAGATAATCTTCATAAATGAACACCAAATTTATGATTTTTGAAGTGCAAATGCAATCGCCAGGAGTCAAAAGCTAACGTGAGGCTATAAACAAACTACAACATGATCGCCTGAGCGCGAGTAGTAACACAACGAGGCTGTAAAGGAGGACGAGTCGGCATGATGACGTTTAGTAGTCTCATTTAGCCACTTGTTAACAACCGCCTTTTTTAAGACACATAAAGGATGGAGTTTGATATTTACTGACGTATTTTATATTGTAGAACAAAGCTTTAAAATCTCTTCAGCTTGTGTTAACTACAGACCTTATTTCAGGCATCTAACTAAAAACCCATTGACTTCCAGATGAGGGGACAGGAAGTGTTAAAATGCTAAGTCGTTTCTGGGTTTTAGGACTCATTCCTTTAGCACTCTATTACACCTTTCGTAGGGTGTTAAGAGAGTGTTAAATATATAAGCAATAACATTTCTAAATCAATTTCAAAATGTAAAGGAAGCCAGTGTGATTTGATATCTTCTTCTGATGCCCATTAATATCCTGGCAGCTGAGTTCCAGATCACTTGGAGGTGTGAAGTGGCCTCTGACTGAACAATGACAGACACTTCTCAGTTGTATTGGCTGTTTTCTGTTTCCATATTGGCTCTCGTCTGTTTCTTTTCTAGAGAAGCCAGTTAATATAGGTGGTATGATGCAGCTCTTAGTGATGAGGGGCAGATCCAAGGGGTTGAGGTAGCAGATGGTGGATGGCATTAGGAACATAGAGAGGTCAGGCCCTCCAGGCAAACTCAAACTGCGCTGCCTGCCACAAATGTTGTTTCTGTTTACAGTCTATTACAGTAAAACTTACCCTACTCTCAATTCCTCAGCCCCAGAGGATCCATGCAATAAAGAAGTTTCCTTCTTTTCGCTGTAATAAAATCTTGCTTTATGCTAAATAATTAAATAAATTAATAAAAGACACTTCAAAGACAATAGTGATACAGTATATCTAATGCTTCCTGTTGTTAGTGTTGTTTTAGGTCGCTGTGTTCTGAGTGACAGTGTTTCTGTGAGGAGACAGATGGTGTCAGTGTAGTTGATCCTGAGATGTGTATTAAGTGTTTTGGTTGGATGTGAGATTAACTGTTGTGCTGAGCTTCATGTCAGTAAAGAGAACTGAACACTTTTGAAAAAGTGAACTCTGACAAACTGTAATATTGAACGCTCAGACAACTTTTATCACAGTTCAACATGTATATTAATAACTTTCTATAGAGTGGATGAGTTGTTCTCTACAACAACCACTGTTCTAACTCACAGTCACCTGGTGGAGGACTTTCTGTTTCAGGTGTCACAGCGAGCACAGTGGTGGATCTGCAGAAGAGAATCATAGGAGGGCGGAATTGTGGACCAACTGAGCGTCTGTACCATGTGAAGTTGTTAAGTGATAATGTTACCCACGATAGCCTCTGTGGTGGCTCTCTGATCAGTGACCGGTGGATTCTGACTGCAGCTCACTGCTGGAAGCCAGGATGGTGAGAAAGTGACAGTTTTACCTAAAAAACTAGTAACAACATATTTCTCACTCTTAGTTTCTTGAAGCAGCCATCAGTAATGATTTTATGAAAAACTACAGCATTCCCAATATGAAGATAGCATTGCTCATGTTCATGTTCAGTAATTACTGACCTATAATATAAACCTACGGTGTGTTAACAGTCATTGAGTGATGTGTCTCTTTTACCTTTACTTATTTGTAGGACTATGACAGCATATTTACAGAGGAATCCAATTTCAGTATATTTGGAAGAAATGCAAATCACAGAAAATCACATCTATACGGACACGGACACGAACCAGCACCATGACATCATGCTGCTGCAGCTACCTAACACTCCTCGGAATCAGATTCAACCTGTTCCACTTCCTGTCTGTGGAAATTGTCTCAATAAGTGAGTTGTGATCTTCCCCCTTTAATAAGACTGAAAGCTCAACTCTTGAGAAACTCTGAGGAAATCTGTTTCTTTTGTAGATTGGCCTTGTATTTCAGCGGTACAGTTGAGATTGCAGGTCATGCAGCCACAGCTGGAGACGCTGCTGGTTATAGACGTGAGATGAATCTTGTTTATTTTATAATAACAATAATTTAGGTTTATCACAGTTAGTATTCATATAATTCTTATTTTGCGTGTACTGTATAAACCATTACTGACACATATTTACATTAAAAACATTGTTTTTGTCTTAAAATTGTGTTTATTATGAATTATATACACATTAAAACATAAATCTGCCAATAAACTTCTTCTCAACTTAGCACAATTCAAGATATCTGAAATAATTGACATTTTTCAATAAAGCAGGTAAACAACATAATTTAATGATGCTGTCGATGATTCACAGATGTTTGGATACATTTTAAAATATAATATGTATAAATAATCATATTCCAATGGTGAAGTACAGCAGAGTTATGGTTGTTTTTCTGTGTACAGGTTAGGTAGAAAATGATGAAGCTTGTTGTTTTGGTAGTAAAGAAACATGTTTTTTCTATTCTCATCTAGAACCGGGCAGATCAGTTACTCTCCAATGTGCACATACCACGGTTGTCAACTGTGGAGAGTTACCTCCGAATAGATACTTACGACACGTGTTCTGTGGCCAAAGAGCTGGAGTGGATGCGTCTCGTGTGAGTGGGCATGGCTTCTGACTTTATATCTTTTCTACAAGTCATTACAAGTTTTACCACTTTAATATGTAAGGGATAATGTACAGCGAGCCGGTCATTGTTGTGAAAGAATCCCCGACAAGGCGGAGGAGTGGACCCCGACGCAAAGCGGATGGGTCTTTCATCGCCCTGAAGGGGATTCTTTCACAACAAGACTCGGTCAAAACCGAGTATATGGCTGGACCGTATTTGGTCAGTATGTGAATTTGTGGCTAAATTGTTACACAAATAGTCAGTGGTAATGTCTATAATGTTTTGTGAACAGTTTTTTTCTCTTATATCTTAATGTTTGATTGAAAGACAACTTATAATGAAGCAAATGACATTCAGTAATAGTAAATGGTAGCATTTATTAGTCAGTATATTATACATTTTATACAAGGTGAAAAGGTATTAGCATGACATAAAGTATGCAAGGTTAAAAGTATTTCAGTTTTTTATTAAAGCATGTGTATCAAAAGCATTCAAGTGGTGTGTAACAATATACATACTTCACGAAAGTTTATCAGCGTTGAGATATTCCCGCTGTCATCACTGACGTTGTTGCTGCTGTATTTATTCCTAGATGGAGTGTTAATGGAGCGGCTGGAGTGTTAATTAGCCTGCCACTGATCGATCCGAACTCCATTCAGTAAACAAGCTTTTTAAAAGTTGTTTGCTTGTCTTCTTGCGGACAGACCCGACAAAGCATGAATTCAGACTTTTTACTAATCAGGATCATTATGTTGTTATTTCGGCACACTTCTGATCCGTTTACAACAACGTCGCTGCCGTATTTATGCCTACATGACGTTTTGTTGAGTGGTGATGGAGCAGCTGGTGTCAGCAGAGCCTGGCGTTGATCGATCCGAACTCCGTTCAGAAAACAAGCATTTTAAAAGTTGTTTGCTTGTTGTGTTGCGGACAGACTTGACAAAGAATGAATTCAGTCTTTTTACAAATCCATATCATTATGTTGTTATTTCGGCATCATTTTGATCCGTTTATTGCATTTAAATCACAGCACAGTCTGTTTATTTTGGGTTCATACCACAGTAGTGACGTGTGGCTGCTAGATAGTCAGTTCATGGCAGAAATGGAGGAAAGCGAGGAGAAAATTTGTACGGTAACACAATACGAAGCAAAACATAACATAACTTAAACGAACATAAACAATAACACATGCACAACAACAGCACTATGTAAAGTTACATTGAACCGCTGACACGCTCCCCAGAAAATGTAAACACAGAACTGTTCTCCGCCTTTTCATTTTGAAAGAGCAACGACCAATGAGGAAGCTCCAAGAGTCGGCCGACCAATCCTGTAACTTCATCACTCAGTCAGTCACTCACTCAGTGACAGACTTTTGCGTTTGTAGGGCTGGCCCTCTGCGGTCCATCCAAAAATGACCGGCTCGCTGTACATTATCCCGCTTATTACACGGCTCCTTACTGAAGAAATCGATATTTTGACACAAAAACAGTCCGCCAGAGTCCGACATCAGAGCTGCGCCCATAGCAACGGCCTGTTATACAGAAATTACAGACCGCAGAACACCGTGATTGACCAATCAGAATTGAGTATTCAACAAAGCCGTGTAATAAAAATTTGTATTTCAATAAATGATGTAAAAGTTTGTAACAAACAATATACTCCTCTCTCTCACAGGGTGACTCTGGTGGAGGAGTGGTGTTCAAGGGCATGATTTACGGTGTCATATCTTACACTTGTGATCGTTACCGTGTCTGCACTAGTCCAGTTGGATTCATGAAGGTCTGTAAATACATGGATTGGATCGAAAGAATTATCGGTATTGCCAGACCCACACCCAGTTCCAATTGGGGAATACTAAATTGTTTGGGTGGGTGACTCTGGTGGAGGAATGGTGTACAATGACATGATTTACGATATCATGACTCTTTAACAAGCTTGTGTCAGTTTAAATAAAATGAAGATGACTCACAATCATTACAGATTGTTCTTTTGTTTTTTTTCAGTGTCACAGAAAAAGTACATGAACAGATTTCTGCACAATTTAATACTCCATTAATCAATATCTTTAAACCTGTAATAACTGACTGTTTTTTGGCCATGTGGGGGCAGCTTCTTCTTATAATAACATTGATTATACCTGCTTCATATTACCAATTAATCAAACTACTACCTTATTATTAATGGAGAAGGGACATGAAAAGGGGATGGTTTTGTCTTTCTTTCTTGTCAGCTTTTTTTAGGAGGGGGAGAGAGCAGTGGAGAGTCTTTTACTAACAGTTCTATAACAATATTATCCCTGTTTTACCCAGGCCCAGGATGAAACATGTTGTGGACTGAGGCTCGGTCACTTTATAACAAATATAAAACCATTCAAGTCCATATGAGAGCACCACGACTGTGCTGCTAATGAGTTAAGGAGGAGGAGATATAATATAAGATGTATGTAATAGTAGAAAGGACAAGTTAGTCTATTTCAGTCTGACAATCATAAAAAGGTTAGTGGACAAACATTAGAGGCCTTACTCATTTCCCAGTTTCTACCTCCTTGATTCCTTTCGTCGCCTCGAGTGTTGAACGCAAGAGAATGTTCTTATTACTCAATCCGGACGTGAGGAATCACTCAAAACATTCTGATCATTATATATATATATATATTTATTATATATATATAAGTATGACTTTTTTTAATGTCTAAAAATGTGCTCTACCAAACGGTTGAAATTTCTTTTAGAGGAAAAAGTAGAGATGTTAAGATAATAAATTTACCATTTTTATGAAATAAAAAAAAAATATGAACATCCACTGTTGTTAACATCATTTCTTAAGATCATATATTTATTTTCTTCTATTATGTATTTGATTAAACCATCATATCAGTATGATTTCAGATCATTTCTGAGATGCTTTCAGAGTAGCCTTCTGTAATGGTAAACATCTAGAATAAATACATAGAAATTATACTATTACTGGTAATACTGCTGTTTCCATGGCAACAAATTGACTATATGTTGGTATACTAACACATTACTAACATAATAACAGTACATGGTCTGTGTTTTTTTCTATTGCCATGAAGCGACATCTCAACCGTTTGGTAGAGGCCTATATTAAAATAAAAAACACTGATTGTTGGTATTATTGTCCGAAGGACATAAAAAATACAAAGAAAGAATTATTCCATTGCTTTTGTCTTCCCGAGAACATTAAAGGGTTAAAAGTAATACAAATATTGTAAGATGATACAATTTAAATCATTTAATATGTCAGTGATATGGCACAGGAGTGTATCAGTTTTGTGATATACTAGGCAGGCTATAGTAACGCTGTTGTGTTGATAATGACTATATGGACATGCTGCTTGTCTTCTCTTGTCTCGGCCCACTCATACCGCTGCATTGTTGCCTAGGACACGTTTGTTTATTTATGAGCCCATGAGCAAAGTACTAGAGTAAATGTACTTAGTTACATCCCACCACTGCTTGTGACCCCTCGTCACAAGTTATGGTCTTCTGATGTGGACGTGAGCTGTGAGCAGGTCAACCTCAGATTGTTTCATTTGAAGGATGTTTAGAGGCGCGCAGTCACCGCCGTGCTGCAGCTGTTTTCCCAGTGTCTCCCTCTCCCCGGTGTTTCCAGCGGTCCCCGTTAGTCTGTCTGTCTGTGAGTGTGTGTGTGTGTGTGTGTGTGTGTGTGTGTGTGTTTGTGTGTGTGTTCTTGTACAGCTATCTTTGTGAGGACCTTTGAGTTTTAGACCTTCAGAGTGAGAACATTTTTGGAAAGTGAGGACGGTTTTGGCCGGTCTTCTCTTTGGGACGGACCTCCAAAGGCCTGTTTGAGGGTTCAAACTTGGTTTTAAGGTCCAGGTTAGAATTAGGTTTAGGTTAGGGTTAGTGTAAGGGTTGGGGTCAGGCATTTAGTTGTGATGGTTAAGGTTAGGGTAAGGGGCTAGGGAATGCATTATGTCAATGAGTGTCCTCACAAAGATAGAAGTACACGGCTGTGTGTGTGTGTGTGTGTGTGTGTGTGTGTGTGTGTGGCTTCTCCATTCAAATTTTCCCTCCCTGATTGCTGCCAAGCTGTTTCACCTGCTCCAAGCCACACACCTGCAGTACATCATCTCATCAGCCCTGCAGTGTTTCAACCCCGGCTCTTCACACATCCGGGGACTGATCATCGTCTCAGCTACTGCAGTAGTTACTCACCTCAGTTTTCTGAGAACTATTCCTAGTGTTGTTTTAGAGCCTGACATTAACTGTTCTTTCCCCCTGTGCCTCAGGATCATCCACCTTCCTGCCTACTAGTTTGCTCGTTCCTTAAATAAACCGTCTTACCTTCAAATCCCTCTTGTCAGTGTCCTGTGTTTGGGTCCACCTAACTGCATCGTAACATGAGGTTAAAGTATCTGGTTTTTGACAAGAAAACAAACAAACATTAGGTAAGAAAAAGTCAAACAAAACCTAATTTGTACAACGGAATATATCTATGATAATGACTGTCTGTGAATGTCTAATACCTCTACTACTGTTAACTTAAATGGTGCTTTGATACTGCACTGTATGCTTTAATGTGTGTGTGTGTGTGTGTGTGTGTGTGTGTGTGTGTGTGTGCACGTGTGTGTGTGTGTGTGTGTGTGTGTTTGGAGGCTGTTCTCATACGGATTTCTGACAGTTCACAATTCAAATTTAGGCTAAGTTAATCTCATTTGGACTCTAACGATGCTGCTCTGATGCAAAAACACTAAAGACCACATGCAGGTTGACGGTGAAACGTTTTTTTTATATCCTTTTCTGTCTGTCTTCGGTGCTCAGAGTATTTTCATATGTAACTGTCCTCTGGAGATTAAACAGCAGGTTTTATGTCACTTACTTAGTAAAATATTCCCTCTTGCTGTTGGCTTATCCAAACAGAGGAGCTCAGGTGAGGCAATATAGTCTGTAAATTCACACAGTTTTTACTGGCCTCATGGTGTGATAGTACGCCATATTTTAATAAACTAAACGTTAGCAAACCACAACTACGTCGTCCGTGCAGTGAATGTAACCAAATGACAATTTAAATCTCACTATCTCGTTTACACAACGATCTTTGTGTTCACTGATATTTTAAAATTGTTGGTGATTTTACAGATACATTAAATATAATGCATATTTTACTTATTGTATTAGGATATAGTCTGTATTTCCAGGTAATATGTCAGGTATTGTTCTGTATTGATAAGTTTTGATCACACCGACAGTTCAGTAACCAGGAGTGAGGAAACTCTGTCTCTCTCTCTCTCTACACTAAACTAAAATCTATGTGATTACCTATTTATTTTAACTGAGGAACACAATTCAAAGATCAGAAAAGTGTACCGAAGCACTGGAGGAAAAGACTATAAACTGATGAGGTGAAGTGATATAGTTCAGTTCATAGCCTTCATTAACTAACTAGTCAATAACATCATTAACTTCACTACATCTATCTTGGTCACCTCCTCTCTCTACTTTAGTCTTGTCAAGGAGGTTTAGAGGCATGCAGAGGTTAAAGTCTCCAGTAGTTCACAAGAAAAACAGCAAACATTAGGTCAAGCAAAAGCCAAACAGAATAACTACATCTCTGTTTTCTAATAGCTTTAATCATCTTTTGAACCCTCAGATTTATCTGGGGAACCACAGGTTGGGAACCACTCTCTCATCTCCTCTTTCCTCCCCTGTTTCCTTGACTCTCCTCTTCTTCTTCTTCTTCAGTGGTAAAATGACTGATCATTTCTCATATGACAGGCTACCTGGTGCTCTTTGTGCTTTGATACTGCATAGTGTGCCTGAATATGCACATGCATTTCGGGGAGAGAGAGAGAGAGAGAGTTTCCTCACTACTGGTGAGTGAACTGTCGGTGTGATCAAAACTTATCTTTCCAATACAGAACAATACCTGACATATTATCTGGAAATACAGACTATATCCTAATACAATAAGCAAAATATACATTATACTGTTTCTGTTAGATCGCCACTAGTTTTAAAATGTCAGTGAACACAAAGATCGTTGTGTAAACGAGATAGTGAGATTTAAATTGTCATTTGGTTACATTCACTACAAGGACAACGTAGCCGTAGTGTGCTAACGTTTAGTTTATTAAAATATGGCGTACTATCACACCATGAGGCCAGTAAAAACTGTGTGAATTTACAGACTATTATTGCCTCACCTGAACTCCTCTGTTTGGATAAGCCACTGTAGGAGGGAATAAAAGTAACTGAGATAAAACCTGCTGTTTAATCTCCAGAGGACAGTTACATATGAAAATACTCTGAGCACCGAAGACAGAAAACACAGCAGAACCAGCGATCGCATTTTTACTATAAATAATTATTAAAAATACCACAGTCGACCTAGTCTTTGATGATTCTGCATCAGAGCAACACGGTTAGAGTCCAAATGATGTTAAATTAGCCTCAATTTGACTTGTGAACTGTCAGAGCTCCGTCTGAGAGAACAGCCTCCACACACACGCACACACACACACACACACACACACACACACACACACACACACACACAAATAGTGTTAGTTAATAAAGACCATGAACCGAGCTTTATCACCTCCTCTCATCAGTTTATAGCCCTTTTCCACAAATGTTCTGGTATTTGAACATTTAACATTTCATCACTCTGCAACTCACCATTGTTTATTAAAGGTTCATTATATTTCACCCCCCTCTGGGAAAACTTGAATGTCCTGCTTCATATCCAATAAATAGTCCTCTCCACTCACATTAAATAAAATAATAAAAATGCATATACGGGAGGTTAAAAAAGACTAGAAGAAAAGAGAGTTGTTTGGTTTTAGAGGAGGATCCTAACGGGGTTCTGGTGATGTTACTGAACAAAGATGAAGAAGTTTTATGAAGGAGTGTTTAAATACACCTACAGTACAGGTATACAGTAACAATTTCACTTAATTACTTTAAAGGAATTCCTCTCAATTAAAATATCGACTTAAAGCCATTTTTAATGAATCTCTCCATTATATACTTAAATAATATCTGTGTTCATCTACTTGAGCACACAATGATGTCTGTTTCATGTTGGTCTAATCTGCCTGCTGAATAGAACGCAGCTGAGGTCACAGCTTTTTTCCTCTCTTTGCATATTGTAGTGTGTGTATTGTCGTAACTTGTCGTTTTAACTTTGCATACGTGCAGACCTTTGTAGCCAATGGGGTTGTGTTGATAAACCTCCATGAGGTGATTGGTGGCTCGAAGGCCAACAGGACAGTGTGAAGAGATTTAAAAAGGCCCCACTGTTCCACCAGGAAGGCAGTTGTTGAAAGATGGGTGGCATGACGCGTCTTCTCCTTTTGCTGTGGGCCGGTGAGTATTCACCTGTTGCTGCTTACTTTAACCAATCTATGTGCTTTGACATAGTTTTTATGTAAAAAATGTATTTTGAGTTGAGTTAATCCATCATAAGTGCTGTTATTACACCTCTCACAGGGTGTTAAGAGAGTTTTAAATCTATAAGCAACAGCACTTTTAAATCAATTTCAAAATGTAAAGGAAGCCAGTGTGATTTGATGTCTTCTTCTGATGCCCATTAATATCCTGGCAGCTGAGTTCCAGATCACTTAGAGGTGTGAAGTGGCCTCTGACTGAACAATGACAGACACTTCTCAGTTGTATTGGCTGTTTTTCTGTTTTCTTAATGGCTCTCGTCTGTTTCTTTTCTAGAGCAGCCAGTTAAAATAGGTGGTACGATGCAGCTCTTAGTGATGAGGGGCAGATCCAAGGGCAGAGTTGCCAAGTCAGCTTATTATAAGCGACTTTGGGTTTGTTTTCCTGAAAAGTCGCTTACAAATATTGGTAGTCGCGGGTTGCGTTTTTTTGTGCTTGTTTCTAAAGTGTAGTTGCTTGTTTGTGCTCCTGTCTCTCTCAGACAATTCGAGGGCAGTTTGCCGTAATTGTAAATGTGATATTCGAGCACATCATGCCAATCTGGTTCAACATGTTAGCACAGAAAAACATAAAAGAAACGCAGCACTGTTCACTTCAATGAGGCTTACCAACATTGGATTCACAGTCCTTGCAAAATTTGGAACAATCAGACAACTTTTATCGCAGTTCAACATGTATATTAATAACTTTTTAGAGAGTGGATGAGTTGTTCTTTACAACAACCACTGTTCTAACTCACAGTCACCTGGTGGAGGACTTTCTGTTTCAGGTGTCACAGCGAGCACAGTGGTGGATCTGCAGAAGAGAATCATAGGAGGGCGAGATTGTGGACCAACTGAGCATCGGTACCATGTTGAAGTGAGATCATATAAAGCTTTTCCTGTTGAAGATTTCAGTATATGTGGCGGCTCTCTGATCAGTGACCGGTGGATTCTGACTGCAGCACACTGCTGGGATTTCACAGAGTAAGAAAGGCATTAGCTACACTTAGGCAGGTTTCATATTAGGTACGATTGATTCGTACTGTGCCCAAGTACAATTGCCCCCCCCCTCCCCAGTCCCCAACTGCTCAGCCTTCACATTATTAAAGTTGTTCTGTACCCGAGTAGACTTGCGTCATCATCCACGTGTATTTGTTTATGTTGAGATCAGCTGTTCTAGTGGTGTAGCATCGTAAAACACAGCTGTCAAACTTGACGGTAACAAAATAAAACTCACCAAAAACGTTATCGTTAGTCTTTCCAAAAATCACGCTCTGGTTTAGTCTAAATAAACCCTAATTTCACCGGGTTTGATGATGAAAATATGTCGGCTCTACACGTCATTTTCCCCTCTGTCTCTCACTTTCTGCCCGCTGAGCAGCTGAGAGGCTCTCATTCTTCGGAGACAGACCATTAAAGTAGCTTTAAAAAATGACAAATCAAATAAATCAAATCAATTTTATTTGTATAGCCCAAAATCACAAATCACAAATTTGCCTCGGGGGGCTTTACAATCTGTACAGGATACAACACCCTCATCGCCCGACCCCATAGCCTACTATTGTCTATATTTCAAGGACCCTCTCGCCTGCATTTCTGCTTTATGGCGCATGCTGTGCGCAGATACAGATTTTGGAGGAGACAGGCGGCATTGAAAAAAAGCTACTTGCTGACTGCAAACGTTACTCGCGTTAAATAGAAGTCCACTTCCGTGTTTCGGTACGGTTGGCTTTCACACCTGATGCGAACTGTACCCGAGTACACATGATCCGTACTCCAGACCACCTCTTCAAGTGGACTGGAGTACGGATCAACGAACTGGGCCCGAGTACGGTACGGAGCGTTCACACTAATCAAACGAACTGGATTTTGGTCTCAAGGGAACCCGGATCCGGGCCAGGGACCCTGGTGTGAAAGCACCCTTAAAGGTCAACTTCACTCAAAACTATGTTTTCCTTATTGTTACTTCACCCTCAAATGTTCAGAGTGTGACACTAAAAGGCTGTTTTCCAATTTGCCTTAGAAAAAAATTCTCTGTGCTCACCTTAAATCTCAGTTTAAAAGGAGTGGCCAATGTTGAATGCCGGTTGTTCACAAACAGCAACCGACAACTTTTACATATTATACGTTTAAGTGAAACTGTCACTCATACATTTGATAAATGTCATGAAGTCCTGAAGCAGCAGTCAGTAATGGTGTGATGAACTATAGCATTCCCATAAAGAAGATCATTGCATTGCTTATGTTCATGATCAGTAGGTACTGACCTATTCAAATATAATGTGTATTATGTATTTACAGTAATTCAATGATGGTCCTCTTTAACCTTTACTTATTTGTAGGACTATGAGAGCAGTTTTAGGTTTCCATCCAGGAGGTAAAGGAACATTAGAGGAAATCACACCTCATTTCTTCGTGGACGATCAGAACAGGCCCCATGACATCATGCTGCTGGAGCTAACTAACCCTACTCAGATTCAGATTCAACCTGTTCCACTTCCTGACTGTGTAAATCCTCCCGATATGTGAGTTGTGATCTTCCCCCTTTAATAAGTCTGAAAGCTCAACTCTTGAGGAACTCTGAGGAAAACTGTTTCTTTTTCTTCTTTTTCTTGTATTTCAGAACTGATACAGTTGAGGTTGCAGGTCGTGGATCCAAAACTATGGGCCCTAATAAGGAAAGAGGTGAGAAAATCTTGATTATTTTACAATTATCACAGTTAGTGTTCGTTTGGTAACACTGCTGACACATATTTACATTAAATACATATTAATTTAGTCTTAAACGTTTGCAGCTTCTTAGTTATATTTCGGTATATACAAAGTAAAACATAATTCTGCCCGTACACCGTTTTCAGAAGACTCTTTTAGAACCAATTGACACAGTTATCTGCTCTTAATAAATCAGATAAATAACCTAATTTAAAGATGCTGTTTGATGCTTAAAAAATCTTGGTGGAATAATTTTCTGTGTACAAGTTAATTAGATGATGATGAAGCTTCTTGATTTTTTAGTAAAGAAACACTTTTTTTCTATTCTCATCTAGAACGTGGTAGAGCAGATGTTCTCCAATGTGTAAACATCGCGGTTGTGGACTGCCAGGGGCTCATAAACTGTTGGGAGAGGACCTACCCAGGCTATTACACGACCAGACAGTATCAACACTGGCAATGTTACCAAAGTCCTGGAGTGGATACAAGTCCAGTGAGTGGGCATGGCTTCTAACTTTATATCTTTTCTACAAGTGATTACACGTTTTATCACTTTAATATAAATGAGTATTTCAATAAACGAAAATAAAAGTTTGTAACAAACAATATATACATCTCTCTCACAGGGCGACTCTGGTGGAGGAGTGGTGTTCAATGGCATGATTTACGGTGTCCATGTAGTCAGAGGTAATCTTACCCATTCCTGTGTTGAAGCAGCTGGATTTATGAGTGTCTGTGGATACATGGATTGGATTGTAAGAACTACCGGTATTGCCAGACCCGCACCCGGACCCGGACCTGGACCCGCACCCGCACCCGGACCCGGACCCGGACCCGGACCCGGACCCGGACCCGGAACGGCAAAAAGACCTGGACCCGGATCTGGACCCGTTCCCGGACCTGGACCGGCAAAAAAACCCAGACCCTGAGTGGGATGATAAGGGTGTGTTATACTGTGAAATGTCCTGTCATTTATTAGGAATTTCTCCTGCATTAAGAAAATTGTTGAGTTACTCTAAATTTGCAATTGATACATTTACAATTGATTTAATGTTTGACTGTTATTTGTTAAGCCCTTTAAGGCAAACAATAATTGTAATTATATGACTGTACAATTTTTACAAATTTCCCGGATTCACAGATTTTGCATGCTATTATACAGTGATTGTATTGAAAAAATACTTTGTCCTTTTAAAACAAATGGAATACCATTAAAGTCCAGATGATTTGATTGGTTCTACACTGCACCATATTACAAATTGTAGTATTTCCATTTCTTAACCTATAGTACACACTGTAGTATTTATTTACAGGGCAGATTGTAGTTTCAAGAGTTTAATTAATGACAGTCATTCTTAAATAACCCCTCCCAACATTTTTAAGACATATACAAATATTTCCTTTGAATGATGATGTCGGATATATATTTTCCCACAAATCATTACCTAGCAAAAATTGTTAAAATCACACCTACTACGTCTCCTATGAATATTTTTTTTTTATTTTTATTTTTTTTATTTCAAACGTTTAACTACTGGATACAAGGTGTCTCCTACTTCACAGAAAAGTCCATTCTCCGTGTATCTGCATTGGACTTTTTTTTTCATCCACATCACACTTGTGTAAATTGCATATTGGACCATCATGTGTTAAGCCCTGGGATCCTTAAGCCCATATTCCCCAGAAAAAAGGCTAAAATAGAATACCCAAAATGAATGAGGAATAGCTCCTCAACCATAAGGCTTATATGCATATCTGATCTCCTTTGTAAGGTAAGAAGCTGAGAAATATGAATCCATTGTAAACTACAGTATATAACCATTCCAGAGAAAAAGGAGATGCAATGAATGGTGGACTTGGAGGACCCAATGTAGTGCAGTGTTGAGTGCGAGCTCTGGGAGATCTATGGGACAAATTTATTAGTAGTGCATTATGTACACACTGTGTAGGGTACCGACGGAGGACCCTATTAACTGTTACACCGGCGAACCGCACGCTGGGTACAGCTCGCTCTCCGTCGCTCGCTACATTATTATATTATTACACCATCGAATGTAATCCTGAGTACAGCATGTATCCACATACAAAAAACTTAAAGTAACATTACATTTGCTCAGCGTTATACAGTGTGACCCGCGTCATACAGAAGCATGTATATTATCGCCACCGGAGAAGAATCAAAACAATGTGTGTTACCCAGGTCAAGACTATTTATCATGAAAGTCAGGGACATTATTTATTTTATCTCTCAAAATAACAAACCATGACAATGCACACATCATTCGTTCCTTCTTGTCTAAAACATTTCTAGCACACAAGTTTCTTTAATTCATTTAATTTCTCATATAGTATCAAACAATAATGCATTTTTCTTCACTAAGCAAGACCTGTCCCCTCCAACATGGACAGAAATTATTTTTTATTTTTTTTTATTTTTGAGGGCGGTGGTGCAGTGGTTATCTTCGTCACCTCATAGCAAGATGGTTCAAACCTGACTGAGGTCAAGTACTGACTTGACCTCAGTCAAGTTCATGACATCATTCTGAGTCAACAGTGAATGACTTGTCATCATTTTTCTGTAAATTACCTGTAAAGATCTATGTTCTCTCTTTCTAAACATATCTTCCCCTTCTGACTTCTGCTGTGAGGGTGACTGTTCCACCTGAAATCTCTATGTTCAATCTGCAAGTCACAATGAAGAGTCAAAACAGCACAAGTGCTCAACTTTGACTGTAAACAATAAGCACCTGTATATTGTAATGAAATGTAATTCAGCCATCCTTTATGAAAGTTTTTTCGATCTTTAAATATATCTATCAACAGGCTGCTGAAATCTTAGAAGCCATGCTCACACATTGTATGTTGGCTGCGCAGTAATTAATCAGAGCCATAGACAGGGGAAATGGGGGGACCAGGGTAACTTTTGGAGTATGAACATTTTTATGAATAAAAGCCTGAATTGTATATGTTTTTTTTTGTTGTTGTTGTTTTTTTAAAAACGTGTACATTAATCAAGCCAAACCTTATTGGTCAACGTCACTGACTGCTGTTACGTAAATTGATATTTACCTAACAAGTGTATTATTTATCAGCAACGTTGTTTCCGAACCATGGACAGCATGGTTTGTTGCGTGAAGAGTGTGGCGCTGTCCGTAGTACTGAAATGGAATGGAGGAGATCGATAGCCAGAACACGGTTTCATAGTTCGGTTTCTTAGCCTACTTGCTTTTCATGGTTGTAAAAAATGTAAACAGCTATTTATAGTGCCGTAAACAGCTGTTTCTAGCATGCCGTAAACAGCTGTTTCTAGCTCTAGCACCGTAAACAGCTGTTTCTAGCTCTAGCACCGTAAACAGCTGTTTCTAGCGTGCCGTAAACAGCTGTTTCTAGTGCCATAAATAGCTTTTTCTAGCATGCCGTGAACAGCTGTTTCTAGCATGCCGTAGACAGCTGTTTCAAGCACCGTACAGCTGTTTACAGCCCCCTAGAAACAGCTGTTTACGGCGCTAGAAACAGCTGCGTGTGTCGATAGAGCTAGAAGCAGCTGTTTACGGCCTGCTAGAAACAGCTGTTTCTAGATCTAGCGCTGCAAACAGCTGCTTCTAGGGGGCCGTAAACACCTGCTTCAAGGGAGCCGTAAACAGCTGTTTCTGGCAGGCCAGAAACAGCTGTTTCTAGCACCATTGTTCATAAATTCAAGAAATATTTAGTGCTACGTTACATACATTGAAATTATACCCCACCCCTGTTGTTGAGATGCGTTCCACGGTCCATGGTCAGAGCAGCACGTTGTAATGTCTTGAAACAAACAAAACCTTCTGACTTTTTATAACATGGGAAAAGTAGACCCTTGGCTCAGTCAGCTACAAACAGGTGGGGATGTGTGTGATTAAAGTCTATAGTTAGATAGTGATCAGATAGACACATATCTGATCCAAAGCTCCCTATGAGTCACCCTATGAGTCCTCCATGTATCACACAGCTAGGATACAGAGGCTGGTCGTGTAAATCTGAACACACAAGTTGAGACACAAAGAGATGTTAGATTAGATCCTGTGGTATTGTTATTCTGTGGACAACTATTCTTTATGTCTCCATCACATGATCACACCTGAGGCAGGGAGGACAGCACGAGATCTTCCTGCCTAGAAAGGAACCGCCCCCCCTCAGGTGTGATCACTTCACCTTAATGAGAGGCTATATATGCTGCCTTTTCCCTTTGTTCTTTCCTTTTGACCTCAGTCTTGTTGTGTGTGTCCTGTAAGGGAATTTCCTCACTTAATATTTCATTTTATTATCACACACAATTTATGTTGAGATCTTTGATTAAATTTAAATATTTTTTAATATAAAGGTTCAACGTCTGCCTTCTTTCTAGAACCCTGACATAGGCTTTAACAGGGAGGTAGAGTAATGTGATACGATAGTTGGAGCGGTTACCTTAATTAAAAATGGACCACCACCTCGGTCCGCCAGTCCACAGACATGTTTTGACTCTGTACTCCAGGACATTGGATTGGACTGAAGTAAACACTGAGATTAAAGTACTGAATTTCAGCTTTGAGGTTATTAACAACCATACTGAGTGAACAGTGAAGGGCTTTCGGGCCAATTTAATGCAAATTACCAGTAAAGAACAATATGGTCTTTAAATAATACCATTGTCCTACAATTTTTATTGCACTTTAAAAAATGTTGTATAGTTGATGTTGTTTTGCACAATTTTGTGAGCACTGCCACTTTACATTTCACTGCACATCCTGTATGAGTACGTGACAAATAAAACTCTTGAATCTTGAATATACTCTCTCTTTCTAAACACTTCTTCCCCTTCTTACTTCTGCTGTGAGGATGACTGATTGTTTTTCCGTCTTCCTTCTCTGCTTCAGCTGAAATCTCCATGTTCAATCTGCAAGTCAGGATCCTTCCTTATATGTTTGAAAAAAAATGTCTTTGTTAACTAAAGGTTAAAAGGTTGAAGAGTCAAACACAGTTTAAAGAAAACACCTTTGACCATAAACACTCTTTAACAAGATACTACCATAATATGGATCCCTGTATTGTAAAGTCATTTAATTAAGCACTACTTTAATACATTTCTTGCTACCTTCATTCAATTTATAAGACTTTGTGGAAAAAAAGATGTTTAAACCTGCAGTAGGCAGTATATTTTTAGTATCATTGGGCAAAAATTCCATAATAACCTTTCAGCAAATTGTTATTCAAGTGTTCTGAGAGAAAACTAGACTTCTGCACCTCCTCATGGCTCTGTTTTAAGGCTTTAGAAAATCTAGCCCGTGACGGGAGACTTTGACCAATCACAGGTCATTTCAGAGAGAGAGAGCGTTCCTATTGGCTGTGCTCCGGCTGGTGGGCGGTGCTTGGTATTTCCTAAACTTGATCTCAACATGGCTGCCGGGTCACAAACTTTCTCATTTTACAGCTAAACAGTACACTACAAGATGTTTCTGAGAACATTTGAGGAGAGAAATAGGCATTACAGTAACAGAATATTGATTCATATTTGATCAGCGCTGCCTAGTTTGACCGTTTGGTCGGAGTTCGTGAGTGATTGACAGCTGCTCACAGATGGCAGACTCCAGATCAGCTCTGATTGGTTGTTTTTCTCCGGTCTGTGAAATCTTGCAAATGCCGTTAGGAGCACCGGAGGACACAGAGGCACATGATTTTTTTCAGATTACCTGTCTCATGCACTACTGTCAGGATATGGTGATCGTTTTATAAAGATAACTTTTTTTAATCACATTTGCTCCATTTCTACCCACTGCAGCTTTAATTGTCGTTGACGATGTGTCAGATAGGTTTCCATTAAGTTCTTTCAGGAGACATATATTAACCTTAAGACTGCTGAAATATGTTTTTAATACTTGCTCTGAGTTATGTGGCAGTGGTAAGATGCTCTCTGCTGAGACCTGACCAACGCTTGGTCAGTGCCCTTCGGCATTGGACTATGACACTCTAGGTACCAATCTAGCGTTACTACTGGACGGACCAGGGACGGCGTGTTCTTTCAAAATAAACTTTCCGTTTTCACAGGACGTTTGGGCAACACAACTACTTGGTTAGGAAACGGCGGTAGTTGACGTTAACACGAACAGCGGTTGTAAAGTGAAAGTGAAACTTAAAGGGACTCAATGTAAGAAATTGCTTGTTAACAGTGACACCTGTGGCTGTTAAGTTAACGACAGTCAGCGTCCTGCTGCTCGCGCTTGTGCTCGCACTATATAGACACGAACGAGCATCAGTCAAAACAGTGAGCCAACACACACGAGACTGAATGTGATTGACAGCTACCACAATATCACTGTATATCTCACATGCTTCGCAGAAATGTTAGCTGACCAAACACAAAGGTCCCTCCATGGAGGTTTCTATCAGGCCGTTTCAGCCTCCTCACCGCTATCAGAAGGACCAAGGGGGAGACACCGTAGTTTTGGTCTCCTGGGCCGGAGTCGATAACGTTATTCTCTCGGGTGTTAGGCCCCGTAACTCCACTTAGCAGCAGGAAGCAAGACGCGGGAAACCTCTGTTGGTCTGGAGGAGCTGCAGCATTTATTTCTGCACATACTGCAACTTCCACTGAACATTCACTGATAATAATAATAATAATAATAATAATAAATTCAACTTATATAGCGCTTTTCAGGAACTCAAAAACGCTTAACAATATAAACGGGAAGCGGTGTTAGACAAACAGCAGCTGCGTTCTGGACCAGTTGGAGTTCATTGATGGAGGTAATGCTCATGCCGTACAGGAGAGAGTTGCAGTGGTCGAGGCTGGAGGAGATGAAGGCGTGGGTGAGCCTCTCGGCAGCAGGGCGTATGAGAGAGGGTCTGATCTTGGCAATATTGCTCAGATGAAAGTCGGAAATTTTGACATCTTGGCAGATGTGGGGCTCAAGGGAGAGGGTGGTATCAAATATCACGCCAAGGTTGCCTGCCTGGGGGGAGGGGGAAACGGTGGTGCCATCAATGGTGAGCGTGGGGCTGTTGAGTTTGCTGAGGGTAGATTTGGAGCCGATGAGGAGGAGTTCAGTTTTGTCACTGTTGAGTTTGAGAAAATTCTGTTGCATCCAGGTTTTTTTTGCAGAGAGGCAGGAGTTGATGTGGGAGAGGGGTGGGTTGTGGGGGGAGTTGATGCTGAAATATATCTGTGTGTCATCGGCATAACAGTGGAAGTCCAGGTTGAAATGGCGGAGGATCTGACCGAGGGGGAATATGTAGATGATGAAAAGGAGTGGACCGAGTACAGAGCCTTGGGGGACACCTTGTGTGACTGTAGATGTGGCAGAGGAGTTGTTTTGAAGGGAGATGAAATGTGATCTATTGGTGAGGTATAGGACCGGAGCCAGCTGAGTGCAGTACCTTCGATACCGATGTCTTTAAGTCTGATGAGTAAGATGTTGTGACTCACGATATCGAAGGCTACATTCAGGACCAGGAGGATGAGGATATTGAGGGCTCCGGTGTCGGCAGAGGTGAGGAGGTGATTGAGGACTTGGAGGAGTGCAGTTTCTGTGCTGTGGAGGGGGCGAAAACCGGATTGAAGGGGTTCAAATAAGTTATTGGAGTGCAGGTGGGATTGGAGTTGTGTTGTGACAAGGCATTCGAGGGTTTTGGAGAGGAAGGGGAGGTTGCAGATAGGGCGGTAGTGATTGAGACAGGAGGGGTCAAGACCAGGTTTCTTGATATTTTCAGAGCTAAACTAACTCTCTTCTGCTCCGCTGCTCGCTCGTTTCGCCGCCACTTGCTCTTTCTTGCTTCACCACTCACTTCCCATGTGCACACACACTCGCACAACACTAGTTTTCCCCCCGACGTCGGTCACATTCCTGTTCTGGAAGACAGGCTTCACTAGATATAATTTTGCATTTTTTGTGTGCTTCCGTGGAGTTTGTGTTGGAGTCTTAGTTGTGGTGGGGGCTGGTCGTTAGTGGACTCCATTTCTAACCAACCGTTAGCTATCGTTAGCTATCCCTGTAGCTGCGCTGAAGAGAGTAGGCACAGACGTCACATCCACTTGGACACCGGCCCAAGTCCTTCACATTAAAAGCAGTCTACAGGCTGATAGAGGAAACACAGAAAGTCGCGGAAGGTCTCATTTTTTAGGTTAGGTTAAAACCTGTTCACACATTTGCAATAAAAATTGATTTATACATGTAAAAAGTTATATACAGTTCCTTTAACGCACAGGACGCAAACAGCAGTCTCCTGGATGTAAAGCCCTGTGTTGTTGGACCCATCCACCCGCCCTGTGTGTCTTTTTGCTCTTTAATCTACGTCGCCACAGCACTTTCTCTAATATTGCGCCCTGTGCGTGTTGTACCAGTGCTAAAGGGTGCCTTGTGCGTTGCTACTGTATCACACGCTGAGGGGCGTGACAAAGCCTGGGTATTTGATGCCCTGGGAATGAGAACGGACTGGATCAGCGGTCTCCTGGGTGAAAGTCCACCCTAAACAGACTTTCTCGCTCTTTATGCCACCTCAGTTGCTGTTGATTGTTACATTGGAGTTGGTTGAAAGCTTGGTGCGTCGCATACAGTCGCTAAAGGGTGCTTCCTTGCGTCAGTATCCGATGCCGAGGGGCGCCGACCAAGCGGCGGTAATGGACGAACTCGGAGTGAGAACGGGTCGGTTGATGAAATCCAACATGAACCTTTAGGAAATCGGAGCTGCTGCTATATAACATAACAAATGTCATGCGTGTAATCAATGAGGCAATTCTTCATACCATCCTCTAATAACGAATTGAACTATATTCATTTTTCAAACTCAACATTTGCCAAATACTGTAGATTTCATAAAGTAAAAAAAAAATAGCCAAGGATGTTAACTTCTGCTCTTCAGTGACTCTCTCATTTCTACAGAATAATTGATAAAGATCAGAAATTAGAATGAATGTGCAGATCTTTTTTAGCCAATGGGGTCGTGTCTGTAAAACTTTGGGACGTGATTGGTGGCCCATAGGTCAACGGGACAGTGTGAACAGACTTAAAAAGCCACTACTGTGGCAACAGGAGGGCAGTCATTAGAGGGTGAGCGACAGCGATGGCTCGTCTTACGTCTCTTCTCTTGGTGCTGTGGGTCGGTGAGTAGTCAACAATTGTCTCTAGATTTCAGTTTACGCTAAGTGAAGTTTCCCATTATAGTGAATTGTTGTTCTCTACAAACAACCACTATGACTCACACTGGTGGAGGACTTTCTGTTTCAGGTGTCACAGCGAGCACAGTGGTGGATCTGCAGAAGAGAATCATCGGAGGTCAACTATGTGGAAATGCTGAGCGTCTGTACCATGTTGAAGTGAGAGGATATGTAGCTTTTCCTGGTGGACATTTCTCACTCTGTGGCGGCTCTCTGATCAGTGACCGGTGGATTCTGACTGCAGAACACTGCTGGAATTCATCACGGTAAGAAAGGCATTAGTTACACTTAGGCAGGTTTCATATTAGGTACGATTGATTCGTACTGTGCCCAAGTATGATTGCCCCCCCCTCCCCAGTCCCCAACTGCTCAGCCTTCACATTAGTAAAGTTGTTCTGTACCCGAGTAGACTTTCGTCATCATCCACGTGTATTTGTTTATGTTGAGATCAGCTGTTCTAGTGGCCGATGATGAAAATATGTCGGCTTCACGCGTTGTTGTCCCCCCAGCTGTCTCTCACTCTCTGCCCGCTGAGCAGCTGAGTGGCTCTCGTTCTTCCGAGGAGGAGTAGCCAACGTTGAATGCCGGTTGTTCACACACAGCAACAGACAACCTTTACATATTATACCTTTAAGTGAAACTGTCACTCATACATTTGATAAATGTCATAAAGTCCTGAAGCAGCAGTCAGTAATGGTGTGATGAACTATAGCATTCTCATAAAGAAGATCATTGCTTATGTTCATGATCAGTAGGTACTGACCTATTCAAATATAATGTGTATTATGTATTTACAGTAATTCAATGATGGTCCTCTTTAACCTTTACTTATTTGTAGGACTATGAGAGCAGTTTTAGGTATCCATCCAGGAGGTCCAGGGACAGTAGAGGAAATCATACCTCATTTCTTCCGTGACACCCAGAGGAGGATCCATGACATCATGCTGCTGGAGCTAACTAACCCTACTCAGATTCAACCTGTTCCACTTCCTGACTGTAGACATCGTCTCAATATGTGAGTTGTGATCTTCCCCCTTTAATAAGTCTGAAAGCTCAACTCTTGAGGAACTCTGAGGAAAACTGTTTCTTTTTGTTCTTTTTCTTGTATTTCAGAGGTGATAGAGTTTTGATTGCAGGTCGTGGATCCACAACTATGGGCCTTTTTAATGAAAGAGGTGAGAAAATCTTGATTATTTTATAACAATTATCACAGTTAGTGTTCTTAGATTAGCTTGTATGTTTGGTAACACTGCGGACACATATTTACATTAAATACATTTTTATTTTGTCTTAAAATTGTGTTTATTATGAATTCTTTACACATTAAAACATAAATCTGCCAATACACTTCTTCTCAACTTAGCACAATTCAAGATATCTGAAATAATTGACATTTTTTCAATAAAGCAGGTAAACAACATAATTTAATGATGCTGTCGATGATTCACAGATGTTTGGATACATTTTAAAATATAATATGTATAAATAATCATATTCCAATGGTGAAGTACAGCAGAGTTATGGTTGTTTCTCTGTGTACAGGTTAAGTAGAAAATGATGAAGCTTGTTGTTTTGGTAGAAAAGAAACATTTTTTTTCTATTCTTATCTAGAACCTGGCAGATCAGGTACTCTCCGATGTGCACAAACCACGGTTGTCAACTGTGGACAGTTACCTCCGCATAGACTCTTTCAACACTTGTTCTGTGGCCAAAGAGCTGGAGTGGATGCGTCTCGTGTGAGTGGGCATGGCTTCTGATTTTATATCTTTTCTACAAGTCATTACAAGTTTAACCACTTTAATATGAATCAGTATTTCAATAAATGATGTAAAAGTTTGTATCTAAGAATATATACATCTCTCTCACAGGGTGACTCTGGTGGAGGAGTGTTGTTCAATGACGGGACTGTTGACAGGATTTACGGTGTCATATCTTTCACTTGTGATCCTTTACGTGCCTGCACTAGACCAGTTGGATTCTTGGATGTCTGTGAATACATGGATTGGATCGAAAGAACTACCGGTATTGCCAGACCCGGACCCGGACCCGGACCCGGACCCGGTCCTGGACCGGCAAAAAGACCTGGACCTGGAACTGGAACTGGACCTGGACCCGGACCCGGACCCAGACCCGGATCCGGACCCAGACCTGGACCGGCAAAAAAACCCAGACCCTGAGTGGGATGATAAGGGTGTGTTATACTGTGAAATGTCCTGTCATTTATCAGGAATTTCTCCTGCATTAAGAAAATTGTTGAGTTACTCTAAATTTGCAATTGATACATTTACAATTGATTTAATGTTTGTCTGTTATTTGTAAAGCCCTTTAAGACAAACAATAATTGTGATTCTATGACTGGTTTTATAGTATCTGAGTTACAAATTACACTTTCTTACTGTCAAACTGTTGTTCTGGTTAAAAAAAATAAAAATAAATATCTACAGTTTTTACAAATATCCCCATATGTAAACGTAACAGATTTTGCATGCTATTATACAGTGATTGTATTTAAAAACTACAAAGCGCCAAATATAATAGTCTGATATGCTTTTCAAAATACTGTTAACTGTGATAAACATGACTCTTTAACAAGCTTGTGTCAGTTTAAATAAAATGAAGATGACTCACAATCATTACAGATTGTTGTTGTTTTTTTTCCAGTGAAAAGAACATAATGCACAATTTAATAGTTCATTAATCAAATCTTTAAACCTGTAATAACTGATTGTTTTTGGCCATGTGGGGGCAGCATCTTCTTATAATAACATTGATTATAGCTGCTTCATATTACCAATTAATCAAACTACTACCTTATTATTAATGGAGAAGGGACATGAAAAAGGGATGGTGTTGTCTTTCTTTGTTGTCAGCTTTTTTAGGAGGGGGAGAGAGCAGTGGAGAGTCTTTTGCTAACAGTTTTATAACAATAATATCCCTGTTTTACCCAGGCACAGGATGAAACATGTTATTGACCGAGGTTTGGTCAGTTTATAACAAATGGAAAACCATTCACCACGACTGTGCTGCTACGGAGTAAAGCTGAAGGAGATATAATATAAGATGTAATATAATCGCAAACTTCAATCAAACGGTCAAACTAGGCAGCGCTGATCAAATATGAATCAATATTATGTTACGTTAAGAAAGTTTGTGACCCGGCAGCCATGTTAAAATCTCTTGAAGGAACGCAAATCACCGGTCACATGACCGGAGCACAGCCAATAGGAACGCTCTCTCTCTCTGAAATGACCTGTGATTGGTCAAAGTCTCCCGTCACAGCTAGATGTTTTAAAGCCTGAAAACAGAGACATGAGGAGGAGCAGAAGTCTAGTTTTCTCTCAGAACACTTGAATTACAATATGCTGAAAGGTTGTTATGGAATTTTTGTCCAATGATACTAAAAATATACTGCCTACTGCTGCTTTAATATTTGATTTTATTTTTTATTTTTGCGCCACCATCCATGAAGAAATCCTGACCCCAAGCTTGGAAACCACTGTATTAGGTTCATTACTGTTGCAAATCAATGAGCAGGACTGATTTTTGGCATTATTACATTTTCATATGATTTTTTCCTTTTGTACTGTCATTTGTCAGGTATTTAATTCACTGACTATACATTATTCAAATACACATTATCATTTGGTAGTTTTATTCATGAACTGTTTTTCAATTGATGAATTTCAGCAGATGTCCTCTTTCACAACATATATATTGTAAGGCTGTCAATCGATTCAAATATTTAATCGCAAAAAAATCACGATTGTCCATAGGTAATCGCAATTAATTAAAATTAATCACACATTTTTTTATCCGTTGAAAATGTACCTTAAAGGGAGTTTTGTCAAGTATTTAATACTCCACATGGAAATCTCAAGAACTGTGACAGGTCATCCTGTTCCACTGCAAAACTTCTGCTCACCGATGATTGCTCTCTTTACAGTTAATGAAAAAAAATGTATACAAGTAATACATGTAAGAAATACACGTTACCTGGATGTAACCCCAGGCCAGTTCCATAGGTGTCTACAGCGGGACTGCCATTAACCCAATGGCGTAAATATCAGTCATGTACATTAACTATATTGCCTGGTCTCCTAGTGGGGACTCTCCTTTCTCTATTGTACAGATAAGAGAGACAGAGAAAAAAAAATTGAAAAATGTCAGAAAATGTAAAAAAAAGAAGAAAACAAAAATTTCCCCAAAAAAGTTTGAAAAATGTAAAAAAAAAATGTCAAGAAAAATATTGTCCAGAAACCCTCACAGGTACTGCATTTAGCATAAAACAATATGCTCAAATCATAACATTGGCAAACTGCAGCCCAACAGGCAAAAACAGCTGACAGTGTGTCAGTGTGCTGACTTGACTATAACTTGCCCCAAACTGCATATGATTATCATAAAGTGGTCATGTCTGTAAAGGGGAGACTCGTGGGTACCCATAGAACCCATTTACATTCACATATCTGGAGGTCAGAGGTGTCCAAAATGTCAAAAAAAAAAAATTGAATAGTGTCGAAAAAAAAATTGAAAAATGTCCGAAAAATTGAAAAAAAAAAAAACTCGAAAATGTCCCAAAAAAAGGTCTGACAATTGTAAAAAAAATTACAATAAAAGTCTGAAAAATGTCCGAAAAATGTAAAAAAAAAAAATTTAATAATGTCGAAATTTTTTTTTTTTAAATGTCCGAAATTAAAAAAAATAAATAAAAATAATTAAAATAAAATTGAATAATGTCGAAAAAAAGTTGTGAAAAATTTCCAAAAAATGTAAAAAAAAAAAATAAAATTGAATAATGTTGAAATTTTTTTTTTTTTAAATGTCCAAAAAATGTAGAAAAAAAAAAATTGAATAATGTCGAAAATAAAATTCTGAAAAATTTCCAAAAAATGTAAAAAGAAAAAAAAGTCTAAAAAATGACAAAAAAAAAAAAAAAAAAATACAAAGTTCGAAAAATGTAAAAAAAAAAGTCTGAAAAATGTCGCTAAAGAAATTAATGGCGCTAAAATTAATTTGTGTTAACGCGTTATTATTATGGCGTTAACTTTGACAGCCCGTATTGGTATCACAATATAAAATGACATTAACTATGATAGAGGATTTGCCAAGCCAGGACAAGTAAACATGTCATGTTATGGCTTATAATAAACTATGGTTAATGCATTGTTAAAGCTTCGTTATGGCAACTAAAACATATAAGCTCATTTCAATACATTTCTCTGAATAAAAGTCACAAGTCATCTGAGTGACTCACAGTGCTTCTATAGATGTTTAACTTCACTGCTGTCACTTTATGGAAGGCAAGGGCAGGAAGTGTTGATAAGTGATCCAAAGTTTGCATAAATGTGTACAGAGCTTTGCAGCCAGTGGGGTTGTGTTGATAAGCCTTTACGAGGTGATCGGTAGCTGCTGCTGTTGTGACACAAAGGCAAGTCATTAGACGGTGAATAGCAGCGATGGCTCGTCTTCTCATTTTGCTGTGCGTTGGTGAGTACTCAAATATTTGACCTACACAGTAGTTTACATTCCTGGTGTTTACTTTAACAATACCGTGTGTTCATATTTTAGTGCATTTATCCATTGCACATACTGTTGTTGCGCTTCTCACTCTCCCCTTCCCCTGGTGCTGTCAATGTGTGCATTTGTCTGTATGGTACGTTATCATGAAAGTTACTCCATAATGTTTTGTCATCAGACCTTAAAGGTACTCTTTGGAGTGTTTGTCCACTAGGAGAGCAACACAGCAATATCTTTAGGTGCGGGTTCCCATTTTGTTTGTTCTCCTCATGCATGAAAAATTAACTTCACTGATGTTGTCAACTTGTTTGTTAAACCTAAATGACCCCCACAATGTATTTTGGTGAATAATCAACCCGTTGTCACTCCCAACTCGTCAATAATGCTTTTGCTAAAGGGTGCCCCTTGGCATCGGAGAACGACGCACGGAGGCACCCTTTAGCAAAAGTATGTAACGAACCGGGCTTTCAACTAACTCCAATGTAAACCCACCCGCGGTGTTATTCGACGGTCGGAGCAAGTGACGTAGTATTAATAGCGTGAGAGTCCGCTAGTGTTGGTTGGGTCAAAAAAACACAAGACTTTCAACCAGGAGACCGCTGTTCGTGTCCCGTGTGAAACTAAAAGTAAAGTTGACTTATTTTGTCACGTCAGTCGTTAGTCACGTGAGTCACATGAGACGTTAGTCAGTGAAGTTAACGTCAACTACCGCCGTTTCCTAACCCTACCTAAGTGGTTGTGTTGCTTAAACCTAACTTCCTGTGAAAACTTAAGTTTATTTTGAAAGTACACTATGCATGTAACGAGCGATACGCTGTCCGTCCAAAAGTAACGCAAGAGGGGTACCCAGTGCGGCGGTCTCCGATGCCGAGGGGCACTGACCAAGCGGCGGTATTTGACGAGTTGGGAGTGAGAATGTGTTGGAATAAAGGCAGAAGGTAAACAGGAACTTTGTTTGTTAACAAGTAAACTCTACTGGACTCTTTTAAGGTGGATTTATAGTTGTGTTTTAATGGACCACCATAGCCCGGGCCTAGCTACACAGATACCACATGGAAATCTCAAGAACTGTGACAGGTCATCCTGTTCCACTGCAAAACTTCTGCTCACCGAGGATTGCTCTCTTTATAGTTAATGAAAAAAAAATGTATACAAGTAATACATGCAAGAAATACACGTTACCTGGATGTAACCCCAGTCCAGTTCCATAGGTGTCTACAGCAGGACTGCCATTAACCCAATGGCGTAAATATCAGTCATGTACATTAACTATATTGCCTGGTCTCCTAGTGGGGACTCTCCTTTCTCTATTGTACAGATAAGAGAGACAGAGCAGTGTAATCTACGGAGTACAAACACAGGATTTAACCCACAGTCACTTTCTCTTTCAGGTGTCACAGTGAGCACAGTGGTGGATCTGCAGAAGAGAATCATCGGAGGTCAACCATGTGAGCGTCAGTACCACGTCAAACTGAGAGTTGCTGCTGGTGGATCTTTTAACTTGTGTGGTGGCTCTCTGATCAGCGACCGGTGGATCTTGACTGCAGCTCACTGTTTGAAGCCAGGAATGTGAGAAAATGACCCTATATCTTGTTAACATCTAAACACTATAAATACATAATGCAGGGTAATATACAGGCTAATATAAATGGTTTTGGTATTCTTGAGAAGAAAAATAAATATAAAACAGATGAGGAAACAGAACTGAATGTTTTTTTTAATGTGCGATGTTCATCTTTAACCTCTTCCTACGTGTAGGACTATTTTTGCAGATTTAGGTGTGCATCCAGCGGGTTCAGCACGACAAGTGGAAATCACAGCAGAACCTGTGATCTTTACAGATAACGACAACAAGAGGTCCCATGATATCATGCTGCTGCAGCTACCTGGTCCCTCTGATATTCCACATTTAGCTCTTCCTGACTGTGAAGATCGTCCTAAAATGTGAGTCGTGATTTTTCCCACCTAGTTTTGAAAGTCTCACAATTTCTAGGTTTTCTCCAGATCTGGGTGGCATAGCAGCTAAAAATAGCTTTACCAAGTTCAGATTTGTTTCTGGATATGATCAGTGCCAGTCAGACAGGGCAACCTTGAAGGTCTGTTGGGCTGATTTTATAGCACAGTAAATCACTACAGAGCTTCCAGGCAATTTTGCAGTTTTCAGTTTTCGCTGTTTTTCAAGTGTCATTTGTACGCCAAGCAAAAAAACTACAAAAACGTCTGCAGTTTAAGCAGCAAAACCACTTAGTTAGGTTTCGGAAAAACATCACGGTTCGGCTTAAAATAAATACGTAATATAAGTAAAATATGTACGGAAACAACGTAACATAACTATGGAAATCCCTTCACAAACGTCGTTACAAAACATGTAACAAGCGTCACTAACGTAGCTTACAAAACAAAACACCGGTCTCCTGGTTGACAGTCCTGTGTTTGTTGGATCCTTGGATCCATCCACCTCCCCTTCCTCCTCCCACCATAAGCAGTCTTTCTCACTTTTTATCCAATGTCACCAGGTCTGAGCGTAGCATATTCACTCAGATGTGTTTAAATTGAAGTCAGTAAATGATACATTGCGTACAAATGGCACAAGAGAATCAAGAAAGGTGTACTTATTGCATGCTAAATGCCTTGTGCTCATTCATACCACGAGTATGCCGCTCAACTGCTTGTGCAGGCACTGGTCATCTCTCGCCTTGATTACAGTTATGTTCTTCTGGTACGGCTGTCAGCATGCACAGCAAAACCTCTGCATGAGGTCCAAAATGCGGCAGCACGTCTGGTCTTCAACCAGCCAAAAACAGATGATGATATTTTTCATTTCCCTCCACTGGCTCTCTGTTGCTGCTCACATTAAGTGCTGGTCACAAATGCTGCTTGTCTACATGGTGGCCATTAGAACGGCACCCACCTCATTCAGGTTTATGAGCCTCCTCATTCAGTACGATCTGCAAATGAATGACTGCTAGTACCGTCTTTGTGAGGCATGAAATGTCAATCCAATGTCTTCCAAGAGTACTTACTGACCTCTCTTTACCTCTTGATCCTTTTCTATCTCTGTCTTTCTCCCTCAACAAAAAAAAAATGTATATATCCCACAAATTAAATGCGGAATTCAAGTAATCGTGAACCAGGAATTGTAAAGAGTGACTCACGCTGCGTAAGGTGGAGGTCTGGGTGGATGGGTGGGTCAAAAAACACAGGACTTTCGCCCAGGAGACCTCTCTCCGTGTCCCGTGTGAAACCAGAATTATTTATTTATTTGTATTTATTTATTTTTCGCACTTAAGTAACGACACTTCCGTAGTTATTTGAACCCAAACCATGACCATTTCCTAAACCTAACCAAGTTATTTCCTGTGAAGACATAAGTTTATTTTGAAAAGACTGTATGAATGTAACAAGAAATAACTTCTCATGAGATATCATACGAACGGATGTATGAGGATACGTTGAATGATTATAGTTGTTAATGGTGATATAACATAACCACTTGTCGGTATTATTTTCTAGGGTTGAGATTGCAGGTTACGCTGCCACTACTGGAGGCTCTAATGATGAAAGGAGTGAGATGATTTTTGATAATCTAATTACGTCCATGATCTATTTTATTCTGTTAATTGTACTGTAGTCTGTAACAGTACTGACATATGCACAGCAAAGGAATTTCTAATTTTTTTAACTAAAATTGTTCTTTACCTATAAAGAAACATAAATTTGACTAGTTTCATTTATATTCTGCTTCAGTTCTGCATTAAATAAAAAGCATAATTTAAATAGTATATGTTGTTTATTAAAGATGATTCAGTAAAGTCAGATGTATTTTGTAATTAAACGTTTCCTCTTCTTCTACTACTCCTTCTTCTTCTTTTCTCTAGAACCCCGTAAATCAGATGCTCTCCACTGTGCAGACATAGATGTTGTCAACTGTGAAGACCTTGAAAATACTTTGCGGAAAGATTTCCCAAAGGCCTACCAAGTCAAGGTGTATCAACACTGGTTCTGTGGCCAAACACCTAGAGTGGATATATGTTATGTGGGTTTGGCACGGCCTCTAATATGTACTCTCCTCTTCTGTCGTTAAAGTTTTAAGAGAAATATGTATTTCATACAAAACATATTTCTGTCTCACAGGGAGATTCTGGCGGAGGAGCGGTGTACAAAAACAAGATTTACGGCGTCATTTCTTTCCTCGGTGATCCTGATCATGTGTGTAGAAAAGCAACTGCATTCATGGACCTCTGCAATCCAGAATACGCTACATGGATTAATCAAACTATCACCTGAGAAAAAAAAAGATGTCGACCTACAAAGACTTTCATAATGAGAGCTCAATGAAAGGAAACATTGTGTGGTTGGTGTGTCCCAGGAAATGTTGTTTAACATTTGGATATAAAAGTGAAACTCTCAATTCAAAGACCAGATAATTGATCAGTTAATCTGTTACTTTGTTCCACCTGTGACAAGTGATACAAGGCCCTAACCAGGACTCCATCCTTCAATCACAAAAATGATTTAATTGTAAAATGTAACTCCCGCAAGTTGACATGACCTCAGTATCCTCAATGGTAGCTAAAGGGTTTCATGGCCAATACTTCTTTGTAGCTGATAATAAATGATTTTTGACTGTTTCTATGTTAATAGAATTGAATTGTTGTGGGAAATCCATTCTCTCTCAGGCACATAACTATTGGCACATGATAATTTGCCAGTAACATAACGTATGACAGTAATGTTAAAGTAGCCTATAGCAACCGGTTCTCACTCCCAACTCGTTTCGGCAGTTCCCCTCGGCATCGGATAGCGACAGAGGCACCCTTTAGTGACAGTACGAACCGGGCTTTCAACTAACTCCAATTAAAACCCATCCACGGCACTAATAGCGTGAGAGTTAGCTCAGGGCGGGCGGGAAGGGAGGTCGATGGGTCAAACAAACACAAGACTTTCAACCAGGAGACCGCTGTTCGTGTCCCGTGTGAAACTAAAAGTAACGTTGACTTATTTTGTCACATCAGTCGTTAGTCAGTGAAGTTAACGTCAACCACAACCGTTTCTCAACCCTAACTAAGTGGTTGTGTTGCCTAAACCTAACCTTCTGTGTAAACGCAAGTTCATTTTGAAAGGACACTATGCATGTAAGAAGCCTATATTGACACGCCGTCTTTGACACGTCCAAAACTTACGCAAGAGGGGAACCTCGTGCGTCTGTCTCCGATGCCGAGGGACACCGACCAAGCGACGGTACTTGACGAGTTGGGAGTGAGAACGTGTTCCGTAATAACTGCAAACTCAGAGTTGTTAAATTAATATGTTTTAGTTAAATTAGAAGCAGCTTTCAAAATGTCTCCGAAATCCAGGTGAAGAGTCGCGTACTTCCAAATCCAAATCCTGGGAGTGTCTTGATTCAGATTAAATAACAAATTTAATCTGTTTAGTGACAAGTTTAATGCTTAACTTGTAATGTTCTAACACTTTTATTTTCAGATGAAGTGCATTAAAACCATTAAGCACAGGCGTGACTATCAAATAAAATGCCAAACTAATAAATTCTACATCTGAAATTTGAAATATATCTGACATGAAAACATATTTAAGCTAACGTTGTTGTAACATAGCCACCTTATTTAACTGCTTCATTTATGGTGGTTCCTCAGTTAACACTTATTGTCTTTGGCTATATCTATCCATTTACTGTAAGTCTGAAAGGATAACAGAAGAGCTCCTTCACAGCAGAGATGTTGACCTGTCACATAGCTTTAACTGATACTAATTTCTGCTGTGCTTTGCATTAACTACTGGAGCAGAGCCCTCATTAAAGTTAGTGTCAACATATCTGTTATGGAAAAAGCCAGTGAATCTGATTCATTTGGGAAAGATAAAGAACCAACACAGCTCTGATGCCAGCAAGGCTAAGACTGAGGTTAGAGAGAAGTTATTAGGGCCCGAGCATGACCGAAGGTCTGCGAAGGCCCTATTGTAATTGGTCCGTTTATTTTTTTGGGACTAAACATGCTCAAAAACGAACGACACTTTGCACATGTATCAGAAGTGGTGAAAATCGATATATGTTATGGGTTTCGTGTATGGGTGTGGCAAAATGGCTCGATAGCGCCCCCTATTGAGTAGCCCCGGCGTGGGGATTCACCTAGATGTATGAAATTTGGTAGGCATATGTAACATGTTGAGACGTACAAAAAAATCAGTGGGAGGTTTACCGTAAACCCAACAGGAAGTCGGCCATCTTGAATTTTAGGTCGTTTTTTTACCATTTCCAGGTACTGTACTTTAAGGAACTAGTCCTAGAGATTTAACCCAATCAAATTCAAATTTGGTCAGTACAATCTAAAGACCATTGTGATGAAAAGTTTTTCAAAGCTTCAACTTTTATCGAACTATGATGCCGTGGCGTGGCGGCGAAAAAGCGCCTTTCGACAAAAAACAGGAAGTTGTCGTAACTTTGTCGTACATTAACCAATCTGCTCCAAATTTCTCATGCGTGATAAGAGTCCTGGCTTGAAGACATCCACATGTGAATTTGGGCATCCAGTCATTGCGCCACCTACTGGTAACAGGAAGTTACATGTTGTGTACTTTTAGAACATACTTCTCACAGATTATTCAGATCCATATCCAATATTTTTTTTTTCACTTTTTTTTTTTTATTATTATTATAATTTTTTTTTTTTTACTTTCACTTTGAATTTTTTACTTTTATTTTTTTTTATTTTTTTTTTTTTTTAATTATTATTATTATTTTTTTTTACTTTCACTTTGAATTATTTTTATATCATTTTTTACAATTTTTTTTTTTTTTTTTTTTTTTTTATTATTATTATAATTTTTTTTTTTTTACTTTCACTTTGAATTTTTTACTATTATTTTTTTTTTATTTTTTAATTTTTTTTATTATTATTATTATTTTTTTTTTACTTTCACTTTGAATTCTTTACTATTTTTTACTATTATTTTTTTTTTATTTTTTATTTTTTTATTATTATCATTATTATAATTTTTTTTTACTTTCACTTTGAATTTTTAACTATTTTTTTAAATTTTATTTAATTATTTTTTTTTATTTTCACTTTGAATTATTTTTATATCATTTTTTACTATTATTTTTTTTTTTTTTATTATTATTATAATTTTTTTTTTTTACTTTCACTTTGAATTTTTTACTATTTTTTACTATTATTTTTTTTAAATTTTTTTTTATTATTATTATTATTATTTATTTTTTTTACTTTCACTTTGAATTATTTGTAAATCATTTTTTACTATTATTTTTTTTTAATTTTTTTTTTTTTTATTATTATTTTTTTTTTTTACTTTCACTTTGAATTTTTAACTATTTTTTACTATTATTTTTTTTTTATTTTTATTTTTTTTATTATTATTATAATTATTTTTTTTTATGTTCACTTTGAATTATTTGTAAATCATTTTTTACTATTATTTTTTTTTAATTATTTTTTTTGTTTATTATTTTTTTTTTTTTTTACTTTCACTTTTAATTTTTTACTATTTTTTACTATTATTTTTTTTTAATTTTCATAATAATTATGAAAATTATAATTTTTTTATAATAAAAAAAATATAATTTTTTTACTATTATTATAATTATTTTTTTTTACTTTCACTTTGAATTTTTTACTATTTTTTACTATTATTTTTTTTTAATTTTTTTTTATTATTATTATTATTATTTTTTTTGTTTTACTTTCACTTTGAATTTTTTACTATTATTTACTATTATTTTTTTTTTATTTTTTTTTTTTTTATTATTATTATAATTATTTTTTTTTACTTTCACTTTGAATTATTTGTAAATCATTTTTTACTATTATTTTTTATTTTTTTTTATTTTGTTATTATTACTATTATTTTTTTTTTTACTTTCACTTTGAATTTTTTACTATTTTTTACTATTATTTATTTTCTTTGTTTTTTTTTTATTATTTTTTTTTTTTTTTACTTTCACTTTGAATTTTTTACTAGTTTTTACTATTATTTTTTATTTATTTGTTATTATTATTATTATTTTTTTTTTTTACTTTCACTTTTAATTTTTTACTATTTTTTACTATTATTTATTTTTATTAATTTTTTTTATTATTATAATTTTTTTTTTTTACTTTCACTTTGAATTTTTTACTATTATTTTTTTTTAAATTTTTTTTTATTATTTTTTTTTTACTTTCACTTTGAATTATTTGTAAATCATTTTTTAATATTATTTTTATTACATTTTTTTTTTTTTTATTATTATTATTATTATAATTTTTTTTTTTTACTTTCACTTTTAATTTTTTACTATTTTTTACTATTATTTTTTTTTAATTTTTTTTTATTATTATTATTATCATTTATTTTTTTTACTTTCACTTTGAATTATTTGTAAATCATTTTTTACTATTATTTTTTTTAAAAATTTCATTTTTTTATTATTATTATTTTTTTTTTTTACTTTCACTTTTAATTTTTTACTATTTTTTACTATTATTTTTTTTTAATTTACATAATAATGATGAAAATTACAATTTTTTTATAATAAAAAAATTATAATTTTTTTATTATTATTATAATTATTTTTTTTTACTTTCAATTTGAATTTTTTACTATTATTTTTTTTTACTTTTTTTTTATTATTATTATTATTTGTTTTTTACTTTCACTTTCACTCAATTTTTTACAATTTTTTACTATTATTTTTTTTGATTTTTTTCATGTATTTTTGGCCATTTCCAGGCTCTGTACTTTAACGAACTAGTCCTACAGACTTAACCCGATCAACTTCAGATTTGGTCAGTACAATCTAAAGATCTTTGTGATGAAAAGTTGTTCAAATCGTGAGGTTTTTTGAAACGGCGTTGACGTGGCGTGGCGGAGAGTTACATGATTCGCCATTGAAAGACAAACTGTTGTAACTCGACTGTACTTGGTCAAGTCTGCCCCAAACTTGATCTACTTCATAAGAGTTCAGGCCTGAGAACATCTACATGGCAATATTGACTCATAGTCATAGCGCCTCCTACTGGCAACAGGAAGTCAGCATTATGTGACAAACATAATCCGATTCACATGAAATTTACAATGTGTGGTCTACACTTGATAATGAGCAACATAATGCATGTGTAGCGTGTGTTCTCTAGCGCCACATAGTGGACACAGGAAGTGGTGAAAAAATTGAAATACGTCATTTCCTGTGCCACTCAATCTACGTAGGAAATAACGTCTAACTTGTGCGTGCAGTGTCCGATGGTCACTGAAATGTAGGGCTGCGTCGACCGGCGTCCCGCCAGTACCCCCGACGTGCGGGAAGGTGCGAGGGCCCGTTCATCGCTGCTTGCAGCTTTAATTTCTTCTTTATTTTTGTCTCACTTGTAGTTTTTATGGTGATAGAGGGTGTGGTGCTAATGCATGTTAATCTGTCTCTGTGCCCTGTGTTTTCTGCAGAGCGCTCTGTAGCTTAAAAGTATACAACCCGCTGCACATTTAAAGGGAAGCCTGCAACGGTAGAACACATTAACGCCTTGTCAAGTGAAGAATGTCCCTACTGATCCTAATCTGAGCTGTCGGGCCCAGGCTCTCTGTAATCATTGAATCAAGGATAATCTAGTTTGAAAAGGCTCCTGCAGACCAGAAGCCTTTTTCCTGGATGCTGTTTGACAAATGGTTAAGCTCCTGAAGAGGCTGGAAAGAAAGAGACATGATTTAATGCAGACATGCATCCCAAATGCACAAAAAACTATTCACACCTACTGCATGATATTTAGTTTGCAGTTCGTGCACAAACAAACTGTATGTTGTCTGTAGACTTTATCATAAATCCTGTGTATTGTTCACTTAACTCTTAATAAGTATGTTTTATCAACAAGTGTAATCTTTCTTTCAGGTTGTAAACAGGTCCATTATCCATATCTTGGTTTGACATGTAGGTTCTCTCTACTTTATGCATCATCTTTGCTTATTTATAGCCCTTGCACACTGACTCCTCCAGCATTTATATTATCACACCCTATGAGTGTGGAAAACATGCACTGCTCTTTACAACTACATTAACTCGTCCCTTTCATTGAGCTCTTGTTTGTACTTCATGTGCAATGCATCCTTGGGTGTCAGATTGCAAAAGTTTAGCAATGCATTGCAATGAGTTCCTCAGAAGTCTTTTGTAATTTCTAACGAAAGATAGGTCATAGAGATACTGTTGTCAGTGAACTTGCTCTGCACTAACCTTGTTTCACTACTCAATCATATCAGGATTCCTGCAGGATTTCCACTGTGGACATGTGCATGTTTGTAAATGTTCACAGAGCCTCTGCAGACAGACACACACCATTACCATCACCGGTAGCTCAGTTGGCAGGTTGGATCTCCTTTATATACTACTAATTTGAACCAGCAAATATGTTTTGAAGAAAAACATAATCCCCCCTGGATTAGCTATTCTTTTTAAACATTAAAGCTTCAGTAGGCAACACATTTTTTGCATCATTGGCCAAAAATTCCATAATAACCTTTCAGCATATTGTAATTCAAGTGTCCTGAGAGACTTCTGCTCCTCCTCATGGCTCTGTTTTCAGGCTTTAACAAATCTAGCCCGTGACGGGAGACTTTGACCAATCACAGGTCATTTCAGAGAGAGAGCGTTCCTATTGGCTGTGCTCCAGCCATGTGAGCGGTGCTTGGTATTTCCTCAACTGATCTCAATATGGCTGCCGGGTCACAAACTTTCTCATTTTACAGCTAAACAGTACACTACAAGATGATTCTGAGAACATCTGAGGAGAGAAATAGGCATTACAGTAACAGAATATTGATTCATATTTGATCAGTGCTGCCTAGTTTGACCATTGGATCAGAGTTCACCAGTGATTGACAGTCGGCTCTCATAGACGGCAGCTGGACGGCAGACTCCAGATCAGCTTGTTTTCCTCCGGTCTGTGAAATCTTGCAGATGCTGTTAGGAGCACCGGAGGACACAGAGTGACATGATTTTTTCAGATTACCTGTCTCATGCACTACTGTCTGGATATAGCGACTGTTTTATAAAAAATAATTTCTTTAAATCATGTTTGCTCCTACTTCAGCTTTAATGAGTGAATTTATTAATGTATTTCATTTGTTTTCCTATAATATCCACTCTTGCAATAAAATATACGTCTGTAGCGACTAAGGCATGATTAAACTTTCCATGATTATGTTTACCTTTCACCGAAGTGCTCGTGTTGCCGAAACCTAACCACAGACAGGACTCACAGGATTCAGGGTCTCTGACGTCCATCATCCACCCTGACCACCACCTTAGGATTTCTGTGCGGTACACAAATGTAGTACTTCGCTCCTTAAAAGAAATGTCCCTACAGAACATAATCCATGCAGCGATTACATTTGAAGTACACTTATATTATGATAGAGCGGAATAATTAACAGAGAGCATTGTGCATTTAATTGTGTCTTTATCCCTGGTGCACACACACACACACCAAAACAAATAATGAGCGATGTTTCCCACCTGGCGGGGAGATAACCTCCCCCCCATTAATCAGTGAGCCACTGTTAATCAGCAGAAACAAATAAGTCAGATTGATATCGCTGTCCTGATGTCTTGCCCTCCAGGAAAGCAAAGTGAGACAGATGAAGCTTGTAAATGCAGTCAGATATATCAGCGTTATACCTCCACACTCAGCTCTTTTATGTCACCGCTGGGATCATGTAGATGATGCTGCTCGTCTGATGCTGCTGATGAAACTACGCAGTGACTGTAAAACCACAGGTTTGATCCACGAATCAGCAATGTGGTTTACGGAGTTGGAAATAACATTTTTCTATGAAGATGTTTTTTTTGATAAAATGTCTTCTATTTCAATATCACAACAAATAATACGTTTGTTCATAACTTTTATTCAAATACAACATTGTTCAGCGCCCTGCTCATACAAAAACTACAATCCTAATCTTTGTGTTTTATCATTGTTCGCCACTCTCAAAACAACATAAGGAACCAATTTTGTTGCAACACTATCTTTGCACTCAGTACCAAATGTATCATTATTTAAAGCTGTACAAGACACCTGTATGTATGGTTGACCCCAAAATGGCAGTGAAATGTAGTCTGGTGTGCAGGGATGTTGATGCATTTGGATAATTCTGCTCCTGGTCTGACATTTGAATCTATAGTGTGTGATGGGGCAGGCTGTCGCATCCACATTTAGTGATTTATTCTGATAAATTGGTATATTTCACAGAGAAATTCTGTCTATAAAGCACTTTAAAATTCAGTCTCAGAGTGTGCTGTACAGAAAGATTTGCTACCGTTTTATTATAACTGCAAAAGCATTATTTTTTTATAGTGGAAATCCAGTTGTAGTTTTCTATTAAAAACATTACAGAACTTTTGAATCTTCTTCTTCAACCTCGGGTCATCAGTCTGAAGCTCTTGGCCGATTCTTTCTGGTCCTGCAAGAATCTAAAACAATGAAGACCAACGTCATTAACACACACAGGTAGAAAATGGCAGTGCATGTAGGATGTCAGAGGAAATATATTCCTGTTTGAATATCAAGAACAAAAACTCATTCGAACTCTCATTATTCCACATGCAATTTTGTAAAAATAATTTCTCTGACACACGTCTTTAAATTATCTCAGTACATATAGAAATGCCAGCGGGATGCTATTAGTTCTACAATGATTATGGTAATTTAAAAAAAAGGCAGAAGCGCAAAATGAGTTTCTCTTTTTCCTTGGACTGTGTGTCTTTCAGTAGCTAATGTATCTCCTGTGGAGAAAAGGCTTGTCTGTCAAATCATCACTGTATTTTCTAGCTCGCTGTATTATGTGTCTCCTCCTCCTCCTCCTGGCAAATTAGAAATCTGCCCTGAAGGTTTGGTATAAATGTAACATCACTTCAGAAGAACTGGCCTTTATTCTCTGTGCGTTATCATCTGTTTCTAATTGGTTCTGAATTTGTCTCGCAGTGTGTCCCTTTATGATTCTCTTTGTCAAGTTTGTGAAACTGTATGTTCGTCGAACTAGAAACCTTTGAATAATCTATCATTAGTGATTCTTGCTGCACACTATACGCGATCAAGCTTCCTCACAAGTTGTGTTCAGATTTATGATCCAGGAAAAGAAAACTAATGAATGAATTTTTTGTGACTCCTCCTTCTGTCAATATAGGCCTTTTTCACGGAGGACGTTTTCACGTGTCACAGTAGGAAAAGCACTGGTGTAAATAATTAAATAAATGATGGCTGAACTCCATTTAGCTGATTTGATTTCAGGATCCGGGGCTGCGGTTGAAAAGTCAAAAAAATGAAGGTCCTAATGTATTTTCCAAATCACTTTTCCTTGACCTCGATGGAAAACGTCATGAGGTCAAAGAAAGGAGAATTCATGAGGACTTAGGAAAAGACAACTGTGGTGTTCAGGTCCTTCTGCTGCTGGAACACTTTACATCAACATATAATAAAGGATTATCTGACCTAACGTGGACAACCGGTGAAAAATATCACTTCATTACCAAGGTTGGAATTGAAATAAAAAAGGAATAACCTAAAAGCTACCACAAGTTTATACGATAATATTGAGTTATTATTTGAGTTATGGAGAAGGAGTAGAACCATTAAATGTATATTTCTTCCTGCTCCTTTTTGGACATAATATTTATTTATGTTGATTATTTGTTTGCTATATGTTTACTGTACTTTTTATTTGTTATTCTTGTTTTGTTTTTTACTTATTTGTTACTTGTTCGAAATAAATAAATAGAAATAAAGTGAAACGAAATGATATGTCCACTCATATTTAGTGGACATGAATTGTGTGAACATGAATCCCAATTAGTATATGACTGTATGAAAATAATACGCATGATAAGCATATCGTTTGTTTTCATGAACGGCAGAATGGTGCGTCGTTTTAAATGTTGCGGCCGCAAGGAATTGTGGGGCAGCATTATCTCCTTTCCTTTAATAAAGGATGGTCCAGTGTATCCTATGCTAAAGGAGATAATAAAGGAAACATCAAAGCACCTTTCCTTATTATTTAGTGAATTCAAACAGCTCTTATCATGGCTGCTACTGAGATACTTCCGGGTCATTTCACTCCATTAGGAACTTTCCTGAGAGAAAAAGACTTTTCAACTGCAGCTCTGGTATCGTGCATGCTGTCTCACTCTCACTCCATCGTTAGTGTTATCAGTAACACCTGTGCTTTTCCTGCTATGACAAGTCATAATGTGTCTGCTGTGAAGAAGGCCTGTTGTTCTCTTCTTCCTCCCGCTGTGTTTCCTTCAGTCTCACCGTTCACAGCAGTGAGCAGGCCTTCTTCTTGACCTTGGTGGGCTGGGGACAGAGCACGGCCCGGATAGCCTCGTCAAACACAGTCTTCAGGCCGCGCTGGGTCAAAGCCGAGCACTCAAGGTACTTCCCTGAATCTGCACATGCAAAAAAAGGACACACATCAATGAAACTGCACATAGAAACATAAAGAAGAAGTGAGGGGTTTAAGCCTGCACATTTGCACAGTTTTTCTCATTTGCTTTGGCTCAATTCTTGAATGAGAATATGTTGTTTTCAAAACAACGAGTTCAAATCTCTGAACAATTAGACAGATTTTAATTTCTTATTCATTCAAGCAAATTGCACATATTAACCAAATATACATTTATGTACAAAGTGTGGAAATGTATGTCGTATGTAGGCCTAATGTATGTAAGAAAATGCATAAAAGAACACATTTGAAGTGGGATATATAACAATATATGTAAGATATACATATAAATATATCATGCTGATGCTCATGATGATTATCATGTTATGCAACTGCTGAATTTGGGTGCTGGCACCTTTTTTGGTCCAATTCAGGTACTGCAAAAGAGTTAGTACAATAACCACTTGCACAGGATGAGTTGATTTTCAGTGAGATTGTCATACTGTTCACAACTTCTAAACATTCTTTCATCGTTTGTGCCGTCACATGCAAAATGATCCATTCAATTATCAAAATCTGTCAGACATGCAAGTATATTCCATAAATATCTATGACGAGGAGGTACAATTTGTGTTTTTTTCATTGTCATTGACTAGTTTACTGACACAATAACTGGTTTTGAAGCATGAATGAAGTGTGTGTGTGAGTTTCTACCTTTTGCAAACATGCTATAGAGTTGTGATGTCATATCAAACAGTTGTGACAATTGCACTTACAGTTTAGAGAAAGTTAAAACTGTTTCAAAAAAATGAGCCAAAGCGATTGAGAAAAACTGTAATGCTGTATGTAAACAGCACTTTTAACTACATGCACTGCAGGACATCCCGTAGAACCTGCATGTCAAAATACAGTAATGGAAATGTCTGAAACATCAGTAACATGTCAGCTGGGTGTCTAACAGGCTTTAGCCTCTCAACCCTGTTTTAATATAGCTACTCTGAGACACAATTCAACCAAAAAAATCAACAAGTACATGCATATCTGGATGTGCCATTATCAGCTGCTCCAACAATACAGAAATATAGAGGAATAAAATCTTAATTTGACTTAATTTCAACTTCATGAAATCAGCATTTTCTTTGCATACATTTCCTCACCGCAAAGAAGATAATTCCCCTGTTATATGTATTTCATCTGATTATAAGACGTTATGGATTGCAACTCTCTAAGTCACAGAGAAACGTTTGCATGTGTTTCTGTCCACCTGACCAATATAAATCCAATATTTATTCTGCTTTTAACTCCTGTTTTGGTCACCACCAACTCCTGAGAGAATCATCAGGCTGTTTGGCTGCTAAATGCTCCATTTTGTGCCGTTTGGTCCTGGGAAGGTAGCACACCTGGGCCCATTAGAGCTTCATGAAGAGAAACAGCTGTCTGCTATACGACAGGAAACACGAGAGTCGTAAAAACCAAAACAATGAGCTGAAAGATGCTAAAACGCCCAGTCGAGCTGAGGGAAACTGCATGGGAATTTGTTTTTCTCTCAAAGCTGATGTTTAATAATAGTTTTAATAACTGAACAACATCACATAGGCTACTTTAATCTGTCAGAGAGAAATATTGTTGACCATGATCAATCCAATTATCACTGTTTCAGTGATATACCACTACAATACTGGTAGTAATCCCAGAAAACACAAAACATAATTCAACCGACATCACAGGCAAACTATCCATAATATGTTTATCACATTTTCCTTTATCTACATCACAGTAGCCTAGTTAATATCAGCCAAGGAGGCTACAAATGTCTGTCATACAAGACCTTAGAGAAGCCCATGAGCGTTACTCACCTATCTCCTTGGCCAGAGCCAGGCCCTGAGGGTAGGTGATGGGTGTCAGCTTCTTTTCCTTCAGCTTCTCAATGGTGTCCTTCTCGTCCCTCAGATCCAGCTTGGTGCCCACCAGGATGATGGGTGTGGAGGGGCAGTGGTGGCGAACCTCCGGGTACCACTGGGCAGAATTAAAGGCAAAACAAAATGAGAAGAGAAAAAAAGGGGAGGACACAAAGGGAAGGTATGTGTCGGAGGTGAAGGACACGACGGAGTGAAGGGAGATGAGAGGTACAAAAAGATGGATGAAGGGAGGAGTCAGCCTGGTCTCTTAAACTGTCATGAAATAAGTCTTAAAATGCAAAGATATGTAATGAAATACAAGTTTCATCCCCAATTTGCAAATAATTTCACAACATGAGTGAAGTTTTCATGTTCAGCCCTGACCTGGCTGCCTCCACTCTCCTTTTTTGCAATTTCTCTCAAAATCCTCACGACACCCTTCCCTCTGATCTCTCGTTTGCTTCTTCCTCTCCACCTCACACCTCTTCTTCCTCTCTCACTCTATTCTTTGCTTCGCTTTTATCCTCTCTCCATCCATTTTCCTCAGTGAGGAAATGAGAGATGTTATCTTCCAGGAGAATTAAGTTAGAAGTGAGACTCTGTAAGCGCCCACTGTGACAGTTGTAGTTTTTGATTGGCAAATCCAGCTTGCTCAGTGGAGCAGTCTGCTCAAAAGCCAGCCTCTTGACATGAGGGGATTATGGGTATTGCCTGATGAACCGTACTGCTGCTCACATGAATGACTGAAATTTTAAACCACGCTGTGATACAAATTCATGGACTCCTTGAGTCTCTTTCCTGCCCACCAACTTTATCGTCTTATGAAATCTCATTAAAATACATTTAAATTAAATTCTGACACATTAAATTCTATCTTGGCCACAGCCAGTTTTTAAACTTCACTTATCAAGTTTTAGATAGATAGATAGATAGATAGATAGATAGATAGATAGATAGATAGATAGATAGATAGATAGATAGATAGATAGATAGATGTACTTTATTGATCCCAAATTGGGAAATTATTGTTCAACATTCACTCTGTAAAAACTAGGGCTGTCAATCGATTAATTGCATGCTTGTCTATCGTTAATCGCGATTAATCGCAAATTAATCACAAATTAATTACATATTTTTTTATCTGTTCAAAATGTACCTTAAAGGGAGATTTTCCTCGCCAAAATTTAGCGCAGGTTTGGAGCGTTATTTAGCATCCTTTGCAACAAGCTAGCATGACACGGTAACGTGTTACTATCGCGTTAACTTCGACAGCCCTGGTAGAAAAATTTGATCCCTAATATTTCAACAAAATGAAACAAGCATTTTGAACCTGGCTTTATCCAATGTTCACATTTCTGTTCTGGAAATGTATACAAATTAGCAAAAATTTGATAAAATAATGCCTCAATTGCATATTTAAACAAAAACAAAACAAACAAAACTTGTAATACAAAAATTAATTGTCTTAATTTAAGTAATCAACTTGGATGTCATGGTGGTACAGGATGTATTCATTACATTTGTTTTACCCTATTCTCGTTGTCTCAAACAGTGGCAGTCAAAACATTCAGCCTCCTTGTCTTATCTTAACAATGTTCAGAAAATGTGGTAATTATTTGAACTGTTAATCAAATACAGTTTGTTTTCAGGGTGTAAAATAATAACTTTTTTTTTTTCCGCTACTGAAATTTCACTTCAAAGTGTTACCACCAACCGGTCTTCCTTTTTAATTTCCATTCATACCAACTGATGTAGTGAGAACTACTTTCATGGTACCACGCCAGTCCCTTGTTACTTTTGTGACTCACATGGGATTCAAAATGAAGAGCAAAGCAGAGGTGAACCGTACTAAAACGAATCCAATCAATATTCCTGATGTTATTTCCTTTGTTATGTTGCATTGATGTTCCTATAGGAAATGTATAGGGTTGAAGAGAGAGGCTCTGCTGTTGTTGCGTCATCGTAGCGCAGGAAATGGAGAATACATGACACTAATAAAACCTAGAGAGCACTTGAGATGAGAGCGCTGTACGTGAAAGCTTTTAATCTCACAATGCTGCATATACGTGTTCTTTTTAAATGTGTAGAGGCCTGAATGATTTAACCCACATGACCCTGAATAGAAATGAGCAGGAAGAGAATACGGATGGAGGGATGAATGGAAATCTAAAAACTGAACTGAAAGTTGTTTAGTAAATGTATGCCATTTATCAAGGAAAAAACACCAGATATTTTTTGGTTCCAGCTTCTCCAATGTGCTCTATTTATAATCATATAATAATTTGCGGATTATAATAATAAACAAAGGCCAACACTCGGTTAACATCAGATATCTGCGAAAAAATATCTGAATCATGCACATCAACAACCAACGTGTCCCATACATGTGCATCTTTCTTTAGCGCGTTTCGCTATTTGCAGCGCTTTTTCTAAATGCTGCGCATGTGTTGTCAGTTTGATGTTTTCTTCATTTGCCTGTGTTGTGTCTATTTGCATATGATTTCTTAATTTGCAGTGTGTTGAGCTGTCAGGGCCACCACACTATTGGCATATTAAAGGGGACACATCATGCTCATTTCCAGGTTCATACTTATATTTTTGGTTTCTACTAGAACATGTTTACATGCTTTAATGTTCAAAAAACACTTTCTTTCTCATACTGTCTGAATATACTTGAATATACTCTGTCTGAAACGTTCCGTTTTAGCGCCTGTCTCTTTAAAAAAACCTTGTTTTTGGTTCCATTGGCCAGTTGACACAATAACTGCTTTTGAAGCATGAATGAAGTGTTTTGGGAGAGTTTCTACCTTTGCAGACATGCTATATAGCTGTGATCATCATCACCATCAAACAGGACTTACAGTTTATAGAGAAAGTTAAGATTGTTTAAAAAAATGAGCCAAAGCGACTGAGGAAAACTGTAATATACAGTATATATAATAGTAAATATAATATAATGATGCACCACATGAGACGAGACTCACCTTAGCTCTGACGTTCTCGTAGGATGCTGGACTCACCAGGGAGAAACAGATCAGGAAAACATCCTACATGGACAATGAGATGAGACAGAGTACAAGTTTATAGTTTAATCTACACCTGTAACAGAATGACTGCTTGACTTATTTTATTGCGAAGGGCACTATAAACCTTTAAAGGCAGGGTTGGGCAAGATTTTAGAAAACATTTTTTGTTCTATTTGTTGAAATTCTGATTACATCCCGTCAATTAATAAATCAAATGCTCTGACAAAAAAAGGAAAAAATCTGGTATCTGTGGCCGTCACAGGACTGTAAATAAACACGTCCAGTCATTTCTTTCGGCACCGAATGTCATGATTGGATGTTACATGTTCATGTATTTTGAAAAAATGTGGTCATTGATATTTTAAAAATGAAATGTTAATAATACACATATGATAATATTGTGTAAATAAATCAGCACCTCTAAATCAAACGTTTTGGTTATAGACTCTCTCTCTTCACCTCCTTACACTCGTATTTTTCATTTGCCAAAAAAGAGACAAAATGCACAATAAACAAAGTTATAGATTAAATTGACTGATAGCATTATTGCTTTTTTCCATTTTTGCTATAGATATCGTGATAATATCTCTTTCCTGAAATCTTTTGGCCATCGCGTAGTGAAAATCTGATATTGTGACAGCCCTAAATAATAATAATAAAAAAAAATAATATAATAGCCAAGAAAAAACCCTGGCGTATTAAATCCTTTTGTGGCACAAAATCACTGCTTTAATTCAATTTTTAGGATTAAATAAATATCAAGTAACACCATACAGTCACACTATATGTAGGAACTGTATATTCTGTATTGTTATGTATAAAACTACATTTGTTTGGTTCCTTTTGTCTTTAATATTAATTGTCAAGTCTCACATGATCAGATTAATGTATGTGTGTGTGTGTGTGTGTGTGTGTGAGTGTGTGTGTGTGTGTGTGTGTGTGTGTGTGTGTGTGTGTGTGTACCGTCTGTGGGTAGGACAGTGGGCGGAGCCTGTCGTAGTCTTCCTGTCCAGCTGTATCCCAGAGGCCCAGGTTGACCGGCTTGCTGTCCACCATCACATTAGCTGAGTAGTTGTCAAACCTGTGGGGAGCACAACAAAATCAATCGTTTGATTGATTATTTAACAACAATCAATCATTGGATTTAGAAAATGCCATCACGCTAAGGTAGGCTCTCTTTTCATTACAGAGAAAAAGGAAGTGTATTAGGACAGATTGGATAGAGTTTAGGATGGCCAGTTATATGGATTTAATAAAACATATACCTGTTTATATAGAAGTCATTAAACGTTTTTCTTGCCCAGTTAATGATCACTAGACTTCTTAGACTGTAAAGATTACAAGCATTTCCATTGCATTTTATTTTGTTGTTTGCTTTCGATAAAAATGCATCATATATTTGACCTCTGTTGTTAAAACACCTGTGTGTTTAAGGAAATAGCAACTGTGTTCTCCAGTAGATTATAATATTTAAGCAGCACTGCCCCTGTGTGGTCACACTGAAACACTACAGTCTCATCTATCAGTGTTGTGAGTTTAAAATAATAAAAATAATAATGATAATAATATAATAATAATACATCGCACCCAGAATGCACCTGTGCAAACGCCTGTCACCAATTAGATCACTTGGAAATCAGAGCCTGAACACTATAAATAGGATTCAGGTTTGCTCTTTGGTGTGCACAACAAAGGAGAGAGAGTTAGAGGGCTGTAATTGTGTTTGATACTGTTATGAGTATTGAAAATAAACATATTGCGTTTCTGTCTATATTTACAGCATGCTACAAATGATAATAGTGTTTAATACTCAGCACGTCAGTGTGCAGTTGGCACACAGTGGAAAGAGCGATTTATTTAGTGTTTGTGTATAAAGTTGGGATGCATTTTTAGAAGTTGAGTTGATATAGTTGAGTTCAAGTTTATATAGTTTTGAATGAAGTGTTTGCAAGAGATGTAAGATATTTGTATTTTGTGTGGTTTTTTTTTGTGTGTCGTCTAAGAGGTCCCTAATTTCAGAAACTGTAATACATTTTATTTCTAAAGCGCTTTTCTAGACTCAAATTTCCATTTACGTTCCTTTGGACCTACTTTAGCTACAAAATAAGACAACATACCAAATAGCTTCAATACTAAAGAGCAATAAGTCAGTGATCCAACCTCATCTTATTGATAATTTCCGTCTCTCCTTATGCAACGTCGATGGAGACACTCAACTCTGTTTTAGCAACATCCTGCTTCCCTGTCATGTGTTTGCTCGTATTCAGTCATCATGCGCCATCAGTTAGTAAAAAAACTATTCAAAAAGATACATATCACAACATATCATGTTCTTGCCCCTCTCCACTTGTTTCACCTTTTATTAGTGTCAACAAGTTTCTATTTTTTTCTAAGATATCTTAACAGTTTTGTTAACAACATTTATTGCCTATTTTGCTTGTCTCTTAGTCTCCACTTTAATTGTTTAAAGGAACCAGGTGCTTTATAGATAAAGTTTATTATTCCTATTATTAATATGTTGGTTAGCAGAGTAAATAAAATCAGTGCATTGGTCACAAGCGCTGCAACAATAATGGTTGAACTAGAGGAGAGTGGTAATCATTTACATTTTTCCTCTAAATTTATCTGTCAGCTTTTCTTTCTAACTTGTAGGCTGCTGCCAGCCCAAACCTGCCTGATATCTGCACATTTTGGTGTGTGTGTGTGTGTGTGTGTGTGTGTGTGTGTGTGTGTGTGTGTGTGTGTGTGTGTGTGTGTGTGTGTGTGTGTGTGTGTGTGTGTGTGTGCGTGTGCGCGTGTGTGTGTGCGTCTTTGCATGCACACAATTGCATATTCCATTTAGTGTTCATACAGAAATGTTTACATGTTTTACTCGTGCATGTAATTTTCTGTATTTTTTTCACCTAGCCTGTATACTTCAGAGAGAGAGAGAGAGAGAGAGAGAGAGAGAGAGAGAGCATGTGTCTGTATGCGTCATACTCACACAGTAGGAATGTACTCCCCGGGGAAGGCATTGGTTGTGTAGCTGATGAGAAGACATGTTTTTCCCACCGCTCTAAAACACACAAGTAAAAACACACAAGCAGTGAGTTATTATGAAAAGACAATATCAATGTTTCAGGCTATAAGAGTGGATCACAGTGAGAGAAAGACGAAGAAGCTTTGTCCCAAGTCCATACTACACATAACAGTAAATACATTCATTTTCATAGTATACATTCATAGCATACTTTTCCATTTTGTACTAACAGGAATTATGGAAGCTGGATGGAAGGCAGATCAGAATGGTTTTCCAAAGATTTAAATTGTATTTGTTGTTTTTTGGGATGTTCGTTGAGTTGTTTCACTGTCATTTTTTTCCAGCAAGAAGCAGCTCCTCTATTTATTTATTTATTTATTTTTGTGCATTGCATGCTCAATTCAAACCTGGTTAGACTTAGTGTGCGGAATGGATTTAAGACAAAGTTATAGAAAAGAAGAGGATCAGTGAGCTGGCAGACTGATCTTAGAACAATCATCTCATGTACAGTATCACACGTTTATTCTAATACAGTATTAATATCACCTTTTATAAGACGAAAAGCTCCAGTAACATGTTCATTACAGGAGCGCGGTGAGCAGCTATAGTCATGGCTACATGCAGGAGATGATCAAACAAGTATCAACTAGCCCTGTTCTTATTTTGTTCCAAAACTCTGCTGTCAGCGTTTCAACAATAACACCAGAACTCGTGGCCTGGGGGGGTGTTGTCCTTGTTGAATCTGTTTAATTTATTGTTGCCTGTTAGTTGTTGTTATTGTATCAATATATATTTATAAGTTGTCCTTGTGTCTTGCCTCCCCTCCAGCCTTTCAAATGTCTGGTTGTGATAAAGTGGCTGCAAAGGACATAGCATATCTGATTCCATCTTTATTTTACATGATAATGAGCTAATTATGCTAAATACACAAGTTGCCTAACATGCAACTCTTAGCAACCAAGTTGAATTACAAGACATAAAGTAGTATTTGGGTGGAGTGAACCTTTAAAACTATAGGTTGTTAGGCAGAAAAGCTGTGTGATCGCTTGCGGTTTGTCATCAGTTGTTCTCAGTTGTAACTCCATGATGACGCTGATGAAGACTGTGGATGAAAAGCTCAGAAAAAGCCTTGTATAAGTGGAACATTAGTTGAGGTATTTTGTCAAACAAATACTAAAGATTTGAAACCAAGTGTTCATTAACTTTCAGCACATGTATGAGCCTTTGAAAGGTGGAATCAAAACATTGCAGTCCTTTCAGAGTCACAGCTATTACTGATGTTATGATTCGGACATCATCAACGTGGTTTTCCATTGTTGAAGCTCTTTTTTTTAGAAACATCAGGTTATATCACATCAGATCAGAGAAGACTTCAGCTATAAAGGGGGTGCAAGAGGAACACGTGGATTAATACAGATGAAGCTGATTGGACCTACAGTAGGTATGAAGAGGGCTATTTGCCTGCACAGTACACTTTTTGAGAGCTTCACTGGGCATCATGTTGTGCTCCACATCTCAAAAATTTGGTCCATCAAAGTTCCAGGAAATCTGCATTACACATAAACAGCTGAGGTACGGTGGGCAGATCTGTTCAGCGGTATGTTTTGGGCCACATGTAGGCCTACATATCTGGGGCAGGCTGGTCTCATACACTGTTCGTACAGCTATACCTACTAAAAGTAAATGTACTTTAATTCGTATACATCCCACAAAATCAATCAGGAAGTATAAATAGCAGCGAACGCCGCGTAGAGAGGAGGTCGGGGTGGGCGCATGTGGGTCAAAAAACACCAGACTTTTGCCCAGGAGACCAGTGTTCATGTCCCGTGAGAAACCAGAAATCAACTTGATTTAATTGTCAGAAAACTTCCGTACTTAACTTACAGCATTTCCGGTGTTATTTCAATCGAAACTACGATCTTTTCCTGAAACTAAGTATTTTTTTTCATGGAACATCCGTACTGAAGTTAAAGTTAACCACGATCTTTTCCTAACCCTAACAAAGTAGTTTCGTTGCCTAATTCTAACTAAGTTTGCCTAAACCTGACGAAGTTGTTTCCGGTGAAGACGGAAGTTTATTTTGAAAAGACTGGAGCGGAAATTGACGCTAGACATTCGTAGGAAAACGCATGAAAAATGAAAAACTTTTCACATAAGATATCATATGAACCGTTGTATGAGAATATGTTGCTGGGGTGTAACACACAATATAGGACAGGTTTTAGAAGGTTATAGAGATGCCAAAATATAAGAAATTCATAACATGTGAGTATCACTTGTACCCGGCACCAATGAAATGGAGAGTAAGTTAGGAGTTGGCACTTCACCTTCTTTCTAAGCCACGCAGATAGTTTCAGTTTTATTTGCCAAGGTTCTCATAGCAAATAAAATATCTGCAGAATTAAGACAGATAAATCTGCACACCAAATAGCTCCCATTAGAAGGATTTCTATTGGTTTTTATTCAAGCAGCCATCCTATCGGACACTGGATGTGTGCGTCTTTCTTATCGTTTCTAAATAAAATATCTGCCACAGACAAACTTCTGCTGCCAATATACCAGGCAATGAAGGTTGCAATGGTTGTATTTTTCTTTGTGGTGCAACATTGAAAAGTCCCACTTTAAAAAAAAAAACGGGAGACAGTTTTCTGTATTTTTTATACAAATAGCTCCCAGTGAAAACAGGGAAATCTGTGTATTGCTTACTGGGACAATGTATTACAAAAAGAAGTGTTTTACATATCAGATTTTCAAAGTAAAACACAAAAGAGGAATGTCTTTTGGATGCTTTGGCTGTGTCACTATAGGCCTATATGTATTTAAACCATTTTATTTATGTGTAAAATGTATTTAACTACACATTACCCTAAAAAATGATCACAATCATATCAAAAAGTAGTGACCAAAGCATTTTTTTTTTTAAATAACATAAACAAATGCAGAACTACGAAGTGGTTATTATGAGGGCAATAGATTTCAGAGAGCCATTGAACAAAAATAAGAAATTTCCCTCCGTGTATTTGGATATATATATATATATATATATATATATATTTGATCTGGGCTAATAAAACCAACATTTCAAAAAAGGCAAATCAGAGTTGTGTTGAAGTTTTTGTGATGCTAAAGTCTAAATATTTTCTGATTTAAAACAAAACAAAACAACTACATACAAACTGGTCCAGGGTGTAAAACGTATAAAACATGTAAGGTGGCATTTTAAAGAAGGCCAACAGGAACAAGATGACTCAATATGAGCAGCAGAGCTGTCAACTAAGAAAAGCTCTGTGTGAGTCCTTCTATCTTTGTGAGGACCAGTTTGAGTGTTAGACATTCAGTTTACTGACATGTTTGCAGGTCGTTTGAGGATTTTTACAGTTATGGTTAGAATAAGGTGAGATGTAAAGGTTGGGGTTAGGCATGATATTGGGTTAGTTAAGGTTAGGGTTAAGTGTTAAGCAGTCCGTTATGTCAGTGTTCTCAGAAGTATAGAAGTGCAAGCATGTGTGTGTTCTGTGGTTGTGAGTGAGTCAAATAGGAACTGATCTGTTTCAGAAGCATCAGTTCGTACTGAAAACAGGAACCAGCCAAACTACAGGCTTAAACCTCTCATCTCGTTCTGGCTCTTTTTTTCTTAATCTGGTTTTCCATCAACTTTTCTGTCCCCTGCTGACACCGTCACCTACATGATCTGGTTTTAGCTCAGCCAGCTCTTCTAAGGAGATTCATCCTCACGCTGTCTCTGTCTTTCTACCTCATTCTCTTTTTTCCCATCGTCTACCTCACTTTCATTTCATCCACTGTATCTTTTTCCTCTTTGATTGTGTAAACCTGTTGGTTGGAATCTCATAACCATCGTCACAACGCAGCCCCGCCTCACCAAATACCGTATGAATGACAAGAATTTCTAAGTCAGTTTGCATGAATTTACGCCATTCTTGCTTTTGCCGTGTCATTTCATACTCAGTAGTCTGCACTGACTGCAATGTAAACACATCCGTGTGAATATGCTACGCTCAGAGCTAGTGGTGGGCAGTTGGGGAGTCCTAAAAACACTTTCAACCAGAAGGCCGGTGTTCGTGTCCCAAAGTCTTGTTGAGTTATTTTGAAGTTACATTTGTGTTTTTTGTGACATGTTTTTCATACTTGTGTTACGTTGTTTACGTACGTATTTTACTTAGTTTACGTACTTAATTTAAGCCCAACCATGATGTTTTTCCTAAACCTAACTAAGTGGTTTTGTTGCCTAAACAAAACCGCGACTGTTACACAGGAACAACGTGGCGTTAAATGACGTGTGAAATGCCTAAAATGCGTCATCATGAATATAAACTAACCCCTAATTTCTTTAACGCATTAGGTTGTAGCGGGATAAGTTTTAAAGTAAGAGTGAAGATACTGGTATCATATGAAAGTAAAAGACCTGAGTAATCCATTGGTTGCCGCAAAGGAGGTTAAATAACGCTCCAAACATACGCTATATTTTGGCGAGGAAAAACTGTAATGGCCACTTTCAAAGGGGTCCCTTGACCTCTGACCTCCAGATATGTGAATGTAAATGGGTTCTATGGGTACCCACGAGTCTCCCCTTTACAGACATGCCCACTTTATGATAATCACATGCAGTTTGGGGCAAGTCATAGTCAAGTCAGCACACTGACACACTGACAGCTGTTGTTGCCTGTTGGGCTGCAGTTTGCCATGTTATGATTTGAGCATATTGTTTTATGCTAAATGCAGTACCTGTGAGGGTTTCTGGACAATATCTGTCATTGTTTTGTGTTGTTGATTTCTGCTTATTTCCAATAATAAATATATACATACATTTGCATAAAGCAGCATATTTACCCACTCCCATGTTGATAAGAGTAATAAATACTCCCTTTAAGGTACATTTTGAACAGATACAAAAAATGTGCGGTTAATTTGTGATTAATTTCGATTAACTATTTGAATCGATTGACAGCCCTAAGAGTTTTTAAAATGTGTGTTTAATACTGTTAAATGATATATTTATTATATATTAAGATGGAGATTTGTGTATTTGTTTCGATTTCCATTTTGTTGAAATCTGTCCAACACTAGCCTATCATAGGGCCATATATCAGACGGCAGACTTCCCTACAACCTGAAACCAACTTCCTCTTCTCTCTCTGTTAACAGAAGCTATAAATCAAATTTTTTGACATCTGGTTGAGTCACATTCACACATCACACAGACAAAGTAGGACGCTGAGACTGTACTGTCTGCACAGTGTTCATCTTCTGTGAAACTGCTGCTACGTACAGCAGAAGGATGTTTGCAGCATGAAGCTACGTTAGCTCCTACCAGAGTCCTAGCAGAAATTACTCACACCACCGCCAGCTTCAACTGACAGCTTCTCAGCTCTCAGAAAGCCAATATACCAATACTCTCTCAGAAGGGCTGTTTGGACTCTCTGTAAAGATCCTTTCAGACATTTCATTTCTGAATTATTTTAAACCGACAAATCAATACTCTCTGCAGTGATTGGCCAGGTGTTCACAGGTGTGAATCTGGGCTGTGGGCAAATTC